>CM075880.1:0-621653 GCA_038021265.1 Cyprinella venusta | reverse complement strand
TCCTCCGATCTTCTTGAAACTCTGGATTCTGACAGAGGGCCACGAGACTTCGACCAGCGCGCAAAAATGGAGGCTCTAGACCCTTCCAGAGCCGAGATATCGGATGTCAAAGTTTTGACCTGAAAAAAAAAACATAAGGGGTAACACTGTCGTTTTTGGCCGAAATTTTGACCCCCTCCGATCTTCTTGAAACTCTGGATTCTGACAGAGGGCCACGAGACTTCGACCAGCGCGCAAAAATGGAGGCTCTAGACCCTTCCAGAGCCGAGATATCGGATGTCAAAGTTTTGACCTGAAAAAAAAAACATAAGGGGTAACACTGTCGTTTTTGGCCGAAATTTTGACCCCCTCCGATCTTCTTGAAACTCTGGATTCTGACAGAGGGCCACGAGACTTCGACCAGCGCGCAAAAATGGAGGCTCTAGACCCTTCCAGAGCCGAGATATCGGATGTCAAAGTTTTGACCTGAAAAAAAAAACATAAGGGGTAACACTGTCGTTTTTGGCCGAAATTTTGACCCCCTCCGATCTTCTTGAAACTCTGGATTCTGACAGAGGGCCACGAGACTTCGACCAGCGCGCAAAAATGGAGGCTCTAGACCCTTCCAGAGCCGAGATATCGGATGTCAAAGTTTTGACCTGAAAAAAAAACATAAGGGGTAACACTGTCGTTTTTGGCCGAAATTTTGACCCCCTCCGATCTTCTTGAAACTCTGGATTCTGACAGAGGGCCACGAGACTTCGACCAGCGCGCAAAAATGGAGGCTCTAGACCCTTCCAGAGCCGAGATATCGGATGTCAAAGTTTTGACCTGAAAAAAAAACATAAGGGGTAACACTGTCGTTTTTGGCCGAAATTTTGACCCCCTCCGATCTTCTTGAAACTCTGGATTCTGACAGAGGGCCACGAGACTTCGACCAGCGCGCAAAAATGGAGGCTCTAGACCCTTCCAGAGCCGAGATATCGGATGTCAAAGTTTTGACCTGAAAAAAAAACATAAGGGGTAACACTGTCGTTTTTGGCCGAAATTTTGACCCCCTCCGATCTTCTTGAAACTCTGGATTCTGACAGAGGGCCACGAGACTTCGACCAGCGCGCAAAAATGGAGGCTCTAGACCCTTCCAGAGCCGAGATATCGGATGTCAAAGTTTTGACCTGAAAAAAAAAACATAAGGGGTAACACTGTCGTTTTTGGCCGAAATTTTGACCCCCTCCGATCTTCTTGAAACTCTGGATTCTGACAGAGGGCCACGAGACTTCGACCAGCGCGCAAAAATGGAGGCTCTAGACCCTTCCAGAGCCGAGATATCGGATGTCAAAGTTTTGACCTGAAAAAAAAACATAAGGGGTAACACTGTCGTTTTTGGCCGAAATTTTGACCCCCTCCGATCTTCTTGAAACTCTGGATTCTGACAGAGGGCCACGAGACTTCGACCAGCGCGCAAAAATGGAGGCTCTAGACCCTTCCAGAGCCGAGATATCGGATGTCAAAGTTTTGACCTGAAAAAAAAAACATAAGGGGTAACACTGTCGTTTTTGGCCGAAATTTTGACCCCCTCCGATCTTCTTGAAACTCTGGATTCTGACAGAGGGCCACGAGACTTCGACCAGCGCGCAAAAATGGAGGCTCTAGACCCTTCCAGAGCCGAGATATCGGATGTCAAAGTTTTGACCTGAAAAAAAAACATAAGGGGTAACACTGTCGTTTTTGGCCGAAATTTTGACCCCCTCCGATCTTCTTGAAACTCTGGATTCTGACAGAGGGCCACGAGACTTCGACCAGCGCGCAAAAATGGAGGCTCTAGACCCTTCCAGAGCCGAGATATCGGATGTCAAAGTTTTGACCTGAAAAAAAAACATAAGGGGTAACACTGTCGTTTTTGGCCGAAATTTTGACCCCCTCCGATCTTCTTGAAACTCTGGATTCTGACAGAGGGCCACGAGACTTCGACCAGCGCGCAAAAATGGAGGCTCTAGACCCTTCCAGAGCCGAGATATCGGATGTCAAAGTTTTGACCTGAAAAAAAAACATAAGGGGTAACACTGTCGTTTTTGGCCGAAATTTTGACCCCCTCCGATCTTCTTGAAACTCTGGATTCTGACAGAGGGCCACGAGACTTCGACCAGCGCGCAAAAATGGAGGCTCTAGACCCTTCCAGAGCCGAGATATCGGATGTCAAAGTTTTGACCTGAAAAAAAAACATAAGGGGTAACACTGTCGTTTTTGGCCGAAATTTTGACCCCCTCCGATCTTCTTGAAACTCTGGATTCTGACAGAGGGCCACGAGACTTCGACCAGCGCGCAAAAATGGAGGCTCTAGACCCTTCCAGAGCCGAGATATCGGATGTCAAAGTTTTGACCTGAAAAAAAAACATAAGGGGTAACACTGTCGTTTTTGGCCGAAATTTTGACCCCCTCCGATCTTCTTGAAACTCTGGATTCTGACAGAGGGCCACGAGACTTCGACCAGCGCGCAAAAATGGAGGCTCTAGACCCTTCCAGAGCCGAGATATCGGATGTCAAAGTTTTGACCTGAAAAAAAAAACATAAGGGGTAACACTGTCGATTTTGGCCGAAATTTTGACCCCCTCCGATCTTCTTGAAACTCTGGATTCTGACAGAGGGCCACGAGACTTCGACCAGCGCGCAAAAATGGAGGCTCTAGACCCTTCCAGAGCCGAGATATCGGATGTCAAAGTTTTGACCTGAAAAAAAAACATAAGGGGTAACACTGTCGTTTTTGGCCGAAATTTTGACCCCCTCCGATCTTCTTGAAACTCTGGATTCTGACAGAGGGCCACGAGACTTCGACCAGCGCGCAAAAATGGAGGCTCTAGACCCTTCCAGAGCCGAGATATCGGATGTCAAAGTTTTGACCTGAAAAAAAAACATAAGGGGTAACACTGTCGTTTTTGGCCGAAATTTTGACCCCCTCCGATCTTCTTGAAACTCTGGATTCTGACAGAGGGCCACGAGACTTCGACCAGCGCGCAAAAATGGAGGCTCTAGACCCTTCCAGAGCCGAGATATCGGATGTCAAAGTTTTGACCTGAAAAAAAAAAACATAAGGGGTAACACTGTCGTTTTTGGCCGAAATTTTGACCCCCTCCGATCTTCTTGAAACTCTGGATTCTGACAGAGGGCCACGAGACTTCGACCAGCGCGCAAAAATGGAGGCTCTAGACCCTTCCAGAGCCGAGATATCGGATGTCAAAGTTTTGACCTGAAAAAAAAACATAAGGGGTAACACTGTCGATTTTGGCCGAAATTTTGACCCCCTCCGATCTTCTTGAAACTCTGGATTCTGACAGAGGGCCACGAGACTTCGACCAGCGCGCAAAAATGGAGGCTCTAGACCCTTCCAGAGCCGAGATATCGGATGTCAAAGTTTTGACCTGAAAAAAAAAACATAAGGGGTAACACTGTCGTTTTTGGCCGAAATTTTGACCCCCTCCGATCTTCTTGAAACTCTGGATTCTGACAGAGGGCCACGAGACTTCGACCAGCGCGCAAAAATGGAGGCTCTAGACCCTTCCAGAGCCGAGATATCGGATGTCAAAGTTTTGACCTGAAAAAAAAACATAAGGGGTAACACTGTCGTTTTTGGCCGAAATTTTGACCCCCTCCGATCTTCTTGAAACTCTGGATTCTGACAGAGGGCCACGAGACTTCGACCAGCACGCAAAAATGGAGGCTCTAGACCCTTCCAGAGCCGAGATATCGGATGTCAAAGTTTTGACCTGAAAAAAAAACATAAGGGGTAACACTGTCGATTTTGGCCGAAATTTTGACCCCCTCCGATCTTCTTGAAACTCTGGATTCTGACAGAGGGCCACGAGACTTCGACCAGCGCGCAAAAATGGAGGCTCTAGACCCTTCCAGAGCCGAGATATCGGATGTCAAAGTTTTGACCTGAAAAAAAAACATAAGGGGTAACACTGTCGATTTTGGCCGAAATTTTGACCCCCTCCGATCTTCTTGAAACTCTGGATTCTGACAGAGGGCCACGAGACTTCGACCAGCGCGCAAAAATGGAGGCTCTAGACCCTTCCAGAGCCGAGATATCGGATGTCAAAGTTTTGACCTGAAAAAAAAACATAAGGGGTAACACTGTCGTTTTTGGCCGAAATTTTGACCCCCTCCGATCTTCTTGAAACTCTGGATTCTGACAGAGGGCCACGAGACTTCGACCAGCGCGCAAAAATGGAGGCTCTAGACCCTTCCAGAGCCGAGATATCGGATGTCAAAGTTTTGACCTGAAAAAAAAACATAAGGGGTAACACTGTCGTTTTTGGCCGAAATTTTGACCCCCTCCGATCTTCTTGAAACTCTGGATTCTGACAGAGGGCCACGAGACTTCGACCAGCGCGCAAAAATGGAGGCTCTAGACCCTTCCAGAGCCGAGATATCGGATGTCAAAGTTTTGACCTGAAAAAAAAAACATAAGGGGTAACACTGTCGTTTTTGGCCAAAATTTTGACCCCCTCCGATCTTCTTGAAACTCTGGATTCTGACAGAGGGCCACGAGACTTCGACCAGCGCGCAAAAATGGAGGCTCTAGACCCTTCCAGAGCCGAGATATCGGATGTCAAAGTTTTGACCTGAAAAAAAAACATAAGGGGTAACACTGTCGTTTTTGGCCGAAATTTTGACCCCCTCCGATCTTCTTGAAACTCTGGATTCTGACAGAGGGCCACGAGACTTCGACCAGCGCGCAAAAATGGAGGCTCTAGACCCTTCCAGAGCCGAGATATCGGATGTCAAAGTTTTGACCTGAAAAAAAAACATAAGGGGTAACACTGTCGATTTTGGCCGAAATTTTGACCCCCTCCGATCTTCTTGAAACTCTGGATTCTGACAGAGGGCCACGAGACTTCGACCAGCGCGCAAAAATGGAGGCTCTAGACCCTTCCAGAGCCGAGATATCGGATGTCAAAGTTTTGACCTGAAAAAAAAAACATAAGGGGTAACACTGTCGATTTTGGCCGAAATTTTGACCCCCTCCGATCTTCTTGAAACTCTGGATTCTGACAGAGGGCCACGAGACTTCGACCAGCGCGCAAAAATGGAGGCTCTAGACCCTTCCAGAGCCGAGATATCGGATGTCAAAGTTTTGACCTGAAAAAAAAAACATAAGGGGTAACACTGTCGTTTTTGGCCGAAATTTTGACCCCCTCCGATCTTCTTGAAACTCTGGATTCTGACAGAGGGCCACGAGACTTCGACCAGCGCGCAAAAATGGAGGCTCTAGACCCTTCCAGAGCCGAGATATCGGATGTCAAAGTTTTGACCTGAAAAAAAAACATAAGGGGTAACACTGTCGATTTTGGCCGAAATTTTGACCCCCTCCGATCTTCTTGAAACTCTGGATTCTGACAGAGGGCCACGAGACTTCGACCAGCGCGCAAAAATGGAGGCTCTAGACCCTTCCAGAGCCGAGATATCGGATGTCAAAGTTTTGACCTGAAAAAAAAAACATAAGGGGTAACACTGTCGTTTTTGGCCGAAATTTTGACCCTCTCCGATCTTCTTGAAACTCTGGATTCTGACAGAGGGCCACGAGACTTCGACCAGCGCGCAAAAATGGAGGCTCTAGACCCTTCCAGAGCCGAGATATCGGATGTCAAAGTTTTGACCCGAAAAAAAAACATAAGGGGTAACACTGTCGTTTTTGACCGAAATTTTGACCCCCTCCGATCTTCTTGAAACTCTGGATTCTGACAGAGGGCCACGAGACTTCGACCAGCGCGCAAAAATGGAGGCTCTAGACCCTTCCAGAGCCGAGATATCGGATGTCAAAGTTTTGACCTGAAAAAAAAAACATAAGGGGTAACACTGTCGTTTTTGGCCAAAATTTTGACCCCCTCCGATCTTCTTGAAACTCTGGATTCTGACAGAGGGCCACGAGACTTCGACCAGCGCGCAAAAATGGAGGCTCTAGACCCTTCCAGAGCCGAGATATCGGATGTCAAAGTTTTGACCTGAAAAAAAAACATAAGGGGTAACACTGTCGTTTTTGGCCGAAATTTTGACCCCCTCCGATCTTCTTGAAACTCTGGATTCTGACAGAGGGCCACGAGACTTCGACCAGCGCGCAAAAATGGAGGCTCTAGACCCTTCCAGAGCCGAGATATCGGATGTCAAAGTTTTGACCTGAAAAAAAAAACATAAGGGGTAACACTGTCGTTTTTGGCCGAAATTTTGACCCCCTCCGATCTTCTTGAAACTCTGGATTCTGACAGAGGGCCACGAGACTTCGACCAGCGCGCAAAAATGGAGGCTCTAGACCCTTCCAGAGCCGAGATATCGGATGTCAAAGTTTTGACCTGAAAAAAAAAACATAAGGGGTAACACTGTCGTTTTTGGCCGAAATTTTGACCCCCTCCGATCTTCTTGAAACTCTGGATTCTGACAGAGGGCCACGAGACTTCGACCAGCGCGCAAAAATGGAGGCTCTAGACCCTTCCAGAGCCGAGATATCGGATGTCAAAGTTTTGACCTGAAAAAAAAACATAAGGGGTAACACTGTCGTTTTTGGCCGAAATTTTGACCCCCTCCGATCTTCTTGAAACTCTGGATTCTGACAGAGGGCCACGAGACTTCGACCAGCGCGCAAAAATGGAGGCTCTAGACCCTTCCAGAGCCGAGATATCGGATGTCAAAGTTTTGACCTGAAAAAAAAAACATAAGGGGTAGCACTGTCGTTTTTGGCCAAAATTTTGACCCCCTCCGATCTTCTTGAAACTCTGGATTCTGACAGAGGGCCACGAGACTTCGACCAGCGCGCAAAAATGGAGGCTCTAGACCCTTCCAGAGCCGAGATATCGGATGTCAAAGTTTTGACCTGAAAAAAAAACATAAGGGGTAACACTGTCGTTTTTGGCCGAAATTTTGACCCCCTCCGATCTTCTTGAAACTCTGGATTCTGACAGAGGGCCACGAGACTTCGACCAGCGCGCAAAAATGGAGGCTCTAGACCCTTCCAGAGCCGAGATATCGGATGTCAAAGTTTTGACCTGAAAAAAAAAACATAAGGGGTAACACTGTCGTTTTTGGCCGAAATTTTGACCCCCTCCGATCTTCTTGAAACTCTGGATTCTGACAGAGGGCCACGAGACTTCGACCAGCGCGCAAAAATGGAGGCTCTAGACCCTTCCAGAGCCGAGATATCGGATGTCAAAGTTTTGACCTGAAAAAAAAACATAAGGGGTAACACTGTCGTTTTTGGCCGAAATTTTGACCCCCTCCGATCTTCTTGAAACTCTGGATTCTGACAGAGGGCCACGAGACTTCGACCAGCGCGCAAAAATGGAGGCTCTAGACCCTTCCAGAGCCGAGATATCGGATGTCAAAGTTTTGACCTGAAAAAAAAACATAAGGGGTAACACTGTCGTTTTTGGCCGAAATTTTGACCCCCTCCGATCTTCTTGAAACTCTGGATTCTGACAGAGGGCCACGAGACTTCGACCAGCGCGCAAAAATGGAGGCTCTAGACCCTTCCAGAGCCGAGATATCGGATGTCAAAGTTTTGACCTGAAAAAAAAAACATAAGGGGTAACACTGTCGTTTTTGGCCGAAATTTTGACCCCCTCCGATCTTCTTGAAACTCTGGATTCTGACAGAGGGCCACGAGACTTCGACCAGCGCGCAAAAATGGAGGCTCTAGACCCTTCCAGAGCCGAGATATCGGATGTCAAAGTTTTGACCTGAAAAAAAAAACATAAGGGGTAACACTGTCGTTTTGGCCGAAATTTTGACCCCCTCCGATCTTCTTGAAACTCTGGATTCTGACAGAGGGCCACGAGACTTCGACCAGCGCGCAAAAATGGAGGCTCTAGACCCTTCCAGAGCCGAGATATCGGATGTCAAAGTTTTGACCTGAAAAAAAAAACATAAGGGGTAACACTGTCGATTTTGGCCGAAATTTTGACCCCCTCCGATCTTCTTGAAACTCTGGATTCTGACAGAGGGCCACGAGACTTCGACCAGCGCGCAAAAATGGAGGCTCTAGACCCTTCCAGAGCCGAGATATCGGATGTCAAAGTTTTGACCTGAAAAAAAAAACATAAGGGGTAACACTGTCGATTTTGGCCGAAATTTTGACCCCCTCCGATCTTCTTGAAACTCTGGATTCTGACAGAGGGCCACGAGACTTCGACCAGCGCGCAAAAATGGAGGCTCTAGACCCTTCCAGAGCCGAGATATCGGATGTCAAAGTTTTGACCTGAAAAAAAAACATAAGGGGTAACACTGTCGTTTTTGGCCGAAATTTTGACCCCCTCCGATCTTCTTGAAACTCTGGATTCTGACAGAGGGCCACGAGACTTCGACCAGCGCGCAAAAATGGAGGCTCTAGACCCTTCCAGAGCCGAGATATCGGATGTCAAAGTTTTGACCTGAAAAAAGAACATAAGGGGTAACACTGTCGTTTTTGGCCGAAATTTTGACCCCCTCCGATCTTCTTGAAACTCTGGATTCTGACAGAGGGCCACGAGACTTCGACCAGCGCGCAAAAATGGAGGCTCTAGACCCTTCCAGAGCCGAGATATCGGATGTCAAAGTTTTGACCTGAAAAAAAAAACATAAGGGGTAACACTGTCGTTTTTGGCCGAAATTTTGACCCCCTCCGATCTTCTTGAAACTCTGGATTCTGACAGAGGGCCACGAGACTTCGACCAGCGCGCAAAAATGGAGGCTCTAGACCCTTCCAGAGCCGAGATATCGGATGTCAAAGTTTTGACCTGAAAAAAAAAACATAAGGGGTAACACTGTCGTTTTTGGCCGAAATTTTGACCCCCTCCGATCTTCTTGAAACTCTGGATTCTGACAGAGGGCCACGAGACTTCGACCAGCGCGCAAAAATGGAGGCTCTAGACCCTTCCAGAGCCGAGATATCGGATGTCAAAGTTTTGACCTGAAAAAAAAAACATAAGGGGTAACACTGTCGATTTTGGCCGAAATTTTGACCCCCTCCGATCTTCTTGAAACTCTGGATTCTGACAGAGGGCCACGAGACTTCGACCAGCGCGCAAAAATGGAGGCTCTAGACCCTTCCAGAGCCGAGATATCGGATGTCAAAGTTTTGACCTGAAAAAAAAAACATAAGGGGTAACACTGTCGTTTTTGGCCGAAATTTTGACCCCCTCCGATCTTCTTGAAACTCTGGATTCTGACAGAGGGCCACGAGACTTCGACCAGGGCGCAAAAATGGAGGCTCTAGACCCTTCCAGAGCCGAGATATCGGATGTCAAAGTTTTGACCCGAAAAAAAAAACATAAGGGGTAACACTGTCGTTTTTGGCCGAAATTTTGACCCCCTCCGATCTTCTTGAAACTCTGGATTCTGACAGAGGGCCACGAGACTTCGACCAGCGCGCAAAAATGGAGGCTCTAGACCCTTCCAGAGCCGAGATATCGGATGTCAAAGTTTTGACCTGAAAAAAAGCATAAGGGGTAACACTGTCGTTTTTGGCCGAAATTTTGACCCCCTCCGATCTTCTTGAAACTCTGGATTCTGACAGAGGGCCACGAGACTTCGACCAGCGTGCAAAAATGGAGGCTCTAGACCCTTCCAGAGCCGAGATATCGGACGTCAAAGTTTTGACCCGAAAAAAAAACATAAGGGGTAACACTGTTGTTTTTGGCCGAAATTTTGACCCCCTCCGATCTTCTTGAAACTCTGGATTCTGACAGAGGGCCACGAGACTTCGACCAGCGCGCAAAAATGGAGGCTCTAGACCCTTCCAGAGCCGAGATATCGGATGTCAAAGTTTTGACCTGAAAAAAAAACATAAGGGGTAACACTGTCGTTTTTGGCCGAAATTTTGACCCCCTCCGATCTTCTTGAAACTCTGGATTCTGACAGAGGGTCCACGAGACTTCGACCAGCGCGCAAAAATGGAGGCTCTAGACCCTTCCAGAGCCTAGATATCGGATGTCAAAGTTTTCACCCGAAAAAAAACATAAGGGGTAACACTGTTGTTTTTGGCCGAAATTTTGACCCCCTCCGATCTTCTTGAAACTCTGGATTCTGACAGAGGGCCACGAGACTTCGACCAGCGCGCAAAAATGGAGGCTCTAGACCCTTCCAGAGCCGAGATATCGGATGTCAAAGTTTTGACCTGAAAAAAAAAACATAAGGGGTAACACTGTCGTTTTTGGCCGAAATTTTGACCCCCTCCGATCTTCTTGAAACTCTGGATTCTGACAGAGGGCCACGAGACTTCGACCAGCGCGCAAAAATGGAGGCTCTAGACCCTTCCAGAGCCGAGATATCGGATGTCAAAGTTTTGACCTGAAAAAAAAACATAAGGGGTAACACTGTCGTTTTTGGCCGAAATTTTGACCCCCTCCGATCTTCTTGAAACTCTGGATTCTGACAGAGGGCCACGAGACTTCGACCAGCGCGCAAAAATGGAGGCTCTAGACCCTTCCAGAGCCGAGATATCGGACGTCAAAGTTTTCACCCGAAAAAAAAAAACATAAGGGGTAACACTGTCGTTTTTGGCCGAATTTTGACCCCCTCCGATCTTCTTGAAACTCTGGATTCTGACAGAGGGCCACGAGACTTCGACCAGCGCGCAAAAATGGAGGCTCTAGACCCTTCCAGAGCCGAGATATCGGATGTCAAAGTTTTGACCCGAAAAAAAAAACATAAGGGGTAACACTGTCGTTTTTGGCCGAAATTTTGACCCCCTCCGATCTTCTTGAAACTCTGGATTCTGACAGAGGGCCACGAGACTTCGACCAGCGCGCAAAAATGGAGGCTCTAGACCCTTCCAGAGCCGAGATATCGGATGTCAAAGTTTTGACCTGAAAAAAAAAAACATAAGGGGTAACACTGTCGTTTTTGGCCGAAATTTTGACCCCCTCCGATCTTCTTGAAACTCTGGATTCTGACAGAGGGCCACGAGACTTCGACCAGCGCGCAAAAATGGAGGCTCTAGACCCTTCCAGAGCCGAGATATTGAGATCTTTACAATGGCATAAATGCTACATGGGATGTCAACATCTCAGCTTTAGAAAGGTCTAGAGCCTCCATTTTTGCACTCAGGTCTAAGCACCAGACAGCATTTGGTGCTACAGACCCCGGGGTGCCTCCTGAGTGAGTTAAAATAATTTTTTTCACAACAGGAACTTTTATTAAAATGTCTATCAAAAACACTACCTGAATCCCCATTCAATAGATTGCTGGTGGGACCGCGTCCCATTGCAGCATATTGAATGAACTGCAGGAAAACTTTAAAAAATATAGTGGGTTATTGAACAAATAGTGGGTTCGTGGGATGTGGGCGTGGCCCGGGAGTGGGCGGGGGGTGGTCCCGTGACATTTGACAAATATAGTGATTTGATTTATATTGTGATATGGCCAGAAATGAAAAAAATATATTGTGAAATGAAAAAAAATCATCAGTTTCTCTGTTTCACTGTATCTGTGACGCCGCACGGAAATAGCTGTGCTGTAAATCACTGAAATAAAGCCCTGAAAGTCATTACTGTGGACAGAAATATGTGTGTGAACATTCCTAATAGTTTGTAAAGCACTGACAATGTGGTTATGAAGAACATGCTTTTGCCAAAATTAATTATGTGGTGTGTGTGTAATGTTGTTAAAACTATTTAAAATATTGAAAGAAAAACCGGTTCTGTGAATCCTCAGAACATTCTCTTGAGTAATAATCACAAATGATGATGTAGCCTATTTGGAAAACAGTCATTTTTATGAAACATAATATAAAATAATAAAACATAATATAATGTAATCATTTCGTCCCCTTGGAATTATAAGGTTCTATCTGACATTTTTGTCAAAATTGAGTTATTCACATTTTCTTATTCTGTGACTTGTTTGATGTGTTTTAAGTTGTGTTCATTGTGGGACTTTTTATTGAAAAAACAAAAAGGTTCTATCTACAAAGTCGAACTGTAACTTGGCTCTATAAGGTTCTATCTGCATGAGCCAATCAGCACTTCGAACGCACAGAAGAGGACCAATCAGAATCAACTTTTATATGTCGGGTCGCCGGCTTTTTCCTTCAAGTCAAGTCAAGTCAAAAAAATTTAAAATTTAAAAACAGCTTCCGCTGACCAAAGTGCTGTACATATAAAATCAGTTAATCGAAAACAATCACAAAATAATAAAATACAATGGATCATTACATAATAGAAAATAAAACATACAATAGTGGAACGGACAAGGTAACCTGCTTAATCAGTGTTGAACGCTATGGAAAACAGGTGTGTCTTTAGGCTGCTTTTAAATTGCTCAACAGATTCTGCGGATCTAACGGAGATATTCCAGAGCCGTGGTCCTACCACTGAAAAGGCTCCGTCCCCCCGGGTGATGAGCCTAGTTTTCGGGACAGTCAAGAGGAGCTGATCAGCTGACCTTAATGCTCTGGCGGGGGTGTAAGAATACAGCATATCAGAAAGATAAGGTGGCGCAGTATTAGTTAAACATTTAAAAACTATTAATACAATTTTAAACTGCACTCTAAAAGATACAGGGAGCCAGTGTAATGAGGCCAGTACAGGGGTAATGTGGTCCCTCTTTCTTTTCCCTGTCAGAAACCGAGCGGCCGCATTCTGTACCCCTTGGAGGCGGCGGAGAGAGCGCTGTTCGAGTCCGCAGAACAAGGAATTACAATAGTCCAGCCGCGATGTCACGAAGGCATGGACTGCTCTCTCTCTAGGTCTTTCTTGGGGAGATAGGGCTTGATTTGTCTTAAATGATAAAAGCTACTCTTTACCACTGCACTGACCTGTTTGTCAAATTTAAAACTACAATCAAGAATCACTCCTAAATTTTTTGTGCTTGAGAGAGAATGAGTCCAGAGGGCCGATAGCACTGTCCCAGCCCTGGTTTCCCAAAGACTACAATTTCGGTTTTATTTTTATTAAGACTTAAAAAATTTGAGTCCAACCATGATACCACCTCCTCGAGACAGTTCTGTAAAGTTTTAATTGCAGTAAGGTCATTTATGTTCAGTGGTAGACTTGAACGTCGTCTGCAAAGCAGTGAAAGGCCACATCGTGTTTCCTGAAAATGGCCCCGAGCGGAAGCATATATAGTGAAAATAAAACAAGGCTTAAAATTGCACCCTGGGGCAGGCCGTAATCGAGTGACAACGTTGAAGAAG
This sequence comes from Cyprinella venusta, assembly GCA_038021265.1. NCBI lineage: Eukaryota > Metazoa > Chordata > Actinopteri > Cypriniformes > Leuciscidae > Cyprinella > Cyprinella venusta. The sequence continues at coordinate 608,515 of CM075880.1, read as the reverse complement.
AGTGGTCACCAAGCTGAACCGAGAAACTTCTGTTAGATAAAAACGATTTAAACCATTACCCTTAATGCCCGCGTAATGCTCTAGGCGCGATAGGAGTGTGGCATGGTCTACAGTGTCAAACGCGGCTGTTAAGTCTAAAAGCACCAGAACAGTAGATTTGCCTACATCAGCAGCTAAAAACAAATCATTTCAAACTTTTAAGAGGGCTGTTTCTGTGCTATGCTGGGATTTAAAGCCAGATTGGAATACTTCAGTGATTCCGTTTTCATCAAGGTGAGACTAATACAACTTTCTCCACTATCTTAGACAGGATTGGGAGTTTCGAAATTGGTCTAAAATTTGATAACACAGTAGGATCAAGGTTTGTTTTTTTCAACAGGGGCTGAACCACAGCATGTTTGAAAGCAGCTGGGAAACAGCCAGACAACAGTGAAGAATTAATAAAATCCAAAATAAGAGGACCAATGGTCGGAAATGGCGTGACGGAATAATGTCAAGAGGACAATTTGAAGGCTTCATTTGCTGAACAACTTTAGTTAAATAAAGAAAATAACAAAGAAGACAAGAAGAAGAAGAATAGCAAACGAGACAAGAAGAAACCCCATAAAGGCATTATGCTATACATTTACAGTGAATTAAATATTCACTAAATTGTGTAGTCTTATGAAGTGGCTTAACTTTATATTTTGTTATTTTCTTTATTGTGCATTATTGGTTGTTATTATTAATAACTTTTATTATTATCTGAATTATACAAATATGCAGTTAGTAAATTGAATATTTCAGAAAACCATTCAACTTGCAAGTGTGTGTGTGTGTCTTTGTGTTTGTTTGAAAGTATGTGTTGTGAATTCTCTCCCTTTAAATGTTGAGTTGGTTACGTGGGTGACGTTTTAAGTTGCGTTGTACGCAAATACCGTAGTGCAGCGTTCTCAGCACGTACGTACTAAGTGTAATTGCCTATTCACAGAGCCACGCCAGTTGAGCGATCGTCTCGTGCACGCGTTCATGTGCAGTGTATATGTGCGAGAGAAAGTTTATGACAAAGTAAGTTTCCTTCTTTTTTATATTGTTAATATTGCAGTTTAAATACAATCTTACGATCTGTGCCGAGTTAGATAATGTTTGTTATGTTTAGCGGTAACGGTAATTTGATCCTGCTTAACGAGCAGATTATCCTGCTAGCATCGCGGCTCATTTGTTTGTTTATTACATTGAAGTGAATTTCTCTGTGGATATCTTTCACTGATTGTCATTTGAAGAGTTCAGATGCAAAAGCCTGAAATTTTCTTCTAAACTGATCATATTTATTAAGCTTGTATATATAAGTTCAGTAATTTCACTTAAATGGCAATGGAGATTACCTATTAATTGTCATTTAAGTGAATTTACTGAACTTAAATATACAAGCTTGATAAAAATGGTCGTTTTGGAAGAAAATTTCAAATGGCATTTAGTGGCTTTTGCATCTGAACTCTTCATTTAGTACTTCCAGTGATAATGAGGACCGTCCAATTTCTATAATTTACATTTGGTGTTTTGTCAATTTAATTGCATTATGCAGTTTACTAGGCCTATATTTCTTGATTGATATATTTCATGTATCCGTGCACTCTACAGAGATGTTTATATTTGAGTTTGTAATTTCTTAAGTTGTTGAATAATTCAGTGAGTGAATATTTATTTCTGTTATGTTATTTTTTTTCAGAAACTACCATGTGTATGGTCACTCCTGTGCCTTAAACACTTAAACTCTCTCTGATGACTCCTTGACTAGAGATCTGCAGCGGTCAATAACATAGTCCACCTGGGGCCTGTTTCAGAAAGGAGGTTAAGTGAAAACTCTGAGTGTGTTAACCCTGAAATGAGGGAAACTCTGGGTTTTCCGTTTCAGAAAGGGGGGTAAATCAAACCCGAGAGAGCAGAGTAAGTCAAGCCCGTTTCTGAAAGAGAGGTAACTTATACTGAGAGTCAGTTACCATGGTAACTTTGCCAAAAAATAAAAGGATTAAAACGTTTGCTAAACTTTTATTTGATTACCACCGTTTTTGATTAATATATTTCTATTAAATCATTAAAAAATTGGAATAAAAAACATTTAATAGAACTCAATTATTTTTCAAACATAATTTAATAAGTTATTAATGATAAAAATGAGATCTTATTCATTAATCTTATTCATAGTCAATTATTGAAGTTAGTTGATTACATATGTTTTATTGAACAAATGTTTAATTTATTTAAACTGTCATTTTAACTGATGATAATAATAACTGTAATTTAAGAATGCAGTTTATATATTTAATAATTGTTTAATACCATAAACCGTGATATTTTCTGAGACGGTTCTCTACTTTAACTGCCTGCTGTTAAACAAGTTCCTCAGCAAATTTTACCCATATTTTAAATTAACTACTTCTTACTTGAGTAGATTTTTAGACTGCATTTTACTTAAGTAAAAATTTATCAAAGTAATAGTAGCATACATTAGGTTGAATAACATTCTTCCAGTTTCACCTGATATTATAAGAGTAAGTTACTCTAAAATAGTTATGAATTATTAACTACAAATGACATCTTCAACGGTGTAGTTAGATTAATGTAATAATTAGTATTGGTCTACATATTACTAAATCATATATTAACCTCAACCACTTGATTAATACAAGGAGGAGAGACAAGAAACTGCACTTTTAATGCTTTCAAATTAACAATATACAATTGCATGAATTATTCTTGAATTGATTAAAGTGTGTAGAGGGAGAAGGTTACATAAAAAATACCTTTTAAAAATGTATGTTAAATCCACTATTGTTTTATACTGAATTGGTCTATAGTTTATGCAGTAGGCTATTTAATGTAATTGCATCATATTTTATTTTAAATTACAGAAGAATTAAGAGTAATCCCATTAATTAAATTACAATATTTAGATTACTTAGTAATTAATTACACCCAAAACCACTTTTTGTCTGGCACTGTTGCCATGGTGACTCGTAATATTTGCGCTCCATTGATAATGGCTTTTTATAGTTGTTGTGCACGCGCTTAACTCAGAGTTAGTCAACTCAGAGTTGATTGAACTAACTCATTTCAGCTGTTCTGTAACCGAAAACTCCGAGTTTCCCATCTCAGAGTAAGTCAACTCAGAGTTCAAGCTTTAACTCACAGTTGGTTGAACCTCCTTATTGAAACGGGCCCCAATTTCCAGTGGGGCAATCCCCAATAGTATGTGTGTGTGTGTGTATGTGTGCTTATGTGTGAGAAAGTGTGTTGGTGTGTGTGTGAGAGAGAGAGAGAGAGAGAGAGAGAGAGAGAGAGTGTGATTAAAAAGGAAGTCTGACATTTTTTGTGATTATTGTCACGGTGTAGTGTGGAATGAAGGCTGAGGCTGACGCAAAGCTAAAATACAAAACATTTACTCAAAAACTCCAAACAGGTACAAGGAAGACTGGCAGAAGATTACTCACACTTTGTCCCCTTGGAATTATAAGGTTCTATCTGCGTTCTGAGCAGTTTTGAGATATTAAGTTTTTGCATTACATATAGGAAAATTTATATGGGGAACAGGTTTCATTCAAACATGAAAATAACAGGGACCCTAAATGTATTCTAAACATACAATATCAAAATCCTCTCAAATTTGTAAATGGGGATTTTTGGAATGGGTCAAATGCAGATAGAACCTTCTAATTCTAAAAAAACACTTTTCGCTTAGAATTATAAGGTTCTATCCGACAAAACATTATTTGAACATTTAAATTAAAAAATAATGTTGTAACAATGTCTCAACATGTGTTAGAAAGTAAATTTTTATCCTTTCTATGACATTTATTTAATATTTTTTAGCACTTCCATGTATTTAGGACATTTCAAATTAAGCTAGGTAGGTCTAAATATTTTCCCCAGTGCATAATCTTCATTTTTGATATCAATTTGGTGGGTAATAAAACACAATATTGCAGAAATTATCATTTTAATCTTTAGGAATCTTAAAATCTTAATCTTTAATTACTTTATTCCAGCTAAAGTGGGCCAGGTAAAATGGCTTTCTCTCTAGACCTCAATATGGCTGAAATAACATGCAAACTTTTATTGTTGTAATTAAGACCCCATTAATTAAATTGTTAAATATTTGATCTATAAGCCTTAATATGGTAAAAATTAAGACATTTTAAGACTTTAAAAACTGCAAGAAAATCGACATGCTTCAGCAAGTTAATTCATAAAGTTTAATAATCATTGAAAACTTATTCACTGACTATATAATTGTCAGTCTTCGTCTGCATCATTCTGTCTTCGTCATCTTCACTACACTTCCCAGCATCCTCTGTGATAGTCTCCACACCTGAACTCACTCCCTCAATCATCGTCCTGATCATCTGTGTCACCTGTCGTCACCTCGTTAGTGTTCATTTGTATCTGTATTTAGCTCTCTCTGTTTCAGTCTGAGTTTGTCTGTTCTTGATTGTGTTTCATGGATAGTGTGAGTAATCTTCTGCCAGTCTTCCTTGTGCCTGTTTGGAGTTTTGGAGTAAGTGTTTTGTATTGAAGCCTCAGTCTGTCTTCTTTCCACAGTACACCGTGACAGAAGAACCGACCAAACATGGATTTCCCTGCAGTAAGACTAATGTTCTTTGAGCAGGGAAACAGCTCTCTTGAGGAACACCTGGAGGTTTTCCTGGATTTGGTACCTCAAACCAGTTTCCCAGATGACTGCATGTTTCTACGTGTGGGACTGAACAACACCACTCACCACACACCAGGGGTCTTCACCGCCTGACGGGTCTTCACCGCTTAAAGGGTCTTCGGGATCTTCACCGCCTGAGGGGTCTTCAACATCCTGGCAACTCTCTCAGCCTGCTCCTCCCTGGTCCTGCTCCGCTCTGGTCACGCCCTCAGTCTGCTCCGCCCTGGAGGCTTCCTGCTCTAATTCAGCCATGCCCTAGTCAGCCTCCAGGGCACCCTCCCCCCCATTGATGTTCTACGGCGCGGGGGCGTTCTGTCACAGTCTTCGTCAACTTCACTACGCTTCCCAGCATCCTCTGTTACCCTTTTCCACCGAAAAAAGAACTGGTTCGGAACTGGTGCTGGTTCAAAGTTGGTTCGGAGCTGGTTGAACTTGCGAACCCGTTCAGAACCTGTTTGCTTTTCCACTGACTAGAGCGCCCGGGGAACGACGTCGTTACGTCACTGTTTACGTCGCTTGCAAGTAGGCTACATTGCTTTGGGATTATCTGTAACTCGTGTACCAAGAAAACTTTAAAAACAATTGAAATATGTAAATCTTTTAATCTTTTCGCTTGATATGTAATCTTTTCTGATAAGTTATGTACCCATGTCTTGTGTCTTTTTTCTTTCCATTTATTTGTTCAATTGCGACTGTTTTCGTCTTTGCTTATGTTTAAAAAAAAAAAAAAATAAAAACGCTTGCGTGTTTTTGCAGTTTCTCATTGCTTTACGATGGTCAGAAAATATGTTTAGAACATATCTGAAGCCGCCCCAGCCCCCGACGTAAACATGACGTGCTAAAAGAACAGTTCTAGTCCAGCAAATAGTTGGTGCCGCTTTGGAACCAGTTCTCGCGGCCGCGAACCGGTTCTTTGGCTGTCGAAACACAAGGAACGGGTTCGCGCGCAGGCACCGGCTCCGAACCGGCTCTCAAAATGCGTTGGTGGAAAAGGGGCTTGTGATGAACTCACTCCCTCAATCATCCACCTGTTCATCTGTGTCACCTTGTTAGTGTTCATTTTGTATCTGTATTCAGTTCTCTCTGTTTCATATTTGTATAATTCAGATAATAATAATGAAAGTTATTAATAATAACTAAAATGAATAAATATAATGTTAAGCCACTTCATTAGACTACACAATTTAGTTAATTTTTAATTTATTGTAAATGTATAGCATAATGCCTTTAAGGGGTTTCTTCTTGTCTTCAAGGAAAAAGTCGGCAACCCGACATATAAAAGTTGATTCTGATTGGTCCTCTTCTGTGCATTAGAAGTGCTGATTGGCTCATGCAGATAGAACCTTATAGAGCCAAGTTAGAGTTCAACTTTGTAGATAGAACCTTTTTGTTTTTTCAATAAAAAGTCCCACAATGAACACAACTTAAAACACATCAAACAATTCACAGAATAAGAAAATGTGAATAACTCAATTTTGACAAAAATGTCAGAATTTTATAATTCTAAGGGGACAACCATGAAACATAAATCAAGAACCGACAAGCTCAGACTGAAACAGAGAACTGAATACAGATACAAAATGAACACTAACAAGGTGACACAGATGATCAGGACGATGATTGAGGGAGTGAGTTCAGGTGTGGAGACTATCACAGAGGATGCTGGGAAGTGTAGTGAAGATGACGAAGACAGAATGGTGCAGACGAAGACTGTGACAGAACGCCCCCCTTTACAAAGGCGTGACCTCGCGCCATAGAACATCAATGGGGGGGAGGGTGGGCACCCTGGAGGCTGACGAGGGCATGGCTGAATTAGAGCAGGAAGCCTCCAGGGTGGAGCAGGCTGTGAGCGCTGCCAGGATGGTGAAGACCCGTCAGGCGGTGAAGACCCGTCAGGCGGTGAAGAGGCGATGAAGACCCATCAGGCGGTGAAGAGGCGATGAAGACCCGTCAGGCGGTGAAGACCCGTCAGGCGGTGAAGAGGCGGTGAAGACCCGTCAGGCGGTGAAGAGGCGATGAAGACCCGTCAGGCGGTGAAGAGGCGATGAAGACCCGTCAGGCGGTGAAGATCCGTCAGGCGGTGAAGAGGCGATGAAGACCCGTCAGGCGGTGAAGAGGCGATGAAGACCCTTCAGGCGGTGAAGAGGCGATGAAGACCCGTCAGGCGGTGAAGAGGCGATGAAGACCCTTCAGGCGGTGAAGAGGCGATGAAGACCCGTCAGGCGGTGAAGAGGCGATGAAGACCCGTCAGGCGGTGAAGAGGCAGTGAAGACCCGTCAGGCGGTGAAGAGGCAGTGAAGACCCGTCAGGCGGTGAAGAGGCGATGAAGACCCGTCAGGCGGTGAAGAGGCGATGAAGACCCATCAGGCGGTGAAGACCCGTCAGGCGGTGAAGACCCGTCAGGCGGTGAAGAGGCGATGAAGACCCGTCAGGCGGTGAAGAGGCGGTGAAGACCCGTCAGGCGGTGAAGAGGCGATGAAGACCCGTCAGGCGGTGAAGAGGCAGTGAAGACCCGTCAGGCGGTGAAGAGGCGGTGAAGACCTGTCAGGCGGTGAAGAGGCAGTGAAGACCCGTCAGGCGGTGAAGAGGCGGTGAAGACCCGTCAGGCGGTGAAGAGGCAGTGAAGACCCGTCAGGCGGTGAAGAGGCAGTGAAGACCCGTCAGGCGGTGAAGAGGCGGTGAAGACCCGTCAGGCGGTGAAGAGGCAGTGAAGACCCGTCAGGCGGTGAAGAGGCAGTGAAGACCCGTCAGGCGGTGAAGAGGCGATGAAGACCCGTCAGGCGGTGAAGAGGCGATGAAGACCCGTCAGGCGGTGAAGAGGCGATGAAGACCCGTCAGGCGGTGAAGAGGCAGTGAAGACCCGTCAGGCGGTGAAGAGGCAGTGAAGACCCGTCAGGCGGTGAAGAGGCGGTGAAGACCCGTCAGGCGGTGAAGAGGCGATGAAGACCCGTCAGGCGGTGAAGAGGCGATGAAGACCCGTCAGGCGGTGAAGAGGCGATGAAGACCCGTCAGGCGGTGAAGAGGCGGTGAAGACCCGTCAGGCGGTGAAGAGGCAGTGAAGACCCGTCAGGCGGTGAAGAGGCAGTGAAGACCCGTCAGGCGGTGAAGAGGCGATGAAGACCCTTCAGGCGGTGAAGAGGCGATGAAGACCCATCAGGCGGTGAAGACCCGTCAGGCGGTGAAGACCCGTCAGGCGGTGAAGAGGCGATGAAGACCCGTCAGGCGGTGAAGAGGCGGTGAAGACCCGTCAGGCGGTGAAGAGGCGATGAAGACCCGTCAGGCGGTGAAGAGGCAGTGAAGACCCGTCAGGCGGTGAAGAGGCGGTGAAGACCTGTCAGGCGGTGAAGAGGCAGTGAAGACCCGTCAGGCGGTGAAGAGGCGGTGAAGACCCGTCAGGCGGTGAAGAGGCAGTGAAGACCCGTCAGGCGGTGAAGAGGCAGTGAAGACCCGTCAGGCGGTGAAGAGGCAGTGAAGACCCGTCAGGCGGTGAAGAGGCGATGAAGACCCGTCAGGCGGTGAAGAGGCGATGAAGACCCGTCAGGCGGTGAAGAGGCGATGAAGACCCGTCAGGCGGTGAAGAGGCAGTGAAGACCCGTCAGGCGGTGAAGAGGCAGTGAAGACCCGTCAGGCGGTGAAGAGGCGGTGAAGACCCGTCAGGCGGTGAAGAGGCGATGAAGACCCGTCAGGCGGTGAAGAGGCGATGAAGACCCGTCAGGCGGTGAAGAGGCGATGAAGACCCGTCAGGCGGTGAAGAGGCGGTGAAGACCCGTCAGGCGGTGAAGAGGCGGTGAAGACCCGTCAGGCGGTGAAGAGGCGATGAAGACCCTTCAGGCGGTGAAGAGGCGATGAAGACCTGTCAGGCGGTGAAGAGGCGATGAAGACCCGTCAGGCGGTGAAGAGGCGATGAAGACCCGTCAGGCGGTGAAGAGGCGGTGAAGACCCGTCAGGCGGTGAAGAGGCGATGAAGACCCGTCAGGCGGTGAAGAGGCGATGAAGACCCGTCAGGCGGTGAAGAGGCGATGAAGACCCGTCAGGCGGTGAAGAGGCGGTGAAGACCCGTCAGGCGGTGAAGAGGCGGTGAAGACCCGTCAGGCGGTGAAGAGGCGATGAAGACCCTTCAGGCGGTGAAGAGGCGATGAAGACCTGTCAGGCGGTGAAGAGGCAGTGAAGACCCGTCAGGCGGTGAAGAGGCGATGAAGACCCGTCAGGCGGTGAAGAGGCGGTGAAGACCCGTCAGGCGGTGAAGAGGCGATGAAGACCCGTCAGGCGGTGAAGAGGCAGTGAAGACCCGTCAGGCGGTGAAGAGGCGGTGAAGACCTGTCAGGCGGTGAAGAGGCAGTGAAGACCCGTCAGGCGGTGAAGAGGCGGTGAAGACCCGTCAGGCGGTGAAGAGGCAGTGAAGACCCGTCAGGCGGTGAAGAGGCAGTGAAGACCCGTCAGGCGGTGAAGAGGCAGTGAAGACCCGTCAGGCGGTGAAGAGGCGATGAAGACCCGTCAGGCGGTGAAGAGGCGATGAAGACCCGTCAGGCGGTGAAGAGGCGATGAAGACCCGTCAGGCGGTGAAGAGGCAGTGAAGACCCGTCAGGCGGTGAAGAGGCAGTGAAGACCCGTCAGGCGGTGAAGAGGCGGTGAAGACCCGTCAGGCGGTGAAGAGGCGATGAAGACCCGTCAGGCGGTGAAGAGGCGATGAAGACCCGTCAGGCGGTGAAGAGGCGATGAAGACCCGTCAGGCGGTGAAGAGGCGATGAAGACCCGTCAGGCGGTGAAGAGGCGGTGAAGACCCGTCAGGCGGTAAAGAGGCGGTGAAGACCCGTCAGGCGGTGAAGAGGCGATGAAGACCCGTCAGGCGGTGAAGAGGCGATGAAGACCCGTCAGGCGGTGAAGAGGCGGTGAAGACCCGTCAGGCGGTGAAGAGGCGATGAAGACCCGTCAGGCGGTGAAGAGGCGGTGAAGACCCGTCAGGCGGTGAAGAGGCGATGAAGACCTGTCAGGCGGTGAAGAGGCGATGAAGACCCGTCAGGCGGTGAAGAGGCGATGAAGACCCGTCAGGCGGTGAAGAGGCGGTGAAGACCCGTCAGGCGGTGAAGACCCCTGGTGTGTGGTGAGTGGTGTTGTTCAGTCCCACACGTAGAAACATGCAGTCATCTGGGAAACTGGTTTGAGGTTCCAAATCCAGGAAAACCTCCAGGTGTTCCTCAAGAGAGCTGTTTCCTGCTCAAAGAACATTAGACTTAATTAGACAAAATTGTTTGTGCATGTAGAAGACAGACTGAGGCTGATGCAAAGCTCCAATACAAAACACTTACTCAAAAACTCCAAACAGGCACAAGGAAGACTGGCAGAAGATTACTCACACTATCCATGAAACACAATCAAGAACTGACAAACTCAGACTGAAACAGAGAGAGCTAAATACAGAGACAAATGAACACTAACGAGGTGACGACAGGTGACACAGATGATCAGGACGATGATTGAGGGAGTGAGTTCAAGTGTGGAGACTATCACAGAGGATGCTGGGAAGTGTAGTGAAGATGACGAAGACAGAATGATGCAGACAAAGACTGTGAATTATATAGTCAGTGAATAATTTTTCAATGATTATTAAACTTTATGAATTAATTTGCTGAAGCATGTCGATTTTCTTGCAGTTTTTAAAGTCTTAAAATGTCTTAATTTTTACCTTATTAAGGCTTATAGATCAAATATTTAACAATTTAATTAAAGGGGTCTAAATTACAACAATAAACGTTTGCATGTTATTTCAGCCATATTGAGGTCTAGAGAGAAAGCCATTTTACCTGGCCCACTTTAGCTGGAATAAAGTAATTAAAGATTAAGATTTTAAGATTCCTAAAGATTAAAATTATAATTTCTGCAATGTGTTTTATTACCCACCAAATTGATATCAAAAATGAAGATTATGCACTGGGGAAAATATTTAGACCTACCTAGCTTAATTTGAAATGTCCTAAATACATGGAAGTGCTAAAAAATATTAAATAAATGTCATAGAAAGTATACAATTTTACTTTCTAACACATGTTGAGACATTGTTACAACATTATTTTTTAATTTAAATGTTCAAATAATGTTTTGTCGGATAGAACCTTATAATTCTAAGCGAAATTGTTTTTTTTAAAATTAGAAGGTTCTATCTGCATTTGACCCATTCCAAAAATCCCCATTTACAAATTTGAGAGGATTTTGATATTGTATGTTTAGAATACATTTAGGGTCCCTGTTATTTTCAAGTTTGAATGAAACTTGTTCCCCATATAAATTTTCTTATATGTAATGCAAAAACTTAATATCTCAAAACTGCTCAGAACGCAGATAGAACCTTATAATTCCACGGGGACGATTTGTTATTAATATAGTTTTACCATTTAATGGTGATAGTGCTGAATATAATATAATATAGTATAATTTAGTTATTTTATTATAATTTAAAATTCATGTTTTATAGTTACTAACATTCATGTCAACTTCTGATAGGAAGTAAAAATTTACTGTTTAAAATAAAATAAAAAATTATTGCAATGGATTTTTCCTTTTTAGTAAACATCTAGAAGTCAGTATGTACATTTATTGCACATAAAAAATTATAAATGTTTACTTTCAAAATCCAAACTGTGTGATTATTTGCCATGGTTGCATAACCTCATGTGTAAAATCCATGATTGCTGCACCCTTGGGTTGTGCCCATCTACAACAATTCTGCTCCCATTCAGCGAAACAATATAACAAGTAAAAAATTACAGCCACACCTTCTCAAAACAAACATTTTGAAAACCGTTTCATTGTGCAAAATTGCACAGCCTTCCAATTAGAGAAAGTTAATAACGCCCAACACTATAAAATAGACTTTCTAGATGAAAAAGGACAGAACTTGATAGTGACAAAAACCTATAGCAGGTAACACTTTAGAATACGGTTCCTTCGTTAACCAGTAACTGCACAAGATCCATACGAATTGTTTAATTATTTTTTTTTTAATTATGTTTGGTCAAGAATATAGGTAGGGCAGATTCTGGGTCTTATAACTGCTCGTTATGATAAACATTTTGTAAGATTTATATTCTAATTTTTCTTCGAATCGTTCTTCGTCCTTGCATTATTCAGCCTGAGGGTGGCGCTCTAATGATGATTGACATACTTTGGTACATAGCCATCTTGAATGGCCTTAACTGTAATTGTCTGTAACTGATTTAACTGTAAAACTCACCAGTGTCTAAGATGTTGATCTTCAAGGTTGATGCTACCCTCTACAGTACAGCAAAGAAAACAGACTTTCATATTACCGTTAGTTGGCTCGTTGTACGCTGAAACAGAACATCTGTTTCATAATTTCCAAATCAGCTAACACTCAACATGAAGATCTGTGCCAAAGCTAACTTGAAATGTTCAACTCTGTACAACTATGCTGAACCAGCCTGGTCTCATTGTTAATACGTAGGTATTTTACGTTATTGCAAAGATAGAAAGCGTACTTTTTAGTACGTTTTGATAGATGCTGAAACGTATAAAATCGACGTATCTGTAACATTATTACGTTTTTACAGCAAAAAAACGTAAACTATTTACGTATATTCTATATCATACAGATATCTGTATAATTTCCCTTTTAGCCATTTTATAGATAAACGTAAGATCCCGTAACCCTAATCCCAAACCTAAACATAACCATTTTATACATAATATAGAAAAGGATAAAACGGTGTTGGAAAAGGGCAGTTTTATTAACAATAACGTTAGCATTAAAATCTATTTTAAATCTAAACCTACCCATAACAATTCCTTAAAACTACCATTTCACAAGATGTAAACAACACTGGTCCAGAAGCACTTCCTGTTTCAGTTTTTTTAACACTACATAAAAGCTGGAATAAAATACAACCAACAGAACATTTAAAACTGAATCAAAGAGTTAAACAAGCATCTTTAAGATTTTTTCTTTACATGTGAAATAAAGAAAACAGTTACAAACTGAAACAGGAAGTGCTTCTGGGCCAGTGTTGTTTACATCTTTTGAAATGGTCTATAATCACAATAATTTATTTATTGCGAAAATAAATACCAAAAGCTGTTCACATGATGAAGCGTTGCAGTCCTCTCTGGCAGTATTGTAATAGTTCTGTATGAAGTAAAGAGCAGAAATTAAATTACTAATCAATGAAAATGTTAATCCGGCTCTCGGTTCGCGCTTCTCCATTCAGTCCTTCATGTCGCAAACTGTGACGAAGCAGGGAAGAGCCAATGAACGTTTAATATCACTGCCGTAAAACATGACGTATCGACGTATTTTGAATTTGAATCATCACAGCGCGGGGTTTGACCTTGACGTACGGTCGCTGCGGAGAATGGAGACGATCACGACTGGATAAAAGGCTGAATTAGGAGTTGTTTCTTGCATACAACTATGGATTCTAAAGATTTGGATTACATCAAACTAATAAAATTGGTGTCTTTTGTGAATTTTTTTGAAAACGCTTTATGTGTCTCAAGGTAAATAAACTATTACAAAACGATTAAACGAGTAAAGAATGTATTTTTAAGGTTTTATATTGTATTGTTTAACACCATGCAGGCGAAACGAGCAAAATGTTAATATTTATGAGTATTATATCGTAACTTAATTGATAAGACAGTGGAATGCAATAGACTCAAAACATAATGCTACGATATTAAAATGCATTTTGTGATACGTATAAATGTGTACGTTGGTGGATTTGTTCATACGTAAATAAATGACGTTTTTGTGCTGTCAATACGTAAATATTTTACGTTTTAGTACTGTAAATACGTCTATTTTTTACGTTTCTGCGCATATAAAACTTTTAATTATATATACGTATGCTAGAACGACACTTTACGTACAAATACATACGTATTCTCATGAGATCACGTTGGCTGAACACACACATTAGCCTACACGTCCAGCGTGACTCAATCAGATCAAATGTCAGAGTCATTATAAAATGTTGACAGACAGGAAAGCATTCACTGTCTCGATATCTTCGCTTCTATTGCTAAAATATCTAAAGTGGTTTTCCTGTCCACTTTTGAGTGATTTAATGAGCTTAATTGGTTTATTTGTTTGTATATGAGTGCAAAGTTCAAAGCATACATCACTCAGCAAGTTTGACACTTTATCATTAAATTAATCTTTTATACTAAAACCCACAAAGCAAGAAGTAAGCGATATGCATGACTACTCTATCCTCTCTCAATATTGTTTTTAATTTATACAGAAAATGCACTCTAAAAATGCTGGATTGTTTTAACCCAACATTGGGTCAAGTATGGACAGACCCAAACGGTGGGTTAAAAATGTAGGCCTACTTCAAAAATGTAACCCAATGGCTGGGTTTGTCCGTATTTGACCCAAAGTTGGGTTAAAACAACCCAGCAGTTTTAGAGTGTGTATATTCAGCAGTATCTGCACTCTGTCCACACGCGAGAGATGTCCAAAACTTCACAGATAAAGAGAAATAAAATAAGAAAAACATTCATTTCAAATAGCAAAGTATAGTGATGAACATAACTCACAGTTAAATAAAACTGTTATAAATGATTGCTTCATAAGGAAGGTGTCATATCCTGTACTGTAGTAAATGACTGGACAATAGGCAAGTCTAGAGAAGAGACTTTGACCGGCCACTAAATCATCAATCAATCATAATCACTAAATCCATCATCCAGACAGAGTGTAAATATGAATGGAAAGACAGACAGAAATATTGATAAGATAAACTGATCTCCAAAACATTAAGAAGCACTGGGTGGAGTTTTCTAAACTTACGGTGTGTAATCTATTATTATCATTATTCGTATTACCAGACTTTAGACTATTGGCATCAAGTCTGTACACTTTTATAGTTTATTCTTTCTAATAGCTTTCACTTATACAGGATATTTGTTTGTTTGTTTCTTAAGATTTACTTGGACATTATAAAATATTAAGATATGATTGCAGAAGTGCCTGCACGGTGATATGAAAGCATGTGATTTACACTGTTGAACTTGCACCTCTTGATAAATGTTTCTTTTTAAAAAACAGACCAATCGGCATTCACTATTGAAAAGAAGCCTGAAAAGCTGAGGAATTCAGAAAAAAAAAAAAACATCTCAATCATGCATTTTAGAGACTAGACGTAAGCCTTGTCTGAGAGACTGGCGACCAATAATGTGTTAAAATATAATGAAAATCCACTATAAACCTATTAATTAATATAATCTTAGGCTTGTTGTGAGGCTTTACGTAAGTTTGACGCGCAGTGACAGATAGACAAACATTTTCTATTCTTTTTCTATCCCCCCCTGGGTTCAGTATTCAGTGCTTTGGTTTCGATATTCAGTGCTGTGGGTTCAGTATTCAGTGGTTGTCTGTGGGATGGGGGGGGGGTCGAGAGAGAAGTGCTCCCTGAGGCTCGATGGATTAGACACATTCTCTCTGGAGGGGTCATTAGCACACACTGATTATCTAATGATCCAGTGACCGCCTCCTCCTCTTGGACACGCTTCGCCCCGTGGGGTTCAGGTGAGGAGAGCAGGGGTCTGGACCGACGAGGAAGCCTGTCATCTGATATCAAGGTCTGGGGTTTGGGTTTACGCCGTAGACGGAGGAATGAATTACGAGATGACGATGGTCCAATAAATGAGAATGATGCATCATAATAATATTAAACAAAAGAATGCCATAATAACTATAACATGACACAGATCAAAAATAACAACTGAAGAGTTCAGAAGCAAAAGCCTCTGAATGCCATTTGAAATTTTCTTCAAAAATGCCCATTTTTATCAAGCTTGTATATTAAAGTTCAGCAATTTCACTTAAATGACCATTAATAGGTAATCTTCATTGCCATTTAAGTGAAATTACTGAACTTAAATATACAAGCTTGATAAAAATGATCATTTTAGAAGAAAATTTCAAATGGCACTTAGAGGCTTTTGCATCTGAACTCTTCAACTGTACAATGTATCATAAGTGGAGGAAACCATTATTACTCATACATTTGAACAAACAAACAAGATTAGCCTCATTTAAGTTGATGTAATTTAAGTTGAAATGACTTAAACATACAAGTTGATTGTTTTTAAGGCAACTTTTTTACATTGTACAGTATAACACGGTGAACTAAATTTATAAATGTAATTATTGTGGCAATGCATCATCACAGTCTGTGGAAAGTGTTGTGGCTAGTTGTTGTGTTGTTCTTCTTCTTTTGCGATGAAAGCATTTGACTGCACAATCTATATATAATCTATATTATATTTTATACATAAAACCTTTTTTTATATATTAAAAAAAGGTGGAAAATTGCTTATTTTGATTAATTAAAGCAATGTAAAAACATAAGTTGACAAGTAAACAAGCGCACATCCGATAGCTTTATTAGACATTTTGGGGTTTTAATTGGGGTTTACGTATCTTTTTCATAAACATTTTAATTACTTTATAATGTCACGTGATCAATCTATAATCCTTTTTTGGTACATTTCCTGTCATTAGCAATGCTGAAAATTCAGTTTAATGTTTTTGTGGTTCAAAAGAACAGCATTTATTTGGAAAAAAAGAAATGTTTTGTAACATTAAATGTCTTCCCTGTCATTTTGATCCATTTTTTTCTGAATAAAAGTATTAACACTTCCACGGTAATTCAAACGCCTTTAGTTGCATTACCAGAATGATGTCTCCAGGTGGCAGTAGAGGACCAGAATCCAGTGCAGGACCGAAAGCAGAAAGTTGCTCCTTGTTTGTTAAAGACACACTTGGCAAAGAGCCATTTTTATATTAGTGACATTAAATGTGTGCTAATTAGCACCTGATGTTCTCTTTATTAAGATCACTCAAGCAGTCCCACTGAGATACTCTGCATCACATTACAGATTATCAACATTATGCTGAGCTTCTTAATGAAGAGCACCCCCCAACTCCCACCACACACACAAACACACACGAGCGTATAAACATAAACAAACACACATACGTCACACTGCTGCTTTGCCTTGTTGCTTGATATCTTGAGGTGAGGAAGGAAGCCCAAATTAATTAATGTTGTGTGAATATACATTTTAACGGCGAGAAAAAGGCCCAAATTCAGATAAGAACTACCTCATTTGCATGTGTCAGATTTAAAAAAGAAACTTTGTATCATGCATTTTTAAAAGCACAGATGTGAGCATGAACGGTAACTCACTCCTCCGCGCATGCGCAGTCAGTCCGCGAGGGTTCGTAAGCGCTGGAGTCCCGAGTCTTTCCTGCTATAATCGCTCCGGCACCATTAGCACAGATCCATTAGAGCACTCGTCCTTCTCCATCTTCCTGTCTTTACAGCACCTCTGAGACACTCACTGAGATCACACACACACACACACACACACACTAACAGGTGCTCGGGTGGCTTTCTTTCTGTTGCATGTGTGATTTGTCTGTCCAAAAATTCTCTTTCTCATTTCATTATTTTTTATACAATACAAGTTACTGTGCAACTCAGCATATCAGCATATAACTGTGAGTAAAATTTATAAAAAACTTGAATGCATTATAATAATATCTGTATAACTGTATTTGAAACATCTCCTCCCATCACTCCGCTAATATCCAGGATATCCAAATATCCAAGTTAGTGAGTGAGAGACAGAATAATTGTAGACATTTGTACGACAAGCAAAAGTCTAAGCTATTGGAAAACCTTTATCCAGACATCATAGCTTTGTAAACGGCTCATCCCAAAGCATTGAATCGAGTTTGAAAAGTTCTCATCCTCTGATCTGATGCTTCAACACAACAGCTCGTCTCATACACAGATGGAGATGGAGCGGCTCTTTGTTCCAGCGCAGCGGGCGTCTGATGTTACATAAGTCCGACTCAACACCTGTGCTGGCATCCCGCGAAGAAGAAGCCGAGGAAACATATTTATTTCATCGCAAGATCAAGCCTTGTCCCTGTAGTAACATTCCCATACAGTTTCAGCTTCTGAAGATGCATTTTTCATAGGGCACCATGTGCCTTTCTGTCACTCACAGCTGCAGGGCATTGGAACCACAGGATTATACGAGGGGAGGGCAGCGGGAGGACCAAAAAAGGAAAGATTAAATATTTAAGTCTCACTCTTCCACAACACCAGGAGCCACTTGTTCGGCAGTCTCAAAAGAAAGGGGCCGAAGCCCCGGGATCAGGGGTGGGTGCCGGGGTCACTGCCTTGTGGACCGTGGAGGAAGAACATCGCACGGCCTGTCCGTCAATCCAGGCCTAATGATCTCCTGCGATGTCATTATTCTCTGCGGTTCGGGATATCCAAAGGCCTCGTTGGGATGGAGCGGATCAACATGTGCTGTGGTCAATTTGTCATGCTGATGCTGGTGAATTGAAAATGGAGGCCAATGTAGCTTGTCACATCACACACAACAGCCTGTCAAAATAGTGAGCTGACTCACTGAGCATCATCAAAAATGAATTGCAGCGTGAGCTTGACATGCTGCCACACACACACACATGGATTTACACACACTCGATAACACTAGACGGGGCTCAAACTGTGGCCTGTTGTGCAGAGTACTCACACTGACTTCCAAAAATCTAGGCTATTTCTACTAGGAATATTCTGGGATGGGTGAAAGTTGAGCTCAATCGACAGCATTTGAGGGATATTGTTGAGTACGGCCCAAAATAAGTCTACAAACTTTACAAATAATCAAAGCACTTACTGCACAAAAAAAGTTCAACGGAAGGTTTAAATAATACTTGTATTGCCAATGCTATCTCACGACCAATTCTGAGTGATTACGACTTGGCTAAATTCGTACGACCTCACTCATTCATTTTGTCTAAACCCCAGTGATGGGTAGGTTTAGGGGCGGGGTCAGGGGTAGGTCATTCCTACGAAATTACATGAATTAGGCAACTTGTAAAATATGTTCGATTTAGCAAAACAAAACGAATTCGTACAAGTGAAGTCATACGAATTATTCACCTCGTAAAATGTACTTTTTAGCAAAAATCTTATGAATTTGTACGAGTGAAATCATATAAATTCGTACGAATTAGCCACCTCGGAAATTGTACGATTTAGTAAAAATTGTATTGATTTGTATGAGTGAAGCTGTATAAATTCTTACGGATTATCCACCTCGTAAAATGTACGATTTAGCAAAAATCTTATGAATCCATATGTATACATTTGTACGAATTAGCCACCTCATAAAATGTACGATTTAGCAAAAATGTTATTCGTACGAGTGAAGTCATATAAATTCGTTCAAATTAGCCACCTCGTGAAATGTACGATTTAGCAAAAATCTTATGAATTCGTATGGGTGAAGTCGTATAAATTTGTACGAATTAGCCACCTCGCAAAATGTACGATTTAGTAAAAATCTTATGAATCCATACATATAAATTTGTACGAATTAGCCACCTCATAAAATGTACGATTTAGCAAAAATCTCATGAATTCGTACGAGTGAAGTGGGGTTTAGCCTGAATAGAGCTGTCCCCCCAGATATTCATTAAATCAGAAACCTCATTCCCTTCCATTGACTGGTCTCAGCATCGTCCGCCATAGTTGTTGTTTATCTTCTCATTCCCGCCTACTTCAACACAGAATTATGAAGGTTGTCGCATATCATTGACGTGCGGGTCGGATACATGTGACCTGGCCCTTCAGATTGAAGTCGCATTTGAAAAGATCGGATCTGTGTCGTTCTGTCATGAAGAGATCAGATCGCAAAGTGGCAAAAAAAAATCAGAATTGGGCCGTTAAACCTTAAACTTAAACCGAACATCCCGTAGGAATCGCCATTGAGACTTCAGATCAGCTATAAGTAATCCAAACACCCTCTACACTTTTTCCACTGGAGTTTTATTTTGCCCTGAGTCAGTGCGCTGCGCTTCATACGGGGGAAAAGGGAATTGATGGATTACCTTTACGATACACATTCAACGAGCAGCTTCACTACTAATAACACCTAAAATCATTTTCTGCCTCACCAAAGAAGCTGCAAAAGCTGCTGATCCATCCAGTCTGGAGAGATGTAAATGCAGTTCAGAGTTTTTTTACGTGAGCGAGAGGCAGAAAACAGCAGCGAAAGGCTCCATTAATGGGACCCAGGCTAAGGGCCTTAAATATTGCATAGACAGCAGAGTGAATCATTTCCACCTCACTCTCTCGGCCGTCTGCCCCGCGATTAACACACACACACACACACACACGGGTCCACAGGTCTCGTTAGAAGGCCAAACCTGACCTCTATACTGTAATTTCTCTCTCTCTATCTATATGTCTGTTCGTCTGTTGGTTTGTTTTGTTGATATATTTGAGTTAAAGGTTTTGCAGAGGGAATCTCATCACTTCATCAATCAGAAAATACTAGATTTCTTTTTTAGGAATAAAATGTTGCATAAAATCAGACAAATTATATATTAACAAACTCCTCTGTAAAAAGCATTTGAATAGGAAAACCTGGTAGAGCTACTGAAGTGGAGATTTATGACAAAAACTAATTTCGAAAAAATAGTTTTTAAAAGTATGCATTGTCGTTTAAATCTACAGATGCAAAAATATAAAAATGCAATATAAGGAACATTTAATAAACATAAAAGTGGTTCCCACTAGTAGTCTAAATTAATTATTAAAAGCCTAACAGTCAAAAAAAAAAAAAAAAAATTGGCCATCGCATGAAAGAAATGTTGTGTCTTGCGATATGTGTTAATGCCTCATTTGTGCTGTATATCTTTTAAATATCACTTCTAATAAGTCTATCTAAAATCCAAGGCAAAATAAATATAAAGAAACTATGTGTGCTTCCAGGTCCACCTTTCCATATGAAGCCAGACGTGAATGTTCAGGACGTCAGAGATTTCAAACGATAAAATGCTGTTTTCCATCAATATGCCAAATAGACTGTTACGAGTGATAATAGAGAGTTTGGGCGGAGGTGGAACGGTTATTGGCAATAGAAGGACAGGCATGAATAAAAGGTGTGTCAGATAACCACACACAGCTGACAGACAGACCGCAGCTCGGCATATGTTTCATTGGCGTTCACCAAGTCATCGCACTTTACACCCGTTCTGCTCCTTCTGAACACACACTCCATCAATCCCTCATTATTAAGCCACTAGTGTCCTCACCCAACCATCAGACGATCGATACATGAGTGGAGCTCAT
This sequence comes from Cyprinella venusta, assembly GCA_038021265.1. Lineage (NCBI taxonomy): Eukaryota > Metazoa > Chordata > Actinopteri > Cypriniformes > Leuciscidae > Cyprinella > Cyprinella venusta. The sequence continues at coordinate 587,644 of CM075880.1, read as the reverse complement.
CCTCACTGTCTCTCTGACCCTTTATAAAACAAATCATCCATTCCTATGTATTTAGCTCCCAAATAAAACGTTGCATGACATATATATTGTTCTCAGTCTGCTTAAGTTGCACCTTCCACTGATGATTTATTTGGAAATGAAAATTCAAAGATCAGATATACCTCAACAAACGACAGACAAAACAAATTATCACCCAAAGACCGTTAGTGGCCAACATATTTGCATTTGGCACATTGAACAGTCAGGGTGTTCCGGGGAAACACAGGTTTGTGGTTGCAGTTCCTCTTTTTGTTGCTCAGCGAGGTTAATCTTTTTATCAGGCATTGTTTTGAGTGAACATGGCCGTGTTGTGCTGAAGGGATCGACAGGCTTCAGGGCCTGAACACCCCGAACACACACACACTCTACTCCACATCTGCTGTGTGGGAATCACAATGAAAGTGTGCCATGTTGTTTTGTTTTCCAGCGAGGCGCCACAATAAAACTACAGCTCCCATTTAAAATCTGTCAGTGCTCTATTATAAGGCACTTTTTTGAAAGTATGAAGCCACACTGAATACAAAGGCTTGTTCATGTGACGCGAAGAAAGATGATTTTTCAGTGTATGATATTGTGGACATAACTCTTCCAGCCAGTCTCGCAATCAATTTCATTTTAATATACGTTGTAATATACACCAAGGCTGCATTTATTTGATGAAGATCGTGAGGCCGAAACGCTGCTAATACAATGTTGATACTCATTTACGAGTACGGATAGTGTGCGGGAGTTCCTCGATTTTTGTCAATTTTTTATGATCACCTGAGGGTGTGCGACGGTGTTTGCTAATTGCGATTATTTGATAAAAAACAGTAATATTGTGAAATATTATTACAATAGAAAATATCTATTGTATGTAATTTATTCCTGTGATCAAAGCATCATTACTCCAGTCTTCAGAGTCACATGACCCTTCAGAAATCACTCTAATATGAGGATCTGATGATCAACAAACATTTAGGATTATTATCAGTGTGGAAAACAGTTTTTATTTCAGGATTCTTTGATGATTAGAAAGTTGAAAGGAACAGCATTTATTTCAAAGCTTTTGTAACATTAAACATACCGTTCAAAAGTTTGGGGTCAGTAAGAATTTTTATCAAAAATCAATACTTTTATTAATCAAGGATGAATTAAATTGATTAAAACTTACAGTAAAGAAATGTATTATGTAACATAATATTCTATTTCAAATAAGTGCTGTTCTTTTCAACTTTCTATTCATCAAAAATTGTACACAACTGTTTATACAACACTGATAATAATCATAAATGTGTCTTGAGCATTCAGAGAGATTTCTGAAGGGTCATATGACACTGAAGACTGGAGTAATGATGCTGAAAACACAACTTTGATCACTGGAATAGATTACATTTTAAGATATGTTAAAATAGAAAACAGTTATTTTAAATTGTCATAATATTTAACAATATTACTGTTTTTGTTGTATTTTTATTCAAATAAATGCAGCCTTGGTGAGCAGAAGTTCTTTTAAAAACATAAAAAAATAAAAAACATCAGTGTATTTCAGTGTTATGCATGAACTATTTTATATTTTAGACAACACTTTAGATTAGAGTCCAGTTCTCACTATAAACAAGTTGCTTATTAACATGCATGTTACTGGGATATTGGCTGTTTATATTAATGCCTAATTCTGCATGATCAACCCACCCTTAATAAATGAGCTATTTGAAACTACCTATTAATAAGCACTAATCATGAGTTTATTGAAGAAAAAGTCGTAGTTTACAGTTAGCTTTTTTAATAAAGAAAGAAAACAAGAAAGAGTTGGGAAGTATTTGAAAGTATTATGGGGTGTCCCGCTCGAACAAGTCGATTAAACAAGGGGATCGCATTAATCTGACACGATTTTAATCATGAATTCCTTATACTGCTCAAATCAGCGTAGTTTAGATCTATCATTGTCAACACTAACATTCATTAGAGTCCTAAACGACTGCAGTGTATCCGGGTCCCTGAGGATCCTGCTCTGTGATCCAGGTAATGCCGATCACGCCGGCTGACGGAGTCTCGCTAACGAGAGGGGACTGTGTCATCCATCTTGGGAAGTGTTCACAGACGTATTGATCCGGCAAAGGCGCAACTCCCATGAAAGCTGTCCCTTGACGGATTTCTTACCGAGGGCACGCGGCGACAAGGCTCCTGAGATGTCTCTCCGTGTCCCGGAGACGACGAGGAACGCCTGCTTTCTGGACGCTCTTCCCGTGTCAGGACTCGGGATTCCTTCTAAGCAAAGTGGACAAATCACACGTGGCCAGTCGATAGCGGTCACAAATAATCTAGACGCACACGGACTTATTGACACAAGCTTCAATAAACTTGCATGAGTGGATTTAAATAAAATACCGCCATTAATCAGCATGCTTTATCACTAACCACAGGTTAGGACCGGTGCCAGTCTTTCTTACTATCAACGCTGGATCTCGAGATCACATGAATAATCACTTTCAGATATGGACCGAAGCGCACCGCATTTGTTTGTGGCTAATCAGCCGTGCTTTTGCTAACAGTTTGATGCCTATAAACCATTCTGGCCACAGCTCTGGGAATCTGCAATATAAAGAGGCCATCACAATACGAGGCCAATTTGGGGTTTTTATATGCATTTTCTATAAACTGTACAAGCTTCCGATTAAAGTCTGAGACCGCATTAAAAAAGGACAGTGATCAATTTTAAGTTATGACATACAATGAAGAAATTTATAGGCTGATCAAATACAATCAAATGTTCTAATATTGATCATGTGAATGCAGCTTTGAGTCCTGCTCTCATTGAAGCACAAGGGAGACTAACCAAACGCTAATTAATTCTTAAATGATTATTTTTATGCTGTTAATAAAATACAGTGCCAGCCAAATGTTTGGATTGGTTTTCATCATATTAGAGTGATTTCTGAAGGGTCATGTGACACTGAAGACTGGAGTAATGATGCTGAAAATACAGCTTTGATATTATACAGTTTTTTTACTGTATTTTTGATCAAATAAAAGCAGCGTTAGTGAGCAGAAGATACTTCTTTTAAAAACATTTAAAGTCCCACTGTGGTGAAATCAAGTCAAACACACACCGCTGGTGTTTCTGACGCCACAAACCACCTTGTAACCAATCAGATCAACATGTGATCGTCAATCTCCGAGTGAGTGAGTGAGTGGAGGCGGGGCTAATTTGCATATTCATAGAACCACGCATACTAAATGAGGCGAGGGTGTCGAGTTACAGTCAATATATTTTAAGGCACAAAGACACATTTTTTCAAGGAACAAACATTTAGATGAGTTACTACAGGAGGATGTTTAAAAAAATCGGTAACACTTTACAATACGGGTGCACTAATATACATTAATACATGCTTAACTAATGCACAGATAATCATGAGTTAATGTATAACTAATGAAGAACTAAACCATTAATTAATGATTATTGCATCAGCAACTAATAAAGAGTCTATATGATTAATAGATAAAGTAATACATTGCTATTAATTCAATGTGTCATTGTGTATTAATTCCTTAATAACATATTTTATGAACTAATAGTGTAAATTAACGTGTTAATTACCACAATGAGTCAAAGCTATGCACTTCAACTTCCAGTTGTCTGCTTTAATTAATCATTAGCTAATGATTTGCAAAGGTATCATTATGTTATGACTTTACATGTTGGGGCACATCATTATTAACTAGTCATTTAGTAATTGTAGTAATTTGCACATGAATTTACACTAAAAATGAAGTAATTAATCATGTATTAACACATATTAGTGTACCTGTCACAATATCTGGAAGTTGAAATACAAGGCTTTGGCTCATTCTGCTAATTAACTCTATTAGTTAAAAAAATGAGTTATTATGCAACTAATCCACTTTTACATATTTAATTAATAACAATTCATGTATGAACTAATACATTAACCTTACAGACTCTTAATTAGTTCCTAATGTGGTAATCATTACTGAATAGCTTAAATAATCATTAGTTACACATTAATTCAGTATTATCTGTGCATTAGTTAATGCTTATTAGTGTATTGTAAAGTGTTACCAAAAAATCTTTAACTCTGACATATACAGAAGGAAAATGAGTGTCTCCAAGAGTCGTTCAAGCTTGACCAGCGGTTGACTCACTCACACCAACGCTTCAGTCAGTGATTTGACAAAAGAAAACCCAAGACGATACTGCAAGCCACGCGCAGCAAGACCGAGGGTGTAACATTGCACACTGTCCGTTTGCCCACACAAAGAGTGACAGACACACAGAAAGAGAAGGAGAACAGCAGGAAAAGGGAGATGACTCTCTTCATTCACTGTCAGGCTTCAAAGCTTCTGCAACGGCGGCACGCACACAGACGCCAGATCACATCAACGTCTCCTCGACCATTCGCCATTCTCTCTAACTCTGGCACTCTCACTGCTCCCCGAGGCAAAATAAATATCAAATCTGAATACAGAAGAACATATTGTGGTTGGTGATCAAGACTAGTGAACTTTGGGAGTTATTGAATACACTGTATGACGTAAATTAGAGAGACGTCTTGGTCTAGTTTACGTCAACAAATGTATTAGTGAAACATTTAAAAAAAAAAAAAAACCTTTTTTGTATTGGTTGGTTTGAGGGTCTGCAATGTAAAGAAAATTTAGCTGGTTTATATTATGGCTAAATTAATATAAAGAAATAAATGCATAACGTATGCATAACTTGGAAAATGGTGTCTCTAAGAAAGTCAATAAAAATAGTGTGTTAAAGAATTTTCTGCTTTTTTTATTTTACATCGTGCATCATAGGGTTGAAGGAACAATCTACAGTATAAACTTAACGAAAAACATGCTGGTTATTTTCTGCCAGGGCATTATCTGTTTTTCTTACAGTGTTGATGAATTCTGGTTTGGTTCATAATATTTCATTTATGGAATGCATTGCTTAATTTTTATCATAATAAAAGCAGACAATTTTAATCGATTCCATTGCATTAAATTCCACTAAATAATTTAATACACAAAATTTAATTTTTTTTTTACTTGATATTTACTTTAAAATGCACAACACTGATGTTTTGCTCACTAGTTAAGCTTAAACGATCACGTTTCATCATGGGATATTACAACTCTGAATATGTATCTGAACATAAATCTCTGTTTGTTATCTTGCAAATTCTCTCTCTTTAGTCCAATATTTATGACTCTAAAAAGTTTACATTTCCGAAGCTCCGTTCGTGAGGGTAAGGACTTTTGTGTGCATCTCCCCAAACCTAAAAATATGCGTGCATAATTATAAACACCGACGACAGATTAACATAAAACGTCTCTATAAAAGGCTCGAGTGCAGTGAACGTGAATAACATCTCCTGGTGGACTCCTGCAGTGGCAGATTTGTTCTGCTCTTGTAGTTGCTGTCAGCGGCCCATGGGTCCTATTGTGTCTCTGTTCTCACCGCTGAGAAGCGAGAGCCTGGGGTCAAAGTTGAAACAGGACTTGCCAACAAAACTCCTTGTTCCACAGCTGACCCTTTTTACCCTTCTCGCTCGGGTTCCTTTCAGAGGAGACCCAAAACACAGCAACACACTTTGTTCTGTGTCAGTTTAATGACTAGGCTAAGCATCTAATCAGATGGAGAAACACCACCCCAAGATGGGCTATGTTTCCCCAATTCGTCCGGGCAACTGGTGTCAGGCCTCCCAGCTGACAGGGCCCCACGTCACCCTGTGTGGGGGGGGTGGAGGCCCCGGGACGCCCATCATATGGCAGGCCTGAGGGGAGAGGAGGAGGAGGTGGGCACAGTAAAACTAATAGAGATAGTTCTACAGTCAGAGCCTGTCCTCCACTCCCCTCGGGCAGCTTTATTGATCATCTGGCCCTCTTTCACAGCACTCGCTCGCTTCATTGTAAGTCTGTGTCCAGCTGTGCTATAGGCAACATTGTTACACTTTATTTCGAAAGTCAACTTTTGCACATACATTAATTTGCAACTACATGTCAACTAACTCTCATTAGTAGACTCTCAGGCTGTGGTCAGTAGAATACGTTGACATGCTTGCCAAAGTTACAGCTCAGATATTGTTTGCAGATATTAAGCAGACTTATGCTAGTGGCTGACATGTCGTTGCACAATTAATTGCGGTAGAAGAATGTCTAAAGGGGGGACTTTTGAAATAAAGCGTTTCTAAAAAGTACAAGATTAGGGTTCCTTGTCACGGCGATTCGTACGGATTTTATGAGGTGGCTAACTCATACGACCTCACTCGTACTCGTATTTTTGCTAAATCGTACAAATTTTATGAGTTGCCCAATTTGTATGAATTCGTACGCATGACCTACCCCTGACCCCGCCCCTAAACCTACCCATCACCGGGGTTTAGAAATCAAATCTTACTAATTCTTATGAATTAGTCACCTTTTACTCACTTGAACTGGTCATGAGATAGCTTTGTGTTCTTTGGCTTGTAACGATAGATCTTAAAGGGATACTCCACTTTTTGGGAAACTTTACCACTCCCTCAGAGTTAAACAGTTCAGTTTTATCATTTTTGAATCCATTCAGCCGATTTTCTGATATTTAGAAGAATATCAGTAACCAGACAGTTTCTGGTCTCATTGACTTTCATAGTAGGAAAAAATATACTATGATAGTCAATGAGACCAGAAACTGTCTGGTTACTGATATTCTCCTAAATATCAGAAAATCAGCTGAATGGATTCAAAAATGATAAAACTGAACTGTTTAACTCTGGGGGAGTGGTAAAACGAGCCTATTTCCAAAAAAAGTGGAGTATCCCTTTAAAAATATGGATAACAAATTTAGTATCTCTGTAACTTGGTTGATTACTGGAGAAGAAAAGAGAAATTAAGTGAAAAAAGAAAAAAAGGACAGTTCAACTGCTATAGGGAACCAGTTATAATTTGAAATAACGGTTTTGACACTTACAGATTCAAACAACAAAAGAGCGGGAATAAAGAAGCCTAAACTTCAGCATATATGGTACTAAAAGGAAATATAACCATCTTTTCAGAGTAGGATTCCCTCTCAAAAAAGAATTTCTATATATTCCAAAAAGCCTTGAGCATCCAACAGCGTTTAACCATTCTGCACAGGTGCGAGCTCTACAAAAGCAGGTAAAGATGCTTTCAGACGGAGATAACAGCACTAAACCTCATCGGTGTGCTCACGGATAAAACAGGTTTGATGCAAGAGTTTCAGCTCCCCTGAAATTCCTTTCTGAAGCTCACCCCAGATAACACAGGCCTCGTCGTTCAGACGCACAACAGCCCGTTCTCGTTCTCCACAAGAGGAAATGACCCCATCCAACACTATTTGAGCTGCTAGACAAATACTTCGAGAGAGATTCCCAAAACCATGCAAATCGAAATCATATCCTCAGCAAACACAGGCACGCGCGCTCGTTGAGCAGGTGTGGAACACGTTTATTTGTAGACGTTGGCAATGTTTTTTCTGTCTTCCTTGCAGACTTGTATTGGATCTCTTTAGTTGGAAAAGGCTGGGTGCTCATGCTTTCCTGAAGTCCCAAACGACAGACAGATGGAAGAGAATATCAGTTTCAGGATCAGCGGAGAGGATTAGGAGAGCAGGAGGAGGTGGACAGATTAAAGACCGAATGACCGGCTCTAGAAGAGGATTCCACGACACAAACACCCTCATTCAGGATTTAATATATGCTAGGGAAATAAATATATATTTAGTTCTAATTTCAGGTAAAATTGCTACAAAATGCTTGAAATATTTTCTTGTGAAGAAACCCTGCATAATATATCAAGGCTTGTTTTCATAGATTAGAATGTACAGTATCGTGAATATGAGCATATCTTGTCTTGGAGCACTGGCAGATTTGTTTGTTTAAATTGTTCATAAAACAAGTGTAAAAAAAATCATAAATAAAAAGAAAACAGATAAATAAATTCCCTTAACATCTCATGCATGTGTCGCTTCTCAAGTACTGTACATGCATCTTGTTTCAAGGATTTTTAGGTATATTTTTAAAGCTGCAGTCTGTAGTTTTTTCTGGGGGTTCAAAATAATCTATAATACATTTTTGAGTGAATACATATCCAGCCAGTGTTGAAAACTATCTGCCTAGCTCGATTCAAAGCGGTAAGCTTGACATAACGGTTTTAACTCCAGCGGTACTGGTGGATTCCCACAAGAGATTTGAGCTTGTCTTTGTGTCATTACGTCACATCTGCACACATACACACACCTGTACACAAACATCTGCACACATACACACACCTGTACACAAACATCTGCACACATACACACACCTGTACACAGACATCTGCACACATACACACACCTGTACACAGACAGAAGAGCCAGATTTCAAACAGAGATGGTGATAAAGAGGAAAAACTGATGATGAATAAGGGTCTTATCAAGGACACTTCAAGTCATGACTCGAAAAAAGATTCGTTCATTTTGATGAACAGGAGAGTCACGAACGCGCATCACAGAACAGAGCAAGGCGAGCATTTGAGCTTATAAAACTTAAACTTTGTTATTTATTTATTAAATGAGCGATCGTTTCACTTGATAAGACCCTTATTCATCGTCTGGAGTCGTTTAAAGCCCTTTGAACAGTTTGCACTGAAACTCTCATTTGGACCTTGAACCGTTTGGTCCCCATTGAAGTCCATTATATGGAGAAAATCCTGGAATGTTTTCATCAAAAACCTTAATTTCTTTTCGACTGAAGAGAGAAAGACTTTTACGAGTTGCCCAATACGAATGACGTACGCCCCTAAACCCACTCATCACCGGGGTTTAGACAAATCGTACGAGTTGGTGATGTGATAGTGTTGGTAAAACACGTCAATCCAGTCTTACTCTATTCTTCAGCTTCCACATACGCCCTCATTTTAGCAGTATTCGCGATGTATTTTCATGGTTATCTCCTTTAGACATGATACTAGGTCCTAATCCCAGCGCGGGACACGACAACGAGGTTCCTCGGCCCAGCAGAAGCATTTAGCAGAGCTGTTGTTAGGCGCATGTTGATGATGTTAGCATGCTGGAGCTCGCGGCGGCGTCCACCCCTCACTGCCCTCTGGAATGCCCTCCTGATTGTGAGAATGTGTAACGAAGCAATGCCATTTATTATACATCAACGGCATCACTTATTCATCTGCCCTGTCAGTCTGTAAACACTTCAACAGCCTCTGATCGACACAGCCCTAACCTGTGTGTGTGTGTTTAGGAGAAAGTGAGTCAATTCACACTGACTGTGTTATACACATTTTGTTAAATGTCTGCTGTATTGTTTGAGCTACAGATGGTTCAATATGTTGTCAGCATCTTCTTCAACAGATATTTGTGCTTGCCAAGATAAAGTCTTGGAGTTAGAGCCATTAATTATTTAGACAAACCAATAAAGTCATTGTTTGTTTACAGTTTAAGTTGAAAAGCATTGCTCGATGTATGTGCCCTTGCCTGGCTAGTTGTTTGGAACAGGACATACTGGAGATAAGAGCGTTAAATGATCGGATGAGTGGGAATCTCAGTCATTTTTAGGGATCTGCATTGGCGGGTTAGTCCGAGGGTTAGCGCTGCTTATGCGAGATTATCCTGGGATTATCCAGCTAACTGGTTAAAAGATCCATCTTGCTGAAAGTGTGCAATCATGAATGACTTGTTCTCTTGTAAAGGAACCGCTGTAATGATAGCATCTCATTTTCTTCTGATTAATTGTTTTAAAGTGTCAATAATGCTCACTATCTATCTATCTGTTGAAATATAGACCGTTGAGCCGCATGTTGAATGTGTTTGGTTACTCTAATCTTATCTTTTCAGGTATCTGATCATTTTATAAAGTGTTGTAGAAGAAACTAAAGTGGAGAAGAAAAAAACTCCTGGTTTTGTGAATAAACAGTGAGGATGGAGACGCTAGAGTCCCTCTGTTCCTGTCTTCCCCTCTGCTTCTGTCAATCTTAATGGTCTCTGAAGTGCTGATACAGTCTCTACAATAACAGCATTTTAATGTGCAAGTGAGTGAAAGGCCTTGAGCATCACTGTGAATGTTATAAAAATCAACAATATTGAGTTTGTGAGCGAGATAGCTACCTCGAGATAGAGACCATTAACATGGGCAGCAATGATACATTACGGATGGACGGATGGGTGGATGGACGGATAGATGGATGGATGGATGGATGGATGGATGGGTGGATGGATGGATAGATGGATGGATGGATGGATGGATGGATGGATGGATGGGTGGATGGACGGATAGATGGATGGATGGATGGATGGATGGATGGATGGATGGATGAATGGGTGGGTGGGTGGATGGATGGACGGATGGGTGATTGGATGGATGAATGGGTGGACGGATGGGTGGACGGATGGATGAATGGGTGGGTGGATGGATGGACGGATGGATGGATGGACGGATGGGTGGACAGATGGATGAATGGGTGGGTGGATGGATGGATGGATGGACGGATGGATGGATGGATGGGTGATTGGATGGATGGGTGGATGGATGAATGGATGGATGCCTGGGTTTATGGATGGATGAATGGACGGATGAATGGATGGATGCCTGGGTTTTTGGATGGATGAATGGACGGATGAATGGACGGATGGGTGGACGGATGAATGGATGGATGCCTGGATGCCTGGATGGATGGATGGAATTTGTACGAGTATTAGGTTGCTAATTCATACGAATTTGTTCGACCTCACTCATACAAATTTGTATGAATAGGCTCTATGCACGATCGCTTCCATATTTGTCTCAGCACGCCCACTCACTTCCGGTGCTGCGTCAGTCTATGGTCATAAGCCGGTTTTTCGATAGGTGGAAATAGTGTCAAATTACACTCGCTGTTTATAAAAACGTCCTCCGGTTAACGTGAATGATGTTAACAACACTGTGAGGCAGTTAGCTGTCACGCAAGAGTAAAAAAGAGAAGTTATTTAAATTATATATTTCGAGCCAAATCAACAACTTTGAGTGTTAGTATTCTCTCATATCGTACGAAATTCGACTAGCGAATCAGCGTTTCTAAAATCATTGTCTCCGTTTCTGAGAAAACGGATTTTATTACAGTTTTGACGCCTATACACTTGGCCTGCAGAACGCGCTTCCGGAAGTAAAGACGCTGACTGAGATTCGTTCGAACACACGTCAGCAGGGTTCGTGCATAGAGCCAATTGTCTAAACCCCAGTGATGGTGGGTTTAGGGGCGGGGTCAGGGGAAGGTCATTCGTACGAATTCATACGCATTGACCAACTTGTAAAATATGTACAATTTAGCAAAATATTTATGAATTCGTACAAGTGAGGTCGCATGAACTCGTACGAATCAGCCACCTCGTAAAATACGTACGAAGTGCCGTGAGATCGGGAAAGTCCTATTGTTTTAACATTTTCTAAACCTGTTAAAAAAGCCAAAGCAAGAGGTAAACCTTTTTCTTGTTTTCTTATTCTTATTATTATTTGTGTAGAAGAGCAGAAGGCTAGTGCCACACCGGCTCTGGTAGGTCTGTTAAGTGCAGGAGGCTTTTCCTCTGTGTTCTCCCTTTACCTTGCTCGTCATTAAAAATTAACAACTCCATTCCCGGCTAATTGTTAGCAACAAGACAGAGTGTGCTGCGTAGCGGAATTAAATTAACCCATTAGCTGCTGTCTCCATTAGTTCAAGGAAGCTAGTTGGTTCATGAGCATATGCTTTTCTCTCCCTCGCCGTCATTCATTCGCTTGTTTAACATTTCCAAAGAGTTTCAAATAAAAGGGGAGAGTTTCATCTCCTCACTTTTGAAAGATATTTATTTTAGGATGTTTATATCAATCTGATTACTTGCATTTCGTTGCGTTTTTTCCCCTTGCTGTAAGTAATTTGCAGTCATTTACTCACATTAACGTCGTTCCGAACCGTGAGGAATGTTTCATCCATTTGTGTCCGAACAATGAAAGCCAATGGGTTGCCACTGTAAGTCCACAGAAAATCAGACTTTCTATCATGTTCAGTTAGATACATGTAAACTGGGTCATATCCAAACACCCCAATGTGTCACACACACACACACACACACACACACACTTGGGAATTGAGTGAGCTTTTTCAATTGCAGCCTAAGTTTATTGTCAGTGATTATTAAAGGAGACAGCACGCCACTGCTCCTCTGCAACTCCCTCGACATCGACACGCAGAGAGAAGAACAACAACAGTGACAGAAGAGGGGGATAAATCATCACAGCCTTTGATAGACTACAATCACTCTCTCTCTCTCTCACTCGGAGGAAACAGATCTGTGTCATCCAGCTGAGCTCAATGATTATATATTGACAGGGAGAAATGCCCTACTTAATCCCCACTTTAGCCAGCCTGATGGAAGAAGTCTTACGCTGGTCTCAAGTGACCAGATAAAGAGGACTGAGACCAGAAGACCATCACACGCGTCCCCGCAGGGCGGATGCAAGGATACACATGGAGACCGGATATAGCTACGTATGCTCAACATTAATTGTGTAAGAAATCATTTTTCCCTTTCCCAACAAATTGTTCTATTTGTGGCAAATGTAAAAGCCTTTTCACACCAAAAGTGAAGTGAATACGCTTCAGGCTGAAGGAGATGCACATTCACTCCTGTACAGTAGAGGGCGCCGCTCAAATAAACCTTTCAGCTGTGCTGCCATTTTGAATGACAGTTCAAGTATATAGTTCAACGCTCTTCCTTCAGCGATAAAAACAAATAAATGAAACAAATGTGATGTTTATCTAAAGTTTGAGTTGAATTGGATCGTCGAAGGTCAGCAGCAAAGATATTGCATAATAAAGTGACATTAAATAGTATGTTTTGACATTGCAGTAACTTGTCTGTATGTGTGTTACAGTACTTTTACTTTAGTGAGTATTTCAAAGGGCCTCGGACCCCTGGTTGAGAACCAAATTCACAACAATACATCACAAGATTTCTGAGTCTGCAGATCAATCTGAAAGAACAAATAATGGAGTTAATGGCAAAAACTAGGTAAACAAATCCACCAATTAGACATCATCGTTTTATGTCATGTCAAAATGAAATGTGAAATGGCTTGAAAAGGTGATCTGTGAGAGTGTTTAAGTGAGAGATCAGCTTGATCATGTCTGTGACCATTACTGTTCTTCTAGTTACTGGAATAAAAATAAAATCTTAAAAGGTACTAACTTCATGAGAAATATACTTGAAATATACTAGGGGGCGGGCCAAAGATGTTTGAGGGGGCGGGTCAAGGATGTTTGAGGGGGCGGGTCAAAGATGTTTGAGGGGGCGGGTCAAAGATGTTTGAGGGCGGGTCAAAGACGTTTGAGGGGGCGGGTCAAAGATGTTTGAGGGCGGGTCAAAGATGTTTGAGGGCGGGTCAAAGATGTTTGAGGGGGCGGGTCAAAGATGTTTGAGGGCGGGTCAAAGATGTTTGAGGGGGCGGGTCAAAGATGTTTGAGGGCGGGTCAAAGATGTTTGAGGGGGCGGGTCAAAGATGTTTGAGGGCGGGTCAAAGATGTTTGAGGGGGCGGGTCAAAGATGTTTGAGGGCGGGTCAAAGATGTTTGAGGGGGCGGGTCAAAGATGTTTGAGGGCGGGTCAAAGATGTTTGAGGGGGCGGGTCAAAGATGTTTGAGGGGGCAGGTCAAAGATGTTTGAGGGCGGGTCAAAGATGTTTGAGGGCGGGTCAAAGATGTTTGAGGGGGCGGGTCAAAGATGTTTGAGGGCGGGTCAAAGATGTTTGAGGGCGGGTCAAAGATGTTTGAGGGGGCGGGTCAAAGATGTTTGAGGGCGGGTCAAAGATGTTTGAGGGGGCGGGTCAAAGATGTTTGAGGGCGGGTCAAAGATGTTTGAGGGCGGGTCAAAGATGTTTGAGGGGGCGGGTCAAAGATGTTTGAGGGCGGGTCAAAGATGTTTTTCGTGGGCAGCCAATGAAGACTTATGCAAATTTGTTACAGTTCCGAATCACGTCTTTCATTTGGGAGACAATAACTCCATTTATTGTGCACTTTGATCTTCAACATTTGCATTCACAGCTTGTGTCTTTGCCCATTTACGGGTTAAATCTGCAGTCAAATAACTATACGTAAACCATTTCCCCTCAGAAGTGCCCCACTGTGGCTCTCCTGTCAACATCTGGCACAAATAATAGCATGAGTTTGGGTGAGACTGTCAGTCCAAACACAGGACGGGTCTCAGATTCTGTTTGCTACCAATGGTGTTGCAGAAATTGCACGGTACATCTTTAATGAGGAATCATTGATTTACGATCTTACAGTATAGCATTCAGCCCAAGCAATCCACCAAGACGACGTGTCAAAAGCGATCTCTTATATATCTGCGTGAGGGCCACAAACGAAAGGGGACAATAACTGTGTCAGTGTTCTCAGTATTGTCACAGGAGGAGCTCTGGCTTGTGATCTGAACAGAACCCTGGTCTACTGACCCGTTTCCCGACGGTCCAGGGGAATCCGCATCCGATGAAAGAACCTGCCACTAATTAAACACCAACATCATTAGCCTTCGCTTTCCTCGCCTTCACCGACTCCGAAAATCTCGTGCTGTTTATTCTCTGAGTTTTATGAGTCAACTCTGCTGTGGTGAGTGGGTAAAGTGGTTAAATTTGATAAATGAGGCAATCTTTAAATATTAATTATGCATTAATTACATTCATAAGACAAAACAAACTCCCGGTTAAAGATTCATGAGGAGCCAGCTTGGCTTACTTCCTATTCTTTTGTCCAACGCAAACATCGCGAGGAACTGAAGCATGCTATTTTTGGGCAAAATAACACAGAAAAACAGATTTTTTTCAGCAAAGTAAAAGACATGCATGGGCGAATAAGAGCTGGACGGAGAGATGCAATATTGTTGCTGCTCTCTGACCTTTGACCCCTGTCTCGCTCCTCCATCTTCAATTACAGCACATGGTGCTCTCCGCGACCCCATGACCTCACACAGATAGGAAGTAGCGTTGAACACGTCACTGAGAGGAGTTACGAAACCAGGAACTCGGGCATTTTTATACGGCATTTCTTCAAGCTATCAACACCCGGTCCTTACACTCGTCCATGCCCCTCGCCTCCATCCCACATCTTCCTTCTCTAATAAATATTTCACCGGTGGAAAGTTCAGTAAACAGAGTCATGAAGGGGTGTGAGTTGTGGCTCCATGAGAAACACTGTACTCAGATCTGTCCCTCAGCTTCACCTGTCACTCATACTGTATCTCTGTCTCACACACAACCAGCTTCATTTAATCCTCAACTGATGCACACTTCTGGATTCATGACTGTATTCACCAGTAGTAGAAATTCTCCTTTTTGTTTGTTCAGTTGAATGAAAATGAATATGTCAACATGCCTCAGCCGTCTTCTGTCTAATGAGGCGATCAAAGGCACAGGACCTTAATGAAGACTCCTCTCAGAAGGGTTTGAGCTCCGTTTGCCTTTTCTTTAGATGCTGAGCCCCTGATTACTTCTATGCAAACACCACTGTGAAAAAAAACATTGTTGGTTTAACTTAAAAAATGAAGTAACGTGTGGTTGGCAAACTTTATTTAAAACTTAATGAAGTAAAACAACTAGCCTCTGGCCAATAACGAACATATGGATTCGACTTGAGTCTAAAGCGCAACTTCTGCGAGTGATCCGACAGCTGATATTCACGCTACGCCTTGACGCACTACGCTACTTGCGACGTCATAAGTTGCGTTTTAAGTGCAAGTAAACTGTTTATGTCCGATTGGCCCGATGATAAATATGAATATTTTTCTAACACAAACGCATCACTTCAGAAGCCCTTGACTAACCCTCTTTTATGATGATAGATGCACTTTTATGATGGATAGATGCACTTTTATGATGGATAGATGCACTTTTATGATGGACAGATGCACTTTTATGATGGATAGATGCACTTTTATGATGGACAGATGCACTTTTATGATGAATAGATGCACTTTTATGATGGACAGATGCACTTTTATGATGAATAGATGCACTTTTATGATGGACAGATGCACTTTTATGATGGATAGATGTACTTTTATGATGAATAGATGCACTTTTATGATGGACAGATGCACTTTTATAATGGATAGATGCACTTTTATGATGGACAGATGCACTTTTATGATGGATAGATGTACTTTTATGATTGATAGATGCACTTTTATGATGGACAGATGCACTTTTATGATGAATAGATGCACTTTTATGATGGATAGATGCACTTTTATGATGGATAGATGCACTTTTATGATGGACAGATGCACTTTTATGATGGATAGATGCACTTTTATGATGGACAGATGCACTTTTATGATGGACAGATGCACTTTTATGATGAATAGATGCACTTTTATGATGGACAGATGCACTTTTATGATGAATAGATGCACTTTTATGATGGACAGATGCACTTTTATGATGGATAGATGTACTTTTATGATGAATAGATGCACTTTTATGATGGACAGATGCACTTTTATAATGGATAGATGCACTTTTATGATGGACAGATGCACTTTTATGATGGATAGATGCACTTTTATGATGGACAGATGCACTTTTATGATGGATAGATGTACTTTTATGATTGATAGATGCACTTTTATGATGGACAGATGCACTTTTATGATGAATAGATGCACTTTTATGATGGATAGATGCACTTTTTTTGCAAGATGTAAACTTACCAAAATTGCGAGATTTTGGTAAATTACCAAAATATGGTAATTTTCAGACAGCAATATAGCATTGGCCCAGATCCGGTCCACATCCGGGGCATGTGGAATCCACGTGTACCAGATGTGGGCCGGATCTGGGCCAACTATGATGCTGTCTGGATCGCAATTTTCTCACAATTGCGACTTTATTTCTCAGAAATGCGACTTTATATCTCGCAACTGTGAGATAAAAAGTCGCAATTATTTTTTACAATTTTTGTATTCAGTGGTGGAAACAAGCTTCCATACTTACAGTGGGCTAATGCAGCTAAAAACTATTCGCGTTTAACTGGTTTCTAAAACGGAGCGAAGCCACAAATAAAGTCCATGTTCAATACAACAGGCCACTGATGGGGTGGGAAGGTAAAGCCAGAGATAGAGATGTGTGTGTGTGTGTGTGTGTTTGGGGGGGGGTGTGCGAGCGCGGCGGTGACAGCAGTGAGAGCTGTGCTGAAACAGTAGCCGACCCTGGCGGGCGAGCCACACAGGCTGTGAGTGGGCCCTTGCTCCAGGGAGGATAATGGGAGCAGCGCAGGGAACATATGGCGGAGCAGGACGGCCTGCTGCTGCAGCAGCTGTGGACTGGTGCGAGAGATCAGAGACACATTAAAGAGACGGTTCCCCACCCCCTCGCTCGCTTGCCCTCTCTCTCTCTCTGCCTACTCCTCCCCCAGCTCTCTTCCTCTCTCTGTAAACGCTTATTTAAATGACAGCTCTTAACCGACCCCCCCCCCCCCCTCCAGCCCTGCTCGCATGCCCCCAGGCAGCTCTTAATGCAGAGAGAGAGAGAGAGAGAGAGAGAGAGAGAGAGGGGTGTGCCGCTAAACTTCTCTTTTCTTCTATCTCCCTCCATCTCGCCTCTGAGACGTAATGAGAGCAAAAGTGGTGGCTTGTTATACCTCCGTGTGTCTGTCTTCACCTAAGAGCACCATCACAGGAAACAGCAAATGTCATGCAAAATATATGAGGCTTCTTCTTGACATCATAAACACATCAAATTGGTGGCAACGCTGAGCAAAGAGTTCTGCATCGGTACTTACACACACTGACTTACACACACTAACTTACACACACTGACTTACACACACTAACTTACACACACTAACTTACACACACTAACTTACACACACTGACTTACACACACTAACTTACACACACTAACTTACACACACTGACTTACACACACTGACTTACACACACTAACTTACACACACTGACTTACACACACTGACTTACACACACTGACTTACACACACTAACTTACACACACTGACTTACACACACTGACTTACACACACTGACTTACACACACTAACTTACACACACTGACTTACACACACTAACTTACACACACTGTCGATTTGGACGAACCGGAGCGCTGTTCGCCTCTGGTGAAGTTCATTAGGAAATGGTAGGGTGCCATACATGTCTGACCTCTGACCTTTCAAACAGGAAGTTGGTGAAAGGTACAACAATTTTTTTGGAAATTTACATAGACAAATGTTGAAACATAACACACAAATGTTAAACCGTGTTCGAACATGTTTAAGGAAGATTTCAGCGAGGTATTCACTTCCCGTCTCGTTCCGGGTAATTTCACTTGAGGCATGTGTACACAAAAATAATATACGTTGGGTTTTCATGGTTTATGGTGACTTTCCATAGACATAATCATATGTATACTGTACAAACTGTATGTTCTATCCCACGACACCAACCCTACATCTAAACACACCCATCACACACTTTCTGCTATTTTAGATCTTCCAAAAAAAAAGATAATTCTGCATGATTTATAAGATTGATTCATCATGCAGAACAAAAAAAAAATTATTTATAGAAAAAAAAATATATATATATATGAAGAGTTCAGATGCAAAAGCCTCTAAGTGCCATTTGAAATTTTCTTCTAAAATGACAATTTTTATCAAGCTTGTATATTTAAGTTCAGTAATTTCACTTAAATGCCAATGAGGATTACCTATTAATTGTCATTTAAGTGAAATAACTGAACTTAAATATACAAGCTTGATAAAAATGGTCATTTTAGAAGAAATTTTCAAATGGCATTTAGAGGCTTTTGCATCTGAACTCTTCATATATATATATATTTTTTTTTTTCTATAAATATTTTTTTTTTGGATATATATATATATCCACAAGGTCAAAATTTGCACACACACACTGTAATCCACATAATAGCTCTAAATTGCTTATTCCTAGTAATGTTTATGAATTGAGCTGGCAATCACATTAATTACCATCAACATATATGGAATCACACAAAGGCACAGTCAGTCTCTATAATTTCACCATCTAATGCAGTTAATTATTTCAAAATACAAAGAATAAATGTATGTCTGATGAAAATTCTGACTGGTATTTGTGTTTAATTCCTGAAATTGACTCTGAATCACAATTTTATTAATAATCATATATTTATTTCAGTTTATATATTTATTAATAATTATATATATATATATATATATATATATATATATATATATATATAATTTTATTAATTTAGTTAATTATATATTTATTACAATTTTATTAATAATTACATAGAAATTATACATTTATTTCAGAAATTATTATTTAAATAACCACTTTATCATTAATAATTAAAGATTATTTTAGGAAAACGCCAATTAACAAAGGCTTCAACAGATTTAAATAAATGATACAATAATATGGTACTTTTTAATGTTTTATTAGTCCAATCATACACTTTTATTCTGAAGAATTTCAAAGTTACGTTGAGTAATGTTCTCCATTATAATTTCTGTGGATATTGTGCTGGAATTCATCAAGCTGTTGATCAGTGTCATCTCTCTGCCCGCCATTCCCATATCCGCCGTGTCATCATGGAGTATTAACCGTGTTTTAGGAGACAGAAACGAGTATTAACCGTGTTTTAGGAGACAGAAACGAGTATTAACCGTGTTTTAGGAGACAGAAACGAATATTAACCGTGTTTTAGGAGACAGAAACGAGTATTAACCGTGTCAGACAGAACTATAGACGAGTTACGCCACTACGTCACGAGAAAGATGAGTCCAAAACAGAGACGTGACTGCAACTCTTTCTGTGAATGAGAGCATGGGAAAAAAGAACAAAGTCTGATATTTAAATAATTGATAATGAGCTGATGGTTAATAATTTACATGAACAAATCAGAGAAGGTGGTAAGTTATTAATCTTTCAGCTGCACACCTTCGCCCGACAGGCCGATGTTTCCTGCAAACGGACCACAGATCGAGGGCCCGGCCCGGCCGGAGGTACACCAGATCCCGCGCTTCATATACAGACCAACGGTTGAAGATCAGCACAGATACTGTATCCACACTAACTGAACCAGAGTATCTGGACACCATCAAAAGGGAACTACGTCACACATCACTGAACCGACCAATCTTAGGAGTCACACAAACAGAAACGTATGCTTGAGTTGGTGAAGTTGGTTTAACTGGTCGTCTATCTTCAGGAGAGGAAACAAAAATGTAAACATAATCTTCATTTACTCAATTTTTAATGTTATCAGTATTGCTTCACAAATGAAGCTGATACAGTATATATGATGCAAGAAATTATGACCAAATGATTATGGGGAACAAAAAAAGATCATAAATGTTGATTTAAAAAAGAAGAAAATGTATTCTTTGTTATATTCTCTATATATGTTTATTTATAATTTATTTGTTTCAGAGGGCCTAACTTTGTTACTGTGGGATATGAAAGGCAAATATCTAAAATTAAACGCGCTTTGACCGATAAAACTTTAGTGATGGGTGTCCATGCATTTATTACGTGTTTAGATGACTTAAACTGTGGTTCATCCGAGTCACAAATTGGTCCAGAATGGCAGATTTCTAAGCCATGAAAGCGGTCACATGACTCCCATTCTGAGTGCTCTATCCAATGTAGAATTGATTTTAAAATTCTATGTTTTTGTGTGTACAAATCCCTCAAAAACCAAGCTCGCAACTATAGCTGGAGCACGGCATCCTTAAATACAATCAGAAACTTCTTTTAGTCCCTTCTTTTATAGAGATCAGAGATCAGATTGGCAGTTAAACAAATATATATATATATATTCTCCTTGGCTTTTTAACTGGTGTCTTTTGTGTTTGATTTATGTATGTCCTATGTATATGTAATATGTATATTAAGTGTTTATAATTTTGTTTCTATTTAAAAAGCATTTAGTTCAGTCTTCTGGCTGTTTTATTATGTACTATAGAAATGAAAACTTGAACTTGAAAGACTGATTTAAAAATTGAAAGCTGATTTCCACAAGTGAAGATAAGTGTAAAAGTGATATCTAGTTCTGGCCAATATTTCATGTTACTGGCTTCAAAATAGAATTACTTATCAGACAAGTGAAAATATTTTCATCTTTTCATTTTTACAATTATTGTGAGCATTATTCATAATGCATTTGCGTGGCATGTGCCAATCTTCAATGTCCAAAAAAAAAAAAAATCTCTAAAATCGACTGTTTTTCTAACTTTATCTCTTTTGACGTAATAAAACTGAATCTTCCCAGGCCCACTGCTCAAGACATTAGAAATGTCCATAATGATGAAAATCCATACAAATATGGTAATGTTCAGAGCGGGCTGAGAGGAGATCCGTGTTCATATGTGACGTATTACAGTAACAAGGCCTCCTGTGTTTCAGCTGAGTGAGCAGGACGTGCATCTGCTCCGTATCTCCCGAGCCGGGATCGGATGAACGGATGAGAAAGAGGAGCTGAGCACCTGCAGACTCCGCCCACTGCATCCCCACAACACTACGGCACTTTAGAAGTTGCCAAGCAGCAGCGATGGCGTTGCCAGGCAGGCGCTGCATTATTTATGATCCCGTGTTGCTCTCTCACAACCATCGTGCAACCTCACTGCAAAGACGGACACGAGAGCAAAACAACACAGGGCACACACACTTCACTCAGAGACATCAGGCAAACCCCTCCAGCAAGCCAGAAGACAGCGCTCACCTGTGGTGTGTGTTCACTGGTCTCGTGGACCGTGCTTTGGCCTTCCACCCGACGGCAGCCGGTCGTCACTCGTAGCCATCAACCCATCAGAGTATTGAGCGCTTACTGGCCAATGAACATCCTCCAACTGGCAGTGTGCAGACTGTAATAGTCCTTTGAGACGGTCAGGGTCAGCCATGAATATCAGAGGCAATGTCCATGCAAAAGATCCAGGGCCGGAGCAGCCGCCGCTTTGAAAGGCAGGCAGGAGAGAGTGTGCATGGGGTAGAGCACGGCTGCAAGTTTATATGTGTTCTCCCTGAACCAGGGGACTGAATAAATAATACAATAGATATTCCTCTGATGAAGTCTCGCTGCGCCATTCATAATTATTTCATTGTTGTGGTAATGAGAGTCCCGCCGCACTGTCAGGTACGAGCGCTTCGCCTCCATCAAGCTTTTACAGCGGACCTCGGATATCAGGAATAGGGGGAAAACAGAGGAAAGACACTGAAAAGACCGACTGCTGCCAACCACAGCATGTGTCGGGTGTGGGTTGAGGTTAAAGGGTGAAAGCTGAAGGACCCTCGTCTGGAACGTGTGTGTGGTATCTGGTGTGAGAAAGTGATACGGGAGGTTGTGTGACATGAACGCCAGACTGCTGGAGACTCACTGTAGAGTCAGGCTCAAGTCCACAGGGGGGTCTTGGGACACTCGTGCGCATCCATTTGCCTTTCAGTTCAGTGTGCGCCAACCTCGGAGATTCGGAGAACACTGACAATGACATCTTAATCTCAGGTTGCGTAAAGGATTAAACTGACCCGAAATTTCTTGACATGTACATAAACATGTCAAAGTTTCAGAAAAAAAGTACACTTCTTTATCACTACCCCACATCTTTGTAAATACATGAATCACTCAAAATTATGGTTTATGACAATGTCAGTTTAATGTCATTTTATTTATTCACGTAGGGTTTTTTGGATAATACATTCTAAGGTTAAACTCGTTTTTTTGTGGTCTAAGTTGTTCTCTGGGTTTTAGGCTCTGTTTACACGAAAAAAATAAAATAAAAATATAGTAAAATATTACAGTAAAAGTAAAAATACAGTAAATAGTAAAAATACAGTAAAAATATTTTATCGGATGTGCCTTTCGTTTACACGGCGACGCCGTTTTTGAGGCTTAAAAACGCAAAAAAGTGAAACCACCCTCGAGAGTGGAAATCTTAAAAACGCTCCACCGCCGCGTTCCCGTGTAAACGGTAAAAACGCAGAAGTTTGCTTGACAGTGAAGGTTGTACACTGGCGAGTGGACTTGGTGTTGTAGTATACACTCCTAGCCGCCTGAAGTGCATACTACATTGAATTTCACACACTTTTGCGTCATCGTTTGCACGCGGATTTCCCACACAAAACGCTCGTCTACACGCGGAATAAAAAGTGATGATGCAACGCCACTTTTGCGTTTTCTCTTCAGAATCGTTTCCGTGTAAACATAGCCTTATTGTATCCGCCTAGCCAGGGCTGAATTTAGCGAAAGCACCGTTAGCCAACAATGTCGCAAGTTCCGTCGTTGTCGGTATAGTTCAACGAGTCGCGTTTCTCGTGAAAGTGCGTCTCTATACCACGATTGTCATTTGTCGTGGCATTTATACATCAAAACTGTTTTTTGCGTGCATATGCTACACACTGAAAACCCCCTGGGGTAGGTTTAGGGGGAAATAGTTCGTACTTATTATACGGTAAAAAGTGCGTATCATATGCACGTGAAAAACGCGTACCATACACGCAAAAACTAGTTTTGGCGTACAAATCTGGCAAGAAAAATGACATTCGTGCTATAAATACGAACTTTCGTGAGATCGGGCTCTGTTTTCCGAAACCATCGTTCCAATGAACATTCGCAAAGTTGTGTGGTTGGAACGACAGCTCTCGAGTGGTTAGAACGAAGCATGGGTTCTTGTTTTCATGACACTCGATAAATCCTGATCTTGAACGAAATGAGCAAGCTGACATTCAGTACAATTTCTTTTAGTCTTTTAGTTTGTCAAAAGATTTAAAGCACCGCTTCTGAAGAGTGTGCATGTGCGTACGTAAGAATGAGCCTATGATAGAATCTGGAAATAAAGCAAAATAATTAAGAATAAATTGAAATCGTCCTCAGACGCCATGTTCGTAATTTATATTAAAAAATAGCATTAATTCGATTTCAAACAGATTCATTAAGAAAAGTTATAACTCCAGCATGCACGTGACATCATTAACCAATGTGGCTGAACGACCACTTTGCATAGCTAATTGATTCCTTCAGCGATGAATCAGCTATGGCATGAGTTTCATTGTTGTACGGGAAACACACCCCAAGTTGGAATCTTAAACCAGCTTAGATCGGCAAACCCCCTTTATGTGTGTTTCTTCAGCATGGTTATGAGTCTTAATGAAAGCCAGCCCATGTTGAGGAGCCAGAACATCCAAAAGCTGTGAACTTGTGCTTCAGAGATGCAGTCTTGAAGATTGAATCTCAAAGTCTCCCTGTGGGAAAGGTTTCTGGTTTATTAAAGCATGACAAGAGGACCCTTAAAACCCCAGATCAGACGGGACATGCGAGGAAAAGCTTGGGGTTTTGAGGAGAGGGTGCTCTCCGTCGCCTAATCCTGTTAGTGCCATGAGGAGGAGGGTGGGGAGCACAATGGGACCCCGTCCTGCACCAGCTGGGGTCCCGAGCGCTCCTACCCGACCCAAACCCACCCCCTGATCCCCAGAGCTTTCAAAATCTGCTCTTCAGCGTTCCTCATGGTGTTGCGCTGCTCACCAGGCCACCTGCAAAGACCCTCAAGACCATTACCTCTCTCAGTGGACGATTGGGCATCCGCTGCCCATATCAGTAGTAGAAGTGTACGTGCCTACTAAAGAACCCAAAACACATCTAGACACCATAAAGGTCAAGTACAAGAAAGGTCAGGGTTTCAGAGACCTCAAGTCCCATCTTAAAGGAGTAGTTCACTTTTGAAAAAAAACTTTAGCTGATAATTTACTCACCCCCGTGTCATCCAAGATGTCCATGTCTTTCTTTCTTCAGTTGAAAAGAAATTAAGGTTTTAGACGAAAACATTCCAGGATTTTTCTCCATATAATGGACTTCAATGGGGACCAAACGGTTCAAGGTCCAAATGAGAGTTTCAGTGCAAACTGTTCAAAGGGCTTTAAACGATTCCAGACGATGAATAAGGGTCTTATCAAGCGAAACGATCGCTCATTTAATAAATAAATAACAAAGTTTAAGTTTTATAAGCTCAAATGCTCGCCTTGCTCTGTTCTGTGATGCGCGTTCGTGACTCTCTCATTCATCAAAATGAACAAATCTTTTTTTGAGTCATGACTCGAAGTGTCCTTGATAAGACCCTTATTCATCATCTCGTGTCGTTTAAAGCCCTTTGAACAGTTTGCACTGAAACTCTCATTTGGACCTTGAACCATTTGGTCCCCATTGAAGTCCATTATATGGAGAAAATCCTGGAATGTTTTCATCAAAAACCTTAATTTCTTTTCGACTGAAGAAAGAAAGACATGGACATCTTGGATGACACGGGGGTGAGTAAATTATCAGCAAAAGTTTCTTTAAAAGTGAACTACTCCTTTAATAATCAATATGTTACTTTTTGTTTTTGCATCACAGAATTGTCTTGCATCACAGCAGCTTTACATCTACATCTCATATACTTCAGGCAAAATCGAAGAACAAACTGATGTGATGTCATTTCAAACAAAATCAGGCCAAAAGCCCTACGTTTGGAGTTTGAAACAGCTTGCCAAAGCAAACTTCTGGAATAGTTTGCTACAGCTGCTAAACACCTTTGTACAATCTGTGGCGATTGCGTAATCGTAATAGGTGTCTGTCTGTCGAGTTCATAAACATATGGCAGGACTTTTACTTTCTGACCCCTGGACTTTACAACTCTGGCTAACTTGAAACGTCAAAGTATATTGGGGTCCTTCAACACACCAGATCATGGATTTCCAAATCTACTGTATGATGGTTCAGTTCCTCACACTCTAAAAATGCTGGGTTGCTTTAACCCAATTTTGGGTCAAATATAGACAAATCCAATTGTTGGATTAAAAAAAAAGCAATTTATAAATTTAACCCAACAGCTGGGTTTGTCCATATTTGACCCAAAATTGGGTTAAAACAACCCACCATTTTTTTGGGTGTAGGATCAGCAACAATATTTCTGGCCATTCATTCATTGAGTTTCCCAAGAGTTTGGCCTACAATCTTTGCGCAAATTCTGTTTTGATGGAATAACTTTGTCTTTAAAGTATTGGATAAACACTCACACCATGTAGGACTGTAAAACACTTGCAGAAACAGAAGAAGACTTTGCCTGCTTGCCCCAGAACACCTGAGACGACGGGTCCCTAACCTTACTAAGGGAATCCAGTCATAGTTTCTCGAATGGGAGAAAATTTCAAGACATGCATAGATAAACAAATGCATGTCATCTCGCATCCACCAGAGCTTTTGAAAATCCTCTTTACTCTCTCGTTCCTCAGCTCATTACTCACATCATACAGATTCCAGTATGTCTGCAACGCAGCATCTCCAAACAAACCAACAATTAACACGGCCGTCCTTTGAAGCGTCCGACCGACACAGCGAGTTAAAGCCGCCGCTCCGTCTGAGGAGTGTAATAAGGGCAGATGAAGCGGAGGATCGGGGCGGTCGGGTGATGGGCAGATACACCCACAATAATAAAAAAAAAAATCAATGAGAGAGCATCAGTCGGCATTTCGGTCAACGCTCTGAGCGGCGTGCATAAACACACTTGGCCTCAAGCAAAGACATTAATATTTTAATAAATAAAGAAGAAAGGAGATCCAAGACAAATGTTTCAGCTTTGGGCCTTCTTCCTCTTTTCACAGCTTCTTATTTGGCACCGAACGAGCGGCTGACGGTTATGTAAAAGTCACACGACTCATCTGTCTCGATACGCCACGCTTGTCTTCTGGAAAACAGTTCCTGGTGCGCATAAGAAGATCCTTATTTTCCTTTGTACTGCACTGAGATTTACATATCATGAATTTACAGCATTTTGCTTGTTTATTCTTTTCCCTCCTTTGTTTTACCGTTGTAGAACAAAAGAAAAAAACATGAGTGACACCAAGTTTGATTGTATGCAGATGTAAAATTACATGCGCGCCGCGTCCTCGGAGGTTTGATCCAGAAGACAAACTCTGCCATCGTAACTCCACGTTAGAGCAAACCAGCCTATAACTAGATCAAAAAACTGAGTTTGAGTCATCCCGTCAATACCATCACATTGTTTTTACCTGACTGAGGTCTCAGGGGGGGGGGGGGATCTCGAAGCACAGCACCCAGCATGCCGGGGAACAAGTAAACAGGCCTGTACTTAGCTTTTACACGCCAATTCAAGAGCACAAGCTCTTTATGTTCAACCGCTGTAGGGCTCTTCTGCATAATTCATAACCACTCAGTTAATCTATTGATCCAGACTTAGTGCAGCCCATCCTGTTTGGACGGCAGGTAACAGAGGAATGGTGCAAAGAGAGTTACGGGGGATCACAGGAGGGAAATCGGGTTAAGGGATGGAAAGCGAAAAGGCCTAGAAAAGGGTTAGCGCTGATTGTATCTTTAAGGAACCGAAAGTCAAAACAGGGATCATTGCTGAAATGGTTTCATTTCATTTAGACCAGCGACAACAGACACGAATCCCAGAGGAGAAAAACAACCTGGACCTGAGAATTTGTTCTCTAAGCGTGGAACAGAAAAATACAAATCTTCCCATCGACGCTTCACATCCCATCCAGGTCAGCTTACCATCTGTGTCGGCTGCCATTCATTTTTAATGTCTTTTTGGCCACTGCCCCATCAGGTAATGAAGTTTTCCTGTTCCCATCTTTCTGCTTACTTTCCTCTCTGACTGGCAACGTACGAGTCCCAGACCCCCCCGCTCATCCATCCAGCCCTCTTTTTCCTTTTCTTCCCACCAAAATCACTTTAAATCAAGAGCTCTTTCAGCCTCAGTGAACGGAACCAAACGGCAAACCCCGACCAACACACAGCTTTGCGTTCATTTCCCAGGTGAGCATCTTGCACGACGATCCTTTGAATATAAAGACTGGTGCCCAATCACCTCGTTTCGGTCACTTTGTAGGCCTACCTTTAATTTGTGCTGGCAGACAATAAAATATTTACCAGGAACCCTAAAGGCAATTACATTAAAGCGTGTGCTTAGACACCCCTTCCCTTCGGCAGCCCCACAGTGTGAACCCGCTGATTTGGTGAATGGTCGCATATCTACAATGTTAGATTTTACACCCTATCAATAATTCACCCATCACCAAATGGGGGAGGCTTGAGGGGGCAAGAATGGAAAAAAGAAAAGCGAGGTACACCCGCTCATGTGCATGTCCATTTGCTTAACGTACCAGAAATATGTACTTGTGTTGACGTCTTGCTCTGGCATCACACACACACACACACACACTCCCATTGCATTTGCAAACAATAAATCTGGCTGTACTTGAGCGATTAGTCGTGGAAAAACAAATACATTTTCGACAAGAAGCAAGGCTACAAGGTGAAGTGGTCGTTCACCCTCAAATTGAAAATGATGTCATCGTTTACTCACACACACATCATTCCAAACCAGTTAGAAATTCTTTCTTCACAAAAGAAGATTATAATTTACCTCATGCATTGAGGGACTGTAAAAAATAATGCGCTTTATCTAATCAAAAACACTGTGGCAACAGATTACAAGCAATATGTCAATTTAACAGTAGAATTGAGTAAAAATTAATCAAATTAATTCCTTAAAAGTTAACCTTTTAAAATGAGTAACCGCCCAAAAAAAAAAAACAAACGTAAATTTGAGTCACCATTATGGTGATCAGTGTTTGTTTTAGGTTTCTTTTAAAATGACGGTTTGTGATTCTGCTTGTTAACATCAGGTGTCTTCAATGTTGGCAATTTAAAATAAAGAGTTCTTACTTAATCTTTGACGTCTGACAATTGTTTTGGTGTAAACTTTACCCATTTTAAATGGTTAACTTTTAAAGGGATACTCCACTTTTTTTGGAAATAGGCTCATTTTACCACTCCCCCAGAGTTAAACCGTTTTCGAATCCATTCAGACGATTTTATGTTATTTAGAAGAATATCAGTAACCAGACAGTTTCTGGTCTCATTGACTTCCATAGTATATTTTTTCCTACTACTGAACTCAATGAGAGCAGAAACTGTCTGGTTACTGATATTCTTCTAAATATCAGAAAATCGGCTGAATGGATTCGAAAACGGTAAAACTCAACTGTTTAACTCTGGGGGAGTGGTAAAATGAGCCTATTTCCAAAAAAAAAGTGGAGTATCCCTTTAAGGAATAATTTGATTCATCATTACTCAATTCTAATTTGTTCCATCCAATTAATAACAATGCTTGTAATCTGTTGCCACAATTTTATTGATTAGATAAAGCATATTCATTTGTACAGTGAAAGTCATTGGGTTCAGTGCTGTTTTGGACTGATTTGCTTTCTCAGTATGACACGAGGGTGAGTAAATATTGACCGAATTCATTCATTGGAGACATGTGCAATTCTGTCCGATATATTCCACAAAGCATTTTTATGTATACTGTGACACAAATATCCACAATTCAGTCGACAGAGGCGCGTTTCCCAAAAGCATCATTAGTCAACTATGGCCTTCCAGTGAACTTTGACCTACAGCTCTCGACACCTGACTCTTTTCCTGTTAGATGACAGAAAAGATCAGTCTCAACACCTCCACTAATCATCTGCAGAAGGAATCCAAACAGCCAATAGCACCAATTCCCCATTTCAGCATTAATATTCATTGAGGAAAATGTTCCATTAGCAATAATCAAGCACTTCCCCAGGCTTGTTTGCAGAAAACTCATCAGGAAAATGACTGAGTCGGTGTCGGCAGTGCGAAAGAGAAAGAAGGAACGACTCGACAGATTCAACAAGTATGTCTTGTGTATGATCTGTGTCTCTCTATCTACATGTATAAGCCCTCTTCTCTTCTCCAGACCGCCTCTCTCTCTGTTCTGTCACTTTTGCTGTGCCTCTCTGTCCGTCCCACAGCATTCGGAGTCCCCAGTGACAGTGGTTGCTGGGGGAGAGATGGCAGCATTGATGCATATTTGATGAGCGGGTGCCAAGGCCTTGCCGGAGAGCAAGGCACGAGGGGACGATGTTGCTATCTGCGTCTGCGTCTCAGGTTTCTGAGTCACACTCGCAGAGACTCCTTCTCCCATTGTGGGACTTTATTGTCCATGTCTGGGGTTTCAGCACCAATTAGAGTGATAGATACAGGCTATACAAGCCCATCCAGAGCAGCTTGCACTATAGCAAACCTGTGCAACACACAACCCACAGGTGCTGATCTCACAGCAGGGGCCAGCAGTGATGTGATCTATTCACTAAAACAAGACTTTTGCCATCTCTTAATTATGGTAATTACCACATGGCATGAAAGCGGCATGAGTTTTGGTGTGTTTTATGTGTGCGATGTCTAACTACACAGGTTGACAAGCAAGACATCCAATCAATGTATTTATGACGTGTTTATGAATATAATTCAATCATTCGTTGATGCAAATGGATGGTGGTACCAGCATTTAATTTGTCAGACTGAGGTTTGATTGACTGCTCTCATTTGTTTGACCTTTGTTGTTTTTTTATCAATATTTAATTATACATGGGCTCTTATCATCCCAGCCTATTTATGCTCTATTTGAGAATCCATATTGTGGTGCATACCACAAAGTAAATGAACAATAATTAATTCATGTACCAAATTGTTAAGGCTGGCCACACGAAGACAAAAATAAATAAATAAAAATAAAACACATCACTTGCTTCCCACAACACAATAAAAACTGATTATTTTTATTTTTGATTTATTAATTTATTTGACAGGGACAGTGTACATTAATTAGCAGAATTAGCCAAAAGGCTATTTTTCATCCATCGTCCCATGGACAGATATTAATATTGTCTACCTTAAAAAGAAACAGCAATTAAAACATTACAAATGTTTTAAAATATAATAAATTTGAAAATACAAAATTTTGAGTTTCATATTTCAAATGCAATTATATTCATATTATTATTTTTCTTTCTTTCTTTGCCAAAATGACTAGAAAAAGTGCATCAAGAATGACTTTTAGTTTGTGTTCCCAGATGACAAAAAAATTGATTAAATGTATTTTCTAAATGACTTAACCGTTATTTTCATTTGAATCTTAGTAAGTATGTTTTAATGAGGATCATAACAATTCATATGGTGACAGACATTTAAACCGAGAGCATGTGTGAACATAGAGATCGCAGTGTTCACAACAACCAATCTAGGGCGACCTGTCAAAATCCCAGCACCAATGAAAACACACCATGAGAGTCTCAGAGTCAAAGCCACGCCTTCTTTGCTCCAGCGCACACGATGGGGAATGGGACCAAAAACCCCGGAGGCGTGTTCACATCCCAAACTTACCAATACCAGTCGAGGGTACTGTAATAGTAGGTGGGCGGGGCCTGTACCTATCTAGGCGGGGCTAAAGGAGACAGCGTTATATTTCAGGTGCCTGCGTAAATTCCTACTGTATCACAGACATTGACAGCTTGCGCCTGGCTCCAGCTCAGCCAGAGAAGAAGACTTTCTCAGGCATATCTTTTCAGTTTTGATCATCCAGATTCGACACTGTACTGGGGTAAACCGGAGATAAACGAGGAAGACTAGAAGCGAGCCCCTCACACCTCTGCCAAAATGATGTCCATGAATAGCAAACAGCCGTTTAGTATGCATCCGATTTTGCACGAGCCTAAATACACACCTCTACACTCCAGCTCTGAGGCGATCCGGCGAGCATGTTTGCCCACGCCCTCGGTAAGTTTAATATTTTATTCTGATGTTTGTGATTCATGATCACATAGCCTAGTCGTTTGCATTATAAGTGGGCTAAACTTTTCTCCGTGACAAAAAAAATCGAAGTGCATCAGTTTCAGTTGGCTTAAATTCTGTCTTGCACTGCATTTATTTGACTGCGTTTATTTTAAAAACATAGAATCATAGAAGTTGTTACGGCACTTTAGAAATTAGCACTTTCGAAATGAGCGTTTAATTGAATATTCATTTGAATGCCGCTTTAGATGATTTTCTAAAAGTGACCCAATTTGGTCCCATAAACTTTTTATAACACTCCTTAGCAAAATAATAAACGAATGCAGATTGCATAATGTGGTTGTTACGTTTTTGTTGTAAAAAAAAATTGTAAAAAAAAAAAAAAGATTTGTAAACTTAAAAATGAATTTGCCACGGATAGCCTACTAATGCTTGCTCTCTGTCACGCAGTTGCAGGGTAACATCTTCGCCGGCTTCGACGAGACCCTTCTCCAGAGAGCCGAGGCGCTGGCGGCGGTCGACATGGCTCAAAAGAGTCATCCGTTCAAGCCAGATGCCACCTACCACACCATGACCACCATGACGAGCATGACCTGCACTCCCACATCATCATCTGGGCACCTCCATCACCCGTCAGTGCTGACCTCTCACCACCACCATCCCCACCACCAGCCGACGCAGGGCCTGGAGGGCGACCTGCTCGACCACCTCACCCCCGGCATCTCCATCGGAGGCATGGGCTCCGACGTTTGCTCCACCGCTTCCCACCCGCACTCGCACATGTCAGCAATTAACCACATGCAGCATCACCACCAGCAAAGTATGAACATGCACCACCACAGCCTGGGCTCGCACACCTCTCTGGGCGGCGTTGGAGACTCCGAGCCTGATCCCCGGGAGCTCGAGTCTTTCGCCGAGCGCTTCAAGCAGAGGCGGATCAAACTCGGGGTCACGCAGGCCGACGTGGGCTCGGCGTTAGCCAATCTTAAAATCCCCGGGGTCGGCTGCTTGAGCCAGAGCACTATCTGTCGGTTCGAGTCTCTTACTTTGTCCCACAATAACATGGTCGCCCTCAAGCCTATCCTGGAAGCGTGGTTAGAGGAGGCAGAACGGGCTCAGAGAGAGAAAATGGCCAAACCGGAGATTTTTAACGGCGGGGACAAAAAGAGAAAACGCACTTCGATCGCTGCTCCAGAGAAGCGGTCGCTGGAGGCTTACTTCGCCGTCCAGCCGAGGCCGTCGTCGGAGAAAATCGCTGCCATCGCCGAGAAACTGGACCTGAAAAAAAACGTGGTCCGCGTGTGGTTTTGTAATCAAAGGCAAAAGCAGAAACGGATGAAGTTTTCCGCCACGCACTAGGCCAGAAACAACGCATTTTAAATAAACTTAACATTGAACACAGAGCCGACAAAACTCTTCAATGGCGAGGCGAACCGCGTCACGCAGGAATTGGGAGCTGGGCGTCAACATCCCAGAGACAGAAACTGTCCCAAAAAGTTTGTCGTGGCATTGTGTCAAGAACAACACGACCGAGAGGACGACCCGACATCAACTAAACGTTGCAATTATTGTACAAAAATCGAGAATTGAATAATAATGATTATTCTCTTAACTCAAGACAACTCTTTTTATATTCATCTGTGTACATATCTGTGAATACACTGCACCTCTTTGTGTGAAGAACGCATCAAAATTCAGTTTTTTTAAAGGATGAAAAGAAAGAAAGATAAACACGCTGGTGTGCAAAAGATGTCCCATTCTAGAAACCTAGTGTTATTCTATATGCTCCTGAAGAAATTCATGAGGTTCTGCTGTGATCCTTTGCATGGTTTACAAGGCGTTAAGTGTTCATTTGCCGTTTGAAAACTCCATTCGTTTTGATGTATTGCAATAAGAGAGAACGCGCACAGGCGAATTAACGCACGTACACACGGACATCCTTAATATACGTTTCTGTGTCTACCTCATGATTCCTGACGTCTTGACACATCCATGGTCATTTTGGAAATAGGGCATACGACTAGATTTTTTTTTTTTTTAAATATCAGTTTTGGCACATTTTGGGTAAAATTAGATAGAAAACACCAAGCGTTGTGTGTTGCAACTATTTCACTTCAACGATGCTTTGACAATCAAATGATTTAATAATTATTTTGTGACTTCCCCCTTCTACTGTACTTCTTAATCTAAATTATTATTATTATTATTACACTAAGTTTGTAGATGGGAACATTTCATTACATATTCAGAGATTCATTGCACTTTGTAGATATGATTCCGATTTTTCTTATTTGTTTTGCCTATTTATATTTCTACTTCGTTGATATTGTCGTTTACTTATTTATTTGAGCTTAATTTATTTTGAATACCACACATGGCTCATTTGTGAAAGTGTGCTTAACTGTGTCTGTGTACGCGACAGAATTTTCAATAAACCATGCACGTCTTACCTCAGTTATGCAGTGTGTTTATGACCCTGAACTTGCTTTATTGTTGAGTCTTCTTTATTTATTATTGTGCTCAGTATTACAATGATTATTTTATTATGGTACACCGTTCTCTAAATAAGAGGACACACATGCAATAATGTACTAAGATTTTTTCGTTCCTTATTTTAAATCAAAATCTCCGACCTTCATGATGATGATGATGATTATTATCGTTTCAGTTGATTTTATTATGTCTCATAAACACGCGATTATTATCAGGAGCAAGCTTATTGATTATGTCGCATTACGAATAAACTCATTTTAACAGTGACATTGTAGTTTCCTCAAATATTGCGAGGTTACTTTATCCTCAATGTTGGATTAAGATAATTAGGAAAAAACAAAAACCTTGAAATTACGTTCATGTAAATTTCTACAAGCCCGATAAATCCATCATTTATGCATTAGGAAACTCCGAATGTGTTTCTTTTATAAAACGTAACGCTATTAAATTGGTCATGAAAACAAGTTCGCTAATTTTAGGAGTTGTCAAGTTCGGGCTCTCTTTGGTGTTCGGCAGGTGGCTTCGAGTCCATAAATCTAGTTATTTATGAATTATAAATATGAAGTGTTATGATACTATCGATTTTTCAAGTGTTTGTTAAGAGGAAGATATCCTATTGCTGAACGAATGTACAACAAGAGTTCTCGTCCTTCCCCGTGGAGTCCAGAAGCCTAAACTCAATCATCATTATCCTCATAAACAGGAACTGAATGTTATTTGAAAAAGAAATCAGTCCGAATAAATCTTAAACACATGATGTGGCGAAGAACAACCAAATACTTTAATTAGGCCTATTTAATAACAATTAATTATTTAATTATTTTACCCTAACCCTAACAATAGACACACACACACCACACAACTAATGGTGCATGTTGGCCTACTCCTGCGAAGTTCGTTTTTACGATTTGGGAGGTCGGAGCAAGATGTCGGTTGCCATACTTGCACACACACACAAACACACACGCACAAAAATCCAGCATGGATTTTAAACTCAATTTTTAAATTAAGAACAAAAATGTGCATTAATTACGTTTTGCTTTTTTGCATGTTTTAATTACTGTAATTTATGGAGCGACTGAACTTCATCGTTAGCCTCGTGTTCATATTACTTTGTGCAGGTGGTTAGCTTATGTTTTTGCAAATAAATAAGCCTAAAGTATTTCGCCACGTTTCTCACTGACACGCGCCCTCAACTCGTGGGCTAAAAGCAAATCCCGAGTTTCCCACTCGTATATAACAACATTGCGGTGCGTTCACGTGCGATCAACTCGTAAATGCGATTTTCCGACATGACTTGCGCACCATAATACATGAAAAGTAAGTATGGGCTACTGTAAAAAAATGCAAATACAAACGAAGATGTCGAATATATATCAAATGATTAATCTACGTAAAAAATTTAAGATTCTTATCAAAAGATTGATCGTATAAAGCTTGGTTTACAGAAAGTGTGTGTGTGTGTGTGTGTGTGTGTGTGTGTGTGTGTGTGTGTGTAGAAAGTGTGCGTGAGGTAAAGCCTATTCCCACGACACTGTGCGTCAATTGTTTGATTTGAATAATTCACACACTGGAGGTCATCGTTTCTTTTCGTTTCCTGCTGAATACAAAAGCCAAGAGACGAGTTACGCAAATCAAAATCAGAAAGTCTTTAAAGAATGACGGCAGTGGAACACTTATTTGAGATATTTAAACGCATATTATTGCGATTGCAACTACAATATTGTGTAATCATTTATTTTTTACAGTGTCCTGTTACACATGTTACAATGCAATAAATTGTGCATAATTATATACAACTACTAACATACTCCTAACCCTATATATGCATTTCATTTTTATTACTTAATTAATACGGACACCATGAATGCGAGTTACACTTTATTTTAAGGTGTCATTGTCATTGTCATTGTCACAGTGTAATTATATATTTAAGTACTGTATAATATTAAGCAACGCATGTAGGGTTAGATTAGTATGCCAAGTACCATATGAAGGACACTGTAAAATAAATGTATAACCCAATATTGTGACGCTATATTTTCATCAGCACAAATCACAGTTTGTCCACAGTGAAAGGAAACCACACTGGCAAGCTACAGTTGTGTCATGCATCAATATCTTGAAATATGCGAGACAATATACTCAAATTGGTGTAGCCTGTCGTGCTCAAATGTGCCCACAATTGAGGATTTGCATATCTCTGGCCAAATCATCTACATAATTCATCAACCGCTGAAGCCACGCAACATATAGACGTCAAATGCGAGACAGTATTTTCACTGTGGCACTGCTTACTTTATTTTGTCAAATGCAGCTGGAGTGAGAAATGTGTGTAAGTGTATATAATTCCGCTCTTAGATTTACATTCCTCCCCATAGTTCCTTACAGTCTTGTGTTTTCCATGGAGTGGAAAGCGCATTTTCATAAATAGACCTTGGCCAAGCGCTGCGTATAAAATTTTAATGAAGCCCGAGTCTTGAGTGCTGCTCGACTGAGGGCCTTGGAGAATCAGCTCTCTGCTACATGACTATGGCTCCCTCTTTCCTCACAAACATTGCAGCAACAAGGCCCGTTCGACCGGTTGAGTCCACCGCTCGTCGAGAGAAGTCGCGAGTGTAGTATCCTAGGCTATTTTTTTTTTTTTTTGAGAATTACAGCAGGAACGTTTAATTTATTTCAGCCAACCCTTACAGCCGACTTCAAGCGAGGTAAATAAACTTCCCTCAGTGTTTCCATCCGCGTTGCGCGCTCCCTATGTTTTGATCCGCGCGTGCGCGCTCGACGGTCAGATCACACCTCCGGCACTGGAAGCACCAAATCAGTACAATGCAATATTTATCATGAGCCTTAATATATAAGCCCAATACAGCGTTCAAGATATCAGAGTTCTCACACTGAGAGAAGCGCAACTATACGAAAGCGCCTAACCTGAAGCCCGGGCTGCTTTTTGACAGCCAATCATTGTGGATTTGTACTTAAAAATAACCAACGAAAGACAAAAGTCCTGAATGAAGGTGCAATTGGAGCAACTCAAATTGATCCTGACAAGGTGAACAAGGGAATCTGTGTAACACTTGCTGTCTTTAACAGCGGATTAGAATAAATATATACATATAACTGTGTAATATGATCACTCGCGAGCATGCCACATCACAGACTGGAATTATGCATATTCGACGAGAATTAAAACATGGCTGTTGCAATTAAGAATCTTGTATACTTAATCAAGCCTAATGAATGACAGAAGCAGCTGGGGATGATCAAAAGACAGAGAGAGAGAGATCTGAATATCTGGCACTGAGACCATCAGGAACAGTCGAAGCACAGTACTATTAAATGTCATTTTGGCTCTTGTCCAACTTGCATGAGCATGACATCACTGGTCAAAATTAAACATCAGCTTCATGACATGCTATTTAGTCTTCATTTATAATCCATTAAAGGTCACACCTGACCTGACATTAGTGTTCACGCATGTGTCGTTCGTTAGCCTACATTAAATTGACATTATATTTAGTTGCACGTCTTCTAAATACACTTTGTTCTTTGTTCATTTACATGTATATGAAAACTAATGTAAAATGGGTTACACTTTATTTTAAAGGCATGTCCTTGTTGCATGTTACATGCATACCATAGTGATAACGGTAAATTATGCATAATTACCTGCCCTCAACCAAACCCTAACCCTAGACTACATGTTTTATTTTTGTATAATTTTATATAATTATAAATAATTAATTAATATTTAATTACACTGTAGAGGGTGAAATGTGAGTCTCTTGTAAAACTATTTTGATTTTTATGTTAGTCTTCGCTTAGGCCTAAATGGAAGGCAAATCAAATATTCTGAGCCAATGAAGAATCAATCCCTATTAATCTATATAAACCTAAACCCAGGAACCGTTTTCTTTCAATATGATGACGTGACGTTTTATTTCACAAAAATCTAAAAACGAAAGACAAATTCACAGCATAAGGCTAAAGAAAACGACAAAAATCTGACAAAAAGAGATCCAGATAAGACAAATTTAAGTATTCTGATTTTTTTTTTTTTTTTTTTTTGTAGTAATGTAATAAAATGCCTCATTGGTTAAAATGTATAGAGATGTGATACTTTCATGAGAACTCTCTAAAATCCGAGAGTCTGCATTATACGAGTGCTGAAGGGTTGAAGCGTGGGAATCATGACTTTTTAATGCCGATATATGCGTGCAGGACGCTTCTCCTCGAGCGCGAGCACGGCGCGTGCTCGTGCTCATTTCAACACGCGCGGCTGTGCACGTCACAGAGAGAAACATTCATCAAAGTGCTATTGTTTAGATCTGAAGTGAACACGGCATATTTTAATTCCTAAAATGTGTACCTTAAGTGTTTAGCCTATGTTTTTTTTTCTTCAACAAAAGAGTCTGCCATATGATGTAGCCTATAAATGTAAACTGAAGGTAGAATTGTGTGTTTAAATTTGGTCAAAGCGGATATCAACAGAGAAGAAAAGTACAAAATAATAATAAAATAATATCGTAAAATAGTGGTAAAGATGGGCTACTATGATTTTACTTGTTCGTTATCTTTAATGTCACCGATCCGAACAAAAGGACAAAAACCTTAAAAATAATATCAAGTTAAGACAAATGTGTAAAACTGAACGAATTCATGACATTCAGGACCACGGACAGCTCCGACACAAGTTAACTTCACAACGCAGTGCTGGAAATGTCGCAATTATACATCTCAAGACATTTCTATATTCTGTGGGCTACATGTATTTTTAGGCTCTTTAAAAAAAAAAAACAACAAGAAACGTGTTGTGTTCTTGATAAATATCAAATTAGAAATATAAAAATGTCAGCAAAACGATCGAAATACACACTCACGCACGCATATATATATATATATATATATATATATATATATATATATAGCCTATATAAACAATAAACAATAGACAGACACAACGAAAGGGTCTAGAAGGCCTACAAATAATGATCAAACAAAAAATATACATATTTAAGATAATGCTGGTGTGTGCATTATTGGGCCTTCTGTTCCAAAGTGTTTTCCCAAATGTCACAAAATCAAAAGGCGATCAGTTATTAGATCTATACGTCTATGCTGATGAAATAATTCCACTTCATATGTAAATCAAAACAGATGAAATGAGTTTCTCACATTTAATTCAAAGAAATATGTTCA
The DNA here is from genome assembly GCA_038021265.1 of Cyprinella venusta. Classification (NCBI taxonomy): domain Eukaryota; kingdom Metazoa; phylum Chordata; class Actinopteri; order Cypriniformes; family Leuciscidae; genus Cyprinella; species Cyprinella venusta. The sequence continues at coordinate 548,259 of CM075880.1, read as the reverse complement.
AAGTAATGCGTATAAGCTTCTAATCATGTCCCATACATAATTTATTCTAAACTGACAAGATACCCTAACACGGTCCGGTACTACAAAATAAAATCCCGTTTGTAGCCGGACACCAGTTAAATAGCTTCGTTTAACTGAGGTACAAAATTAATGAAATTAAATACACTGACGGTGGGTATTTTTGATGCAAGTACATATGCTTCGCAATTCATTCATCAAATACACGGTCGATAATCAAAATCAGAAAAGTCAGCAAAATAAAAAGAGTTCAAGAAATCAGTCAGCATTTCGATTTTAAATACACGAAATATTAAATAAAATATTGACATTTAACATAAACTTTGACTTGTGTTTATGCTATAAAAATAAATAAAACTTGCTCATCTTCACAGACAGATCCAGAGGAGTGTGTGTGAGTGCACGAGCACAACTCTCTGCCCTACATTTCGCACTTCCCAGTAGACAGGCCTCGTGTCCGCGCCTGCAGAACCCCGGCTTCAAGTGCAACGCTTTTTTTGTATCGGCAATGAATAATGCAAGGCATGAAGGCCAGCGAGTATACATTTAAATACCAATTTGCTTAACCAGTGTTTTCACCCTCCGCCAGCTCCACTCAGCCCAGTCATGGGGACTTCTTGCTGGTAATTAACAGGAGGAAGGCAAACACCTCAACAGGAGCAATATATGATCATCAACGCAATCGCGTTTGCTTTAGTGTTCTCAGAAGAGTAGAGACACATAATCGTGTTATAACGCATTTAATTTCCTTCAAAACTTGATTGCATTACAAACTTTTTTATTGATTTATAACGGGAACTTTAAGTGCTGAAAATCTAATTCCACGAGTGTTTTATTATATAGCAAAACTTGGTAACACTTTATTTTACAGTGTCCTTGTTACATATGTCTACTTAGTAATAACAATAAATGCATCATGGAACTAACCCTCAACCGAATTCTAACCCTGTACCATAACCCTATAATAAGTACATGTAGTTGCTTAATATTACTCAGTTAATAATTACACTGTAAAAATAACATCTTAAAATAAAGTGTAACCCAATTTTTTATTATGTTAATTATATGCATTTATAACAAATACTAGTGCTGCCACCATTCTCACGACAAACGTTTAGAGAACAAACGAATAAATTAATGAATGAATGAATTAATTAAATGTTATGACGGAAAAATAAAATAAGAGAGGAACCCCGCATCTCCTTCAGGCAAAGTGACAGTGACGATCAGAAATTTCATTCAGCTTTTAAGCACATTTAAGTGCAGTTGATGGTCAGTATTTGACTGTAACACCCTCTTATCATTTGCGTCAGTAAAAACCCGTAATGTTCTAGGAAAAGTCTATGACACTGTAATAAAAAGAAAAAAAGGGGAAAAAGCTGCTACCAAATTTAAGCAATGAACTTGGAAGTTTAAGTCATTTCATCTTAAATGACATTAAACTGACATACAAGATTAAATCTTGTATAACATAAAAAGGTAAAAGAATAAATTACTTATCGAGTAAAAACTTGTTATTATCGATCATATATAGTTTGTAGTGTGTGAACGAATAAATCGTAGCCTGTTCTGTCAAGCAATCAGGCCTGTGGATGGATAGATGGATAGATGGATAGATGGATAGATAGATAGATAGATAGATAGATAGATAGATAGATAGATAGATAGATAGATAGATAGATAGATAGATAGATAGATAGATAGATAGATAGATAGATAGATAGATAGATAGATAGATAGATTCTGCTCCACTCTCTCGCTCGACAGATAGGCGCTGCCAAATGCGCCATCCAGAGTAAACACAGTCAGTCGTCCCTAACCAATTGTTATTCATAGAACGAATAAATATTTAATTCCTTCTAAGGATACCTTTTGTTAACAGAATTACCAACAAGCGTTCCACAATGAATTCACATTTTACCCGCGGCATTGTGTGGCCAGTGTGTGCTTTATACCATGTCGGTGCGGTAATAACGGGTTCCGTCCAGTAATAACGGGTTCCGTCAGTAATAACGGGTCCGAGACTGTGTGTTTCAGGAGGACGCTTCGCTGTTGGCCGCCCTGTCCCGTACAGACACTCGCTCTCTTTGTATTCACTCAGGCCATGAATAATGAATTGATGAGCGCTAATAAGTGCATCAACAGTCAGATTAATGAGCACGCTGTCTATTAATGAAGATCAGCGATGACTAAAGGATTTGACGATCTCTGTAATTACTCGAGCTCTGGGCATGTTTGGTGAGGAAATCAGGAGCAATGACTTCAATGTTTGTAAAAGAAAAAAAAAGAGCGTAGTACATTGGACAACGATTTTAAGCAGACAAAACTTGTCTTTGCCGACACCATGGCAGAACGTTTTCAAAATGGGATGGTTTGGATTGAGAATTATGGAAGGACGCAATGTGCATTTCGGCTGCTGTTCTGCTGAAGTCAGTGTCGAGATCATCATTCAATTAGTTTATTTCATCACCAAAAACAAGTGATCAGATTCATCACGCCGGTATGGAGGCGAAGATGGTCATGGTTCTGGTGGCCATAGCTGAGCATGCGTGCCGATGGCTGTCGAGGTTGGCATGCAGACCCTTTGAATATTTGACCGGACAGGATTCAGTTCATTTCAGTAGCTAAGTGTACAGTATTTGCTTGAACGACCTGTTGGGGAGAGTGCGAAAGTCTGTTTGGTGTGCCATGAAAATTTAAACAGCCCACGGCACGGGCCGGCACACCTTTCCCGGATTTTTTGGGCACTCATAAAATGCACCGCTTTGACCAGGATTAGGCGTGTGAAATAGCCTACTATATGCATGATGGAGGAAATCCTCCACCGTAGCCTACTAGCATATTCAATAGGCAATAGAGTTGAAATTGAGCATTATTGTCTCTAGATTAAAGAAGCATTTAAGTTTGCCAAACTCTTTGAAGATCACTATATTAAAAATACTCGACAAACACGCATTGCTTCCGATCAGTCATAAATTTTATATCTAAATACGATCTAAACTAATGAGTTAGAAAAAAAACATCCCCCACACAGTTGTCAGGCATTTGGAACCTATCGAAAAATACAATAAAAGTCCATGGGACCAACGTGTAAAAGCACGAATTAATGCTGTGAAAACTGACATTTTAACATGTCATTGGATCTATGGACATTTGCTCCCTTTTGGGACCTCCCTCTAGCTGATTTTAGAGGTATTGTAGTTTATCACTTCCGGGTAGGCTTAATTTTTCAGATTAGAATGTTGCCGTCTGCCCTGATCACTTCACTCAACGGTTCATTTTATCACTGCGGTTCCTATGTTGTTTTTATTCGAGCTTTCATGCATATTATTGAAACGTTGTTGGTGTTCGCGGTCAGGGACTATTTTTTTCTAGCGGAAGGAAGGAAGGCTTTTAGTGATTTTACTTCATGAAAGTTGCACTAATAGGCTACATATTTCTTATACTTTAATATTTTGTGTGGTAACCGTTTTATAAAAGCAATAGAGAGCCTAATAACCCCCTCCCCTCCGCTTCCGGCTCATGGGAAATTCGGGGAAAATATGTGTGGTAGTCAATGGCGAGAGACAACATATCTTTTTATTCCGTCTGAACTGTGCCCTGAATTACACATATGATGTTTGTCAATTTAAAAGATAATTCTGAAAGTAAAAAACGTCACAGTTTGTCATGAAACACAAGAGTAACATTTAGTTTTATGTGAAAATTGCTCAATGAACTAGCCTACATCTCCTGGGAAGTGAAACAACGAGCAAGATCCATTCCTCGTGTGTGCGCAGTCTGGCACAAAAGGCAAGGCAAGGCCTTAGTAAAGCTAACTTAGTTCATGAGAGAAAATGTGCGCCTTTGGGGTTTGTAGTCTTTGTAATTACGTATTTTCAGTCTCAACGGTTTTACATCAAACTACTACGTTCTTTACTTTAAAATGTATATTTTAATTTGACAAACATCATATGTGTAATTCAGGGCACAATTCAAACCAGATCAAAATATTTGTTGTCTCTCGCCATTGACTATACAATATTTTTCCGAAATAGGTCCCATGGTGGTCGACCGGAAGGGGAGGGACTTAGGCTCTCTATAAGGTAGGCTACTCGTGAATAAGTAACGGCTGATCAGCCTACTTTATTGCTGAATACATAAATAACGGCACTGTAGTCCAGCCCCTTTTCAGAGCTCTCCTCCCTTTGTGTTCTGTCTTCCGGTTTGTATTTCCACAGCATGAAGATCTTACGATTTATGAATGAACCGCTCGTTTTAAAATCTTCCCACTGACATCTGTTATGATATTACAATGCTCTACAATAAGTAAATCCACTTCACCAGCTAATTACTCTTCGACAGCGATGCCATTTAAATATACAGAGCAGCAAAAAACACGAATTCAAAGACAAAATAGTTTCTCTGGTGAATAAGCAATTATCACCAAATATCCATTGCAATAGCCAAAATTCCTTGTACTGAAAAGAATCGCCCCAATTAAACCTAGGAATACTGCTGGTCACAGTGGCTTTAAATTATCAGGGAAAGCAGGACCTCCATTACGAGAGCAGAGGGTGCGTATTATGGTGGATTTAATATTAATGGATTTTATTAGCTCGACACTAGCATATTCATGAGAGTCTTCTAATGGAATAAAAAAAAACGAGAACTAATGCTCTGTGACAGTACTGATAGATGGAATCGCCTGATATTTCATTGGCTAATGTTGAGTCAATGCTGATTCAGTGTTAGTGTCTGTCTATCTATCTATCTATCTATCTATCTATCTATCTATCTATCTATCTATCTATCTATCTATCTATCTATCTATCTATCTATCTATCTATCTATCTATCTATCTATCTGTGATTGAGTGTGATTAAAAACAACAACAATTCTCTAGTTTCTTTTGCTCTCGAGGTGCACTTAAATAACCTCAGACTAAAGGTAAAGGTGAGAACGCAGCAGATGGAGAGCCGGAGCTGTCTGCACGAGTTGTACCTTTGCTAGGCCATGAGATGGGGCTGCTGAAAAACACACATCCTTTTTGATCACCGTGAGCCGCTGAGTGCACTAATGCATCTGACTATTAGCATGTTTTCCCGGACGCCACAGGCTAACGCCCTGCCTTGCCTTTGACATGTCAAAACTGATCACACTCAGAGCTGGTCCTGCTATACAAGTTGGAGTGTGTGGGCTGTACACTTCACACACAGTCCCACACTGAGGAAATCCCATTTAAGTGCATCGAATGTGAGAAAAATTCCATCACAAACGGGAGCGATACATATCGTGGTCTGGATTATACACTGAATTTTTGAGATTTTTTTTACCACTTTAACAGATACATCTCTGTTAGATTTAATATTTCGTTGAGGATGAGGTCAAAGACGGGCAGCGCTCATTCAGAAAATGAGGGGGAGAAGGGATAGATTTCCTTCTGCTTCACGATGTTATGCAAGATTTATATTTGCTGAGAGTCAGCTACATTTTCAGTAAATATTTCAGGTCTCTTTGCTGGAGTGATCCCTTTTTAACAAAATGCTTATTCAGTTTCAATCAAAGCCGTCGAAATGTTTCTAGATGTAGTTTCTGCTCCAAATTTAAATATGAAAGTTAATATAATGCATCCATGCGGTCTGCTTTACACTTCTCATTCGTGTGGCGTATAAACCTTGACAAACTCAAGAAGACCCTGCAGGTCTGAAACCGGCCGAGCCCCCGTGAACACGCATCAGGCTTTCTTTTCAGCTTTGTTACACCACAACAACGGAGCCGAGACGTGGAGTGGTGAGCAAGTCGTGAAAGCTTCAGAGAAAACTTGAGTGAGGCGAATAAAAATTCCCTTTACCTTCCCCTTGTACTCCCAGCCCCATTATTTCTCCTGAGTTACTTTCTTCTGAAATCACCCTGAGGCTGAGCACTCTCCTGGGTGGCTCGCCTGAAGCCAGCCTTGTTTTCACATACTGGTAATAATTTCACTGGTGGAGAACGAAGGCTTTTAAAAGATCATCCACCCAGTCATAGCCAGAGTCTGTTCGGTGGAGCGGTCTGCATGGCACGTGCCTTCAGATGTGAACCCGCACCCGCTCAGAACGCTCCCCGAGACGCTCCTTCCAAGCTCTTCATCAGAACCACGGCTGCTTTGTCCAAAAAGAGAAACCAAGACAGGCAGTCGGGGGGTTGATCTCGGGTCTTCAGTGGATTCATGCATTTTGTAAAGATACAGCGCGGTCTGCTGTCCAATTTGAAGCTGCCGCCTTGCGTATGCGGTTTTATGCCTCCGCCTGCACATCAAGTCTTTTCTCCTGACATGATTTTTTAATCTTGCCTTATCCACCACCATCCACTGCAATCTGGGCAGAGGGAGTTTGAGAGTTTGAGTCCTGTTCTGTAATGGGCTCAGTGCCGATGGCTAATAAAGTGGAACAGTGGCTCGGCGCTGCCTTAAATTACCGAACTTCCCAACCTACTCGGACTCTTTCGCGCTCGTTAGGCCTCGAGGAGTTTCAAAGACTGGAAATGACATTAATAATCAGTCGCATAACCTGTTATTGGCTTCATCTGTACACTGTAAAAAAAAAAAAAAAATCTTAAAAAAAAAATACGGTAAAAAACGGCATGCCAGAAATATACCGTAAAAAATATGTTAGCAACATTTTAGGTTTAACACACCTAACTTAAATTTACAGTAATAGCAGATAGTGTTAATTTACAGTCTTATTGAAGGTCTAATGTCTGTTTTGTACCATGGATGACCACCAATCGCAGTGGTGGTGAGTGTCACATGCTGACTCATCACAAGCAGCTTTCCACAAAACGGTTAATAGCTATATATATATATAAAAAATAATCGTGATTTTAATGGTAAAAGACTGTAAAAATGCTACTGTGAAAAACTGTTAATTTCTTTAACAGAACCTTTCCTTACTATTTATGGTAAATAACTGTGATAGATCTAGTGGTAAATTTCATGTAATTTTACTGTGAAATACTGTTAAATTTACAGTTTTTAAAGTGAAAATTTACAGTGAAAAAATGTACATTCCCACAATTCCCTGCGTGACACTCCACACTTGATGTATTTTTGTTGAAATAACTTGTTTCTTCATAGTTTGCTTAGTCTTTTTCTAATCAGTTAGGTACCTCAGGGTTTTATGTGAAATTTAATGAGTAGAGAGTCTTTATTGTCCTATAAGGATATTCTTTTTCACACATATCAATCACATAATGTTGTTAAATTAAGGTTTATTTTGTGTTACCATGATGGTGTTTAATGTTTGAGTGAATGACACTATGCAGCTTCTATATATTAAAATTAAGTTTCTTATGGAAGAACGACATGTGATGAGCTTCCATGTATCATGTGACTCTCATTACTGCTGTGATTGATGGATGTCAGTGTACAATGGTATGAAACCGAAATTAACACTTCAATTGGTTGATAATTTAACAGTACATCAGATAATTAATTACGTTTTATTCCTGTAAATTTTAAGTTAAGCCTGTAAAACCCTATTACCGTAAATTCTTGCTACCGTATTTTATACCAACCACAGCTGCCGGTATTTTACCGTAAATTGAACACATTAAATGTAATACTGTAAAACCCTAATGTACATAACTGATTAGATAAAACTAAGAACAAGTTTTGTGGGGAATTTACAGTTTGTTATACTGGAAATTATATATGACTTGTTCTTTTTCACTTCCAATTACTTTAACAGTATTTTACTGTAAAAATAAATTAAATGTACGATTAGATCTCTCACAGTTTTGTGTCTTTTACCATTAAAATCACGCTAATTATTGTCGGTGTAAGTTCTAAACAGGCCGGATGAGGTTCCTCGGCTGCGGTGGTCAGGTAAAGGAGGCCTGCTGTGCTTGAAACGGGAGTATTTTTGGCATCCTGGAGTGGATCAACATTAGGGACAAGCATTGGGGGACTGATCACTTTCAAGGCACACAGTCGACTGAGCGATTTGTGTCACACAAATGCGTATTGATCTTCCTGCATGTTCCACGACACTATCGCGGCTCGGACAGGTATCTGCTGCTGTCCTGCCACGGAAAGAAAGATCTTTTATTTAGCTGCTGCTGCAACCCGCTCCGCTCATCAATTATGCAGTCTCAGGCCCCTGTAACAAGCTCCAGCTCAACTCTACACCTTGTGTGTTGTTTAAAATATAGATAAAAGCTGAACAGTGAGGTACAAACGTAGTGTTTTCTCTCTCTCTCTCGTTCTACGCAGGACAGAAGAAAGCAAGTGGAGGTGGAGGTCCATGGCAATTAGAGGAGGCCTGAGCACAACACATCTGATTCACGTCTCGATACAGAGGGAGTAAATATACGCTCACTGAATGAATCAAACGAAATCAACAACAGCGGCGCGGGAAGAAGCGCTTTAATCTGATGTTGTAAGTGTACTTCCATTCATGTTATGCAACAGATGCTGAGTATCGGCTACACAGAAAAGTAGTAAACATGCTGCGCCTAAAAGGATATAATGCATCCTGCGAATGAATAATGCCAGAACAGAGGAGACCTGAACCTTGTGTCTGTGTTTGTACGGTTTGGAAACTCTGACAGGCCCATTTAGGTCGGTACTGTTTTTAACACCACTAGAGGCTGCGCGGTGTTGTTCGCTAAAAGCACGTCGCGGAGACATGATTGCTTGTGACGTGTTATGAAAAAAAATTACACTTTTCAACTCAAACAAGTTTGAAACTTACTTCTGCTTACGATACTTCAGGCTTGATCCTGTAGCTGATATTGCACGCTGATTATCTCATTTTTATAATCAAGCCAACCTGTGTGATGGTACAAACCCTGTATCTGTGATATTTAGACGTGAAATCTTCAACAATTGAAATTGAGACTGGCTTTTGGCTTGCTTAGTTGGGGACATTTAATATTCAACAATATTATATGCCTACAATATTAATCTGCCTGCACTGACACCATTATATGAGAACTCAGCTGAGCTGGATGATGATGATGATGTCACAGTTTTCTCCAGAGCTGCTAGATATATAAATGAACTAAATTTTGAAATAAATTAGTTTAAAATTTTTAAACAAATCTTTTGGTTTTTTTACAACAAAAATGAACCATCACTGTACTTGCTTAAGCTGAAGAGTGCTACACTGTAAAAAAAATATATTGTTGGTTTAACTTAAAAAAAAGTAAGTAATCTGGTTGCCTTAAAATTTTAAGTTGATTGAACTGGAAAAAGTGAGTTAATACAATGAAGGAGATTTATTATTTTGAGTTTCTGGTGATTAAATGAACTAAATAAATTATTTAAGTTGATTTGACAAAAGAAAAAAAATGTTGTGATAACAATTTTTTCACAGTGTATTCTCTTCTAGAAACAAACTTTGTTGCATTATTTTCCTGTTATTATCACTGTAAAGCTGCTTTGAAACGATCAAAAAGTGCTATATGAATAAAGGTGACTTGATTCGACAATTGAGCTGTTGAATTTATAGCGAATAACTAAAATAAACTCTCACAGAGTCAGTTTGACCCATTTGTAGTGTAATAAATGCACAGCGTACCTGAAGAAAAGTCGAAGTCTTCTTGTAACTTCACTGCAGAAGATTTTCTTTCCTCTTCCTTCAACTTGTTAAACAGCACTGGGATCGTCTCCTCGTAAATGAACTCTGCAGATGAATAATGCATTGCTAAGCAATTAATTCACATTGATGACTCATTTATTTATTGATTACCCCTTGTGTAATAATGGAGAGTGTTAAACGTCAATCAGACAATATCAGAGGCCCTCACTTGCACATCAGAGGAAGTCATTAATTTATTACGGATATAAACTGTCGGAGCAAACCTACCAAATCTGCTAGGGAAATGTTAATTACATTCATCCAAGTTAAATAAACTTTTTTTTTTACAGGAATGCACATGAAAAGAAAATAATATGGCATATGATCATAGAAAAAAAGTAATGCACAAAAAAATGTTAAACCTTCAATGTTAAACTGAGCATGTGATTTTAATGTTATTTTTTAGGCTATAGAATACATGACTGATTTCTTACAACATGGTGTGAAGCAAGCAAATTTTAATAATGTTCATTTTTATAGACTGAAATACTGTGATGACTCAAGAACATGTTGCAAAACTTTAGGATTGTGTGCTTTTAAAAACTGTAGAAGAATTTTGAACAAACCACCACATCTTTTAAGGGCTCTCCAACAGTGATGTTAAAACACTAAGCCGAAGACCTCCTCCAGCACTGATTTTCACATATAATTATAACAATCCAGCACTAGAAAAAGGCACTGAGACATCATTGGATCAGCATGGCAGATGCTCTAAATCAAATGCTAATTTCAAATCAGTCCTGCCGAACAAAACCGATCTAAGGGTTGTCACTTGGGCATCCTCGTAAAGCACTAAAAGCAATTCAGAACAGCCAGAAATGGTCCAGATGTGGATCTGCACCGCTGGGACGGCGACCACACACACCAATCTGTCACGCTGACAGAAGAGCACATAAGTGGGTTCAACAAGGCGAGCCCCAGATCCTCCCGCTGTGGGCCGAGCAGACAGCTCTGATCATCCCCATCCATTAGTGTGGGCTCCCTTCAAAGTCCAAACTAATATTATTACTGCATTTCTTCACACATTAAAGGTAGACTTTCCTTTTTAAACAGTTTGGGAAGATATGTTTTTAAGTTACATACACTCACATGAAGTGTTTGCATTTGTATTCATTTTATATAGTATAGTTTTTATATTAATATTTTGCACTCTAAAAAATGCTGGGTTGTTTTAACCCAACTTTGGGTCAAATATGGACAAACCCAGCCACTGGGTTACATTTTTTCATTACATTTTTAACCCAATGTTTGGGTTTGTCCATATTTGACCCAACGTTGGGTTAAAACAACCCAGCATTTCTTAGAGTGTGGGTGACACTTTATTTAAAAGGGCTACTTTAAACACTCTACTAACCTGTTCGACAACTTATTCTAGAGTATTAGTTGACCGTTAGGTTTTAACCCAATTTTGGGTAAAATATGGACAAACCCAACCGTTGGGTTAAACCTAACGGTCAACTAATACTCTAATGAGATGATGACATGTAGTTTCTTATAATAGACTAACTCAAAATAAAGTAAATACACATTTTGAATTGGATATTTTTATATATAATTTAAAAGGGTTAGTTTACTTAAACCTAACCCTAACCTCAACCTCACGCCTTTCCAAAGGAAATCTCAAAAATCTGTCCCACACACAAAAAATGCTGGGTTGTTTCAACCTAAATTTGGGTCAAATATGGACAAAACCACCAAATGTTGGGTTAAAAATGTACACTCTAAAAAATGCTGGGTTGTTTTAACCCAACTTTTGGGTCAAATATGGACAAACTCAAACATTGGGTAAAAAAATGGAATTTAAAAATGTAACCCAACGGCTGGGGTTTGTCCATATTTGACCCAAAGTTGGGTTAAAACAACCCAGCATTTTTTAGAGTGTAATTTCAAATTTTAACCCAACTTCAACTTTCACTTTCAACTGTAATTTTTTCAATTACATTTTTAACCCAACATTTGGGTTTGTCCATATTTGACCCTGAGTTGAAAAAAACTCATTTTTTAGAGTGCATATGTGAATAAAAGCCTAAATTAAAGATTGTGTCTCTTCAGAAATAGCTTTAGTTTTACTTAACTCACTTGGATGAAGACACTAGTCATACAGTATCAGTAGTCCAATAAAAGCTGATTTATTGTACATAGAGTGGGTCACTACATAGGGGCGGCCATCTTGAAGTCACATGACCAGCCAATCACAACTCACTTCACCTCCCTTTTATCAGACACATTAACTTGCAGAGTAAATTAACCTGTGGATAATCCATTTTTACAATAGCATAAAAAACTTTAGCATGGCCTCCACACCACTAAGAGTCACTATAAAAATAAGACTGCTATGTGAGCCAAAAACACATTCACCTTTAAATGTAAGAGAATGATTTACTTGCGTGTATTTACGCTATATTACTTTGTCCATCAACATGTATCGTATAAACAAACTATTTTTGAGCACATGTGTGTGTGTGTGTGTGTGTGTGTGTGTGGTCTGGAGCGGAGGCACGATCAGCCCCGTCACCTGAAGCAACACTGCTTGCGCTGAATTATTAATCGCTAATATCATTATGTAGTCACTACTTGTCATAACAATCTAGGCAGGCAGAGAGAAACTCAATCTGCTGTGGCCCATACAGACAATGCCTATTAATTATTGATACAGACTAATTGGCTACAGGATTTGTGGGGCACAGTTACTTTTGTTCCTCTCACTACTTGTGCCGCTCCTTCAAAAAAACAATATTATCAGAGGCCAACCTCCCCATTGCCCCCGTGTCAGCAAATTAGCAGCCGTGTCGTTCCCCTCTCCTCCTCCTCCTCCTCCTCCTCCTCCATCTTTCTTCACAGGTTCATTCACTCTTCAAACTTCAGCCTCACTGTGGATGGACTGCACGTCTAGTTATCTTTTTGTGACTTTCATAAATAGGATATAAAGTATAAGCGAGAGGAACAGGATTGGGAAATATTGTGAGCCAAATTAAAATTTGTGAATGAGTTAGAATTGTTACTTTACAGCTCTAACTTACGGTGGCCGAGAAAGCTCAACGAATAGAAAATAAATAAATAGAAAATAAATAAAAATGCATGCAAATAGAAAACAAATAAAAATGCATGCAAATAGAAAATAAATAAAAATGCATGCAAATAGAAAATAAATAAAAATGCATGCAAATAGAAAATAAATAAAAATGCATGCAAATAGAAAACAAATAAAAATCCATGCAAATAGAAAATAAATAGAAATGCATGCAAATAGAAAACAAATAAAAATCCATGCAAATAGAAAATAAATAAAAATGCATGCAAATAGAAAACAAATAAAAATCCATGCAAATAGAAAATAAATAAAAATGCATGCAAATAGAAAACAAATAAAAATGCATGCAAATAGAAAACAAATAAAAATGCATGAAAATAGAAAATAAATAAAAATGCATGCAAATTGAAAATAAATAAAAATGCATGCAAATAGAAAATAAATAAAAATGCATGCAAATAGAAAAAACACCCACAAATTAAGAAAACATCTTCATCAGTGTCACAACACATGTGTGCTCCAAATACTCACAACACCCAAATACAGAAACGCGTTGCACATAACACAGACCACAACGGAAATGAAACAATATAAATACTGTTGGTTTTCTCACACAAACCGCTCGTTTGGTGTCTTAGGCCATCAATGTGTACTTACATTTACGAGTCATTAAATCATGTTTAATTTGGACTTCTCTGTGCATGCTCTTTGAGGTGGTGACCATAGACCTCCATTATATGACTGACACACAAGAACGCTTTGACCTAAAAAAATCAAAATACTGCAGAAACAAAGACACCTACATCTTGGATGCCCTTGACATGCCAAAAATTAATTTTAAAGTGAACTGTCCCTTTTAATTAAGAGCGCTTACAGAGGTAAACTTTAAAATTAAAATTAAGACAGGAATGTAACTTAACAAATCGTTACCAAACCAAAACCACAACAACTCCTCATCTTCAAAGACGGGCGATATTGACCTTCTGGCTTCAGCAGAAAAATAAAATATTCGACACAATCCTGGTTTCCTCCACATGTTGTTCAGCGAAGCCCCAGACATGACCAGCCTGACCAATCAGACGCCCCGACCCTTCGGGAATCATCATCCTGTGACAGTCTGAAGGAGACTCATTTAATACAACAGAAAGCTATCGATATAAAATTAGGCACTGAAACACTCCTTCGTAGCATTTCCTTTTAGAAATCATCTTAATGGCTCAAGATTTCTCAGATTTGGTCATACTGTAGTAGGCCGTCCGCGAGTTTCAATATAATTTGTGAGACTTTCTGACTCATTATTTTCTGACCTCTCCCCTCTGCGTTGACTTAACACTTTAAGTCAAAAACTAACGTGAACTAACAGTGAGCAATACATTCGAGACTTGTTAAAGATAGTTAATTAAAATACAGCTGTTCATTGTTTGTTCATGTTAGTTCACAGTGCATTGACTAATATTAACAAATACAACCTTTGATTTTTAATAATGTATTAGTAAACTCGCCAAAATTGGCTCCATTCAAATCTAGTAGAGCCAGATATATCGGCCGACTGATATTATTTTCCAAAATATCGGTATCGGCAGTCATAATGGCCGATAAATGAATATTTAATGCTTCAATCATCTCTCCTTGGCCTGTTATATTGAAAATGTATGTTTTACAATTTGCAGTATGACGTTATCTATTGCTAAATTATGGCTCATCACCACAAAGCTAGCTAACGCCACTATCATCAGTGGAAGACCGCTAACGTTAACATTAATGAGCTTGGAAACCACAATGAACTTTTTCTGCCTAAATAAAGTAATGATTACTGTATTTATAACTAGTATATCTCTAGTTACAGTCCCTGCATTGTAAAATGTAAGTTCTACTTGCGAGGAGTGAACATTTAGACATAGAGAAAAAGTATCAAACGTATCTTGTGCAGAAAAGTTAGCTTTTCTTTTACACGTGTGTGAAATCCAACAATATTTAATAATAATAAAAAAATATCGGCCGATATATCGGATTTTAAAACCCAAAAATATTTGTATCGGTCTTCAAAATCCTTCATCGGTCGGGCTCTAAAATCTAGTGTAATATTGAATAAGTCGACATCATGCCATAAATGCTGTCAATGGGAATATTCCTAAAATAAGATTACAGAATGCACTTGTTTTGTGTCTTTGAAGGTTCATGTTTACGCAGGTCGGGATATTGCAGAATCAAGACTCCTTCCACGGGACGTCCTGTTGTGCACCCGTACCCCACGGGAGAAAAACACAAAACAATATCCACAATCCACTTCTCTTTCCCAACGAGAACAAGCAAACATAAGGGACCCCATCCAAATGATGTGCAAATTCCCCCTGTGGTCCCCGATGGAATAGTCGTGTCACAATAAAAAGCCTTTCCTCCGCTAATCTGCTTTATAGAGCGCCGTCACCAATGCTAATCTCCATAATCGAGTCGACAGGTGTGGAGAGGGGTGAAAGAGCACAGGCGAAGGTGGAGAAGAGGAAGGTGAAAGCAGAGTCAGGGTGGGGGGGGGGGGGTGAGAGAGGAAATGGATGTGGCGGCGCTCTCCTGGAGGATCATGGGTATTGGGCACGAGGGCTTGATTAGAGCTGACAGTCACACCTGCCGCCTCCTCTGCAATTACCACTCAGGTCCCGGTCCCGAGGAAGTGGTCACATTAAAGAGCCCAGACCGGTCTGGGTTTATGCATACGCGGTGTCACTCAAAGCTCACATTAGCGCCGAGGGCACGGACCCCGCATTAGCGGAGCGAGTTCACGGACGGCACTCTCGTTCCATCATACGCTTCCTCGGCCCGCTAATTGAGCTTCTTTTAGATTCAGGAGAAAGATCTGGGCGAGCATGTGTCCGGGTCACTGTTGTAAAAATGAATATACTTTATCTAATCAATAAAATTGTGGCAACAGATTACAAGCAATATTATTTCTTAAATTGAACCAATTAGAATTGAGTAATAGTTAATCAAATTAATATTCTAATTAATTCTAATTTGTACAATTTAATTGATAATATTGCTTGTAATCTGTTGCCACAATTTTATTGATTACACTCTCAAAAAAAGGTACAAAAGCTGTCACTGGGGCTGTACCTTTTCAAAAGGTAAACTTTTGTACCCAAAGGCTGAATATTGGTACCTTAGTGGTACATATTAGCACCTAAAATATACATATTAGCACCTAAAATGTACATATTAACACCTAAAAATGTACATATTACCACCTGAGATGTACTTATTAGCACCTAAAATATACATATTAGCACCTAAAATGTACATATTAACACCTAAAAATGTACATATTACCACCTGAGATGTACTTATTAGCACCTAAAATATACATATTAGCTCCTGAAATGTACATATTAACAATAAAAATGTCCATATTAGTACCTAAAATGCAGATATTAACACCTAAAAATGTACATATTACCACCTGAGATGTACATATTAGCACCTAAAATTTACCTATTAACATTTAAAATGTACATATTAGCACCTGGAATGTACATATTAGCACCCAAAATGGACAAAAGTTTACCTTTTGAAAAGGTACAACCCCAGTGACAGCTTTTGTACCTTTTTTTCCTGAGAGTGTATAGATAAAGCATATTATTTTTTTCAGTGAACAAAGCAAAATGATCCGGAAGAGAACAACAAAAGAGGTCTCGGGTTCCTCTTGAAGGACACAACAAATTACCTTCCAGTCATGTTTGATTTAATATCACAAACAATAAAAACACTTTTTGAATAATTTACAAGCCCTGTGCTCTTAAACTAATCCCTAATGTGCAAAATAATTAATTGGTTTGAGTATGAACAGTATAAACAAATGAGTTAAATCAAATTAACCTTTGTGAGTGTGTAGAACGTTATTTTTCATTTGAGTTTAATTAACTCGATTCTTTTAATTTAGACAAGCTTAACTTGAACTGAAACTTTATTTCTATTTCCTATTGCCATGCCACTCAAAAGGGATAGTAAATGCTAAAATTAAGTGTGACATAATGAGTTATTGTGTGCAAGATTAATGTTAAGTGGGAGATTTAGTAGTGTTTAATTTAATTAAGCTTAATTTTGTTGATTTAATTGTGTTATAGTTAAGGAAAGTTTCTGTTATGTTGTTTTTTGGGGCAAGTGGAGCATGAGCTTGTATGTATGTAAAAAGTTCTATATTGCCATTCTCGTTCAGCAATTGCTATGCTATGCTAATGCAATCAAAGAATTGTGTTACCAATTAGCAAGTTAGCATTTACTGTATTAGCCGGTTAATAGGCCAATTTAAAGTTAAATGTACAAATTATCGTTGCAGATATGAGTGCAATTAAGCTCTGCTAAACTTTGAATTTCTGAACTTGTAACTGATTACGGATCCCCCTGTAGTCAATAATTGTATCCCTTAATTCTTTGATCACCGAAAATTACACATTTAAAAGTTTTTTTTCTCTTAATTTAATCAAAAATGTCTTCGTGTCTTAAAATAGCTTGAATGTAACTCGACACCCCTGCCTCATTTAGTATGCACGGTTCAATGAATATGCAAATGAGCCCCGCCTCCACTCACTCATGTGAAAATGTAACCCAATGGCTGGGTTTGTCCAAATGTGACCCAAAATTGGGTTAAAACAACCCAGTATTTTTTAAGAGTTTAATTTTAAATAATAAAATGCATAAAAAGTACAAATTGTAATTGTAAATTTCCATTGCACTACACTCTAAAACACTGCTGGGTTGTTTCAACCCAAGTTTGGGTCAAATATGGACAAACCCAGCCATTGGGTTACATTTTTTAATTACATCTTTAACTCAACGTTGGGGTTTGTCCATATTTGACCCAAAATTGGGTTAAAACAACCCAGCATTGTTTTAAAGTGTAGGAGCACAATGTTCCCCGAGCACGAGTCCAGCGTCCCTGACAGCGTTTACGCCCGATGCCCACCTCGTATGTCCTCGACTCGGGCCCTCTCTTTGGGACGCTGTGCCAACTCCAAGCGTTCTCTCATCTACCATCTCCAAACATTATTTTCCCTCCCCGCTCAAGAGGAAACTCAAAGGAACCGGAGGCCTTTCCCAGCGGGACACATTAACAAGCCCATCTAGTTAAATTGAGCTCCTGCATTACCTAATGTGTTCGCCAACTCCAGGGGTAGGAGACAGCGCATCCATAATTGATCACATGTGCATCTTTTTTTCTGAGGCAGCTCTGGCTGACAGAAAGGGTAGCTTTGTTGTAAGCAAGCCAAGTAAAAGAGATGTTTATTAGAGCTTTTTTTCCCTTTATCTTCGCATGCCTTTTATAAAGACAAGGTTTGCAGGGATCGATCGTCGTATCACTCATCGCTGCGAACGCCAGTCTGCTTCATCTCTCGTGCTGCAGGAGCGCATTTGAATTTCACCAAAGTCATCGGAGATTTGATGAAGTCAAAATCTACGCAACCCTCAACCCCGACTGATGAGCCAAGGTCAGAGAAAAGCTTTGGCGTGTTTCACTACGAAGGATGTTTGGCCCCTTTACACCTCACTATAATAGACATGATTTCAAGAAGTTCTAGAAAGAATCGGAGCAATTATCAAGATGCGTTTCCATTTGAATGACCAAAAAGTGAATTACACAAAACATTTTAACCTCTACTGATGTGAGAAGTGCGTAAAATGATCAAGTCTCTGCCTGAGACGGGACCACACACACACACTGCTGACTTCCAGCTGTAAATTTGTGAAATTTTAGTGTTTATTTTCGTCTCAGTCCGCTTGGAAACTGTTTACAAGGTTCCAAGATGATACAATAAAATCTTTGTATTGGATTTGCTAAAGTTTGCCAGGTTGCCATCAATCTTGGCACTCCACAAAAAGTTCATTAGATTTCAAGAACTGTATAGATAATCTTATCAAACAGACTATATCATTTCCTCTTTTTTACCAGAACAATCACCTGAAGAAAGCATTTGATCATTTTATGTGCAGTTCCAGTATTGTACTATTAAAAATAAACCCACAAACAGATAGATAAATAAATCAATTCTTGTCTAAGTTGGCAAATCTTGGAGAAAATACCTCATTTTGTGCAATACAGCAGGTCTATCTAGCAGAGACTAGAAAAATGCTCACGTTTCATGTTTTAATGTTTATTTGTGGATATTAGTTCAGTATTAACCTCATTCTTTGTCTACTGACACGAATCCGCATTTCTTTATGTTTTAATAATACATTTTGTTGTTGCGTTACTAGATTTTAAAGTATCAGTTTTACTGCACTATTTGTCTGTACACACGTATAAATAAGGGCAAGCTCTTATGTGCAGAGCTATTATGTAAATGCAGCGTGTTTGCAACACTCCCTCGTCTCTCTCCGCATTATGAAACATGTATGCACTCTTCAACAGAATTATAAATAACATCCACATAACCTTACGTCTGTCTTCTTCGCCTTATTGATCACGTTTTACAATGAACAGAGAAAATATAAGACTTGTAGAAAAATGAATGAGAAAAAAGCAACATTTATAATATTAGCAGATGCTTTTATCCAAAGCGACCTACAAGTTATGAGAGCAATCAAACAATATGGCAACAATATGCAAAGTGCTGTAGTACAATACAATAGTGTTGGTATTAATGGGTCGAGTGTTGATGAAAAAGATGCAATGAAGGTTTCTTGAAAATGGATCAAGACTTGGCTGCAAACAGACTAACTATTTTTAATATGAAAGGATAGGAACTGTAGTATATTGGCATGTCCTGATTTTACCAAGTTCCTGCACTCTCAGAACAAAAGGTACAAAAACTGTCACTGGGGCTGTACCTTTTCAAAAGATATACTTTTGTACCCAAAGGCTACATATTGGTACCTTAGTGGTACATATTAGCAGCTAAAATGTACATATTAGCAGCTAAAATGTACATATTTGGACCTAAAATATACATTTTAGTACCTAAAATGGACATATTAGCACCTACAATGTACATATTAGTACCTAAAATGTACATATTAGCTCCTAAAATGCACATGTTAGCACCCAAAATGTACATATTAACACCTAAAATGTACATATTAACACCTGAAATATACTTATTGGCACCTAAAATGTACCTATTAACACCTAAAATGTACATATTAGCACCTGAAATGTACATATTAACACCTAAAATGTACATATTAACACCTGAAATATACTTATTGGCACCTAAAATGTACCTATTAACACCTGAAATGTACATATTAGCACCTGAAATATACTTATTGGCACCTAAAATGGACAAAAGTTTACCTTTTGAAAAGGTACAGCCCCAGTGACAGCCTTTGTACCTTTTTTCTGAGAATGTAATCCTATCCCTAAACAAAACTCCATCAGTTCTCCCTAAATTCAGAGGGAAAAGCCCTGGTTGTAAGCCTAAACTTGTCCCTCAAATCTGATTGGTTGATCGCAATAGTGTTCCAGGATCGACAAAGATGTTGAACATCAGGTTGTGCGGTATATCGTCCATATAGGAAATGACTGCCATGGGGCATTACGACAAAATGGCTAAAGAGTGACATGTCATAAAGGGACTTTGATTCCAGAAATTTGGGAAATGTAGGTATTTATGTCTAATTTCACTCATTAATGCTCTTGATCATCTTATTTGCATTTGCGTACACCGATTATAGCTGAAGTTCAGTTTCAGTGTAAGCTCCTTCAAGGTGATCCACATTGATGTAGTGGAGTGCCAACTGATCCTAGGGCGTCATATAGTGACACTTTTGACATTTCATCTAAATCCGACACACATGGCACCCTTTAGCGTCAATATAACACACACAGAGCTTTGTTCGGTTATGGTAGGTTTAGGTCTGGGGTAGGGTTAGGGTTTGACCACTAGGAGGCGCCATATATATATTGACTCTAAAGGGTGCCATGTGTGTCTGATGTAGACGAAATGTCAAAAGCGTCACTATATGATGAGACCGGGCTGGGAGTGCTAACCTCTTAATCTTCACATCCAAAAATACTGTACATAAAAGCCATGTTCATACAGAGTGACAGCGGAGAGTTCGAGGCATCCGCGTCTCGGCCTGATTGAGGAGTAGCGGAGCGGGAACATGCGCGGCGGCGGCGGCGGCTCCATTGATTAGTTACCACAGTCGTGTCTAAGCCTATTCCGGCTAAACGGGGAATTAAAGCTAACTGTCACATTTCTTGTGCAGAAGACTCATTTATAATTCAGTGCGTTCCCCGGTCGTCCCCTACACCACATGCAGCGGCAGGCCTCCCTCCTCACTCGTCCCGTCTCATTACGAGCCGCTTTGAAGGTGATCCCAGTGTGTCGGCCATGTAAATAAGCACCTCCTCAAAGTAGAACAACCTCCTCCTACTCCACCACTACTCAACCCTGGGAAAATCAGACGGCCAGGGGTCTCGGTTGGAGTCGAGCGTCCTTTAGCTTACCCGAAACTCTCACGATCAGTTGCACATTACTCAATAACTCGCCTTCAAATCACATCGATATCCCCACGAGTGGTGTTACATTCTGAAGAAAATTGAATTATGCATGTTAATGAATGTCCACCCAAGGATCAATGATGTGTGAAATGGCGGGAGATAAATTGGACCTTATTTACTCACATTAGACGTGGTTTCCACAACATTTACTCTGAAAAACAATCAAACCAACAGTATGAATATCTGAGAGCTGTGGCACTTAGAGCGAGCCACTTAGAACAGACCTCTTCACGTTTCATCATCATCGCTCAACTAGTGGTGAAAGGGAGACGTCAGCAAATATGATTCCTGCGTCCTCAGCTCCAAAAGCAAAAGTATGGAGATCGTTTACGGCAGTCAGACTCGAGACTCGAGAAAGATGTCAAATGCATCATCCCTCAGCTGATGTGTTAGACGCATTTGCATCAGCGTTAACTTTCTCAATATAACAAATAATACTGTTATAAATGTATTTCAAACAAAACAAAAGAAACAAAATCTTTGGCAGAATATCTGCTAGGTGTACCTGTGACCTGATCATTTGGTCAGAGAAGTCATTTATTGACTGATCGATACAATAAAGAGGGCACACGGTTTTTATGATCACTCCGACAAGAGGATGGAGGAGAAATAATATTTCATCAGGATGCATATCTGAGATTTTTTTTCTATCCTAAACCCATGGCAGATCCATATTGATTTTCTTAGATGCAGCATTGCACTTTGCCTTTGCCACCATTAGAGCCGTTCTCCCATACAATACAGCGCAGGTTCAACATGTTCAGCAAAAATCCACCAAGTCTGTGGCCCTGGGTTTCACTCGCCCGAAAGAACATGCATGGCACGCTTTATACAGCTCTCCCCACACACGTCCCAAGATAAACACAATAAAAAATGGGATGGAAAAAAAATCCGTAGCACATCACAAATATTGTCCCAACCTATATTCGTCATGTAATATAAAGTATTGCTGTACTATCTAGTTAAAGGGATACTCCACTTTTTTTGGAAATAGGCTCATTTTACCACTCCCCCAGAGTTAGACAGTTTGGTTTTACCGTTTTCGAATCCATTCAGCTGATTTTCTGATATTTAGAAGAATATCAGTAACCAGACAGTTTCTGGTCTCATTGACTTCCATAGTATATTTTTTTCCTACTATGAAAGTCAATGAGACCAGAAACTGTCTGGTTACTGATATTCTTATAAAAACCAGAAAATCAGCTGAATGGATTCGAAAACGGTAAAACTCGACTGTTTAACTCTGGGGGAGTGGTAAAATGAGCCTATTTCCAAAAAAAGTGGAGTATCCCTTTAAGGGGTGTAAATTTTCATAGTAGTGTACCTCTAAAGCAGTTTCACATCCATCCAGCAGGGGGCGCTACGGACAGACAGTCTCCATTCCATGTCTATGGTGCTTTGCATGGATCATTTGTGGAGCACTTGGAGATGTGATATGAATCAGAGTGTTGACAGCAATTTTGTCTCTCGGCCGTTCCCAGATGACGGGCCGAGGGTGAGTCAAAGAATCCATGGGGGGACGGCGTGGCTTTGGAGTGCTGCTTAATGGAGAAATCAATGTGCTTCAGAGCCCCGAAAGGTGGAAGTGTGTTTGATTGTGTATGTATGTGTGTGTGGGGTTACTAGATGGTTTGACCAAGGTGGGGAGGAATGGGTAGAAGGGGTCTGAGGATAGGAAGGGGCAATGGCTTCATGAATTATTAATAAGCTAATCATCACCAAAATGAGGATCTTTCCTGAGGTGTTGGTGGTGTGATGGGGACCTGGGAGAAACTACTCAATGAGTATGATCACTTTAACTCCGGCTGAGCCGGCCGGAGACTCTCCAGGTACAGAGCGGCCTGGGAAGAAAGTATTTCCAGCCAGTGAAGAGGAACAACAGTCTTGTACAATGAGAAGCACCCTGAAATATTGATGAGGTTTTTACGTTTTTGCAGCAAGGTAATTGTTTCTTTTCCCCCGCCTGCTACTATGGGATGCCATCACCTCGACTCATGGTATCTCCAGTGCACAGATCCATCAGGCCGAAAGTGGGCCCTGACACACGTGACAGCAGCGGTGCCATGCTATATAAAGACACGCAACAGTGCCTGCTAATGGCCAAGACAGTGGCTGAGTCGGGGTTTGAGGTTATATTCAGAAGCAAAGCTTTTGCATCCCTATAAAAGAGCCCGTGCAGGGCAAGACATGCTAAAATGCTCCAAAAAAAGTCTGTACTCTGTTTCCAAGTTGAGAATTGACCAAGGGGGGGATGTACACAGATGTACGACCAATGAAATGCTGGGTTTAGGGGATAAACTGAACTGGGATCTCAGCTGTAACGCGAACTGTCACAATGGTTTGGTTAACGTCAAGAGACTATGGAACTAAGATACACCCAGTGTAAATATTCCTGAAGACTTATTTTTGTATAATAAATTCGAGATTTACCCATCGCTAAATGGCATTTAACACAAAACATATTGGATTTAGAAGCAGATGGTCGCTTCACGTTTGGTTCATCCTTTGACGAAAGAGTGTTCTTGGCAAGAACAAGCTACAAAGTGTGCCAGAGTTTGTCGACAGGCAAAACTGGATAAACTTACTAAGTAAAGGAAAATGTCTAAACTTAAATCATGTTCCACAACTCGGTGTACCAAAGCATCCAGACGTGGTCTAGAGGTTCAGTTGCCATTCAAACCAAACAACAAAATAGTCAAGACATACGACTGAAGTGACTTGCTCAGACTGCTGGATTTCTTTTCTTTTCAGGCAGACTGTCTGCACTATTAACTGCAAGTGATCAAGTAAGATTTGTGTGTCCAGACATAAATCCACCTATCTGCTTGGGTTGCTTTGGTAACAGCGTACACTCTAAAAAATGCTGGGTTGTTTTAACCCAATTTTGGGTCAAATATGGACAAACCCATCTGTTGGGTTAAATGTATTAATTGCATTTTTTTAATCCAACATTTGGGTTTGTCCATATTAATTTTGACCCAAAATTGGGTTAAAACAACCCAGCATTTTTTAGAGTGTAGCCATTCCCACGTACGTGACAAGGCTTTCAAAACATATGAAAAACGGAGGTGCATCATCTCATTCTCCAAATAGGAGACTGGTATATATTGTGATGTTTTATGCTGTAGTCACGGCAAATCTTTTTGAATACTGTTTGAACACTTCCAGCATTTCCATCACCGGTTTTGACTTTTTTTTTTTAAGAGTAACTCCAAAGACAATTTGAAGTTTGATTTGAGCAGCCAGAGCATCCCGTCTTCAAAAATCTGATTGCAATCGCATTTCAAACCATCTTCAAAAGTGGTTTGAATCAGACTTGAAAAAAAATTGTGGTTATATGTGTTTTTTGCTATCCAGGCTTTCAAAAACCCATCTGGATAAAATCTGGATATGAAGAGTTCAGATGCCAAAGCCTCTAAATGCAATTTGAAATTTTCTTCTAAAATGATCATTTTTATCAAGCTTGTATATTTAAGTTCAGTCATTTCACTTAAATGACAATTAATAGGTAATCTTCATTGCCATTTAAGTGAAATTACTGAACTTAAATATACAAGCTTGATAAAAATGATCATTTTAGAAGAAAATTTCAAATTGCATTTAGAGGCTTTTGCATCTGAACTCTTCATATGCAGAAAAAACTGACTTATGCTGGCAGTCTGAACAAGGCCTTGGAGTATTAGATCAGAGAAACTGCCGACCTTTCAGGATTGGCCATGCTCTCAGAGCCAGGAGAGCTCAGACCCTAATTAAACACCAGCGATCCGGCTCATCGAGGTCTTCGGGATTACCACACAATTACAGGCGGGTGTGTTTGAACAGGATAAAGCTATCCTAGCAGTTCAGTGGGTGAAAACACCTTATTAATTAGTGAGAGAGGTTAGAGGACAATGGCCAGGTTGGCTCGGGTTGACTGGAAGACGACAGAACCAGACCATCTCTCAACCCACGACATGTCAAACTTTGAAATGGATAGGCAACAGCAACAGAAATCCACACCAGAAACTAAACCTAACCTGGACACATCCGGCTGACCAAAACTGGACTGCACATTACACGGACTGGTAATTCTTGACTTATTCTGACATACAGTAAAAAAAATTGACATTACCGACCTGAATCCACAGATCCATCCCACCTTGTTTCAACGTCTAAGGTTACCAGGATTGACTTTAGGTTTTTGGTTGAAAGTGGTTTGCATCCTTTCATGACCACATTTTCTGAAGGTTACTTCTAGTGGGATAACTTCCCATGTCACGAAACACAAATCAGCTCAAGCTGGTTCATTTACAAGCCATAAACAAGAGTTCAGGGAAAAAATCTCAATCCAACAGAACACCTTTGAGACGTGGTGGAATGAAGAGTCATAACATGAATCTAAAGTTGACAAATCTGAAGCAACCATTACATCAATGGGCAACTAGGGAACATCTACAAATATTAAACACAAACTATTACTTGTATTTTTGTTTTTAACACCTTGAACTTAAAATTCAAGATTCTCTGCATCTTCCAATTTTTCACTACAAACTACAACAATATTGCCATTTTAAAGGGTTATTGTGAACCGCTGTAGGGTAGGGTGCAGAGATCCGCCTGAATTGAATGTTAAGGAATGGATCTGGTGAACAGAACTGGAGCCAAAGTGAACATCTATCTCTTCTCTCTCTGAAGCCCAGAGTGCTCAGCGAGTGCTCAGCCCGCAGGTGGTGAAGGAGAGGGGCTGATGGGTGGGGATAGGAGGAGAACAAGGCCGGCTACACTCAGCTACAGGAAGGCTGCAATCAATAATTCACATCATCTGTCACCACGCGCTCCACTGGACCACTCAACAAACAGCACAGACAAATTAAAGTAAAAACACGCAAGAGTCGAGTGGCACGGCTCATCCACGTCTATGCACTGAGGAAGACGATGTGCACAGATGCTTTGGGTAATGTAATCGCGTGAGAACGGGTAGATCAATCGTGTGGAAAACACAAATTCAAAAAACATACTGATTAAATTATCTATCTATCTATCTATCTATCTATCTATCTATCTATCTATCTATCTATCTATCTATCTATCTATCTATCTATCTATCTATCTATCTATCTATCTATCTATCTATCTATCTAGCCATCCATCCATCCATCCATCCATCCATCCATCTATTAGAGCCAGACCGATATTATCGGCCGATATTAGGCATTTTCCAAACTATCGGTATCGGCAGTTATAATGGCCGATAAATGAATATTTCAAAAATAAAATAAAAATGGACGAAACACGCTTGAACCATGTCATGAGTGTTGGAGTTGTATAGTTTGTCCACCAGAGGGCGCTCTACACCGTCCCTGTTGGCGACACTCGTTGAGTTGGTCATTGCTTGAATAACAATTAAAAGATCATCCCCATCAGTTCTCTAAACTCAAACAAAATTCGTGACTATCATGTTCAGTTTTGCTGCTGTTAAATAAGCCGAGAGTGTTTAGCTAGTAATAGTTACGTTACGTTGTTACAGTGTAGTTGACTGACTGTCCTTTTAACGTTTGACAATGTGACTGAAGTATTTCTTTAATAGCGCGTGACAGTTATAGCAATGAGACGCATCATCTCTCCTTGGCCTGTTATATTGAAAATGTATGTTTTACACTTTGTAGTATGACGTTATCCATCGCTAAATTATGGCTCATAGACTAGCTAACCACAAAGCTAGCTAATGCCACTATCACCAGTCTGTTCTGTTGTGACAATCCATCCATCCATCCATCCATCCTGATTCGTACGAATTCCTTCGACCCCACTCGTACAAAATCATACAATTTTTGCTAAATCGTACATATTTTACGATTTGCCCGATTCGTATGAATTCATACGAGTTACCTATACCCTGACCTCGCCCCTAAACCTACCCATCACTTTGGTTCAAAAAAAGAAATGGTACGGATTCTTACGACGGATTGGTCGTGAGATGCACTAGCATTGGTTTATTTACTTACTATTTAAAAAGTACTTTTACCCAACCATAAATATCTCTTAAAAAGTTGAACATGGGATAAAATATCCAATCTAACATCTAATGAGACAACCGAAATCCCAAACAAACATGTCCAACCTGACCTTCACATGTCACTGGCTGTCACACGGAGGAATCTGAATATAATTGTGATGGTGATTTTGGGCTCATGCAGATATGAGAGTGTGTGCAAACAGCGAACAGGTGTAATTTCACACTCCGTCGAGTGGCTGCCCGAGTCCTCTTTAATAGCCACACGCACGGCTCTGTCAATCAGCAGAGTTCTGAATTTTAAACACAAACACGCGCCAGTCAGATCGTGTGTACGAGGCGCTTCCTCCCCCACAACTTCTCACTTTCACCACACCGGGCGGGTTCGAGACATGGATGCCAATCAACGATGAGCTTCTGCTGTTTGTGTGACGGTATTAACCTCAGGCAGGGTAAAAACTAACCAGCGTTAACCACACCGTTTGCAGATCTAGATCTCAAAGACAGGTACGAGATGTCCAGAGAGATTATGCAAACGTAACGGTGCACCAACCTAAGTTATGTTTACACACCATCATTACAGTCTGATACCTTCAGACCCACCGTCATGTGTATGAAAGAAAGAAAAGGGTCCCAAATATTGTCCCATCCTCGGGGACAAACTCTTTGAGTATTCTTGGTATTTTGTTCCACACACTGAGACAAACTGAACATGCAGTGGTTAAAACAACACTGTATTTGTGTGGTACACATGGGCACAGAACCGAAAGGCCACTGGTTAATGGCAACTTAAAACATCAGCTTTACGGAGACCTACAGCACGTTCTCCTCAGAGGCTTGAGAAGCGGAGCACTTTCAGAGGGGGTTCGCTAAACCTCAGTGGTCAACAGTAACTTCATGCATGCAGCACCTCCTGACCTACACAGACTCATCAATATTTGAGGTGGTACTTAACGGACAAAACTGAGTGAAGACCATGCCAGGGGCACCTGGGGCGGACTGGTAGGGGATCTCATGAGGACGAGATGGGGTCAGTCTTACCGATGGGGCCAGAACTGACCCAGAAAAACATCTGAAGCAGAGTCTGTATGTAGACAACAAAATGTGAAGTTTTTCTACGAACACCTCAAGCAAAAAATATATACATCTCATGTAATGCACTGAAGCACAGCATCTAAGATCCTGAAACGCCGCCTCCTTTTGGATAGAAAATAACTTCCATTATTGTTAATGTATGGATAGCGTATAAATAAAATTTTAAAAGGCAAAACGTAGATTTTTAAAACAAAAAGCGTTAAAACAATTAAAAATGTATATTTTCCTTCCTATTTGTGCAATGCGAACAGTGAGTTTGTTGTGATTAGATTAGATCCTTTTTCAGGAAATTACAATGGTACGGCAGCTTCAAGACAGACCCAATATCCAACATATCAAACATTCACTTAGAACATACCAATAAATGAAGTTAAAATATAAAATAAAATGAAAGTATAAAAAGTCATGCCCTGTACTGTATTTTCGCTATTCTCCTCTTTGCGTCTCGGCCCAAATAAAACTAAAAACCGGTTCCAATTTATGGTTGGTTGAACTAAGTAGGTATTTGTAGAAACATGGACATGTAAAGCCAGTACACCCACAACATTTACAGATAAGGACATTACATCTCTCATGTTTCTCTCTCTGCTGTATATAACAAAAATAATAATGCTCAAAAATAAAACATCAAACTGATATTGAGGAAAGTGGGCAGTGTTTATGGTCCTCACTTGGCCGAATGGTCTCAGTTAACAAAATCAATACTGGTGTGCGTGTGAAACCAGGCCTACAGGGGGTGCGGCCCAACTCCCCCGGCAGGATGATGCACACACATCAATAATGGAACAGTCTAGGCACGTGCAATGCTCTGAAAGGTCAAAGGTCAAACACTAGCACCCAGTGGTGCTCAAGGTGCGACACTCCAAGCAAACTGAAATGATCTTGACTGTCATGCCCAGGATGTTACCCATATTTACCTGTAACGATAGGCTGTATTTTTATCAAGCTCGACATTAAACCTTAAAAAAAAAACAACAACTAATGGTCAGAACTGCATCCTGAAGAGCACATCAACATGCCACGAGTCCTTCATTTGAGGCGTACGGATGAGTATGGATCAGTCCATCACTGTAGCAATCTCCCACATGCAAGAGATCACCAGGACGCTTCATTGCACTTCTGTTTCTTTCGATTTGCACATCATGAACTTTTTGTTGATCCCGGGTAGCTTTCATAAGTATAACCTTGATCTCTTATATGTCAATGTCAGGATAGATTTAAGCCAGTTTGGAAGGTAAATGAACTGAGGTTTAAAGTGTAAGCACCTCTTTTGGAGTTCAACCGATGCTAATCATGGAGACGGTCACACTCACACTTTGCTTGAATCTGAACCTTCAATCCTTTACTCATTTCTTTAAAGGGATACTCCACTTTTTTTGGAAATAGGCTCATTTTACCACTCCCCCAGAATTAGACAGTTGAGTTTCACCGTTTTCGAATCCATTCAGTCGATTTTTTGATAAATAGAAGAATATCAGTAACCAGACAGTTTCTGGTCTCATTGACTTCAGTAGTAGGAAAAAAATATACTATGGAAGTCAATGAGACCAGAAACTTATTCTTATAAATATCAGAAAATCGACTGGATACATTCGAAAACGGTGAAACTCAACTGTTTAACTCTGGGGGAGTGGTAAAATGAGCCTATTTCCAAAAAAAGTGGAGTATCCCTTTAAGTGCACTCTTAGAAGAAAAGTTTCTATATAGAACCTTAAAAGGTTCTATCAGCGCTACGTATTTGGAACCCCTAAAAGGTTCTATACACTCTTCTATATAGAACCCTGGGGTTCCATATTTGGCCAATAGAACCTTTTACCCCAAAAAAATGGTTCTATATAGAACCATATTTGGAGTTCCATATATGAAGTGGGGGATGGAACCATTTCTGGTTCTAAATAGAACCATTTCTTCTAAGAGTGTAATATCTGCAATTCGTTTGCAGATCTTTTTTCTTTCCGTCGTCTGTCATGGAGTTGAACACATTCAGTTTACTTTAAGTAACCAGTTTGCTAACTCTTATTAGAGTGTTATTAGAGTATTAGTAGACTGGTAGGGTTAGGGTTTTGACTTTAAAGTTACTTAACAAGTTCATTTGCCCCTAGTATCTTTAAGATATTTGGTTAAACTTATTTGGCTTGCTGTCCACTGGAGAGGGGCTCGATGAAGCAGCTTCAACTCGAGCTCGGATATACTAACAGAAATCATATCACTGACGTCTTTTGACCATACGTCAACATCCGCCTTTTTAGGGTACCCTTAAACGTCGGTTACATGACGATCCCGGGCGGTCATACAACTGACGCTTTACCTTTAACGTCGGTTAGGTGATGGGGTAGGTTTAGGTCTGGGGTAGGGTTAGGATCCGATAACGTCATCTAACCGACGTTTAAGGGTGGATGTTGACGTATGGTCAAAAGAGTCAGTTATATGACGTCTTGGGATGAGACTATACCCCTCCAATGGCTAAATGTAGGACCTGATCATTAAAAAGGGCGAGGGACCCAAGACGAAGGTGGAGTTTGGTAGAATGTCTGTTGAAGGGCAATCACAATAAAGTGTTAGCAGATATTAAGCAGACAGTCAACTAATACTATAGTGGGAGTTAGATGACATGTAGTTGCTTAGAGTCAACAGAGACCATCAAAATAAATCTTACCATTTTGAATTTATGAAGCCATGGGCTAAGTATGTTTCAATGTGTCTCCACAACATCTTATCCTTCATGTGATCTGCTGTATTCCTAAATATGGGGTTTACAGTAGGCCAGAGCTCAAGCTTAGGGTGAATACCCACACTAGTAGTAGTAGTGGAGCTTGAGCATGCACAGGTCTGAAACAACCGATATTAAGTGTATATTGGGGAAAGCATTTTCAATCTCATTCTAATTCTATCCCAACTAACATTTAAAGCAGACAAGAGGTCATTGTTATCTTCTCTTGTGTGTAGCTTTAAAGGTCATGTTTTGCCTGGATACCCCCCCCCCCCCCAATGCCTCAACCTCTGGGTCCATTAAAGGGACGGCTGATGCATGTAGCGTTAAAGGGGAAGGCAGCCCAGTTGCGGGCCCCATGTCTGGGCCAGGACTACCTCATGAAATATTGAGAGGTCGTGTCCCTTCTTGGAGCTGGCTCACTCATTCTTGGTGGAGGGAGGCTGATAAATATTTTAGACCGCAATCTCCTGCTTGACAAACTCTCCCACATGATTGGGCAAGAGCGTCTGCTCCGCCGCTGCGCCCCACCACCACCCACTTTGGCTTCGTTTTTTTTCTTTTTAACCAAATTTCATTTATGGGAAAATTAATTACGCCCGGTGATTTTGGCGAGCAGACCCCTCAACGTCCTCGCTTACGGGGCCTCCTGGGGCTCCCGGTGGTCCCATTGAATGAAGTGGCATCCATTTTTTATGAAGAGCAGGTTATCGTATTTAGTCAGATTAAAACAGGCAATGAGGAGAGGGATCCGGAGAAACAAGCAAAGCATCTTTCCAACTTTCATACTCAAGGTTTACAAAGAGAACGATTCTGCTACACACACACACACACACACATTATTTGTGATAAAGATCATCCAGCTGTGGTAATCGCGCTGATTAAATCTAAGTTATCATATCACGCAAAACCGTGCAAATTATACTTTGTTCCCAAATTGTTAACATGTAATATGTATCCTTGTTTTCGCATGGATCCGGTTGACTAATAATGTAATATAACTTGATATAATTTGGGCTGTGTAACAATTAATCACATCCAAAATAAAAGTCTGTTTACATAATATTTGTGTGTGTACTGTGTATAATTACTTTATGTGTTATTTCTACATAACATATTTATAAATAATATAAATTATATATAAACATAATGTACAGTATGCAAATATTCCTATTATATTATATATGCATGTGTGTATTTATGCACTGTAAAAAAATATTTTCAATATTTCTTTTGTCAAATCAACTTTATAATAATTTATTTAGTTAAAATAGCTTATTATTTTGAATTTCTGATGATTGTATTAACTCACTTTTTCCAGTTCAATCAACTTAAAATTTTAAGGCAACCAGGTTACTTACTTTTTTAAGTTAAACCAATAATATTTTTTACAGTTTACTAATCACAACATTTTTTTGTCAAATCAACTTAAATAATTTATTTAGTTCAGATAACATATAATTTAGAGTTTCTGATGATTAAATTAATCTCCTTCATTGTATTAACTCACTTTTTCCAGTTCAATCAACTTAAAATTAAGGCGACCAGGTTACTTACTTTAAGTTAAACCAACAATTTTTTTACAGTCTATACCCACATATATTATGTAAACACAAACTTTTATTTTGTGTTAATAAAATTAATCATTGCACAGCCATAAATATAATATAATTTTTCAAAAACATGCATTTTTATCTGAAACTGGACCATGTGTGGAATCATCTAAAAAAACATCTACACTCTTAGAAGAAAAGGTTCTATATAGAACCTTAAAAGGTTCTAAAGTGCTACGTATTTGGAACCCCTAAAATTTTCTCTATCAAAATTCAAGATATGGGGGTTAGAAAATGTATATATTTATATCATTTTATGTAGTTAATCAATATACCACGAAGAGTGCCATTTCAGATGTTCTCCAAAAATCAGCATGATTAAAATGTGATATTAAGTTTAATAAACAATAATTTAATTACAACTACAAAATATTGGAGAATAATGTAATATATGAATGAAAAATAGCCTATAAAGAACCTTTGTGCCAAACGGGTTCTTTATTGTCATTATAGAACCTTTTTGCATAAAATGTCATTTGGAGTTGAGTAAAGAACCCTATGCTACATATATAGAACCCTTTTTTCTAAGAGTGTATAAAATTATCAGACACACCGCCAAAATACACTGTAAAAAAAAATATTGTTGGTTTAACTTAAAAAGTAAGTAATCTGGTCGCCTTAAAATTTTAAGTTGATTGAACTGGAAAAAGTGAGTTAATACAATGAAGGAGAATGATTTAATCATCAGAAACTCAAAATAATAAGTTATCTCAACTAAATAAATTATTTAAGTTGATTTAACAAAAGAAAAAATGTTGTGATAACAAATCTTGAAAATATTTTTTTTACAGTGTTGCTCGCAATTTATTTTTGGTGTTGTTGCAAGTATTTCCACACTAGGTTGAGGTTGTTACAAAAATATGGAAAAGGGGAGAACACTAATCTTAGCAAGTACCAAGCAAGTTGCCAACTTTTCATTCTGAAAATGCTAAGGAAAAAAGAATTAAATTTTCTCTGTGTGCAAATATAACAGAGGCGAACAAAATGAGTTTTACTCCGTGATCCCTGAGTGGCATTGCAGAGAGCGAGGTGCCAACAGTGAGACGGCGCACCTGAGGGCCTCGCCATGTCAGGACGGTCGCTGGCATCCCGCTGCTACAGCCTGCTAAATCATGCAGGAGCTACCAGACAGTCCTCTTACATGGGAAGGCCAATGGCACGTAAAAACAAGTGGGCAGGATGAACATCCGCCTACTCAGCAAGGCCAGGACAGGGGCCAAGGGAGGCTTTACCTCAACCAGAGCAAAGTTTTGTCGAGAGAGAGAGAGAGAAAAGAAAGAGAAAGAGAAAGGAGGGATGTTTTCTTTGTATCTTCTCAAGATGAGATGCAAGCAAACAGAAACAAATTCCCTGCCTGTCCCCACCTTTACCAATCTTTTTCTTCTCTCCACACCTGATGTGACCTGGCAAACACGCACACACAGATCCACTCAGGCATTCAAAATCATGGTTCTGTGAACACACATACACACAGGGCAGGGCAGAGCATTCATAACAAGCATGCTTTAAAGGACAAGGCCACAGGGAGAGTCAGTGAACGAGAATCGATGAGAAAGCCGTGTCTTTGTCAGGGAGGTTAGGATCCCCACTAAAGGGGCCGAAGGAAAACTCAGCAAAGCGGAAACACAGCAGACGTCACTCCACAGTAAACCCCGATCTCCACCTCGCACACACACACTCGCGCAAACAGCGTTGTGCCCATAAGATTGGGTCACAAAACTTCATTCCATTGCAAGATTGATATTTTTACAAATTATTTGTGCTTTCATATCATGTCCTGAAAATATCTTTTGGGCAAGAAAAAAGTGATGAAAGTAATTTTATTCTAATTCACAAACTTGCTCATGTTGGTTTCATACGACTTTGAAAACCATCATCAAGAAATGTCTCAGTTTAGGGTACGTTTACACGACAACAATATGCTTAAAACGGAGAAGCTTTCCGTGTACAGACGGAAAAAAGACAAACGATCCCCATTCACACTGATCCGCCAAAACCAATAAAAACACTGTATTCTGCTGCCAGGCCATTAGAGGGCAATGAAACACTGACACGATTTTGTTTTGTTGTTTTATACGGAGACCGTTTACAAAAACATGCACTTTGAAACCCGTTTACAAATAATAATAATATGAATTATTTTCATGTAACTTTAATCTCATAAACCTGAAAACTGCATGTTAGTTGGGCCTCATGACTTGATTTGGAGGATAAAGGGGTTTCAAAAAATAATAGTGAAGCAGAACTCCCTCATTCCAATGTTTTAATGAGGTTTTTTATTCTTTATATCACAATATCAGTTTTGACCAGTTATGCTATTGCAACAATCGGCTTAATCGGTAGAGTTACGAGAGCTGAAAATGGGGTCAGATTAAACCGTGAGAGTATGGGAAGTGTTTTAAAAGATGAGACGACGACATAAATGAAGTGTATTTACAATTTCTGCAAGGAACTAGAAAGTTTCTTTCTTTTCTTCTAAAAAAATTTCTACCAGTTCACTTGCAAAAATCTTTTGCTGATAATTTACTCGCCCCCGTGTCATCCAAGATGTCCATGTCTTTCTTTCTTCAGTCGAAAAGAAATAAAGGTTTTTAATGAAAACATTCCAGGATTTTCTCCATATAATGGACTTCAATGGGGACCAAAAGACAGTTTCAGTGCAAACTGTTCAAAGGGCTTTAAACGACTCCAGACGATGAATAAGGGTCTTATCAAGCGAAACGATCGCTCATTTAATAAATAAATAACAAAGTTTAAGTTTTATAAGCTCAAATGCTCGCCTTGCTCTGTTCTGTGATGCGCGTTCGTGACTCTCCTGTTCGATCAAAATGAACAAATCTTTATTTGAGTCATGACCTGAAGGGTCCTTGATAAGACCCTTATTCATCGTCTGGTGTCGTTTAAAGCCCTTTGAACAGTTTGCACTGAAACTGTCTTTTGGTCCCCATTGAAGTCCATTATATGGAGAAAATCCTGGAATGTTTTCATCAAAAACCTTAATTTCTTTTCGACTGAAGAAAGAAAGACATGGACATCTTGGATGACGCGGGGGCGAGTAAATTATCAGCAAAAGTTACTACTCCTTTAACCCTGTGTAAATTATGAGCAATGTGAAACATGAGGCCAGATAACCAAGGATCCCTTTTCCCCGTGGGCTGAATGACCCTGGGTTAACCATTTCAAGTGTGAAAAGCGCCATCATGTAGTATTGTATTGTGAGGTAGTCAGTCATACCTGGACTTACTTACAAAGCCAAAGAATTCAAGCACTTGCACATGTGTACACAACCATAAACACACACTGATCGTGTTTTCTTCACTACAGGACCTGCTTGAACATTTCAAATCAAAACACAAACAGGCCTTACATAAAATATCAAGGCCATAGAAAACATAATAACGGGAACGACCATGAACGACCATTACTTAAACGTACAGAACATGAAAACACTAAACAAAACAAAGTGCCCTTGGAAGCCTTCGTCTGATTCTGGCATTGGGAGCAACAGAAAGACAAAGAGCCCTGGGCTCCCAGAAGTCCACGCTCTATAAATGCTTCTATGTCCAGAACCTCAGTACCAGAATACACCATTAATGGAACTGGTCCTATGCTATACTAGTAAATTATGAATGGAGGGTTATGTTTTCCAAGTCACTGCCTGCTGTCCACACAAAAGTGCAGTGATAGATTCATAATGAAAAATGCTTGTGACATAAATGGGTCCAAGGCCAAGAAAAAACAGGATTTTTCTAACCTTTGTCGGTGCATCACTTACCCTGTGTTCCTAATGAACAATCTCCAGAAAGACATGTGAAAAAGGTTCTTATTTGTGACATATTTTAATAGACTAGACGTTTTGCTAAGTTAGATACGGACAACAATCCAATTAAAATTCAAAAGCAACTGTTGCCTATATAAATCAAGATGAATTGATTTGCATCCATTGCAACTGAAAAACTGTGATCACATCATTTGTGCATTTATTTATTTTTGCGAACGCAACTTTCTGTGGTAATTCCACACCATAAACCAAGAATATTCCTGATGCACATGGATATGAAAAGTCAAAAATGACTTTAAAACCATGAAAAATGGAAAACTCTGTTGGTATCACCACTGGCCGCATTAATAACCCTTGATTAGATCAATACTGTATCAGTTCTGAACTGTTCATCCAACCCATCGGACACAACAACTGTTCCCAACTGTATGAAATCCTCAACACTGAAGGATAAATCCACAAATGCACAGCCATACTCCAATCCCAAGACACATCCTCCATCAGACAGGGTCGTTTCAAATCCCTTTGCCGCTCGTGTCTCCGTAAGCACTGTCCCCTTTCAAGGAAAAAGAGAGAGAAGCCTGAGACCGAATTATCCTCATCAGAGGCGCTTTGAAAGGGTTTAGATTAATGCAATTAGCAGCGAGTTAAAGATCTCCGTCCTCCAGGCGATCCCCTTGAAAAACATCCTTTGCCAAAAAAAGAACCCCAAGAAAATGGTCGAATGTAAATATATTTGCACCATATACCATGGGAATAATCAAGTTTTAATTTAGCTGCTAATTTAATTAAGCCTCCCAGAAGCCTTTTCTTCCCATTTTCTTTTTAGCGAGAAAGCAAGGGAAGGGTTAGGTCATATTAAAACGTACAAAGATACGAGTTAAAGTCTCAAAAGATGACTTGGGTTATCAAATGTCACAGAAATTAATTGTAAAGGAATGGAAACTGTTCCGGTTTCTTCGCTGTGCAAAGACATAATTCCAAGTGAACCCATCAAAAGCTATGGAAATGAAACTAAGGTACCAACAATCAAAGGGGCATTGTGACTGAAGAAGGTGGACTGGAAATGGTTGGAGAAGTCCAAATCAAAGGCTTTGGTGGTGTGTGTGTGTGTGTGGAGTTGGACGCGCTGGGCTTCAGGAGGTGCGCAGGGATGAGTCGAGGAGGAGGTGAAGCCAACACACGCCACTCAGTCTGCCGGCGAGGGGGCCGGGGGCTTCATTAGAGGGATCCCGAGGCTGACCCCGGCTGCCGCAGGGCACAGATCAGGGGGGCGCAGGAATCTCGGGGTGTCGGTGGGGGTGCGAGAGAGACGGATGAACCACCGAGGAGCCTTTCCCCTGGGCTCCCCTTCTGCCCGACCTCCCGGATCTCTGGACGGAGCAGAAAATCAACAGCGTTCCCCTTTGAAGCCGTCTCCTCCTCTGTTTCTCTTTCTCCACGCTCCCTTTCTCCGTGGACCTCATAAATCATGCATGCAACACGCACACACACATCATATTTTCGCTCTTTCTTTCATTCTTTCGTTCTATGAAAGACTGTCTTTGGAACAAGGCATGAAGCATGCAACAAAGGACAGGAGTTTACTTGTGTCACGGCTCCGTGGTCAGCCCATTTTCTGCCATGTTTAACAAATTACTTAACCCTCTGGGGTTGTTCGGCCCAAATGGACCCGAAGAATTAAAATAATGTTTTTTGTTTTTTTAAATCACAGCTTTCTCGGAATGGTCCGAAATTTGGTGACTTTGTTGGTATTTGGTATTTGAACAACCCAAAAAAAATTGGGGACAGGATGTGAATAGTCCAAGTGGTTGTAAAGTGTTCGGGTCCAAATGGACCTGCATGGAAAATGAATGGGAAATTGGCAAAAAATGTGAAAATACGGATTTTTTTTGTGCGTACAATCTACAAATCAGCCACGATCTTGAAAAAAGCACACAACAGTGAAGGGGCGAATCTATAAAACATCAAGAGTGCAAAACAGACACATCCACACACACACACACACACACTTTTATACACAAACACACCCAAAAATTCAGATGTGTTTTGCATTTTTAAAATGCTCAGTTTGTTCTCCAGATGGCATCCATCTCATTTCAAAAATTGCTTTTATGAGGCCTAGGCTTGACTCTAAAATGAAATACAGCTTTAAAAAAAATTCAAATATTTTTTCTATTATGTTCAATGGGGGAAATTTTGTCATAATTATTGCATTAATACTAATTATAATTTTTTTTATTTTTGAAATTTTCTCAAAACACCAAAAAAGAAAAGAAAAAATATTATAAAAAACGAGTAAAAAGAAAAATCATGATTTTTTTGGGTTTTTTTTAAATATGAATCCCGGCCTTTGGGTCCATTTGGACCCGAACACCCCGAGTGTGACTCTGAAACGAACAACCCCAAAGGGTTAACAGGACTGCACTACTGCAACCACAATCCTGAAATTTAACAAGCTACCATTAATGAGCAAGCAAGGAAGAACAAATCAGCATGCACAGCAATCGGGAAACAGTGCCATCCAGAAGAATCAATTAGAGGAAACCAAGAAAAAAGGCGGTAGTTCGGATGAGAAGGGTGGTTATTTTAATGCAATAATTGGCAGGGAGATAAAGTAGCTAATTGCCATAATGAAACCGAATTTTTAACATGAAAGGCGAGTAAATGAATCGAGAAGCGCATCTTGAAAGGGCGCCGGGAATCTTGGGAGACTCTCAAAGATGATCTTTTATTCCTCTTCAGAGTGCAATTCTGACGTGGAACGTCAGCAAAAAGAAAAAAAAACAAGCCCGACTAGGGGTGTCGAATCAGAATAAAGCCCCTCTCTCCTGCCATTCAGGAAAAGAGGAGGTGGGAGGCTCAGAGAAACAGAAAACAGAAAAACTTAGTTGGCTCCAAAACATCTTTGAACGTGTAAAAAATGGCGTCCCTTGGCATGCAACTCAGATCAAAGTGAGGGAAAATGAAATAATCATAAAGAAATAGAAGAAGACAAAGTTTTTAAGAAGGGGGCAGAGAACTTGTGGCGGGAAGCATAGGCCCAAGCTGAAACTGAGAGACTCATGGAGGACGGGATATATATCCATGGGCCAGTTGTTCAAAGGTAAGCTGATCGGATTTTGGTTATCGGATTGGATCAGATCTTGAAAATGGGGGGCCAGTTGTTCCAAACATTTAATCTGGATCAAAATGATCCAGATTTGGAAATCCCATTTTTTTCCTATCCAGGATCAGGTAATCCGTCTTACTTTTATGCCGGTTTTTCAATGCAACATTGGACTGGATCACCTTGATCCAGATACACAGTTTTCAAGATTACCAAATCCGGATTGCCAGTGCTCTATATGGGACAACATATCACAATGTGTGCTACCAGAACAGGTAGAAGAGCCAACATGGGGTCACTGTAAGTGTAAAACACAAATGAGGACAAGATCATTTTTACTTTACTATACTGAATAGCTTCATTGTTAGCCTATGTCTACTTTATCACTGTTACAACGGTTACACAAGTCAAGTACAAAATATAAATAAAAGTATATATACTAAATGATACAAATGTACCATTTGATCAATTTTAAAGTTTTACTACACCTTGAAATCCGACCCCCTGTTGGGATAAAATCCTGTTTTTTTGGATCAAAGTTATCCGAATCCCACTGACAAGTTTTGAACAACACAAACTGAAGGTTTGATCCAGATTAAAACTAGGATTGGGTTCCCTGATCTAATCTGATTTCAGATTCCTTCTTTCCCTTTTGAACAACCCATTTTCAAGATTTGATCCAATCCGATAACCAAAGTCCGATCAGCTTTCCTTTGAACAACTGGCCCGGGTTGCTCAAAAGGAAAAAAAGGAAGGAATCTGAAATCAGATTAGATCAGGGAATCCAATCCTAGTTTTAATCTGGATCAAACCTTCAGTTTGTGTCGTTCAAAACTTGTCTGTGGGATTCGGATAACTTTGATCCAAAAAAACAGGATTTTATCCCAACAGGGGGTCGGATTTCAAAATGTAGTAAAACTTTAAAATTGGTCAAACAATACATTTGTACCCTTTAGTGTATATACTGGATCAGGGTGATCCAGTCCAATGTTGCTTTGAAAAAACGGCATAAAAGTAAGACGGACGATCTGATCCTGGATAGGAAAAAATGGGATTTCCAAATCCGGATCATTTTGATCCAGATTAAATGTTTGGAACAACTGGCCCCTGATGATACTGGTGCTCTCGTGTGGGATTAGATCAGGGATCTAAACGCTGGTGTTTTCTTCTGCTTAATGTCACAAAATTTTACACACAATTGAAAGAAAGAAGATCCTGTATGAGCGTTCCCCACAGTATGTTTAGAGCTAAGACTCCTGGACATTGAAATAATCCTGGCTTGTAACGTAAATTAGGGGCTTGGATCCAGAAGTCTTTTATATTGCTTTATTCAATTATTTGCAAATACTAAGACTGTATTCCTTCCTAGAATGCCACATGCCCCACATGCAAAAGTTATGAATTCAGACTACGTCCCGAAAGGGTTTTCTCTCAAGTGTTTTCTTAGTCTGTTACCATCTGTTTTATTCCTTTCTTCAGGAGTCAGAGTTGCCTACGCTTCGGCCTGGCCTTGTATGAAAAGACGCCCCACTGTACAAGAATATGCGTCTAGTCCTTTTCTTAACTCTCGAATCAAGTTTGAACCGCTTTCCAAGAAGTGGCAAGACATCAGAATTAAAAGTGATGACCAATCAGGCTAATTATAAACCCAGATACGGCTGTCGAGCTCCACCTCGAGGGATACGACTTGAGATCTTACGACATGAGAGAGATGAACACCATCTGTCTCTGGCCTGTTTATTACAAGATGTGCATGTGTGTGTGTGTGTGTGTTTAAGGTTGAAGTGAATGTCCTGTTCAGGGTTTCAGACTGGGTTGATCTTAGATATCCACTTGGCATGATGTTTGCTCAGGGTGGAGACACCGTCCCTGGCCGAGGGAAAGAGAGCTTTTACTCAAACTCCTTTTGATTGATGTGCTCTTATTTCAATCTTATGATCAGTGATTATCAAGGATAAATAATTTAGGGTACTAAAAACTTAATAAAGAAAATACGGCGAACCTCATCATTTAAGTAGAAGGCATCGGGAGGGGCTTTGATGGATGGGAAGATGAGGTGTGATGGGACATGGACAGTGAGGAAGAGGAGGAGAAGAGGTGTGGCGAATAGGACCAAGGGAACCAGGCCCCTAATTGGTACTTAAACACTTGCGCTGCTCCGAACTGTTGCTATCATAAGAAATTGATGAATTAACTGAGAGAGAGAGAGTGGGAGAGAGTGCGGGAGAGGCTTCTAAATCTTTTAAGAGGATAACTTACTTGGGCAAAACAGCTGTTTATGCATTATTTGTGCCGAGAGCCATTTACCACCGTTTAAGAAGGAACCAGGGCCCAGGTCTGAAGAGACACCCATTGGGAGTCAGGTCTAGAAGGACTTAGATAATATCATTTATAGAAAGAGATTAGATGAAAAATTCATCCACTAGGCCTAAAAACCTGGGGCCTCATGTATAAAACTTTATGGATGTCATCCTAAAGCTATATATTTCGGAGTCTCACAAAAGTTTTCCGATTTATAAAAGGATGTGTTTATAAAACCCAGTCAGCAGAAGACTGTGCGTATATCTATCTCCATCACCATATATGGAGCCTAATGCCTATTTTTACTAGAGCCAGACCGATATTATCGGCCGATATTAGGCATTTTCCAAACTATCGGTATCGGCAGTTATAATGGCCGATAAATGAATATTTCAAAAATAAAATAAAAACGGACGAAACACGCTTGAACCATGTCATGAGTGTTGGAGTTGTATAGTTTGTCCACCAGAGGGCGCTCTACACCGTCCCTGTTGGCAACATTCGTTGAGTTGGTCATTGCTTGAATAACAATTAAAAGATCATCCCCATCAGTTCTCTAAACTCAAACAAAATTCGTGACTATCATGTCCAGTTTAAAAAATAAATAAATAAAATATCGGATTTTAAAACCCCAAAATATTTGTATCGGTATCGGCCTTCAAAATCCTTTATCGGTCGGGCTCTAATTTTTACTATGCATATCCTCCTCATTTGCATATTATCTCCATATGCATATTCCTATTAGGAAAATATGAGATACGGACCATCATCCCGGCCAATGGACCGTTTTAGCACCAAATGAAATTGCACATCATTGATTATTGTTCTTGCGAGAAATGTTTTCTCAGAACATTATTCTATCATGCACACAGCACTCTTGGGCCCTGTCCCAAATGGCGCACTCCGCACTTGTCAGACTGTATGACACGCCAATTCGTATTTCCATTTTTGGCGTGCTATCAAGACGCATAATCACTTTTCAGCATGTTTATGAACGCCGTTGACTAAACGTTATATAAATATATGACTTACCTCAACCCCGTCCCTAAACTTAACCGTCACTGGGGTTAATGGCATTTATGAC
Organism: Cyprinella venusta; assembly: GCA_038021265.1. NCBI lineage: Eukaryota > Metazoa > Chordata > Actinopteri > Cypriniformes > Leuciscidae > Cyprinella > Cyprinella venusta. The sequence goes on along the minus strand of CM075880.1, from coordinate 505,429 downwards.
TGGACATTTGACACGCGGAATGACGCGAACGTTAATGGAGTAGACATACACGCATACACACGGATAGCTCAAAATGCGTAGAGATAACACGCCACTTGACTCGAAATATGTTTACGCAAAAGTCATGATGTCATGTTGAGAAAGGACAACACACCCCTTGCCAATAAATATCCCTGCAAACTTGACTTAGATCAGAGAAGATGATGAAGAAAAACAAAACATTTAGAAAGTGAGTCTCTTACTCACAACCAGCAAAACAAGTGTTAGCATGACGTTTAAGCTTTAAGACTCCAGGTGTAGATTATATTCAGGATTGTGAGATAGATGTGTGCCTGTACTGTGCACGCGTGTCACCTGAAGCCCGCAGCGCTGCTCCTCTGCCTCCTGACTGGAGATCTGTTGTGCCTCAGGGTGACAGACATCTCCATTTCAGCCGCCGCTGACACTGATTAGGTCTGAAGGATGAAAGTTTGCCCTCTGTCTGTTATCTAACACATCGCTTTGTCCATCAGATGCCTGCGGGTGACCAACCTGTGACAAGCCATGAGAGACTACCTCTGGTATATAGCCATAACGTGGACTTCTGGACTATGGGGGACGGTTTGAAACAGCAGCATCAAAGACGAAATCACTTCTTCAATGAAAAATGTCTGTTATATTTAATGTATTTATCATTACCTCGTTCGTTCACATGCACAATGACTGAAATGCTCGGCTGGCTTTGCTTTCCAAGCAGGACAATGGTCCTCACCTCCAAAACAGGCTTATGTATACTACAAACTAGGGCTGGGTATTGACACAAATTTCACAATTCGATTCGATTCACGAGCTTGCAATTCGATTCGATTTCGATTTGATTCAATATTGATTATTTTGGATATCAGTTGCAATAAATGGCAAATTTTCTCAAGGAAATCAAATCACAAAGATTATTGCGATTTTTTGGGATGCGCGCAGCCGGGATACAACAATCCATTCATTCAAATGAAACAGGATGACTAATCGATTCTTGAGATTTAACAATCGATATCGGTTCGTAAAGATGAGAATCGATTAATATCGAGAAATCGATATTTATTACCCAGCCCTACGACAAACAAAACTGACGAGAGTTGAACTCATTTCAACTTCTTACAATCATGTTGCACGTTGTTGCCTGAGCAATCAGAGTTGCAATTAAAAGGAAGTAGCGTATGTTCGTTTTCACTGGAAGGTCAAGTTGTGGCATTGACGGGAGACAGACGTGTACCGCGATAGACTGGAATAGTCTTGACAAAGTTCACACTGGTGCTTATTCATTCAACTTTACAGACATCTCCGACTAATTAATTAGGTGTTTTAATGCGATATTTACCCATCCCTAAACTTGACACTGAGAAAAGCGAACTCTGATTAGTCAGTCATAAGGCATCTTCCTGTCTAGATACAGTAGGTGGTCTATGGCCAATTGCAGTGGCTACAGAAGCAAAAATCCCATTCTTCCCAACTACTGTATATGGTAGGCTAAAAAAACTAAGTCCGAATTCACAATCCTACCCCGGACACTTTACTCCCCCATGCACGGGGTAGTTGTGAATGGCTGGTAGGTCCTACTCAAGAGAGTATGCTATTTCAGACACAGCCCTCATGTCATCAGGCTACACAACACTTACTCGGACACTTGAGGTACAAAGTAAACAAGAAATCCATGAGAACACTTTACAATTCAGACTTTACAATTTAAGATCTACTTGTCGTCCCTAAATGTCATGTGAAAAGGGTGTCTCAGTAATGACAAGATTGTAAATTGGTACTCTAAAGCCTAGCTACTGTACATGTGCTTTTAATGCCACAACAGATTGTAAACAACATTGCCATATGATGGTTTTGACCAGAGCCCGACCGATAAAGGATTTTGAAGGCTGATACCGATACAAATGTTTAACATCTGATATTCCGATATATCGGCCGATTTTTTTTTTTTTTTTTTCAGAAACGCACAACAAAACATGAACAGATTTCCCTAACATTAGTTATTTGTAGTTATTTATGAGTTTTAACTAAAATAATATGATAATGCAATTTAAAAAGAAACTTGTTTCTTTTATTGTCACAACAGAAACAGCTAGTTAGCTAGTCTATGATGAGCAATGGATAACGTCATACTGCAAAGTGTAAAACATACATTTTCAATATAAGAGGCCAAGGAGAGATGATGCGTCTCATTGCTGTAACTGTCACGCGCTATTAAAGAAATACTTCAGTCACATTGTCAAACGTTAAAAGGACAGTCAGTCGACGACACTGTAACAACGTAACGTAACTATTACTAGCTAAACACTCTCGGCTTATTTAACAGCAGCAAAACTGGACATGATAGTCACGAATGTTGTTTGAGTTTAGAGAACTGATGGGGATGATCTTTTAATTGTTATTCAAGCAATGACCAACTCAACGAGTGTTGCCAACAGGGACGGTGTAGAGCGCCCTCTGGTGGACAAACTATACAACTCCAACACTCATGACATGGTTCAAGCGTGTTTCGTCCATTTTTATTTTATTTTTGAAATATTCATTTATCGGCCATTATAACTGCTGATACCGATAGTTTGGAAAATGCCTAATATCGGCCGATAATATCGGTCTAGCTCTAGTTTTGACTTTGACTCTAATCTCAAGACGGATCAGTTTGCTCGAGATTCTTCCTCTCCAGTTACCCAGACTCCACAAGAGTGCCCACATAACCACTCTCACCAGTAACATCATCATGCAGGCCTGCGCTCGGACAGGCCGGGGGTTAGCCGTGATTAGCCAGCGATTTATTCTCTCCCCACAATTGAGAGGCAGGGCGCCCACATGGTAATGTGTTTAAAATGTCAGTGGAGAGGTAAGGATCTCATCAACCTTTGGTCACCCAGCCTCTTTGAATATTCTTATTGGCATCATGCATTAGTAATGCGCTTTTGAAAAGTAAGTCAAATTTAACCTTCCCTGTACCTGGCCCCCGTCATGAATATTAACCGGGCCTATTATGTGTACATGATCTGAAAGAATTTAACCCCGCGGCGCCAGGCTCCCGTGCCCAGCCACCTGGGCAACGGAGGGGGAGAGGGGAGGGTGTTTACCATACAGAGATGGTGTTTGCCCAGGCCTGGCCAGATTAATGGGTTATCAAGGAACAGCGCCCCAGAGATGGGGGAGCCTTGACGGGTCTATTGGAGAGTCAGGCAGGGTTGACGAGGGAGTGTTTGTTCAGGCACAGGGAGGTGCAGATGCTAATTCAAACACTAATGTACATTGTCCCCATCAAATAGTGTGGGCGGGGCTTAACCTATGATGCGTACATGGATTTGGAATGGAATCCGACATGAAAGAACTCGAGAGCGTAAAATTTATAAATGTTACGTTGAGATTAGGGTTGGGTATCGTTTGAATTTGAACGATTCTGATTCCGATTCCTTGTTTCGATTCCGGTTCCCAACGATTCTCGATTCCGTTTCTTTTAAGAGGCAGGGTCAAAAAAGTTTAGCTAACCTTGCAAACCAACGGTCTTTCTGAAGGAAATACTCCTTTCTAAAGGGAAATACTCTGCATTTTGCCGAGATTTTGTTATGTTTAGAAAAGTGAAGCCACACTTCGGACCGCCGACGTAAGCTACTCATGTTCGACTCGCGCGGTTATGCCAACACTTCCGGTAGACGCTTCTCCATTGGTGTTGTTCAGCGGTTTCTTCTTCCACTCGGCGGACTGTGAATATCGAAACTAGGAAACGAAATTTTAACTTTTAAACGATTCCGGGAAAAACTAAAAGTTAGTTCCGGTTCCAATCGATACTCGATTCTCGATACCCGACCCTAGTTGAGACTGCAACATGCTAGAATGTTTCGTCTCGTAATTGAATCTTTGTACTATAATTGGTCCGCATTCTTGTGCCCTGATAGGGCGGCAAATGATCGGAGACACAAAAGAACCCCAATTCCCATAGGTCTGCTCAGGCCTTCTTATCTGAGATAATGTGGAACAGCTTGGGTCCGTCCTCATAAAAGTCACGCCGCTCTGATCCTGTTGGAAAGCTTTAAACGAGCCAGGTCTTATTATGATCCGTCTATTGATTTGAAGAAGAACAAAGAGCAGTCTTTCCCTCATTAGCAGTAGATGAAGTCATTATCCACTAGGCGGTCTTGCTCTGGCTATTATTATGCTGTTGCTACACCGCGCTGGTGGCCAAGTCTTCACTGAATCACTCATTCGGTGTCTGTTGGTGTGGCATATATGCACAAACGCACCAAGTACAGACTCGCTACACAACTGTTAAAGGGTTAGTTGACCCAAAAATGAAAATTCTGTCAGTATTTCCTCACCTTCATGTCGTTCCAACCCCGTAAGACCTTCGTTCATCTTCGGGACACAAATTAAGATATTTAAGATCGCTCCTGCATACTAGTCCATAGGCTTCTTGAGGGAATGACTCTTGCTGGCCTCGAAAAGTCATTAAAGACATCGTTAAAATAGTCCAAGTGGCTCAATTTTAACTTTATCAAACGACGAGAACACTTTTGTGCACAAAAACAAACAATAATAGCGACTTTATTTCAACTATTCACTTCCGCCTCTAGTCAGTTAACGTAGCGTGATTGCGTAAAACTGCGTCACACGCAGGCTCACTATTGGCCGACGCTGGTCATGTGACGTACAATAACAGAAGCTTACGCTATTAAACTAGAAACCTGACTCGCGCAGAGGGAGAAATAAACCAATAGTTGAAATAAAGTCGTGTTTTGCGCACAAAAGTGTTCTCGTAGTTTGATGAAGTTAAGATTGAGCCGCTGTAGTCACTCAGACTATTTTAACGATGTCTTTAATGACTTTTCGAGGCCATCAATTGTCAGCCAATGGACTAGTATGCAGGAGCGATCGTAATATCTTCGTAATACCCGAAGATGAACGAAGGTCTTACGGGGTTGGAACGATATGAGGGTGAGGAAATACTGACAGAGTTTTCATTTTTGGGTGAACTAACCCTTTAACCCTTGTGCATCCATTTAAAAAAGTTACACTTAGGTAAAAAAAAGGACAAAAATGTCCATGTCAAAAAACTGTCATAAAAATGTGACGCTTTGGAGCACAGACTTAAGTTTGGTATCACTTTAAAGAAGACCCTTTGCAGATTATTGCTGAAGTAAAAAAAATATTAATAAGTAAATTCAAAAAAAAGTTACATAGGTATAAGTTTATGAAAATTATTTATAAAAAAATATTTTATATAAAATATATATTTTATAAATCAGGTTGAACTCAAAACTGCAATAAAATCAAAGCCATGAATCTAAATAGGTTATGTTCCAAATTTGAGGATGATATCTCAAAAAATATGCTTTCTGTAACACTTTGTTTGGGCGTAGTAACATATTTTCCCCACTGGGTGCCAGCAGAACCCCACTGGAGCTCACAGTGATTGGATTTATTGCAGTTTTTCTCTCTCAATATTACAAACACACACACACACACATATTTTTTTATAACACACATTCTAACCACACTCTGACATCCATACCAACACACCCACACAAATATCGTTGCATAATTTATCCAGTTGACTCTATAGTATGCCGAAGCAGAAAACGGGAATAAAGCGATATTTGTTTTATAGGCCAAACTTAAAAAAAATGGCACCATCTGATAAAAAATAGTAAAATATAAAATTTTAAACCGTTGCCATCAGAATGAAAGCCTCTTAACAAAGATTGCATAATTTTATAGTTAACTGAACCGGGTTTTAATGGGTTTCAATGGGGACATTTTTGTCCAAAAGGTGCTGAGAGGGAGGATTCTTTGTACCTAATGCAAAAAAAATATTTTTTTAAGAAAATGACGGTGAAATAGTAAAATTCCAACAAAAATACACACCTGTGTCAAGTTTTTTGCAGTTAGCTTTAACACAGGCAAAGTGATCAAGAAATCAAAACTGAAAAGGACAAAAATGTCCATAAGGATGCACAAGGGTTAACATCTACACCCAGCACATGCCCCAAAATCTGAATTCATATTACCCATCAATCAATCTGCCGGTCAATTGCCTTTCCTCTCAACATTCCTGCTTTTCCTCTGGTGTTTTTAGCTGTGCTTCATTCAACCAGGGATTTCAGCCTTCTCCTGACTTCGAGTTGCGCGATCGATCGGCGAGGGGCCTGACTCACAATGCAGCGCGGGCCCTGTTCGGCTCTGCATCTTTCAGAGGGGGAATCGATCCTCCCTCTCTCCATCTTTTTTTCCTCTTCAAAGCTTTTTATTCAGCGAAACAGTGAGTGGAAGACATGAGAAGCGGATAGAACAGGGAAAGTGGATTGTGAGGCCATACATGCTGCCTAGGCCTTGGATTGCTAGGAATATTAAGAATCAAAGACCTGCTCTCGCCCATTGGTCATGGCGATACAGTGTGTGGTTGCCAGTCCCACAGTGGGAATCCATTCAGGATGGGGCACTAGTGGGCATGCCATCCCCTTAGACAATTTCACTCTGGGTTTCACCATCACAGTCGATTTTCTCGAATATCTTTCCACACCAGTCAAAGCTACGCCGCGCTCGGTACAAAGAAACATATCTCTCATTCATGTCTCTTTTCTTTGCTCTCTCTCCCGCCTTTGAGGCCCGTCTCAACCAGCATGACAGAATACGGATCAAACATCGCTTTACGAAAGCGGAGGAAGCCTAAAGTCACTTCTGTTTAGCGTCGTCAATTGCTTTCGCTAGTAGTTTAAGAAAAAGAGAACAGAATAGGCACGGGTGCGTGCGTGCCGGAGACGGATTTGTAAGGTTAAAGCTGAGCCATTAATGAACAGAGCAAACAAAGCACTAATTAACACACAGAACTTGAGAAGGATGCTCCCATGAGGCCTGCTTTAAGTCATTATGCATCCGCTAATAAACGTGCTAATGTGCTAATGCTAAAGCCGAATGCATGTGCGGTGTATCAGCCGATGACTTTCTTTTAATGCTTAGTGTGTCAAAATGATATTTCACATCAGACCAAAACAATACTTTGCATTTTCGACGTAATCCGAGTAATTCGTTGAGCCGAATGCATCAACAGTTGAAAGCGAACACACGCAGATTAAAACACAGCTCCCTCACGCACGCATTTTCTCAGTAATTTTATGTTCCAGCGCGGGAGATTGTTGGCTTTAATACAAATCATGTTTGAATCGTTTCTTTAAGACCTTAAGCCCTCCCTGGGCATCAGGAGGATTCAGATAATGAGGTCTGCTGGGAATTCAATCATTTCTACATCTGTTGAAAAATGGAGGGGAAAAGAAAAGAAGAAAAATCAACTCTGTCTCAAACCCCCCCCACCCCAAATGAATCAAATTCATTTTGAGGATTAATAATAAAAAAATAGACTCTCGCAGACTTTTTGTGTGCTCTCTAAATTTATTGGCCTTGAACTCCCTCAATACTTCAGCGTTTAAACTCCCCTAACAATTTCGTGCCCACGTTCCCCCCCATCAGAAAATAAATAAATCCCTCAGATATCGCCTTTCAGACACCTCTTTATTACGTTCCTCTTCATTTGCCTGCACTCACTTGATCTTCTTCAAGGTTTTTTGGCCTGTAAACAGCCAGTGGATCCTGGACCGACTACGGCCAGATGAAGTAATTTGCTTCTACGTCAGCATAACTCTCAAACTGACGTAAAGCATTAATTTGAGGGGAACACTTTCAACAAAGAGGCTTATCCATGCAATTAAGCACCTAGTCAAGTGTCAACAACATATTTAAAGACGTGTATATACTTCCAAACAACCACAAAGATGTTAGGCTAGCACTGACAGTGACAATGTCCCATACATTTATCTAGATTAGAAAGCATATTCCTTGTCCAAGGCCCAGCGCAGTCCAATGACATTAATATAGGCCTACATGTACTTGTTCAAACAGCAATCCTTGATTTTAGAGTTTCAACAAGTATGGTTTGGGATTTGGAATTACATTATTCAAATATTTGAACAGTATCAACACATTTAAAAAGCCACAAATCAAGTATAGTACGCAGTTTACAACGTAAGATGAACCTTCGACAATGCTTGTGTACATTTGAGCAAGTTGTGACTGTTCGACATAAAACTGTAATGAGGCCTACCGTATGAACACGAAGACGGTTCCACTGGTAATCTGTTGGCATTTTGGTATGGTAAAGTATCAAAACTGGAGAAAAGCAACAGACTGGACATCATATTAAATCATCTTGATTTGGGATTTAGCACCAGAGAAATTTTTCAACTGCAGAGTAGACGCGTGAACAAACACACACTGATGATGATAAAGCAACACTGCCCTCTGTCGGTAACACACGGTAACACACTCTCAATGGCTTTAGCCCGTGTTTAGTTGCACTGCAGCTCTCACGACAAACTCTTGTTATTCTGAGCCTGTGTTTATCTGACTTAAATTAAAGTGCCTGTGACTGATGCTTTAACGGTACATTTTAAATTTGACTCGGAGCAAAAGCTTAATAAAATGTCGAACTGTGTGTAGAGACACCCGCCGGCCACTAGATGGAGACAAACCCCAGTACATACAGAGGTCGAGGCAACAGCGTCACGCTCATAACCATAACAACCTCTTATTTTTTTGTTAACCTTGTCTCCAAAACGCATGTTTGAGCTGGTTTATCTGAAAGTCATCCTAAAATATATCAGTCCCATTGTTTTGTCTCAAGATGCAGTCCAATGTTTTTTTTTTTTTTTTATGAGGCACGTACATAAAATAAAAGCTACTGAAATGTCATATTTGAACTAAGGTTTAATCCTTGCTTAGTCTAAACTGTGTCACTGAAACCTGGCCTAAATGTTCAGAAATAAGTTTTGGTAGGCTACAGTCAGTGAGGAAAAGTAATATTTTAAGAAATGACTGTAGTTAGTAGGAGATGAACAGTAATAGAGAAATTATAGACATGAGTTTACAACCATACATTATGATGATTAGTGACATTTTTTTCAAGCAATTTGCGCCCTTAAGAAATTGTGTTGAGTATTAATTGTTGATATTTCCCTATAGCTTCACTCTAGATCAAGCAGAATTAATATCGAACAACATATTGACAGAAAATAAAGCAAAAATGGCAAAGATCTGTTTAATCAACAAGACCAATAACAGATTGCAAGGGAAATGCTTTAGCAAACTCCATCATCCCCTGAGCATTCAGCAATCAAGCTGTGTGAATGAAGTAAATAAATAAAACTGCAATCTAATACTGTGTTTCCTGCGGAGGAAATGTGTCTAGGATAAGCATGCCATTAAAGTATGCCAAGCTTGAGTATGAGCCAGGGTCGGAGCGTAGGACAGATGCAACCGAAAGACATGTGGAGGAATACACAGCGTGTGAATAAACTCATTTATTTGTGATTTACAGCTTAACTTACACATTTAGGAAGCACAATAATCCTATTGTAAAACATTTAGCGTGTGTCTGCCTATATGCAACTGGGCCAGGACCTTCATATTCCCTAAAACGTCTGGTGTTGACAAAATATGCATCACAGGGGAAGCTCGGGTCACTCTTGGAAAGCTGGGATGTGATGGGGGAGGGCTGGATGACCTCTTCCTTCCTCTGAGCTCAATGGCTCCCCTAACAGGCGACCTGGGGCCTCTTGGTGGAGTAGTTGTCATCGCCTGTTTCCGGTCGGCAAGTGTGGGAAAGTGGACGAGGCCTCTGCTGAACCCTTCTCTCGGCCTGCTTCCTGACCACCGCTAAATATACCAGGCCTTTTGTTCCGCACGGGCCCAAAAATACGCTGGCGCTGACATCAAACATGTTCTTTCCGAGTTCCTCCCGATGGCTTTATCGGCCACTGACGTTCTTCCCGCCTGGCAACGGGCTTCACTTTCCTGAATGGTGTGTGTGAGGTAGCAGGAATGGAGACGAGAAGCGGGAAGAGGAAATGAAAACTACATCAATGTGTCCCTCTTGAGTCAGTGTATTCTCAGGCCGATTAAACAGCGACTGCACAGTTTTGATGAAAACATTCCAGGATTTTCTCCATATAATGGACTTCAATGGGGTCCAAACGGTTCAAGGTCCAAATGAGAGTTTCAGTGCAAACTGTTCAAAGGGCTTTAAACGATTCCAGACGATGAATAAGGGTCTTATCAAGGACCCTTCGAGTCATGACTCGAAAAAAAAAATCGTTCATTTTGATCGAACAGGAGAGTCACGAACGCGCATCACAGAACAGAGCAAGGCGAGCATTTGAGCTTATAAAACTTAAACTTTGTTATTTATTTATTAAATGAGCGATCGTTTCGCTTGATAAGACCCTTATTCATCGTCTGGAATCGTTTAAAGCCCTTTGAACAGTTTGCACTGAAACTCTCATTTGGACCTTGAACCGTTTGGTCCCCATTGAAGTCCATTATATGGAGAAAATCCTGGAATGTTTTCATCTAAAACCTTAATTTCTTTTCGACTGAAGAAAGAAAGACATGGACATCTTGGATGACACGGGGGTGAGTAAATTATCAGCAAAAGCTTTTTTTAAAAAGTGAACAACTCCTTGAAGTATTTTGATCTGTGATTTTTCTTTTCACTGTACTTTTTTGTCTGTCAGTCGTTTGTAGGTTTTTTAGACTTATTTTAGTTTTTTTTAATAAAGTTAATTTTCAAGCAGTTTCACCACTTTCTTTCAATATAAAATGTTATATTTTCATATTTACTAAATTACATAATCCATTTTATTTGTGTATATGTAATGTATCTTAAATATGTTTTAAATTTAACAGAACAGATTTGAGATGAGAAATGGATGATCAATAGTTTTGCCATCATTTACTCAGCCTTGTGTTGTTCCTAACCTGTAAGTGTTGAACACAAAATAAGATATTTTAAAGAATGTTTAACCAGACTACCGTAGTATTTCCATACACTGTAAAATGGCTGGGTTGTTTTAACCCAACTTTGGGTCATGGACAACCCCAGCCATTGGGTTAAATTTTCAAATCACATTTTTAACCCAATGTTTGGGTTTGTCCATATTTGACCCAAAGTTGATTTAAAACAACCCAGCATTTTTAGAGTGAAGTATTTTTTCCCCCTATGGAAGTCAAAGACTTTGATTTTTGGGTGAACCACACCTTTAATATCAGGTTTGAGTTTTTCCTGTTAACCTTCGAGAGGAATAGGCCGGCTACCGAAACGTACATAATTTACAGTGGAGAACATCTGTCCATCGTCCCGGAGTCTTCCTTTAAAACACTAGCCTACACTTAACCTGCAGTGGATGAGAGTGAGTGCTCAGATTTGATAGAATGCTCTCAATAATTTATCCAGCAGATCTTTCTTTCTAGATCGTTGGAATTCACCCTTCTATTTTTGCAAGTAAAAAAAAATGTTTCCTCCCCGTTTGTACGTGCAAAGAGAAGGAAAACAGCACAAGGCTTGACCATCACAGCGGCCGAGACTTCCTGCTTCAGCTTTCGGAAGGACTGGATGTGTGTAGGCTATTCTTTGCCTTTCCTCTTCTTCAGTCTGAGTCACGCGTCAGGTTTGTAAAGAGCCCGTTTCTGGTTATTGCTGCTGTTCAAGCCGAGTAATCATCCAGGCTTTGGTGACTAAAGCTTTTCTGCTTGGTACATCCTTTCACGAGATGCATTGGCCCATTTAAGGCATCATTTTGTCTTTTCAAGCCGAACGGATCTGCTCGATGATTGACTAATATTTCCGTTTGCAGGTTATAAATGCGACCACAAATGTGAGAGCATGGATTGATGTGAGTGGAACGGAACAGATAGTGTTTTAGTGCTCTCTCTCTCTCTCTCTCTCTCTCTCTCTCTCTCTCTCTCTCTCTCATGTGCATCAGTCTCTATTCCTCCTGTTTCTCTCTCGCTTTACCTCCCAGGTCAGTGATCATGTCCGGTCAAAATGATGTGCTCAGCAATTTGCAGCATTTTGAAAAAATGTGAGGAATGCTCCAGCGTTTCCTGTGTTTCCACGCAGGATTAGACACACCAACACACAGCTGCACACGTTTAAAACCACAGTACAGTGCATTTATCAAATCTCATTACCCATAATATTAGATGTATAATAATGTATAATTGACATTACTGTTATTCAAAAACCTATATTTGACGTCTTCTTTTGACCATACGTCAACATCCGCCTTTTACCCTTACACGTCGGGTACATGACGATCCCGGGCCGTCATACAACTGACGCTTTCGGTTAGGTGACTGGGTAGGTTTAGGTCAGGATCCGATAACGTCATCTGACCGACGTTTAAGGGTACCCTAAAAAGGCGGATGTTGGTGTATGGTCAAAAGACGTCCCAAGACGTAAGTTGAATGACGACTGGGGGGGGGGGGTGCTCAGTTGCGGTATTGCTCTCCAGACAGCAACTTAGTCTAGTGTCGGCCCAGATCCGGCCCACATCTGGTACACGTGTATGTCGACACGACACTACGTTGCTTGATTAGTTCATTGAGGTCTCAGTTTTACTTCATTAAACAATATTCCGGGTTTAATACAAGTTAAGAGCAATCGACAGCACCGACTTGATTAACACACAAATTTATTTAGATTTTTCCCAGACAGCAATAGTGTCGGCCCAGATCTGGCCATTGATCTCACACGGCCCGGATGGATCTGGGCTGACACTATGTCGCTGTCTGGGTTCTTTCTTCCAAAAAAAAATAAAAAATCTCTAAACAATGTTGGGTTGTTTGAACCCAAATTTGGGTAAAATATGGACAAACCCAAATATTGGGTTAAAAATGTAATTTCAAATTTGAACCCAACTTGGGGTTTTTACCTAAATTTGGGTTCAAACAACCCAGCATTGTTTAGAGTGTACAGTATAGTGAGGCACTTTTAGTGGTAATGGGGCCATGAAGCAGATTAAATTATTGTTTCAATAGAAGCTAATAATATGTGTTTACATGATTATAGCATGAAAAATGCTTACAAACCTTTTCTCTATAAAGTTAGAGTATTTTGCAATCCAATAGTTGTCATAACACCTAAAACCCAAAGTGAACAACTTTACAGCTCAAATCCTAAGCTCATTTTAACTAAATTAATGTAAGCACTTTTATAAAATATATTCAATTATTATTATAAAAAACCTCCAAAAATTGGCCCCATTAAGTTTCCATGTTTAAGTGTTTCACTGCAACTCACCACTGTGTGCTAATCAGCCTCAGTTGAGCTTAAATCACATTAAACCAATGAAAGTTTAGTGTTGCTATATGTGAAATACATTTAGGAATTAGTGGTGGCATGTCATAAAAGTATAGAGCATAAGGGTTTCAGTGGATCGCTCAGTCCTAGAAAGATTTGGATTGAAATGTTTCATATTTATTTGACACTGAAATCTCAGAGATGTTTTCTGAAACACTTGAGATTATGTAGGTCTTTTTTCTGAGGATAAAAACTGTGTGTGTTTAGTCTCTCAGAATTGATTCATCAAATGAATTGATTGTACGGATTGCAATTGTTGAACGAGAAACCAGACATATCTGAAAGTAAATGACTCCCAAATTCATATAAAAAAAGCAAACCCAGACGACTCGGTGTGAATGCCGTGGGTTCGGCCAGCAGGCCCCGGGTCAGCTCTATCGCTGTGAGAATCTCTCGTCGGCCCCGGGGAAATGTAAAACAGCTCTCTCTTATTTTAGACAGCGGAACACAAGAGGATATTGGATCACTACAATCCAGAACATCTGCAGGGAGATTCTGCTCATTCCCCTGCATGTGTGTGTGTGTGTGTGTGTGTGGGAGGACAGGCGGGGGGGCCGTTAAAAGAGAAACACACAGATGATGACAGAATCATGTTACAAAAACACGTATGTATAGCGTTCAGCACATGCTATCTTGTTCCTTAGAGGCCACACAAACTTTCTAGAGATACATGCTTACTCTCTCTCTCTCTCTCTCTCTCTCACACACACACACACACACACACACACGAATGCCCTTTAATGGTAGTGCAGTGTGTGCTGCTTCCCTGGCTGGGGCCAAATAACAGATATTATCCTCATCATAGTTTGGCCTCTGTGCGCGGATGTGCAAGGGCCATCAGAGAGAGAGACAGCCACTCGATATGCGGAGAGAGAGAGAGAGAGAGAAGAGCTCAGCGCTTCCGCTGTTGAAATGACAGGACCGCATGGATCGAGCAAGGGCAGATCTATATTACAGCAGCAGCAGGAGATCCATACTGCCATTGATTGACTGTGGGAGCACACACACACACACACACACACACACACACACACACACACACACACATGTAGGCCATGGAGAGGAGAGGAAACACTGGAAAAATAAAGAAAGACTTTGAATGCTTGTGGAAAAAGTACTGTTGCGACGTCGATGGGATAGTAGTAGTTGATCTATCTATCTATCTATCTATTGACTTTTTTATTCTAACTTTAAAAAAAATACTTTTGCTGATAATTTACTCACCCCCGTGTCATCCAAGATGTCCATGTCTTTCTTTCTTCAGTGGAAAAGAAATTAAGGTTTTTGATGAAAACATTCCAGGATTTTCTCCATATAATGGACTTCAATGGGGACCAAACGGTTCAAGGTCCAAATGAGAGTTTCAGTGCAAACTGTTCAAAGGGCTTTAAACGACTCCAGACGATGAATAAGGGTCTTATCAAGAACCCTTTGAGTCATGACTCGAAAAAAGATTCGTTCATTCAACAAGTTCGAACAGGAGAGTCACGAACGCGCATCACAGAACAGAGCAAGGCGAGCATTTGAGCTTATAAAACTTAAACTTTGTTATTTATTTATTAAATGAGCGATCGTTTCGCTTGATAAGACCCTTATTCATCGTCTGGAATCGTTTAAAGCCCTTTGAACAGTTTGCACTGAAACTCTCATTTGGACCTTGAACCGTTTGGTCCCCATTGAAGTCCATTATATGGAGAAAATCCTGGAATGTTTTCATCAAAAACCTTAATTTCTCTTTGACTGAAGAAAGAAAGACCTGGACATCTTGGATGACACGGGGGTGAGTAAATTATCAACAAAAGCTTTTTTAAAAATAGTGAACTACTCCTTTAAAAATGGTGTAGGATTTACTTGATTTATCGCTAATAATTGCAAAGAAACAGCGAGTAACACATTGAATTAAACATGACATAGTATCTGTTTTATTTCCAACTTTGAAAAATAACTTTTACATGTCCCCAAAAACACAATAATATCATAACATGGTTATTCCATTTTTTTGGTTAGTAGAGATAAATAAATGGAGTGAGGGAGACAAAAAATAAATTGAAAAGGGAAGAAACGTGGCTTAAAACTCACGAGTTTGAGTGGGAGCTGGAGGTGCAGGATTCCAGAGAGCGGAGAGCCGAGGGGCCGGCAGCGGAAGTGTGCTAAAGCTCTCTCCAGTGACCCCTGACCTCGCAGATACCATTCCCATCAACTCCTCCTCCAGCTGTCTGCACTCAGTCCTCCCCCACTCGCTCTTTCTTCCGTCTCCCCCGCCGCACATCACTCTTCCACCACGCCATCCTTTCATCGAGTCCAGGCCCACCTCGGGTGGACAGCTAGACATAGATGGACGGATAGATTTAATAAACTGTTATCAAAGAAATCGCTATTTTTATTTAATAATTGAATATTTCACATTTCTCAAGGGATGATGCGAAGAAACCGCTTAGGATATGAGTCCCACGGGGTGGATGAAAATGGTTCGGTGGGAACATGTTAGCAGAGAGGAAATCTCCCATCTTTCCCAAATTTCCTCTTTCCCACCATCTCATTGGCCACATAAGAGCAGGATACACCGATTTCAGCCAACACACTTCACACACACTTTAACTCAAACACCACCAACCTCTAACCCCATCACCACAACACAGACGGGCCCGACAGAAACTCCATCACGGCCGTGGTGTTCATCGAGTCTAGACAGCCTGCAATTGAGATTCATTCACTTGGACCGTAGCCATCCATTAACAAACTGAAATGAGGAGGAAACATTTTGGACAATTTTAACCTACATTACCCATACGGAAAAAAAAAAAATTCTGGTTAAAATATTTAAATATATGCTGTACACATACATTTTTTACATTTTATATGGAGGGCAAAATATATTTTTAAATGCTTAAAATAATGATATATATATATAGACACTGCATCGTCTATATATGAAGAGTTCAGATGCAAAAGCCTCTAAGTGCCATTTGAAATGTTCTTCTAGAATGATCATATATATATATATATATATATATATATATATATATACAAAAATGGCCAAAAAATGTCTTGGAAAAAAATATATTTACGTTTTTGTTGTTGTTTTTTACATTTAAAAAAATTGCCCTTTATTTAACCAGATAAAATTCAAAATCTCAGCCAGCACAACATTATCAACAAATAAAAAAAGAAGAAAAAAAATCACCATAACATTAATTTAAACATTAGATATCAAAATATAAAAAAAATGAATACAGTTTAATGTATATATATATATATATATATATATATATATACAAAAATGGCCAAAAAATGTCTTGGAAAAAAATATATTTACATATTTTTTTTTTTTACATTTAAAAAATTTGCCCGTTATTTAACCAGATAAAATTCAAAATCTCAGCCAGCACAACATTATCAACAAATAAAATACAAAATAAATAAAAGAAGAAAAAAATCACCATGACATTAATTTAAACATTAGAGATCAACATATAAAAAATGAATACAGTTCAGTTTAAAATAAATAAAATTATATATGTTTTCAATGCCAAAAGAATTGAAATATATGAGCAAAGATGCCCAGTCTTTCCCAAATCCCTGTGATTCGGGGTTGCAGGCTGGCTCCGCTCTGCCCGGCCCCTTCAGCTCTCTCTGGCGCCGGCTTCTCCATCACACCTCCACCTGTCAACAGCTCCACTCTCCCCAGCCGCCCAGGCTCCAGCTCAGGCCTGCACACACACCAGTCTCACCTTCAGGGAGTCACCGGGCTGGAAGTAGACATGCATTTAAGACAACATGTACCTAATAGATATCACCAGTTGAAGAATCACAGTACAGTTATTCTCAGTTCCTGAATTAGATTAGATCAGTTAGAAACTGTAGGACAATTGTTTTGTATTCCAAGAACAAGTTGTGTTTCAATATACAAATGAGACACTGAATTAAATACGCACTAATTTCCACACATTTCCAGAACAGAGAACATAAAGGTTTTACCGAGGCAAGGATATCTCTTTTTTATCACTCCGTAAACCAGAAAATACTAGTGCGAAACAGAAACACACATGATTTTGAACTATTATAAATGCAAACATCTAATTTTAGAATAAGAGCTTTGAAATGGCTCAATTATGTAAGTGATTTGTAAGCCCTAATGCTGATGCTTTTAAGTGGAGTGTTTTTACATTTGGATTAGGGTGTCTTAGAAAAGGTCCATTTTCACACACCGCTGCCCTGTGATTGACAGATGCATGGAGCTGTGACTGACAGCCTCTAAAGCCTCATCCCCGACCCCTGGAGTGTCCTCAACAGGGCCTGTCCCCGCCAGACAAGGCCCTCATAGGGGGATTCACTGGTTCCAGAGGCCACGAGGTCAGGATGGTAGAAGATCAACCGACCCCATCCCTTCTTGCTCTTTATTAGCTGGGTTAAAGGTTAAGAAAGCAAAGAGCATCCCTCCAGAGTCATTGGGTGAACAACTCTTCTCTGACTTTTGACAGTCCTGGTTCACTGTATCCCATCTTGATGAAGCCCGTCTCATTGCACATAACCTCACGTTTCATGAAACAACCCCACTTGAACTGCATATATTAACTAAAAAACACAACTTTTATAAATCTTTATAAACTCTAAACAATGCTGGGTTGTTTTAACCCAAATTTGGGTCAAATACTGTATGGACAACCCCAAATGTTGGGTCAAAAAATGTCATTACAAAATTTTAACCCAACTTCAACTTTCACTTTCAACTGTAAATGTTTTTAACCCAACATTTGGGGTTGTTCACATTTGACCCAAATTTGGGTTAAAACAACCCAGCATTTACTAGAGTGCAGTAGCTTCTGAAGACTATACAAATACTGGAATACATGTGGTAACTTATTGTCTTATATTTTAAATAAGTCAGATTAGGAATGACATGAGGGTGAGTAAATTAATTGTATTTTTTGGTGAACAATCCTTTTTAATGGGTTAAATAAAGAGCCGTGTGACTGATGTATGTACTGTACATGTGAATGTACTCACACATAAAGACTGTATTATTCATGCAGTGTCTTCTCATATAGACAAAGCAGAAAGGAGGTGTGCTATTAAGATGTCGGGGAACAGGCTTAATGCTTTTGAAGCTCTGGGAAAATGAGGCGTGGTTGTGTGTGTCTGTGATGAACAGCACAAATGGTGATACAAACACATCTGAAGTAACACACACACATATCTCTAGTCCCTCTTTTCCAAGGCCATTAGTACGAGCTGGCCTTGATTACTTATTTATGAGGCAAACAGGCAGAAGTGCGGGGAGTGGAGTAAAGAGACAGACAAAGACTGACCGGAACCCCTCGTGTCCATGCATATACAGAATTCACAGCATTTTCTTCAAAACAGATCACTTATGCACTTAATAACTCCTTCAGGTATCTACAGAATAGCAGTCAAACACCACAAAACTACATGCAACCATATCAACATTGCAGCTGTACTCATAAAGGAGTAGTTCACTTTAAAACAAAACTTTTGCTGATAATTTACTCACCCCCGTGTCATCCAAGATGTCCGTGACTTTCTTTCTTCAGTCGAAAAGAAATTAAGGTTTTTGACGAAAACATTCCTGCATTTTTCTCCATATAATGGACTTTAAGGGCTTTAAACGACTCCAGACGATGAATAAGGGTCTTATCAAGCGAAACGATCGCTCATTTAATAAATAAATAATAAAGTTTAAGTTTTATAAGTTCAAATGTTCGCCTTGCTCTATTCTGCGATGCGCGTTCGTGAGTGACTCTCCTGTTCGAACTCGTTCGAATCTTTTCCCGAGTCAACTCGTTCATTTCGAATTTGTCGAGTGAACCAAATGACGCGGAGGTGGAAACAAGTGTTGTACACAGAATATTTGAAAACTTTTTATTTATTATCCATAGCCATACGGCCATATCCACCAATCCTCTTTGAAAAAAAAAGCTGAAATCATCACATGGGTCTTTTCATTCAATGTCTTTTTGTCATTCACCCAAAATAAATACATAGCTTTTCTTGCAACCATTTAAATAAATATCTGTGGCTTTATGATAATATCAGCAAAAAAGGTGTAAAATGTATATATATATATATATATATATATATATATATATATATATATATATATATATATATAATAGATTCATTTGTATAGATTTATATATATATATATTTATTTATATATTCTCCTTTAATTCTTTTACAACTTACAAGATGCCAATTGTACCAAAGCAATACTTACTAATACAACATGGTGAACTTTTAGTGGTTAACTTAGAGACGGCGGACAGCACCCGTTAGGCATTCTTGTAAATTGTATGTACCTGCACACTGAAACCCCACAGACGTCCTCAGAGGAGCCGTTCTCATGGGACGCAACTGTGGAGGAGAGGTATCTTCTCACTAATGCATGTTATTTACTCTCATGCCAGTAAATATTGAGTAGTTAGAAAAACATATGATTGGCTCTGGGAGTGTGTGTGTGACTTAAACTAACTTTTTTTGTTTTGTTTTTTTTGGGGGGGGGGGGGAAATGTAATTCAGGCTGTTTAGGTCTTGTCTGAACACCACAACATATTCTAAATGAGTTGCGAGTAATTGCTTCTGTTCTCAGGACAAAAGTACCTCCCCTCCACAATAGAAAATCAGCATTATGGTTAGTCTTAAGGTCTCTGACAAGGTTAATGTCCAACAGTAATAGAAAGTAATGGTAATAATAATAATAACCAGATTAAAACAAATGGAATAAAAATACAAATACAATAAGAATTCTATGTACATACAAAAATATAGCAAAGGAGATCACAAGGATGTGCATTTTTGGGGAAAACACACACACACACACACACACACACACACACACACACACACACTTGAAACGGATTTCATTCATCTTGCTTCCCAGTTTTGGATGCATCTGCATCATGGTTTTCTACCTCGTCTCAATACAATCCCTTCTCCCTGTCCGTTTCCATTCAGGGCGCACCAGAGAAGCTCAGGAAAGGCCAAAGTCTTTAGAGATGCTCATGCCTCGTGTGTAGCACAACTGGGGAACCACAATGGCTTCGTTTGGCTGATGCTACTCGGATCTGATGATAGCCTAAAGCATGGTCCCACTGGCCGATTTGTCCAAAGCAATGGCTTGTATCAGTCCATTTTGATGTTTGGTCCCAGTTGGACAGTTGGAAAGTACAATGGGCAGCTGAGACGAAACCAGTCGAGGATGTGAGAGGTTGGCGTCAGGCGGCCCTGGCCCGGAAACCTGACCAGACACTTTATCTTTCAGAGTAGCTCCTCTAAAAATAAAAAGAGAGGCTTCTGCTGACCTGAGACTGCACATACAAACGCACACATATTCCCTTCTTCCTTACATTCGCACACAATGTCTCTCTTTACCACCTCTCTTGAAACACATCCCTCTTGGGTGAGCTTAATTTTCTGATTTACGTAAATGGTCCTGTTTTTGGTGTCAACCTGGTGCTAACCAGTGCCCTGTGTCCTCCACTTAAAGTCAGAGCACTCTCAGAAAAAAAGGTACAAAAGCTGTCACTGGGGCTGTACCCTTTCAAAAGGTACACTTTTGTCCATTTTAGGTGCTAATGTGTACATTTTATGTGCAAATAAGTACATTTTAGGTGTTAATATGTACATTTTAGGTCATAATATGTCCATTTTAAGTGTTAATATGTACATTTTAGGTCCTAATATGTCCATTTTAGGTACTAATATGTACATTTCAGGTCCTAATATGTCCATTTTAAGTGTTAATATGTACATTTTAGGGGCTAATAAGTACATTTTAGGTGTTAATATGTACATTTTAGGTACTAATATGTACATTTCAGGAGCTAATATGTCCATTTTATGTCCTAATATGTCCATTTTAGGTGGTAATATGTACATTTTAGGTCCTAATATGTCCATTTTAAGTGTTAATATGTACATTTTAGGTACTATGTACATTTTAGGTCCTAATATGTACATTTTAGGGGCTAATAAGTACATTTTAGGTGTTAATATGTACATTTTAGGTACTAATATGTACATTTCAGGAGCTAATATGCACATTTTAGGTCCTAATATGTCCATTTTAAGCGTTAATATGTACATTTTAGGTACTATGTACATTTTAGGTCCTAATATGTACATTTTAGGGGCTAATAAGTACATTTTAGGTGTTAATATGTACATTTTAGGTGCTAATATGTACATTTTTGGTGCTAATATGTACCACTAAGGTACCAATATTCAGCCTTTGGGTACAAAAGTGTACCTTTTGAAAAGGTACAGCCCCAGTGACAGCTTTTGTACCTTTTTTTCTGAGAGTGAGTGAACCAGCTTGCTTACAGTTTTTCCATTCAGTAAGGCTGAAGAGGACACACTTTCTGTTGCCTGGATGATCCTTTTACTAAGCACAGCCTCTGCGTTTATTTTGACAGCGTACTCCCTGTGTTGCATGTGGTTCACGTTACCCAACTCCATCTTGGAAAGTCCAATAAATAAATAAATAGACACGGGAAAACGGGGATGATAATGAACATGATGCAGGGAGGCCTGATCGGTTTAGAGTTAGCAGTAGAGGGGTCTCCTCGAAGGTCATACGGGCTTCTCCAGGGTTTTACGAAAGGGTGCGGGGTTGGTGGCCGAGATCTTGCGGCACACGGTGTTGGTGTTGCTACATCGGCAGCCCGGACGTGTGGCCCGATCGTAGCCACGCTGGCATAAAGTGAGGCACAGCTTGGCAGGAGGGTAGCAGCACAGGCAAGGCAGGCAGAGTGCCAGGATGGCCAAGGCACTCCAGCGGGAGCAGGCGTGAGCCGGGGCACAGGAGCACGGTCGGTCGGCGCAGTTGTCCTCCTTGTCCGCCGAGCAGTGGTAGAACAGACCCTTCACGCAGCACAGGCAAGTGCCGTACTCCAAGAACTTTTCAGCCGAGCACAAGCAGCGCTGGCCGCAGGTCCAGCAGGAGGGCAGATCACGAGGGGCACAGCACTCCTGGCACTTACAGTGGCCGCAACGCTCACAGATGAACAGATGCAGGCCCAAGTCCTCACCGTCAGCCAGTCCCTTGCCCAGCGAGTCGGGTTTCAAGTCCCCTTTGGGCTGGGACCGCACCACAGTGGCCAGGCCAGAATGGGAAGGCGTTAGTCCGGCGAGAAGTCTCTGATCCGAAGCAGCGCTGCCGCGGGACATGGAGCTCACGGTACTGGAACGGCTCAAGTAGGCCAAGTGGGAATGTTGATGCTGACTTTGACTGCGAGACATCTGTGGATGTCGCTCATCGTGGACATAAAAGACGCCGACCTGAGTGGCCGGCTCCAGCGCCACAGGGCGGTCCACATAGTCATTGTTAGCCCTTATGGCATGGATCTGGTCAATGGACAAAACAGGGACCTGCTGAAGATCCAGGCTCTCGGGGTCCATCCGAAAGGGTAGTACTGGATCCATTCTTTCAGGCTGAGCTGCGATGCGGACCAATATCAGGGTACGTCGGATAAACCTGCGGAATAAAAGGAGAAAACGGTTTAGACTCAAGTGAAATAGTTGACGTTCGGATGGTCAATGCTTATTATTAGACACGGAGGATAGAGGGATTGACATCGCACTGTAATTTAGCATCTGGAGAGCACAGCTGTGGACACGAGGGAAAGGAATTTGACAGCAATGAATTGTGAGAAAGAATTAGTGTTGGTGTCTTGAGGTATCTCTTCCTCAACAGCTTGGCGGGGTTTTCGCCCCTCCCTGCGGCCCTTCTTTTGTTAGGCCTTATCCTTCATAAACAGGAACAACATGGCTTTTTGGAATGTGCATGGAAATAATCAGCATCCTGGAATTGAGAAACATGTTGCTTGCATTATTGGACGTCATAGGCAAACGAGACGTCGGATTGCATTGGATTGGATAGCGATGGGTTTTGTTTTCCTACACCTTTTGATGTTTGTCAAGACTGTGTGATGGGGGAAAAAAGCAAACATTTTCGGCCGGAGCTGCTTCGATGGAAATCCATTCACAAGAAGCGGTGTCTGTTCCCAGTCCCTCGAGCATCCGGGGCACAGTCAGCTGAATTCCTGGCAGGAGCCTTAAATGCTCTCGCAAAGAGAGAGAGAGAACTAAGATAGCATCCTCCCCCGCTCCTGCTCCCGCTGCCCAGCCAGAAACTCAAGATAAGGAGGCCCAGGTCGGAAGCACAAAATGCATTTGCAAATTACACAGAGGAGGAAAGAGAAGTCCTGGAGAGTAATTACATCAAACCCAGCAGAGAGCTGTAGTCAGGTCCTATCAGTCCATCTAATTGTTGAAAAGGGGTCTGCTGTTCATTTCCATGAGCTCATTATTTGGGGCCTGAGTTCGAAAACAACGTTGGACTTCTAGTCTCGCATCTGCGGGCGAGCCAGAGAGGAAGTTTTGGGTTAGCTCATCTGTGTCATGTCAGGCACTTTGGCTGCATATTTGTTTGAGCATTTGCACATGTCCTCTCCATGTGGTTTTCCTCAAGTGTGTCGGCACTCGGGAGCGTTTATCACTCGCGGCTGCGCTGGAGTTTATTTGGAACTTTCCACTGACTTGCAGAGATCTCGTGTAAAAGCAGACCTCAAAGAGATGCATTTCCTGGGGCTCTGAGAAATGGTACAAAGAAGCGTTTCTTGCTAATCACCATTAATTTCGTCCACAAAAGTTATCATCAATGAGTTCCGTCCCTAGAGCCAGACCATTCGGAAAGCCACCATCCATTAACCGTAAGCTGCCTCCCACTAGAGCTCACCGACCACTTTCATGCTCTGTCAATGAGTAGAGTAGATTTGTAAAATAAGCTGTGAAGCAGAAGCTCCTCTAGAAAAGCCCCTGAACATTCTTCAGAGAACAGGGAAGAGGGTGGATGAGTCACGCTACTGTAAGGTGAACTCCAGCAGATGCACTTAAACCCCAACAAACAGCACACAACCACTCCCTACCGAGTCCCGATACGCTTTAGCTCCACTGGGGCCGTGGACTGGGCTATCATGTCTCTATAGTGGAACTTGCACAAATGTTTTCTCTTAAACAAATTTTGTGGATAACAGCTCCTCGAGTGCCTTCCAAAGTGCTCCTGACTTGTTTAAGGAACATTCAATAGAATTTGGACTTCAAGTCTACTTGCAATGTGAGTGTACGCTGAGATATTGATTATGCTGTTCAGGTCAAATCTTCTCATTTGTAAGTTCTGACCATGACCTCTAACTCTAAGGCCGTGTGTCCACCAAAGCGTTTTTCCACGTGCCTAGCGTATATATTTTCAATTGTTTTCAATGGGAGCGCCGCGTTTTTTTAAACGCCATGAGCGTAACGCCGGTTTCACACCGCACGCGTTAGCAGAGCATATGGTGAGCGGAAACAGGACACGCGCGTTTTCCTTTCATACTGACAGCGTTGACGCGTGTTTACTGTCAAAGTACTCTATAATGGGCAAGTTGGCTTTGCTTTATTTTATTTTCAAATACATTTAAGAGAAAAGACTTGTCAAGAAGCTTATTTTATTAATTAATGGGCTGTATTATATAACTTTTGGTTCATCTTTTTGTTTTTGTTGACTTTGTTTTCTTTTTTAAATTGATGAAGGTCATTTGATTGACTGTTTAAAACTCAATAGATATCATCAATGCACTTTTGGGCAAAACTGCTGTGTAATTTGGCCATGATCAATGCAATGTTGCTTTAATTCAGCGTAAGCAAAAATAGAAAGGACGCCGAAACGATCGCGGTGTGAATGCTCTAATCTGTTAACATGGGCGCCGAAAAAAATACGCGCTGCTGACGCTCTGAAACCGCGAGGCGCTGAGCGTTTTTTTTTTTCACGCTGAAGCGCCGAGCGCCCGGCGTTTTTACTGGTCGCTGAGTTGAAAAATGTTCAACTATGGATAAACGCAGCGCTCATCACTGTCTCTTTTTACCCAGCCGTCCAATCACAGTGGAGGAGGGGCGGGATTAAACCACACCGACCAACTGTCACAACATTCAAACTGTGCTGCGGATTCTGTATCATAGCAACGAAACGTCTCAACGGAAAAAACGCTGCGCTGCCAAAACGCTCTCAACCGCCCAAAGCACGGCGTCTTCAGCAGAGCGGCTAGCGTTTTCAGCAGGCTAAAAACGCTTTGGTGGACACACGGCCTAAATGAGCAAGAAATAGGAAGGTTACTACACTACACTACTTCAGCGTAGCGCTCGGATGGATCAGTTTAGACCAGTTCGGAATCTGTTTCTGCAATCTAGCATTCATCCAAAGTATTGTTTTTTCTCCCGATCCCACATCTGAAGACTCCATCTTCTTCTTTTTTTGCTAGATGGTTTTATCATTTAACACACTCTTAGAAAAAAGGGTTCTATGTATGTATCATAGCCAGGGTTCTTTACTCAACTCCATAGGACATTTTATGCTAAAAAAAAAGGTTCAATAATGACAAGAAAGAACACTTTTGGCACAAAGGTTCTTTAAAGGCTATTATTCATTCATATATTACATTCTCAGAAAAAAAGGTACAAAAGCTGTCACTGGGGCTGTACCTTTTCAAAAGGTACACTTTTGTCTACCCAAAGGCTGCATATTGGTACCATTAGCACCTAAAATGGACATATTAGCTCCTGAAATTTACATGTTAGCACCTAAAAATTACATATTAGCACCTAAAATGTACATATTAACTCTAAAATGCACATATTAGTACCTAAAATGTACATATTAGCACCTGAAATAGCCATATTAGCTCCTGATATGGATATATTAACACCTAAAATGTACATATTAGCACCTGAAATGTATATATTAGTACCTAAAATGTACATATTACCACCTAAAATGTGCATATTAGCACCTGAAATAGCCATATTAGCTCCTGATATGGACATATTAGCACCTAAAATGGACAAAAGTTTACCTTTTGAAAAGGTACAGCCCCAGTGAGAGCTTTTGTACCTTTTTTTTCTGAGAGTGTACATTATTCTGCAACATTTTGTTGTTGTTATTAAATTATTGTTTATTAAACTGTTTAGTAACTTAACATCACATTTTAATCATGCAGATTTTTGGAGGATAAGAACTGAAATGTCACTCTTCGTCTGACATTGATTAATTACGTTTTTTAACCACCATATCTTGAATTTTGTGATCAATCACATGCATTGCATTTTAGGGGTTCCAAAATATGTAGCGCTTTAGAACCTTTTAAGGTTCTATATAGAACCTTTTCTTCTAAGAGAGCAGGATATTCTGTATCCGGTTCGATAGCATGTTTCTCTTTTTCTTTCAGGTCACATGAACTTTTTTTTAATATAGTGAGAATAGACACGCAACATCTAATGGAAAGAAGACAACACCTGTCCCAGGTTAAGGCGCACTTTACGTCCCTGAACCGAGACAGCTGCATCTAGTGAGCCAGAGAGAGAGAGAAAGAGAAGGGAGAGAGCGGCCTTGTTTACTCAGCCCAGCCTGCCATGAGGGGTAACCTGAAGACAGGCCTCTGCGCTCTGGGAGTATCAGTGCTGAGTGAGCTGTACCTCGCGGCTCTGCCCCGGGGCTCCTTGCACACATCCTTGGCCGGGGTAATCCAATCCAGGGCAGGAAGAGGATGAGCGCATATTATTCATAACAGCCACCACACTCCACTGACCGGGAGAAACTTTAAACCACCCGACGGGGAGGAGAGAGAACGGGCAAAACAGTCGTTGGAGCGGCCCGGTGGGCGCGACCATCAGGTGAACCAGGTGATGATGCTGTCTGGTCGGGATGTTGGCGATGACATCATGCTGTGGTGCTATTTTTAAAGCCTCCAGTCTCCTTTCACTGACCCCTGATAAGTATCCAGCAGTTCTGTGGCCAGCCATCGGGTCAGTCTGACTTCCTGCAGGCTAACTGTCATTAGAGATATCCATTTTCCATTTCTGCTCTCTCTCTCTCTCTCTCTCTCTCTGACTCAGATAGAGTGGCAGATTGGCAATTGCTGACGGAGGGTTGATTAGCTGGTAGGGGCCGGGGGCCTTGCAGAGGGCGTGCGTGTGCTCCGAGGAGCCGTCAGGCACCAGGACCCTGGGATCGGCCCCACGGGCCCCTCTGGGAACACAGTGGGATTGAATGACAATAAACTGTATGAGATTCCGGATGTGCCGAATCCGACCCCCAGGAAGGACTGAAATAGACACTGCAGACCAGCAAGTTTGGGTGAGAGAGAGACTGAGACTTAGAGAAAGGAGGAATATAGAAGACAGTATTATTCACTGTTAGACCTTACCAGGTTTTTTACAGTAAAATACTGGCAACACTGTTGCCAGTAATTTACTGTAAAAATGCACTAAAACTCAAGTTAACTAAAAAAAATACAACTTATTAGTTTTAGTGCATTTTTACAACACTGTTGCCAGTAATTTACTGTAAAAATGCACTAAAACTCAAGTTAACCAAAAAAATACAACTTATTAGTTTTAGTGCATTTTCACAACACTGTTGCCAGTAATTTACTGTAAAAATGCACTAAAACTCAAGTTAACCAAAAAAATACAACTTATTAGTTTTATTGTATTTTTACAACACTGTTGCCAGTAATTTACTGTAAAAATGCACTAAAACTCAGGTTAACTAAAAAATACAACTTATTAGTTTTAGTGCATTTTTACAACACTGTTGCCAGTATTTTACTGTAAAAAACCTGGTAAGGTCTAACAGTGTTGAGCAAAACACACACACATAACTCTGAATATTAACAAATGAACTATTATGACAATATTTAATGAAGTGACACAGTTTGAGACATCTTAATAAGTTTGCCGGCGTCTAGTTTGAGAAATTTATCACAAACCAATTAAAAATACTCATGTGTGCAGCGCTGTCCCATGTCCACTTGTGCCAGCACAAACGGGCTAGTATTGACATCTCCAACCTTGAGGACGATCAATTCCACCCCAGCCCAGTGCATCGGCTGGGTCAGGGCTTGAGTTTAGGGCACACACACACACACACACACACACACACCATCATCTCCACTCGGATGCTGTTCTACTCCCATTATATGTCATCTACACTCTAAAAAATGCTGGGTTGTTTTAACCCAATTTTTGGTCAAATATGGACAAACCCGAAATGTTGGGTTAAAAATGTAATGTAAAAAATTTAACCCAACGGCTGGGTTAGCCCATATTTGACCCAAAGTTGGGTTAAAACAACCCAGCATTTTTTAGAGAGTGTAGATAGAAGAACTAGTCTGGAGAATCTCAAGAGAAAACGTGAAGATTTAAATGAAGAATCTCTTACCCCTAAAAGGAGGGAGATCCATTTTGTGCCCAAGCAGTGTTTAATGTTTGTTTTCTCTCTTTCCTTTATGTTTTCTCCCTGATGCTTCTTCTCAAGTGTCCCACACGTGCGAGCGATCCTGGTTCCTCAGTGCTCAGTCATTCCCTCTGAAGAACACCAACAGCCTTCATCAAGCCAGAGCGCTGCACGTTCAAAGGAGCCAGGCGAGGAAACGAGGGCAACATGTCACGCCGAATATCCCAATTTATCTGAGTAAGAAACAAAAATGTCCCCAGGGCAAAGTAACTAAGAGGAAAGTACTTCCACAGAGGAGTGTGGAGAGAGCACAGCAGCCGTCTCTCAGTGTGAGCTGGACGAGCGAGGGCTGGATTGTCTATCTCTCTCTCTCTATCTGTGTATGGTCAGCGCTTCCTGCTCATGCGATCATCCCCTCACTCCCAGAGCGTGTGTGTGTGTGTGTGAGAGAGAGAGAAGGGTGGGAAACAGTGAGGGAGGGAGATGGGATGGGGAGGAGAGGGAGGGGTGGTTGGACATGAATGGTAGAGGGAAGGAGGGCCGGGCCGAGTTGCTGGAGATAGTTAATGGGTAAGTGGCATCATCGGGCTGAAACCCAATCTCTCATTTTCTCCCCCTCAGGAACTGTTCTATATGATTCCCTGAGCTAAGCCTAACAAGATGGAGAGAGGGAGGAAGGGAAGAGGAGATAAAGAGAAAGAGAGAGAGAACACAGTGAGACGTGGATAGAAAGAATGTGAGTCAACAATATGAAAGGTGATGAAAACAATGATCGACAATTTCATTCTTGCTGTGTATTCGGACACTTCAGCTAAAAGTTAAAAGTGTGTGTACTGTAGATATCGAAAGAACACACGTCATGACTGGGACACCAAATCACTTTGACACAAGCTGATTAAAAGTCATTGCAAACTAAATAAATGGCTGGATCTGTGAAAAGACATTTGTTTGCAGATATCACTTTGATAATGATGATGATGATGCAATAAAAGTGTGTCTTAAAGGAGTAGTTCAATTTTCAAAAGCTTTTGCTGATAATTTAATTTACTCACCCCCGTGTCATCCAAGATGTCCATGTCTTTCTTTCTTCAGTCGAAAAGAAATTAAGGTTTTTGATGAAAACATTCCAGGATTTTCTCCATATAATGGACTTCAATGGGGACCAAACGGTTCAAGGTCCAAAAGAGAGTTTCAGTGCAAACTGTTCAAAGGGCTTTAAACGACTCCAGACGACGAATAAGGGTCTTATCAAGGACCCTTCGAGTCATGACTCGAAAAAAGATTCGTTCATTTTGATGAACAGGAGAGTCACGAACGCGCATCACAGAACAGAGCAAGGTGAGCATTTGAGCTTATAAAACTTAAACTTTGTTATTTATTTATTAAATGAGCGATCGTTTCGCTTGATAAGACCCTTATTCATCGTCTGGTGTCGTTTAAAGCCCTTTGAACAGTTTGCACTGAAACTGTCTTTTGGTCCCCATTGAAGTCCATTATATGGAGAAAATCCTGGAATGTTTTCATCAAAAATTTTAATTTCTTTTCGACTGAAGAAAGAAAGACATGGACATCTTGGATGACACGGGGGTGAGTAAATTATCAGCTTAATTTTTTTTAAAGTGAACTACTGCTTTAAGTCCAAGAACATTTGGCGCCAAAAAGAGTATATGGAATAATTTCATTTCTATAAAGGAAGACCTTGATATTTCACAGAACTTCACAGTTGGTGAACATGAACAGAACATGGAGGTATATGAACATGCCACTTTTAACTGTAAGAGCCTCATGTGGTTGTAGACTCAACATTTGGGAACTCACTGACCCGTTCTGGTGTGTGTGTGTGTGTGTGTGTGTGTGTGTGCCAGCGCGCAGCTGTCCCAGAGCAGGTTACATCCTCGAACAGTGAATAATTCAGCGTCTCAATCGAGTGCATGACAGACTGGAACCCAGCCCATGTTCCTTCACTTCAGACAACAAGCTGCCTTACCTTACCATCATCATCATCATCATCATCATCGCAGTGAAATGATCAAGAACGAACTAATGTAAATCATAATGAAAAAACAAAAAATGCACTAAATATACAGTTCAGGATATTCATATGTGGCCATGTCAATCTATTGATAGCACATGGAAGGTATCTCCAAGGTAACAGGACATATTTTGTGTGCATGTGTGTGTGTGTGTGTGTGTGTGTGTGTGTGCGTAATAGGGCAGGAAGAGGGGTGCTTCCTGGCTTCCTGTAGAGGGAAATAGCTAGGATGACCAAACAGTGCACGAGAGACGAGAGAGAATAAGGTTTCTCTGAACTAAACACACGACAGAACAGCTTCAGCCCCAAAAAAACAATCATCTCCATCTCGATGTTCACATGTCATTTGTTTAATTTGTGCTCTAATGATCTACGAGATGGATGTTCATTTACCGCATAAATAGCCGTTCTGTTTACAGGTATTTGATTCCACTTTTGCCCATCAGTCGTGGTCTCATAATATTCAACTATTCGTCAAACACCACACGTAAGTATGTTATTAAATTTAACACACAGATTTTTTTATACTGACTGCAAATCAAGGGATGCTCTCGTTAAAGTTCTAGCAATTTTTTTAGCATCACAATATTTATGATTTGATAAAAAGAAAACAAATAATTAAAACTAAATGTAATTTACGTAAGTTAATGCCTGAAAATCTAAGACTAAGTTTAATAAATGTTTGAAACCAATGTCCTCCTCTTGCCTAGAACTGTAAAACTACTGATTTTATGGTTTGTTAGCATTATATATGATCATTTACATGGTTGTTTGAATGCTGATCATTAATGGTGATCACATTTGAACCGCATTTTTAAAAATGGCTTTAATGAATGTTTGTGAAAGGCAAGCCCTTTTTTAAAAGGCTATATTAAACCAATGGAAAATGGCCCAAAATTGTTGATCTAATTTTGTAAAAAACTAATATATTCTTCAAATAATATCAATATTTTCAATGTACTATTACGGCACCACTGGAGCTCTGCTTTAGGAGTTTGCTTTTAGGTTTACATAGGCTATCGTTCTTTGCAATAGCGCAGGAAGCAAATAACATGGAGGACCATTCTGTTTTGGTGAAGTAAGTTCCTCTAGATGTGAGCAGAATCTGGATCACATTTTGTGGTGATAGCATAAAATAATGAAGTTTCAGCATTTCTAATCAATGCAAGCTTTTGTTTAGCCCTTGACACCCCCTAATGGCCATTTTTAAAATGATTCCTCCATCTCGTGATCTACGCAATTGATAGGCTATTAGCCTAAGGCTAATGTTGAATTTGGACTCATTTAGTTTGGAGCATGCACTGCACTATATGAGGTGTCATTTTTCTATGATCTGTCCAAGTTTCTTGATGTTACTAGTGTAAATGTCACATGAAAGCTATAATTGATTTTACTTATAGTTACACATTTGTGCCTGTAGGGGTTTTATGTGTCGTAACTCTGGGTTTAATGTGAATATCTCAATGGATTATGGATTTTGACTCATTTTAATTGTGATAATCTGCTATAAAATAATGCTGCGCCATTTTCCACAATCAGAGCAGGTTTCATGAGGTTACGAGACACTGGAGTTAAACTTTAGGTTTAAAGAGTTAATGAGAGCTGGAACCAGATCTAAAGTGTAACGAAAAACAATGTATAATTTAAAAAGATATTTTTAAAATAAAAATAAGTTAAAATATACATTTAAAAATAGCCATTTTTCATAGGTGTTTCCCATTGACATTTATTTGAGCACAAGAACAGTACAGGAAAAAGTAAATATTTCCAAAAATAATACATTTATAGCTATGACGTGTAATTACTCAAGTCCTAGTTTATCTCTACCCATCTGTATGATGCAATAGCATATATCCATCTCACATTATCAGTGTGTGTGTGTGATGGGAACATTTTCCCTCAAGACCTGCCATTGCCTCAGCCCATGGGCCTGAGAGAGAGAGAGAGAGAGAGAGAGAGAGAGAGTACTGGCCCATAGAAGGATCAATGTTAAATGGCCTGGTTAATGACCGGCACACAGCTGACAAAGTCATTCATTTCTGCCGGCACTATGTATTCTGTGTGTGTGTGTGTGTGTGTGTGTAAACAAGAGGGATTTGCACGCTTGTGTGTTTCAAACTCAAATATGAAAAAGAGAGATAGAATGAGAAAATTAAAAGGAGAAAAAGAGACCCAGCAAGGCTAGACAAACAAACGAATGCTGTTTGATAAATAGAGAAACAAAGAGTGTTTGTGTGTGTGTGTGTGTGTGTTCTGTTATGACAGTGTTAGTGTAAAGATCACTTCCCATGTCAAAGCAGCACTGCAGATGAAGCCGAAATATATTGAGTTACAAAACACTCCTCGTCCACGGCCGGCCTCTTCACATCGCTTAAAGGGACAGTTCACGTCAAATAAACACAAGAAAACTGTTTGTGCTACAAATCAGTTTATGATCGTAATATATTAAAATAGAACGATAACTAATGCCCGTTTGCAGTATCATGGAGAATAATGAGCTGTGTTTGTACTGCACTGATATACTGGTTGCGAATGGCTGTGATTTCTGAAGGACTTTTTTTAAATTCTTTCAATGAATTGACTTTCACAGTGGCGCTTTGAATGATTTGTTCGTTTTCAAGTTCAACTCACTCACAGAGGTTAACGTCAATTCGTTCGTTTCATTCATTGAATGAACCAAATGACTCGGAAAAAAGATTCGTTCATTTTGATGAACAGGAGAGTCACAAACGCGCATCACAGAACAGAGCAAGGCGAGCATTTGAGCTTATAAAACTTAAACTTTGTTATTTATTTATTAAATGAGCGATCGTTTCGCTTGATAAGACCCTTATTCATCGTCTGGAATCGTTTAAAGCCCTTTGAACAGTTTGCACTGAAACTGTCTTTTGGACCTTGAACCGTTTGGTCCCCATTGAAGTCCATTATATGGAGAAAATCCTGGAATGTTTTGATCAAAAACCTTAATTTCTTTTCGACTGAAGAAAGAAAGACATGGACATCTTGGATGACACGGGGGTGAGTAAATTATCAGCAAAAGTGTTTTTAAAGTGAACTACTCGTTTAACCCCAGACACTCGAGAGGAGCTCATCCGCTCATCCTCTGCTCGGTGCCGCTGAGCCCCGTAAACACCAGCATCTGTATCTGATCAGGATTAATGCCCACCCCCTCCACATTCTCCATCTCTCGCCGACACACATGGAGATACTTACACATCATCAGCCCATTACATGGACATGGGTGAAGATATCAACACACGCCCCTCACGACAGACAAACACACACTCCCTGTCCCCGCTACGCACCGCGCAATTGTCGCTAATAGATTGGGGGTGAAGTATCCATATTCCATTAAGTGAAGCGAGCTCTCTGATTGGCCGAGCCGACGGCGAGCTGGCCGCCAGCCAGAGGCTCATTTCCTGCCGGCCTGAGAGCCTCCAGCCGCTCCCGCTGCAAATGCACTTCCTGACTATGTATAAAATTTTTATTAATGGCCAGGAGTGCATCAGCGAAGGAGAACGAGAGAGAGAGAGTGACAGAGATGGATGGAGTGAGGGGAAAGACGGCATTAAGTGTGATTGAGCTCTGATGGAGGAAGGAGAGTTTCCAGAATGCCCTTTATCTTCAAGACCCGCTGGAAGTGTCTGTCCGCCGGCTCATAAACAGATCAAGAGAAAACAGATGAGCGAGACGGAATAAAAGACAAGAGAAAGCACCGGGTCTTCCTCATGAATACTCACTGAAGAGTTCGTACTTTCAACATTTAGGCGTACACTAGTATGAGTGGAGAGAACAGAATGAAGGCAGTCAGGAGGATTGTGACTGGAGAGAGAGAGAGAGAGAGAGAGAGAGAGAGATGAACTGTGTAGGCAGGCCACGCCCCCAATCAAACACACATTTCTTATTAAAGTCCATCAGCACAGACGAGGACAGGTCAAAAGGTCAAACGACTGAGAGAAAGTCACCGCCGTTTGGAGAAGACGAAGGCACTCGCCCGTCCCGAAGAGGTCTCGGTGTCAGGAGTGTGTGTGTGTGTATTGGACCCTTCATAGTTACATGATTGACAGCTCATATGAAGTAGATACACTGAGATTTTAAAGGAATAGTTCATGCAAATATGAAAAATCTCTCATTGCTGACTAGGGCTGGATATTCACAAACATTTCACAATTAGATTCCGATTCCAATTTTAAAGAACTTGATTTCAATGTTGATTTAATAAAGTGTGTCTTTTAGGAAAAATCTCTTTCATTCAGCTGTAAATTATACAGTGATCCGTCCTGACTGCTCTCATCACTATTACACTATACACGCTCAGGACAAAAGGTACAAAAGCTGTCACTGGGGCTGGACCTTTTCAAAAGGTACACTTTTGTACCCAAAGGCTGAATATTGGTACCTTAATGGTACATATTAGCACCTAAAATGAACATATTAGGACCTAAAATGGACATATTTGCCCCTAAAATGTACATATTAGGACATAAGATGTACATATTAGCACCTAAAATGGGCAAATGTTTACCTTTTGAAAAGGTACAGCCCCAGTGACAGCTTTTGTACCTTTTTTTCTGAGAGTGTATGTGTAGAAGAGTGTTTTTTACACAGTAGAAATTAAATATAGGTCATTTTTTGTGCTGTATTTTTATTTCATTTTATTAAAGGAGTAGTTCACTTTAAAAAAAAAACACTTTTGCTGATAATTTACTCGCCCCGTGTCATCCAAGATGTCCATGTCTTTCTTTCTTCAGTGGAAAAGAAATTAAGGTTTTTGATGAAAACATTCCAGGATTTTCTCCATATAATGGACTTCAATGGGGTCCAAACGGTTCAAGGTCCAAAAGACAGTTTCAGTGCAAACTGTTCAAAGGGCTTTAAACGATTCCAGACGATGAATAAGGGTCTTATCAAGCGAAACGATCGCTCATTTAATAAATAAATAACAAAGTTTACTCTTCATCAAAATGAATGAATCTTCTTCCGTGTCATTTGGTTCATTCAACAAACGAAATGAACGAGTTGACTCTGGAAAAGATTTGTTCATTTTGATGAACAGAAGAGTCACGAACGCGCATCACAGAACAGAGCAAGGCGAGCATTTGAGCTTATAAAACTTAAACTTTGTCATTTATTTATTTTATAAATGAGCGATCGCATGCAATGTATAATAGAGCTATATTAATATCTGCTGATGTGACCATGGAAAATAATGTTGGTGATGGCGGGATCAGTCATTGCGCAGAGGAAGCTGAGGGTGTTCTGCTGACATGATATGCGATTATGAATATTAATTATTGAAGTGCAGCAAGAAGTGAGGAAATATGAACCTGGGGCGGAAGCACTTCTGTCTGAATCAGTCTCTCTCTCTCTCTCTCTCATCGCTGCTGATGTAGAGTACACACACACACACACACACACACGGCCTAAAGCACATCCTGCAGTCTCCAAACACTTGCCAAACTTAAAATGATTCATTTGCTTACTCGTTTTGTTCGAACCCGAACACCAAAGTGAGATGCTAAGCAGAATGTCTAAGCTGTTCTCTTCAATTCAGTGAACGTGGATGGGGGTTCATATTCTCTTGTTGTGTAACGCCAAGATGAATTGACTAGAAATGAATGATTGACTATCTTTTCAAAAGCAAAAACTTTAAAAACACAACCCTTTCAGCAATTGTTAATTCTAAATCTAATCTCTGTGCATGCTCTTTGAGGTGGTGACCATAGACCTCCATTATATGACTGACACACAAGAACGCTTTGACCGAAAAATATCAAACTACTGCGGAAACAAAGACACCTACATCTTGGATGCCCTTGAGGTCAGATAAAACACACCAAAAATTAATTTCAAAGTCAACTATCCCTTTAAAAGTGTGTTCTAAACCCTAAAATACAAAATAAACATTTTTTGCTTTAAATTTGCCAATGCAAAAACAGCACCTATCAGGTTCAGTATTCATCAAATCTAAGTTCAACCATAGCTCAATGTTAACAAAAAACGAGTTGGTTCCTTTCTTTTGTCAAGCGAGGTCTGTGTGTGTGTGTGTGTGTGTGTGTGTGTGTGTGTGTGTGAATCATGAATCAGTGTCTGCGGGAAATGGGAAAAACAGGCAGTGAAAAAAACAAGCAAAGGATTCCAGACACAAACAGACACAACTTAATAAATACAGTGGAGACACAGAGGAAAAAAGATCATGGAACACATGATTTACACAAGAAAGACATATCCTGACACACACACAAGCATCCTCAGAGGATGCAGCACAGGTACACACACACACACACACACACACACACACACGTTTACCAGGCTAAATCTAAATGGGGACATTCCATAGACATAATGGTTTTTCTATGCCCTCACACTAACCCACCCCTAAACCCATCACACACACGACTTCATTCATTTTTACATTTTTAAAAAACTTTTATTACTTTATTTTTTATACATGATTTACAAATGACAGGGTTTTTTGGAAATGTTGTCAGGTTTTGGTCACTTCTAGGTACTAATTTGTCCCCAAAAGAGTGTGTACCAAAAGTAGTTGGTAAACACACCGACTGGTAAATCTATCTTTGTGAGGACATTCATAGACAATTTAACTTCCATACACTCTCAGAAATAAAGGTACAAAAGCTGTCACTGGGGCTGTACCTTTTCAAAAGGAACACTTTTGTACACAAAGGCTGAATATTGGTACCTTAGTGGTACATATTAGCACCTAAAATGTACTTATTACCACCTAAAATTGACATATTGCTCCTGAAGTGTACATAGCCTATTAACACCTAAAATTTACTTATTAGCACATAAAATGTACATATTAAATGGACAAAAGTGTTCCTTTTGAAAAGGTACAGCCCCAGTGACAGCTTTTGTACCTTTTTTTCTGAGTGTACCCTAACCTCATCCATCACAATGAATGGCCTAATCTGAACCCATACCCTAATCTCCCTTTAACTTAATTATAACCTTATTCTAAAATCATGTCTTGATCCTCAAACAGGCCTTTAAAGGGGTCTCGGATCAAAATCGACCAAAATGTCCACATGTCACTCTCTTTTTGGTCTAAAACTCAAAGCAGATCTCACAAAACTAGTTGTGCTGTGCAATTGCACACACACACACACACACACACACACACACACACTTTTACTTTTAGCTATCGAAAGGGGACATTCTATAGACATTATGTTTTTTATACTGCATATTCTATCCCATAACTTTCAGCATTTTTACATTATTAAAAAGCCTTTACTACTTTATTTTTATACCAGTTTTACAAATGAGGAGGACATTTTTGGAGATTTTATCAGGTTTTGGTCCCTTCTGGGTACAAATTTGTTCTCAAAATGTAGTTAAGTAAGTACACACACACACACACACACACACACACACACACACACACACACACACAAAGCAACCAAGACTGTCAAAAACTCAATGTTTCCTCTTGATAATCAGATAGTTAATAAAAGTCAGTATTATAAATGAATGCAAATGTGTTTAATAAACACTGTAAAGCGTATGGAACTGTGCTGGAGAAATGGAGTGAGTGATGTAGTGTGTGGAGAGAGAGAGAGAGAGAGAGAGAGAGCAGTGTCTGTAAACCCAATCTCCTGTGGAGCCCCAGGGGCCGGGAGTGAGCGGCCAGTGCAGGAAGAGATGGGCTGCATTATCCACATCAAAGCTCTGAATTATCAGCCATAATCAATGCGTTTGCATTACTGGCCCTGCACTGTACAGCACAGCGGAGAGAGAGAGAGAGAGAGAGAGAGAGAGAGAGGAAACCAGTGAAGGGGGAAATGGCATTAGTCTGGGCTGATGATGTCTGTGTGGTGCAGTGGGACACGGGCGTCTAACGGTGGGCTTCTTTAGGCTCTCGCTGATCCGCAGGGTTTGTATAATTCTGCATCTCATCTTTGTAAATGTTGGCAATCTCAATTTTTGAGTATAGTCTACTAGATTACATTTAACAAGTGAACATTTTTGTATACAGTTCATTCACATTGCCAAAATTACCATCATTGTTTGCATTCTCGAATTAACTTTAGGATTATCATAGGTAGGATTTAAGAGAGAAAATAATCGTTTCTATCAAATATATCAATGAAGAAAAATGGTATTGAAGGCCTTTGAGGTGTAATGAGCTCATAGATGGAGATGTCAAAAGCTGTGGTTTTGGCGCCCTCTGGCGATTTCTGGACTTTATTTTTAACCATTAAATGGTCCTCATTTCCTGTTTACACTTCTGGGCTTCAACCCCAACAATTGATTGATTAATTGTACAAAAAATATACATTTTTAATCATAAAAATAATATATCTTTATTTTATGTTTTGTTTAACCCTCATCTATTCAGTAATGCTGTGTATTTGGAGATATAAAGTACTTTTGTATCCATATAGGCTACCGCAAAATTCCTCAACACCATTAGCTTGCATATGAAATATTATTTTTTTTATGATACATTGCATTTATGCTCTAGTACTAGGCCTTCATTTCTGTGTAAAAATTTCAGATTTATACCAGATTTTTTTTTTGATGAAGACACATGAAGAAAATATATTTAGGTTTTTTTTTTCTCACATTTCCCATTCATTTCAATGTGGGGTCATATTGACCCCGAAGACCAGAAGAGTAAACATTTTTTTTTTACTTATCTTCAGAACAACCGAATCAAGCACAGTTTTGTGTGTGTGTGTGTGTGTGTATAGATAGATAATGTATGAAAAGTCACAAAATCTTATTCTACTGAGATGAAGGGAACTTTTTTTTAATA
This sequence comes from Cyprinella venusta, assembly GCA_038021265.1. NCBI lineage: Eukaryota > Metazoa > Chordata > Actinopteri > Cypriniformes > Leuciscidae > Cyprinella > Cyprinella venusta. The sequence goes on along the minus strand of CM075880.1, from coordinate 466,116 downwards.
AGTAAAAGTCGACTGGGGTCGTATAATGGTCATAGTTAGGCTATAACAATTCATTTAAAGGTTCTTTTTATAACTATTTTTATAAAAATGAGTCCTTTTTTATTGCCTGTGTTTCAAGGGGTTGTAATCACACATTGCAATGATCCACTTTTCGGGTTTTGCCATTACCTCTGAAGGCCAATATTCATATTTATATGTGAGGTCTCCGGGTCGGATTTCCTGCGAAATCCATCAGATGTGACGTCCATGCGCGCTCCCGAGCCTCTCTATCCTACAGTCTATGTGCGACCACGACATGGAGTCTGATAACCTCACAAAACGTCCTGCCTCCAGCACAACACAGACTCAAACACAAACTCCACATAAAAATAAAAAACAAAACAAGTTTTATCTGCTCAAGCTCGTCAGGCAAAACGTGAATCTGCAGATTCGACTCCGGATCAACATAGTAAACTCAAGTGAAATAGCAAGGTAAACTACTTGAAACATGACATGAATACAAAAGAATGTTCCAGGATAACAAAAAGTCGGTGCTTTAGGATGTAACTTATTTTATTTACTAGATCTATTGACTAACGTCACTCATCCACTACTATCATATTGTTTATACACATTTCCAGACAAGTTCAGTACAGTATTGTTACTTTATACACTGAAACTGTTCAGTTTAGTTCACTAACCGTTTTCTTTATCATATTATAGATTCTGGTAGTGAATGCTCGCTCTTGAGATTGAGCACGCAGACGAGCACGAGCGCTCTTGTTGCATTCTGAAACATCACCGCTAGAGGTCGCTAAAATCGAATACAGCGATGAGATTTAACTATTTAAACTATCTCTAAGTTGACAAATATAGATGTAAATGTGCTAAAAAGTGACCGTCAAAAATTCATACAAGTTTATTAAACATAGTTTGAAGCTAAATGTGACAAAATGTTGCTGTTATTTTCAGAGTGAGCCGCTTTACAAATGGCGCCGGGGCGGTTCCGGGCGGTTCTAGGGTGAGTGGATATCCGGGGCTTAGCCCAGAGAAATCCATATATGTGTCACGATACAAGGAATAAACTTTAAATAAAATTTTTATATTTGTTTTTTTTAACAAGGTGAATATTTCTTGCTAATTAAAGTTAAAAATCACAATGTCACACGGCCTCTTCTTTCCTTGCTGACTCATCTCAGACATGGTAAAATAGCAAGCTCAGCTCTATTATTGTTTTAATAAATAGCATTCACTTAACAACATGATTTTTGAGAGAATAGATAAAACAAGGTGACTAAAGAATCTCTATAATAACAAAAAAAATCTTAACCCATTCTTCATGCACATATTACATTTTATAGGCTACCTTATTTTTACTTTATACATAATACAAACACAAACACTAAAAGCTATAATTAAAACACATGGCTCTACACTTATATTTTTGAAGGAGCACTTGTAGATGCATTTTACACAGCACTTTCAATTTGCATAAATAATCGTATGAGACTAATGTATCAAATATCAAATTTGGAATACAGAAATATTAAATATTGAAAAAAATTGCCACTTTGCCACTAGATGGCGGCAAGCCACTGTCTTCATGAAATTGTCGGTTTATTCAATCGATTCGTTCAAAACAGATGATTCATTGAGAAAAAAAGCAAGAAATGATTTTGAATGGCGGACAGTGAATCGTTTACAAGCAAATTCAATTAATCAACACTGTGATGCTTTGTTTGAAACCATTTTCGTTAGCGAAATATTTTCTTTACGTTTATATAATCTTTTCTTATTGAATTGTTGCTCTGACACCTGTAGGACATGCTAACCAAACATATAACGCCATCAACATGCGTTTGTGTGTGTGCGCGCGCACGTGCACGGTCCTGTGCTGCACAAAGTGTTAGACGATCAAAATCTATGATTAAAAGTTACAGATACCTGTTGAAGCTGTTGTATCTTGTTTTAGTGATGGCTGGGGGTGTTTTGCTTCCTTTTTTCTTTTTTGGAAGAACTTTGATACCATCCATTTTACTCGTTCATACTAACTTAGACATCAACAAACACCTGGCTCCAAAATATGTAATTTCATTGGCTGGCTGGTACAGACGCTGAGCTTCTCAACGATGATTGGCCAGTTTACATGTCAGTCAGAAGCATTAGCCTGAGTGGGCGGTTCTTGTCGGTTGAATGACAATGCGTTATGTTGACGGACACTATGATGCGAGAGTCGAGAAATATACATTTAATTAATTAAATTCTCTTAGTTATAGGTGTGTACAATGCATGGAAATAAAAACCTTCGGGGCTTTACAGAAAAAAGCCCCCTTAGCCCACCCCTAGCGCCGCCCCACCTATGTACCATGCCAAAACAGACTTGCATAGGTTCAGTTTCAGACTATAAAAACAAAAATGTATATTTAATGTTTATTAACTTTATTTAAAAACAACACTGACCATTTGACAGATACAAGTTCTATATAATACAGCTTTGAGAAATGAGCTTCCACTAATCCGTTATTCCATATCAAGCACTTTAAAGCAGAACCCCTCATTACACACACTAGTGTAGTGGTCTACCGATGGATATCCGCCAGAGATAATACACTGCGTTTTATTAACAATCGCTCGGAGTGAAAATATAGAAATATGGAAAACCATCCGCCGCGTTTCCCACCGTTCTGTATTTCTGTTTGCGCCCCCTGGTGCCAATCACAATATACGACAGCTCTGTAAACAGAAAATAGATACATTTTTCATGTTTTTTATTTTTACATTCTCGTGCACGTTTTCTGGGCTATATAAACTACCACTCAAAAGTTTGGGGTCAGTAAGTATTTTATTCAGCAAGTTTGCACTAAATTGAGCAAAAGAAAGAAATAACTTTTACATTGTTACGAAAAAATAAAATAAAATGTTGACCGTTTTCACCAAAGCAGACCTGAAAATAGCCAGACAAAATGTATTACGGTTTCCACAACAATATGAAGCAGCACAAGTGTTTTCAACATTGATAATACGAAATGTTTCTTGAACATCGTCATATTAGAGTGATTTCTGGAGGATCATGTGACACTGAAGACTGGAATAAATGACATTCCAAAATAGAAAATAGTCATTTAAAATGTAATAATTCACAAAATTTGTTATACTGTATTTTTGAAGCCTGGTTGAGGTTTATTAAAAAAAAAAAAAAATCAGAAAATGCTACTGACCCCAAACTTTTTTTTTGTATTTAGTGGGTCATCCTGCTCTCCAGATATCCGTCATTGAAAAACACGTATCGGTCGACCACTATTACATAATAACCATCATTTTCTATATAAAGCATCAACTCTGTGACAAAAGAATAAAATTAGCATAATTAATGTACCCAAATGCATAAGAAAACCAGCAATCACCTTTTCCATTACTGACAACGCTTAACTTTCATTCCAGCCGAGGTGTGTGTGTGTGTGTGTGTGAGACACATGCAAGTCGTTTCTCTCCAAATATTTACATCCTTACAGTAGTGTTGAAGACATGACACACAAATATAAAAATAACTATCAGTAGTCACGCTATATCCTAATAAACGAGATGTTTCTGTGCCATTAAATGCTGTGGTTGGTTCATCTACTTCATATGGCATTCTCCAAATCCACTAAAGCCAGCGCCACCGCCACCCAGAGGAGCATGCAGGAGAGAGAGAGAGAGAGGACGGGGATCTGTCGGAGAGAGACACTTCTGTCAGAAATGATAACCACAAAACACACATGGACAGATCACTGGACAGTTTGGCTACTTGTGCATGCTGAACACTTGATTTATTCCCTAACCACCTGATCACTAGCTCATAATTCTGGGTATTTCACGGCTCGGCAGTTTTTCAGATTTCAGGGTTTTACACAAATGTGTGCAGGGAACTGGATGGATCGACAGGCTGGCTTACTTCCCAGAAACAACGCCCAGCGATGAGACTTTTGCTTCATCCGTCCTGAAAACATAATCCGACCACAAGATTTGTCAACAGAACACGTTTGGTAAAGATGCTCCGGCTCTGCTGGTGTCGATGGGAACGTTCACTGGCTGTATCGAGCGTAGCCCTCAAACCGTATTCACTTTATAGCCCTTAATCCTGTAATTTGTGGGCACGGAGGACTCAGGTGTGATCCTAATTTTTATTTATTATAAATGTTATATCACTGTCTTCGATAAAGTTTTGTCTATCCATTTATGGTGTTTATTTTTATTTTGGGGGTATTTTTGATTTTATTCACTTCAAAAAGTACCATATTTTCTGTGTAAATGATGCTTATTTTTATGTTTTATTTTTTAACTACATTAAAATATCATTCCAATAAGTTCTTAGATCTAAAACCTAAAGATGAAGTGACTTTGCTGTCTTATTTTGGCTTATTTTAGAATGCTCTAAATTACAGTTTTTCCCATTCATTTCTATGGGTGCCCATGTTTGACCCAAATACAAGATTAAGGAGTTTTTTTTTCACCCACTTAACATTGTAGAATTGAGTCAAAAAAAAATTGTGTGTGTTCAGGAGGCAAACTTAGGAGAAGTAGCCAAGTCTTGTACCGCTCAGATCAAGGGAAGTATTTTTTAAAAAAATAAATCAAAACTATTTTGCCCACATTTGTCCAGAATACAGTTTTAGGGTTAAACATGATAACTGGTGCGAGAACAGCACCTTTTTTATGGTCTTACTGGCAACTCTTCGTCTAAGCAGAAATGGGATCAAATATGCATTCCGCTTTATTGCATGATTTTGTTTTTTCATCGGTTATTGTGTATAAAATAATGAGGTCACTGGTAATGACATCATCCATCTATGCCCGCAGTAGAATTTAGCATTGGCACTCTACGCCAGGGACTGATCTATTATTAACTGTTCCCAGACCAGCACATGCATGAGATAAACGCTCTGGACAGCGCGCCAAATGATGCGAAACGTCTAGAGCAACTAAACAAAACAAAAGGTCATCTTACTATTTTTCTTTTTGCATGAAAATATACATGAACCCACAAAACTCTAGTCAAAGTCAATGATGATTATTGATGACAGGATGTTATTTATTTATTTATTTAATTTATGGCAAGCCGTTTTAGCTTTTATTCATTTCCAGGATATGAAGTGTTGATATCAACAATCCGATTGTTAATATCTGTAATTGTATTTTCACTCGTGAAATTTCTCCATATGCTGCCATTCAAAATAAATAGTTGACATCTTGAATTTTTTTTTTACTAGTAGAAATATAATTTTTGATATCAATAATTACATTGTTGCTAGTAAAAATGCAAATTCCTGATATCAATAATCAAATTGTCAAGAGTTGAAATGTCTATTCTTCATGTCAACAATTCAATTGGTACTAGTAAAAATGTAAATTTTTGATATCTGAAAATGTATTTCTGATATCAGTATAATTTCAGATATCTAAAATAGCTTTCTTACTAGTAACATTCACGTTCATGATATTAACATTGTCAATTTAATTATTGATATCAAAAATGAACATTGTTACTACTAGCAATTCAATTGTGGATATCAAGAATAGACATTTCAACTAGTAAGAATTGAATTCTTGATATCAAAACTAAAAGATTTTACTAGTAAGAATATGTGAAATTGGAATTTCAACAAGTAAAAAAATCTATTCTTGATATCAACAATAAATAGCAAGTTCAAAAGTACAGCATTTATGTAAAATCAAATTATTTTGCAATATTATAATTATATTTAGTGTCATTTAGCGACCCCATACTTTTTAAATCATAGTATTAAATATAACAAATTATCCAATAAATTCAGAATTTAGTTTTACACTCGTGGTTAAAATAAATAAAAACGTTCTGGCCGCTGTTCCTTCAACACACTCCTTTCCTAAAAGCTTTTTTCCCTTAAAAACATCATAGAACATTTATGAACATTAATAATTTACACGGTGACCATAGTAAAAAGTCATTTCTACACAACAAACATTCCAAACAATTTCAGTCCTTACGATCTAGATGACTCGTGTGGTGACCTCGCCGGTGGTCTCGAAGACGATGGTCCTGTCCTCTTTAATCGGGGGGGTGTACTTGTAATCGTCACTCAGCAGGCCCAGTAAAGGATACTGGGTGGCGTATCTGGAAGAGTTCACCATATGACATTAAGACTGAACATGACATTTCACACTATAAACACACACACACACACACACACACACACACACACCTCTTTGTAACGACAGTCTTCGTGGCGCTGCTGGAGCTGTCCATCCTCTGCTGTCGGAGTCGCTTGATCTCCTGAGAGTGAAGGGTCAAAGGTCAGAAGGGTCATGAAGCGGAGGTCACGGAAGAATGCCAAATTTCCTTACACTGATGTCCTCGTCCAGTCATTTAATTAGAAATAGATAAATACTGTTTGCTGATATAATTAATTCTATTTATCCAACAAATACATCTAACAAAAAAAATAATAATTACGTAGAGAATGAATGACTGAATTAACCTGAACTAAATCAAGGTGTATCTGCTAGTTTCACCCAGTACAGGAAACCCCTCGTTTGGACAGAAGAAAATATGACTTTTTCATAATAGATCCCCTTTAACTTAAAATTGCTCCTGAAAATGTGGCGGATCTGATGACAAACGCATTGTGTGCTCGTTATAAAAATGTAAACCAGTTGTTTGGTGTTCTTGCATGAGATGAAACATTACTTCACTGCAATTACTTCCTCTCTTAAACCCAAAGCACTCAAAACATGTACAATTTGTAAGTCCTACAAACTCTTTACTTTAGTAAATCTTTAGATTTATTTTCATCCACGTATTGACCTCTTTTTATTTTTATTTTTTTCATTAATTTTTTTATTTTCCTGTTCCTGTTTATCGTTGTCTAACTTCTGTTTTGTGCTGTTCTGTTGTTTTACTCTGTAAACTGAATGTTTAAATAAAGCATTAAAAAAAAAAACTATGCCGACAGAGCATCTGACGTGTGTGTGTGTGTGTGTGTGTGTTGGCGCACCTCCTCCTGGTGTCGGATGACGCTCTCGTGTTGCTCCAGTTTGGTCAGGAGCTCAGTGATGCGCAGCTCCAGCGTGCTGTCCGACGTGTGTGTGACGGTGCGCTCCGTCTGGATCTTCACAAGCTGAGACTGGAACACACAAACACATGGGATGCGTCTGAAGGACTCTACACTAACATGCACAAGTAAATGTATTTAAAGAAATATCATTTATTCAGCAAAGAGGCATTGTGACATTTCTAAATGTTCTAAAATCTTTCCGTTTCAAATAAATGCTTTCTATTTAGCAAAGTATCCTGAAAAACAAAAGCGTGAGTGAGGAGTCGAGGAACCGAGACGATATACGCATACGCCTCTGATCGTATCGATGGAGTAGATCATTTGATAAAATATCATTTCAAGTACTTTCAAGAGGCGTGGAGTAGAAATTCATCGACTCCTTCTGTATTTACCCGCATGTTCTGGAGCTCTCGGTCCTTCTCCGCCCGCAGTTCGTTCAGCATCCGCTCGTACTCGCGAGACAGCTCCTGTGTTTGGATCTGGACGGTGGAGCTGCTGCACTGACCCGACAACTGTGGACGAGAGACCACACACAACTAATACAACCCACTATACTGTCTGAGGACTTTACAAACTACAACACAGCATTATTCACTATTTAATTCCCAAAGAAATAATATTATAGCATGTAGAGTGAGATTGGACCAGTGGTCTACAAAGAAGAAATTATATTTGTTTGCAGTGTGAATTGAGTGACGAGTTTACAGGTCCATGAACAATGTTTCTCTTGTGTTGTCTTTATGGCACACACTATGGCAAGCTGTTTTCCAGGATATGAATTATTGATATCAACAATTAAATTCTTGATATCTGTAATTGTATTTTCACTAGTGAAATGTCCCCATAGGCTGCCATTCAAAACCAATTGTTGATATCAAGAATAGATTTCTTACTAGTTGAAATTCCAATTTCACAAATCAGAAATACAATTATTACTAGTAAAACCTTTATTTTTGATATCAATTGTTACTAGTTGAGATGTCTATTCTTCATATCCACTATTGAATTGCTACTAGTAATAATGTTAATTTTTGATATCAATAATTCAATTTTTACTAGTGACAATGTTAATTTCTGATATGAACGTGATTGTTACTAGTAAGAAAGCTATTTTAGATATCTGAAATATTATTGATATCAGAAATACATTTTCAGATATCAAAAATTTACATTTTTACTAGTACCAATTGAATTGTTGAGATGAAGAATAGACATTTCAACTCGTGACAATTTAATTATTGATATCAGGAATTCACATTTTTACTAGTAACAATGTAATTATTGATATCAAAAATTATATTTCTACTAGTAAAAAAAATCAATTCTTGATATCAACAATTCATTTTGAATTTCAGCCTATGGTGATATTTCACTAGTAAAAATACAATTACAGATATCAGCAATTCAATTGTTCATGTCAAAAAATGCAATTGTTGATATCAAGAATTTAATTGTTATCAATATCAAATTCATATCCTGGAAATGAATAAAAGGTAAAACGGCTTGCCATAACACACACTAATGTAGTTTGCTTTACAAACGCTTGACTGGTTCTTTTATTGAATCGCCCCGTCAGACTCAAATCATCATCTTCATCATGAACAGTTCTTGTGAGTCGTGTGTGTTCTGTGTGTAATGAAGGTATTTGACTAGGCTTGCATGCACTTTCACAGCTGGTGTTTCTAATAAATGATATTTAAATAAATGGGCGATGATTAATCACATCCAAAATAAAAGTGTGTGTTTATATGAGTTATGTGAGTGTGTGTTGATGAAGACCGGAGGTGTGCGCACCTTCTTGCGGAGCAGCTCGTTCTCCTGCTCCAGCGCCCGCTTGCTGCCCTCCAGCTCTTTGATGCGGAAGTCTTTGCTCGGGTCTTTGCTCTGGAACATCAGCAGCTGACTCTCTAGAGAACGCTGAGCGCTGTTACTCTCCTTCACTGACGCCTACGAGTCAGTGGAAACCAAAGAGACAGATCTCTAACAACATGCACAGGTTGTCATCATTAAAGGGGTCATGACATTTTTTTTTTTTTGCATGAAACAAAAAAAAGTGGAAAATGATAATTTTCTGTATTTTCTGATTATTTTATGTAATAGAAGTCTCGTGTCCCCAGAATGGGTCTATAAAGTTTCAGCTCAAAATATATTTTTATATTACATATTTATAATATATAATATATTTATATTATATATAAATATAAAGATTTTATATATAAATCAATTTTTTTTCTTAAATATACATGCATGTGTGTGTATTTATATATATTAGGGCTGTCAAACGATTAATCGCATCCAAAATAAAAGTTTGTGTTTACGTAATATATGTGGGCGTAGTGTGTATAATTATTTTGTATATATAAATAGACACACATGCATGTATATATTTAAGAAAAATCTGAAAGTATATACTTTATATATATTTATACATAATTAATATTATGTATAAATATAAATATTTGATATATTAAGAACACATTTTTCTTAAATATATACATGCATGTGTGTCTATTTATATATACAAAATAATTATACACACTACGCCCACATATATTACGTAAACACAAACTTTTATTTTGGATGCAATTAATCACGATTAATCGTTTTGACAGCCCTAATATATATATATATATATACACACATGCAGCACCTGCTACTGTATAATGTAGTTAACATAAATCAATCATCAAAAGAAAAACAGGAAGTCACTCACTGCTCTTGATTGAACAACTTTCATATATGTAATAAGAATACATGTCTCACTCAGATGCTGCTGTTAAATTGATGTATTGTGACAGGAGTGATGAAGTGAAGAGTTACGGTACCTGCAGTTGTCGGCACTGCTCGCGTACGTTCTCCAGCAGTTTCTCATATTGAGAACCTTGATTTTTCTTAAAGCTCAGTTCTTTCTCCAGATCGTCCTTCTCGCTCTCCAGATGCTGCAAACACACACAATTAAGATCAAACACACATCCGAGATGTGCATGTCTTTCTTTCTTCAGTCGTAAAGAAATTAAGGTTTTTGATGAAAACATTCCAGGATTTTCTCCATATAATGGACTTCAATGGGGACCAAACGGTTCAAGGTCCAAAAGACAGTTTCAGTGCAAACTACAAACTGTTCAAAGGGCTTTAAACGATTCCAGACGATGAATAAGGGTCTTATCAAGTGAAACGATCGCTCATTTAATAAATAAATAACAAAGTTTAAGTTTTATAAGCTCAAATGCTCGCCTTGCTCTGTTCTGTGATGCGCGTTCGTGACTCTCCTGTTCATCAAAATGAACGAATCTTTTTTCGAGTCATGACTCGAAGTGTCCTTGATAAGACCCTTATTCATCGTCTGGTGTCGTTTAAAGCCCTTTGAACAGTTTGCACTGAAACTGTCTTTTGGTCCCCATTGAAGTCCATTATATGGAGAAAATCCTGGAATGTTTTCATCAAAAACCTTAATTTCTTTTCGACTGAAGAAAGAAAGACATGGACATCTTGGATGACACGGGGTCAAGTGTTTTCAATAGTGAACTCCTCCTTTAAGGGCTGGGGGCTGTTGTGTAGCCGTTACATCATACCATTGAATCTGTGTACACACACATCACACCTTGAAGAACACAAGGTCAGCTGAAAGCAAACGCGCGCCCACGAGGCAAAACCTGATGTTTCATCATCTCGTCTGCGTCTGTGGGACGGGTTAGTGGAAGGATAGTCACACTCACCCTCAGGTCGTCCTGCATACGCACGAGTTCCTCTCGCAGACTGCTGAACGTGGACATCAACAGACGCATGGTCTTATCAGCCGTCACACGAGTCTAGATCAGGGAGAGAAACACATTTGTGTCCGTCAGCTAAAGTGCTTCGTATGTATTGACTGTTATTATATTTAATGCTGTCAAATCGATTAATAGGGCTTGGGCGTCGTGACGTCATTATTGGCAGCTTTGCGCATGTAAACATACAGCAGAAGCATTAGAGTCGGGATAAAGAAAAAGATTTTAAAAATCTCTAAAAGGTTGTGGAATTTACCGGGATATGTTAAATAGGGAAGCCAGTGACCGGCATGTGGACTAAACCGGCACTTTTAAGGGTTTGGATCCATATGAAATTTCCAACAAAGAGTCGGCAAACATCGGGAACACAGTAATCCGGACATATAGTAATGTTAGCTGTCAACCCTCGCTGTTTTTTTCTGGATTTATCACGTACTTGAGCTCTTTTCCCGCTGTCTTCCCGTTTTAGTATTTTCCTGTAAAATATCCCGTATTTTAATATTCTCATAACATTAACATTAGCCCTTTAATCGGACCTGTCAGCCTCTGTTGTCCTGTTGCTACCCTCTTGCTTTAAGTTAGCATAACGTACTGTGTTCCCACTGTTTGTTGGACATTTCAAATGAATCCAACCCGTTAAAAGTGCCGTTTTATCCACATACCGGTCCCTCGTTTCCCTGTTAAACGTATCCCGGTAAATTCCACATCCTTTTAGGGATTTTAACATTTTTTGTTTTGTTTTCTTTCTCCCAACTCAGCTGCTTCTCCTCGTTCGACTTGCCGGTATGTTTACATTTGCGAAGCTGCCAACATGGCCGCCACGTCCCACAATGCAACGCGGCGCCCAATCCCTATTGTGATTGATCGCACCTAACATAAACCTTTTTGTTTATATAATATGTGTGAATCTACAAATTATATTGCCAAAAATTTTGGGACGCCCGCCTTTGCTTTGCATGCACATGAACTTTCCCATTCTTACTCCGGGAGTCATCCACCCTTTACAGCTTCAATTTTTATCAAAAATTGACTGAAGATGAAGCAAACATCTCTTTTTATCAGACTCCCAGCTCAAACAGTGCCTGGAGGAGTGTGTGTTCCTGGGACAGGTTTAATGAGCCGCTAATGTCTGTCTGCGGGTGGGGTGTCCTGAGCGGTGGGCGGGGCGGAGATGAAGTGGGCGGGGCAGGTGTTCATGACGTGTGCTGACCTGCAGCAGGTAGCGGATCTGTTGCTTAGTCAGTTCAGACACTCCTTTGGGAATCAGACTTTCTATTTCATCTTTGTCCACCTGCAAACACACATACATTACATATATTCTTTGACCAAGAACATCATGCAAGAGCATCCAAAAATATAATTACATTACATTTTATATTTTTGTAATATACAAAGGGCCTATGTATTTTCAGATATCAGGACAGTTCTTTCACATTGATATTTTTTTATTTATGCCCTGGTTTAGAATTAACTTGAAATCCTGTGTGCAAAATGGAAAACTTTAAGCCAACTTCACAGGAACTGAACAATCTGCCACTCCCTACCTTATAGTCGATGGTGGAGTCCAGAAGGTGTTTCCTGCAGACGGAGAACAATATGAATGAGTCAAAATTACACAAAAAAGGACATCCAGAGCTGTTGCTGTTCTCACAATCATTTCTAAGATGAATCACTCGATTGAGCCTTGCTCTTAGACAGCTTTAGACAAGGCGGAGAGCTTTCAGGTTTAATGAGTCATTTGAGAAAGTGGCTGCAGATTAGGTGGAGAGATTTTAATCTGTAAGAGGTTTTCTCAGACATTAAAGGGATAGTTCACTTTGAAATTAATTTTTGGAATGTTTTAACTTATCTGAAGATGTCTTTGTTTCCACTTTAGTTTCGATTTTGATATTTTTAGATCAAACCGTATCAGTCATATAATGGAGGTCTATGGTCACCACCTCAAAGAGCATGCACAGAGAAGTCCAAATTAAATGTGATTTAATGACTCGTAAATGTAAGTACACATTGATGGCCTAAGACACCAAACGAGCGGTTTGTGTGAGAAAACCAACAATATTTATATCGTTTTTACCTTGAGTATCCACAGAGAGCACGGATGCTTTGTGGCTAGGTAAAACGCTATAAATACTGTCTGTTTTCTCACACACACCGCTCGTTTGGTGTCTTAGGCCATCAATGTGTACTTACATTCACGAGTCATTAAATCATGTTTAATTTGGACTTCTCTGTGCATGCTCTTTGAGGTGGTGACCATAGACCTCCATTATATGACTGACACGGTTTGACCTAAAAATATCAAAATACTGCGGAAACAAAGACACCTACATCTCGGATGCCCTTGAGGTGAGCTAAAACATACCAAAAATTAATTTCAAAGTCAACTATCCCTTTAAGTCATCAATCATCTAGATAAGTGTTTGACAAGGCTAATGGTTGTTATCGGCATGCAAATCTTTAATTTAAATACCCCTTTGAGGCACAGAGGGAGGAGCTCACCAAGACAGAATGTGTGAAATGCAATGTAATCTCATTGTTGTATTTGAAGCATGGCATTTCATGAATTAGCTTGCAGAAATGCTCTTAATTTGTGAAATAATGGTTTTAAAAAGCATTAAAATGCTGACGGATGCGCTCTACCTTCCCCGGATCTTCGCCACGTGCTCGGAGATGCAGGTGTGTATGTCGGAGTTCTTGCGGTAAACCTCAGCCAGGAGCTCACCGAAGAAGCGGTTGTCCATCTTGGCCACGGGCTCCGCCTCAAACACCTCGGTCTTGACCTCAGACGAGAAGCCGTTGTTCATTTCCCTCAAGTCCACGGCCACTTCCTCAACAATGCTTGAGCTCTCCACCAACTCCGACTGGGAATTGAAGAGAAGAGACTCTGAGTGCACAGCTATGCTTCAGTTACATGAAGTTATCAGACGTTATTCTGCGAGTTTAAAGGAGTAGTTCACGAAAAGAAATTAAGGTTTTTGATGAAAACATTCCAGGATTTTTCTCCATATAATGGACTTCAATGGGGACCAAACGGTTCAAGGTCCAAAAGACAGTTTCAGTGCAAACTGTTCAAAGGGCTTTAAACGATTCCAGACAATTCATTGAAAATGAACAAATCTTTTTTCGAGTCATTTAGTTCATTAAACGAACGAATTGACTCGGAAAAAGATTCGAACAGGAGAGTCACGAACGCGCATCACAGAACAGAGCAAGGCGAGCATTTGAGCTTATAAAACTTAAACTTTGTTATTTATTTATTAAATGAGCGATCGTTTCGCTTGATAAGACCCTTATTCATCGTCTGGAATCGTTTAAAGACATTTGAACAGTTTGCACTGAAACTCTCATTTGGACCTTGAACCGTTTGGTCCCCATTGAAGTCCATTATATGGAGAAAATCCTGGAATGTTTTGATCAAAAACCTTAATTTCTTTTCGACTGAAGAAAGAAAGACATGGACATCTCGGATGACACGGGGGCGAGTAAATTATCAGCAAAAGTTTTTTTTAAAGTGAACTACTCCTTTAATTTTAAACAAATCAGCTCCAGGATCAACACTGCTCTTCCTCGACTCACGCAAAACACAATGCTTACATAACTGTTAGTATGCCAAAACGGAGGAAAGTTTTCAAAGAAGCAAACTAAATATGTGTAAGCGAGCTCAGAAATGTTTAGTATGCGTTACATTCTTTAAAGTAGATTGTGAGTGATGGCCGTCCACACCTCCATGAACAGTGAGTTAAACACACACACACCCGTGTGCATCACACACTCCTGTAGAGACTTCTCCAACAATACTCTTACAAGCAGAAAAACACAACTACATCCGTCTCCATGCAGATTTTGCATCTTGTACATGCAATGCATTAAGAGTACTAGAGGAGATGCACAATATGATATCAGACAATATTACCATTGTTTAAATGATCTGCATTGCTCTGATTTTTTAAAGGAAGGAGAAAATCTTGATGTTAATATTTAAAATATCTAAATGCATTGCCTTATGGTCACATTTAGAAGAAGCTGGGCGATGATGATATAGGTAAACCATTAAATAGTTGATATTTTCTGCACAGTATATTTTGTCTATGCGAGTATACTGTATGTAAACAGATAAACACACTACAGTAGTTATATATCCAACTTTATATAAAGAGCCGGGCGATAATATATTCACTGTAAAAATAATATGCTTTTCTAATCAATAAAATTGTGGCAACAGATTACAAGCAATATTATTAATTAAATGAACAAATTAGAATTGAGTAATAGTTAATCAAATTAATATTCCACTTAATTCTAATTTGTACAATTTAATTAATAATATTGCTCGTAATATGTTGCCACAATTTTATTGATTAGAAAAGCATATTATTTTTCAGTGTAGTTCCATTTTGCAACACACACAAATATTTGCTGTCAAACTGATTAATTGGGATTTTCGCTTATATAATGTGTGTGCATGTAAATATTCACACAAATATATATATATTTATAAAAGGAATGCTACTGGAAAAATGTTCTATTTTTGGTGCACCCATAATTACTAGCGTTTTCATTCAAAAATTGAATTCATGATTGATATTTCTGCATTCTAAAAGCTGTGCGTGTGTGTTTCTAAACGATTGATGGCACAACATATAATGGAAGACAGAGCAGCAGTGTCAGTGTGTGAATGTGGAGGTGTGTCGGAGCGGTCGGGCCGGATTCCACTGATCCGTGACAGAGAACCACTCGGCTCTGCTTTCAGACTGAATTTTAATCATCTTGACAAAACTAGAAGACATTTACCAAGATTTCCAATTTATTTTCTCTAATCAAGATTCTGGTTTTTATCACTCATCGGTTTTCAACTTTAAAAGAATATACATATTATATATATATATTTATATTGAAACCGGTGAGGTGAGGGGTCAGCATCTGTGTGTGTTTGACAGTGGGTGTGTGTCAGGCCTTGAGAACATTCCACACATTCTGTAGCAGAAAGACCAGCAGTGACGGTGTTAACTGGGTGTGTGTGTGTGTGTGTGTGGACTCACTACTGAGGCTTCTGTGTCACCAAACCGGTTTGGTGCTGCAACAACAAAGAGCCCAGCTTGTTAACAGTTACGCGTATTACTAAAATTGTGATTTTTACAGTTGTGTGTGTGTGTGGGTGTGTTCGCACAAGATTAGAAATCATCAATGATTGAAATGTACTTTGGACATTAGTTAGTTAGTACATGTGGCAGCAGGTTCTGCACACAGCAAGTAAAGACACATCCCAGAGTTCGGCTCGTCTAGTTTCAGTCAGTGACGAGATTCAGCGTCACTACAATACGCGTCCAGCACACTCCGGCCTTTATCATCAATAACAGTGGGCATTACTCAAGGCAAATCAAATATGCAATAGCCATTTTAACTCTCTACACTTCATATTTTTAATTTCTATATATTTTTCTCTTTGCTTTTATATACTCTGTATATGCCTCTGGAGTTTTCCTTCCTTTTTTAATTTATTATTTTATTTTTTTTTTAATTTATTATATATATATATATATATATATATATATATATATATATATATATATTCTTTTCTCTCTCTTAATTTTTATTTTATATGTATATATTTTTTTGTGTGTGTATATATGCAGGTATGCATGTATATGTGTATGTATATGTATGTATAAGCATATGCATGTGTGTATGTGTGTGTGTGTGTGTCTATATGTGTCTGTAAGGGAGACAGGTTCATCCGTATTGCGCTCAGTTTGATTTTGTTTGTATATTAGTTTATTTGTTGTCTCACTTGTATTATGCAATCTTCCTTGTCATCCACTATTTGTTTGTCCGATACTTGCTTTTTTTCACATTTATGGTTTATATTTGTTTTGTACTGTTGTGTTTGTTTTTTCTTCTGTTCCTCTTATTTGTATTTGTATGGCTTGCTTAATAAAAGTGTGCATTTCAATTTTTTAGGTCCAATTCTCAGTATAGTTCCTTATGCATATATCACTATGATATTGGCTGATTATTAGTACTTATAAAGCATATATAAATGCATGATCATATTCTACATCCCTTAATGCTACAAAAACAACTAATAAGCAGTAAATTCGGAGTTTATTCTGGCAAAAATTGGACCATAATCTAAAGTGTGACCAAAAAAATGTAATATATGTATTGTCAAGAGACAATGAGCAGAAGATTTCTAATAGTAGCTCCAGATCACGTATACTCCCTTCTTATATGCAAATGCTTCAGATGTACTACCGTAACCTCGATTCACACCGCAGGATTGAGCAACACCACACGCATTACGCTGGAATCCTAAAATAAACATTACAGAACATTCATTAAAAAATGTATATACTATATATATATATATATATATATATATATATATATATATATATATATATATATATATATATCCCATTATGTTGTTAAAGATATAAAAAAAATACATAACCTTTATGTAAGCTGTAGGGTTATATTATATAATCCATAATCACTAGGCCTTCCATTTTAATAATAATTAATCAAATAAATTGTATGATATGTAGATTCCAAGTTCAAATCTGTTCAATGATCAAATCTAAAGACTCCAACATTTCTCTTTGTAACATCATGTTCAGGTTTGATTCTAATCATAACGTAACATTATTGAAAAAACTTTTGTCAGGACAAAAAATACTTAACTTTGATAAAAAGTTTTTTTTTTTGGTTATAATTGTGATTTTATAATATTTAGATATGAATCCAACTGGAAAAACTTGTGAAATAAATATAGTTTGGTTAGTCAAATAGCTTATAGTGGAGGTCTATGGCCATCTAGTGGTTAAAGTGATATTTTTTATTTTAAAAGTGCATTTTCCAAAAAATTGTCAAAAATCTTTCATTAAACCATTTTAAATGATCCATGTTATCTCCATGAATGATAATTGGAAATCTGGGTCTTAAATAAAGTGAATTTTACATACAATGCCGTTTTTTTGTAAAAAGTCTATTTAAATAAATATTTATTTATTAATTTATAGAAATTTAAAAGATTTCAAAAATCCTCCAAAAACTGCACAAATGTTGAGTAAAAACATTAATAAATAGAGTAAAATTACATTTGTAAAAAAAAAATTATTATACTGCTTCAAAATTAAATGTTATTGTCTGGGGTCCCTGGAGACCCCAAAGATAATGAGTGTAGACACAAATGAAGATAATAGAAGGGTTAAACATACATGCATGTGTGTTTATATATATATACAAAATAATTATACACAGTGCACCCGCAAATATTATGTAAACACAAACTTTTATTTTGGACATTTCATTAAAGAAAATGTCATACTATCACAGTCCCCCTATTCGAGGACTCTTATTTTGTTATTCAGAAATAAAATAAGATGTGACTCTTATGTTGCTTTGATGTTTCTGGTTTTATTTTCTGTGCATTTGTTCTGATTAGTATTCACAATTACCCGTGTCAGTCTTCACAGTTACCTCTTGCGTGTTTAATTAAAAAAAAAAACATGTTTTTAATCAGTGTTGGTCAGTAAAGTCTCAGTGTTTGACTATAAATATTGGCTTCTTGTTTGGATAATCCGTGTGTTCATGGACTAAAGACTGCTTGCTGAACAATCCTCGGATGCAGGAATTCTTCGAAAGAAAGTAAGTTTGATGGTATGAGCTGCTCGTGCACTAAAGCCCGTCCTTATATTCATCATCACTGTTCCTGCATCAGCTCAATGACATCATGTGAAACTCCTCCTCACCAAACTTCAATGCTATCCCACAAGTGTGTGAGAGCAATATACGCCTAAACCCTCCTCTGTGTACGAAACTCAAAGCTTCCCTCCTCCTGTCCCAGCATGTCTGCAAGCACAACCCTATGACTGTGACATCTGGCTTTAAATGATTGAAACTTCAGGATAGGCCACATAAAAGACTCAAGGGTTAAAAACAGATGCCCATAGAGACTGTGTTAAAAATAAAACTGATAATCACTCTCAAGGCGAATTATTTTCTTCTGATGCGTAGTAAAATCAATGTTTGTATGAACTATGACCTGCAAATGCGTACCGTGGAAAGACTATCACAAATGGAGGAGCAGAAAATCAGTTTATTGAAATAAATAACCCCATCTATCAGTTTACGTGCAAATCAATCTCGGACAATGCAAGTAAACCGTGACTGTGTTAAAAACAGGTTGTGGTGACGTAACCATGTACTTCACTCAGAGTACGCAACATACTTTAATAGAATTATACATTTTTAACAGTGCTTTTTGTGTACGTGTGGTTTCAGTTCTTATATTTTTCCGTAAATTAAGCCTCAAATTCAGCCTCCATTCTTCGAGAAAAAAACAGGTAAAACGAAACAAAAACCTTGACAAATTATTTACATTTTCCATATCTAGCATTTTATGTATTTCACATACACACTTTTTGCATCATTTAAAATATTACAACTTGAATGTAAATGACAATTCACTAACACTGCTGTACTTGATACACTAACTAAAACACGACTCGACTGTATGTTATGTGAAAGTAATATTTTGTGCTTGTTTGTAAGCTGTTTTACACACCCGTCCTCGTCGTGTCCCCGCGGGCTGGCTGACAGCAACAGTTGCGATAAAGGGACACTCCCTCAAACACTTTCCTTGTGATATTATGACTATTGTGGGTCTAATATAAATGGGTGTTAACACACACACACACACACACACACTCTGGGAATCAGCGAGTCCATTCTTTCTCTGAGACACACCCTGAACCCTGCAGGTACAGCACTGCTGCTCAAACGCAGAAAATGTGCTCATATCAGCATGTGCGTGCAACACACACACACACACACACACACACACCTTACAGTAGAGCTCGTTCTCCCAGCTCATCAAGCACGCCCGAGGAAAGCGTGTGTAATACAGTATCTATCACTCATGTACTCCACGTAAAGGTGTGCAAGTCAAGAGGTCAAGGGGAACTTGTGTGTGTGTGTGTGTGTGCTGACCATATACTTTCATATGTTAGTAAATATAATAGAGGTTATTTTATTACCTCAGATGGATCAGGGCTCTTGACGGGACTGGATAACTGGCTGCAGACCGATGTTTGTCCATTTATGTTCTGGAAATAAAACAGAAAACATGAATGAATGAATGAATGAATCAGGCTTCTTCAACAGGATTTGTCTTGTGCTTAAAAGTACAAAAAAAAAAACTTTTTTTCCAAGTTTTTGGTGTCTTTATTAAAATTAAATCAAAATCTAAAATAAGACCCTTATTCATCGTCTGGAGTCGTTTAAAGCCCTTTGAACAGTTTGCACTGAAACTGTCTTTTGGACCTTGAACCGTTTGGTCCCCATTGAAGTCCATTATATGGAGAAAATCCTGGAATGTTTTCATCAAAAACCTTAATTTCTTTTCCACTGAAGAAAGAAAGACATGGACATCTCGGATGACACGGGGGTGAGTAAATTATCAGCAAAAAACATTTTTTTTTAAAGTGAACTACTCCTTTAACATATTTCTCTCTTCACTCGGTTCACTTAGAAAGATGATATAAATGATCAATGCAAGTTAATTAACAGTCGTGTTTGGCATCATTTATAATGCGAATGGTACACAGTGTTTGTCTATAACCCTCGTCAATGCAAAGTCCTATTGTAAGTTCATGCGCCACATTGGGAAGATGTCTTGGTTTGGATATTTAATGAAATGCTAAAAAAGATTAGCCCATAATACTGAGTGTCTTTCAGACTCTGCATTTTCCTATGCTCCTGGGGTCAGGTATGCATCTTTTACTCTTCACTTCAGAGCATTTGATGTTATTTATTGATTATCTTTAAATTGATAGCACAGTGCATTTACCTGACTAATAATAAAGTGTAATATTTGGATTTGTTCTGACTCACTCAATCATTAACTGTAGTAGATTACGTTAAGTCTATCAAATCTCCACTCCAGCTTTAGGTGGAGCAGAGGAACACACCGACTTTGGTGTGAGAGACCCGGGTTCGAATCCACTGTGAGACACCAATGTGTCCCTGAGCACGACCCTTAACCCCTAGTAACTCCAGAGGCGTGCGACCTCTGACATATAGCAATTGTAAGTCGCTTTGGATAAAAGCATCAGCTTTGTTTTTTAATTTTCATTTGACACTCGCATTCAAAGCGTGCACATGAAGCTGCCTCTCATAAAGTTTGTGAGTGCCAAACACTCTTAATCAGACAAATACACCCAAAATAATGCCAAATATTCACATGAGCACAATCGTCCTGAGTGAATGTAAGCACTACTGGATACATAAATTGAAAGCATCTTTATTCTGTTGTATTTATTTGTTCTATCCTTAGTCATTTGTTTATTTGTTCTTATTTTAATGCTAACGGTATTCTTGGCTTTTTAAAAAAATCAAACTATATTGTGCTATTGTAAAACAAAATTGCCATTGTAAAGAGAAAGACACAAATACATTGACTGACAATGAGTAAACATTTAAGTGAGATTAATAATATGTTTATATTACATATATAAACGCTTTGAAATCTGCCATCATATAAAGCGATCTAGGCTTTCAATGGATGGACAAAAATATTAAACAATATCTATACGCACGTCCCATGCAATCGAGAAATGGTATTGAATATCGACACTTTTTAAGTTAATTGTAGCTATCGATGTTCGAAATTCCAGTATCGTTTATTCCAGTTATTGAAGTAATTAAAGTGCATTAGCACATTCATGTCAAATTTTAATTTCTGATCTAGGCGGCGCTAAAGAAACCTAAAACATTAAAAACTGTATGTGTGTGTGTGTGCCACAGCTGTATCGACACACACGACCATCATCAACAGCATCTTTTGTCAATTTTGGTAATTTTCTCCACTTTTCCAAACTACCAAGTCATTCTCAAAATAGCTAAATTAAGTATACACAAGATATTAACTTTTTAGAAACTACTGTAAAGCAAAAGGAAAAGTTATAAGCACAAATAAACACTCACAACTTGTCTGTAGTCGATCTCGTCGACGCTGCTGACGCTCGCGGGCTGGACGTACACTTGCTGCATGACGCGCGGCGCCTGGCTCAGGTACACGTACGACTCCGCGGGCCGCTGCTGCACGGGCACCAGGTAACGCGCGCTCCCGTACACCACGTTCCCCTCCATTTGGTTGCTAATGTACTGGACCGGCTGTAGTTGAGATCCAGCCAGGGTGACCGTGCGGTAAGTCGTCGAACCGTCACTCATCCCGACAGGAGAGGCCGGCTGTAGTTGAGATCCGGCGAGAGTTACCGTGCGGTAGGTCGTCGTCGTTCCTTCGCTCATCCCGACAGGAGAGGCTGGCTGCATCTGAGATCCAGCGACGGTTACCGTGCGATAAGTCGTCGATCCGTTGTTTATCCCGACGGGAGTGGATGTCAGGACGGTGTGTGAGCTCGGTTCCGCGACGGTCCTCACGCTGTGAGAGTATGGTAGAGTCATTTCTGCGGGTGTGTAAGTCCAGAAATTTAAGAAAGAATGATCATTGATATGATGAAGGAGAAAACCCGTGTGTGTGAAGTTTGCGCGCCGCTTCCCGACTCCTGAAGTCTCTCCAGTAATGTTGTATAAATGAGAAGAGGCGTGTTTCCTCCTCACTCCTCCTCCTCTCTGAGCTCAAATATCTGAAAGGAGGAACAGGAGGTTCACCTGTGCACTGTGGGAAAGTTTGGCACATTTATTAAAGGGACAGTTCACACAAAAAAAAATCCTAATTTTCATCTGTCATCATTTACTCACCCTCGAGTTGTTCCAATCCGTATTTGGTTCTTTCAAATGCTGAACACAAAAGAAGATATTTTGAGGAATGTTGGACTTGGAAACCAGTCAGTTGATAGCCATTGACTTCCACAGGAAAAATAATACTATGGAGGTTACTGTCTGCTCACCAACATTCTTCAAACTATATAAATTTGTGTTTAGCAGAAGAAAGAAACGCATACAGGTTTGGAACAATTGACAATGACAGACTTTTAATTTTTAATTGAACTATGTTAATATCCTACAAGATGCCTTGCTGTGTTATTAAGTTAGCTTTATGTTATCCACGTAAGTCACTTTTTTTTTAAATGTACTTATTTTTATTTATTTATTTTTACCTTAATTGATATGTGCCTTGCTTCATACTCATTTACCTGTACTTATCAATGCCTTTGTAGATGTATATTCTGTTTTTGTTTCTGTTCTTATTGTTCAATAAAAAAAGGTTAAAAAAGGTAAAAAAAAAAAAAAAAAAAAAGTTAACCACGTAAGTTCACCAACATTTTCCTAGCTTTTTATTCAGAATTTGATTTATTTAGAAAATTAAATAAACGAAAATTTATTTAGAAAATGAAATATCATTTAATTTTAATAATTAGAACAACTTCAGTTTGCAATGTCTTTATTTTGTATACTGTAATTGATGAATTCATGTTTTGCTCATTTTCTCTCATCTTCCTTCCTTGTCATTTGCAAATTTTTTAACATTTTTAAATAAAGCAAAACTCTTTTTTATTCTCTGTTTTCTGAAAAGAGCCAACAACGCATCAAAGACGCTCGCAGACGAGCGACTCAACCTCAGTGATGATGTCATGAGCTACAGCCAATCAGAGTAAGGCATGGGTTGAGGTCACCTGGTAAATCTTTTTTTTTTTTTTTTTTTTTTTTTTTTTGCGTTTTTCTTCGAGCAAATCGTCAGTTTGCAGCAGTAGTTTCTGTCTGACGTCCACATTCGCGTGTTGGGTTTTTCGTCTTCGCTGGGTATAGAGAGCCTAAGTCCCGCCCCTTCCGGTCGGCCACCATGGGACCTAACTTCGGAAAAATATTGAATGGTAGTCAATGGCAAGTGACAACTTATTTTTTTATTCCGTCTGAACTGTGCCCTCAATTACACATATGATGTTTGCCAATTTAAAAGATACATTTTAAAGTAAAGAAAGTCGCAGTTTGATGTAAAAGCGTTGAGGTATAAGAATGTGAAAATACGTAATTACAAAGACTACAAACCCCAAAGGCGCACATTTTCTCTCAATGAATGAAGCTAACTTTACTGAGGCTGTCTGTCATTGTTTCTACAGTCTTACGTTATAATCGTAACGTTACGCCGTCCTACCTGAGTGTTTTGAACCAGACTGCACACACACGAGCAGCCGATCTCGTTTCTCTTCCCGGGAGATGTAGTTCACAGAGCGATTTTCACATAAAACTAAACGTTACTCTTCTGTTGTATGACAAACTGCGACGTTTTTGACTTTGAGAATCATCTTTTAAATTGCCAAACATCATATGTGTAATTGAGGGCACAGTTCAGACGGAATAAAAAGATAAGTTGTCTCTCCCCATTGACTTCCATTCATATTTTTTCCGAAATAAGGTCCCATGAGCCGGAAGCGAAGGGGCGGGACTTAGGCTCTCTGATGAATTCATGTTTTGCTCATTTTATCTCATCTTTTCTCCTATCTTCCTTCCTTGTCATTAGCAAATTTTTTAACATTTTTAAATTAAGCAAAACTCTTTTTTTTATTCTCTGTTTTCTGAAAAGAGCCAACAACGCATCAAAGACGCTCGCAGACGAGCGACTCAACCTCAGTGATGATGTCATGAGCTACAGCCAATCAGAGTAAGGCATGGGTTGACGTCACCTGGTAAATCTTTTTTTTTTTTTTTTGCGTTTTTCTTCGAGCAAATCATCAGTTTGCAGCAGTAGTTTCTGTCTGACGTCCACATTCGCGTGTTGGGTTTTTCGTCTTCGCTGGGTATTGTCGCGCGTGCTGTTTCGCGTCATTCGTTAGTTTTAGCGTAATTTTCGCGTTAAAAAATGTGATGTCATTAAAGTTCATGTGCATGTAAAGACAGACGTCCAAAAGCCTTTATCAAATATATATATAAGATTATTATATATAAGTTCCAAACACAACATCGAACTGTATGGTGATGCTGTCCATTAGTTTTGTTTAATCCTATGCCTAGGGACCAATAAACAACAAACTTTCAGTGAAAATTGCGTTTATTATCAGGGTGCACAGTTACATCAGACAAAGCAAAATAAATCAAACCAGCCACAAAAAAAAAAAAAAATCTGACATTTTTAATACAATCATTGTCTATTCAAGCAACAGATCATAATAAATAATGAGTTTGTGTTGACAAAAGACATTTAACTAAAGAGTGGATCACAAAGAAATTGTCAACTGCAACTGAAAGCATACAGTATACCAGCAATGGATATTGGATGCTTTTTGATTTTTGAGATAAAAAAAGGAGAAAAAAAAAAGCAGCGTTGGGGATTTTATTTGCTTTTATACCCACTTTCAAAACACACACATATAGTAAATATTACAGTATATGTGTGTGTGTAGACACTTAATTCTGTCTATGAAACTTTTTCATAAGCTCATTTATCAAATGAATTTGCAGCAGTACATTTAAAATTGGAGTAAATTGTATAATTTTGATCGTTGTATGACTTCCATTATTCATCCAAATGAACAGCATACACATACACCAAAGAACATGTCATATGATAAAACAGCAAATATCTGCCAAATAAAACGCAAATATTTTCAAAACCTGCAAATAATCTGTGGGTGACTAACAGTAAATTGAAATAAAAGCACTGGCACATTCATATTAATGTGGTTCTTGGTCTTTGCTACACAGTGAAATAAGCGTTTTCAAAAGTCATCCAGAGAGGAATATTTCATGCACATGCTGAGATGAGCAGAAGACAAATCTGAGAAACAACTGGAAGCAAGTATATCCAACACGGCATTACACACATTGAGCCGTTTCAACTTATCCCTTAAAGAAGAGTTTGCCCGTATAACTTCAGCAATAATGTCTGATTATGTTAAAGGTGATGAACGCATTGAATATAGCAGAAGTTTGACCAGCACACCATAAAACCATCAGGCAAAGGCAGAAATACAAAAGCAGGAAGTGGTAAGGCTTGAAATATATTGACATACAATGATAATTATGTAACAGTACCTTCCCAATAATAATAATAATAATGTCACTTAAAAACTCCGAAACAGCAGTGCAGTTCTGCTTCAAAACATGGACAATTTGGCAAAGGAGGCAAGAAGCAACAAAAATGCCACCGACCCTTTTCCACAAAATCTGACCTAAAATAATAATAATAATAAAAGAAAAAACTGGAAATGCTAATATTTAATTTTTGTTCTATCATACAGTAGCAATTTCACACTTTTGACAGTTGCCAAAAAATGTTTAACATTTTGCATGTGCTTCTCAGAACACACACACACACACACACACACACACACACACACACACACACACACACACACACACACACAGCATACACACATAATGTGGCACTAAAGAGAGAAAAAAAAAAAAAAGTGATATTAAATTCTGTGCGTGTTCAAGCATAAACTCCACCGGTTGACATTGAGAAGCTCAGAAGTCTTAGACATCGAAATAAACGAAGCTTTCTGTGCACATCCATCTGAAATAGGGATGGGCAATTATTAATCGCATCCAAAATAAAAGTGTGTTTACATAATATATATGTGTGTGTAGTGTGTATAATTAATTTGTATATATAAATACACACACATGCATGTCTATATTTAAGAAATATGTATTAATATAGCAAATATTTATATTTATATATCATATTAATTGTGAATAAATATATATATAAAATATACACATGCACATATTTCTTAAATATATACATGCATGTGTGGGTATTTATATATACAAATTAATTATACACACAAGAAAAATGTATTATTAATATATCAAATATTTATATATAATATTAATTATGTATAAATATATACATGCACATATTTCTTAAATATATACATGCATGTGTGTGTATTTATTAGGGCTGTCAAAACGATTAATCGCGATTAATCACATCCAAAATAAAAGTTTGTGTTTACATAATATATGTGGGTGCACTGTGTATAATTATTTTGTATATATATAAATACACACACATGCATGTATATATTTAAGAAAAAAAATATTATTTATGTATAAAATATTTATATATAATATAAATTACATATAAATCCATATACAGAATATACATCAAAATATTTCTTAAATATATACAAGCATGTGTGTGTATTTATATATCTAAAATAATTATACACAGCACACACATATATTATGTAAACACAAACTTTTATTTTGGATGCGATTAATCGTTGCCCATCCCTAATCCGAAACGAGCCATGCTGACTTAGATGTGACAAACTGAGCAAGAACGGACTCGTGAACGATTGAAGATGCACTATTCAAATTTGAGTTTTATGATGTCAAAGATCCGTGATGTGAGGTCACATGACCATCTTACTAGTTCCTTTGGTATTCATTTGACCTGTATTCAAGTTTGCATGGACATTTCCAATCATATCTGCCGTCTACAGATAAAGCAAAAAGATGTGTCACTGAAGCAGTTTAACGTCTCATTTGGAGTGTGCTGACCTCTAATATTCTAGAAATACACTAACTACATCTCTACATCCTCACATAATCTTCTGAAAGTCCAGCGTGTGTGTCACGAGAGCGTGCGCTGACGGACAGAGAGCTGCCACGAGCCAAACATAAAGCGAGTGCAAAAACGAGAGTCAAGTATGTGCAACACAAATGATGAGATGACAATAAAACAAGTTCTTAAATAAACACACGTACAGGTGTGTCTGATGGAGAACGGGTGATGAACGTTGAAGGACCAACACACACACACACACACACAGACTCAGCTACAATGGAAACTTCTTCAGCTGCTCAAAGGTGAGGAAGAACTGAAATGTAAGTCAAGGATCACAGGAATATACAGGAACAGATAGATGTCAGCATATGCCTTCACACACACACACTAATCTTATCCTCACGTCACAATATTGTGGAGTTCAGTTAGGGTTAGAACACAGATAACTTATATGAATCAGATCTTTTTACCAAATCAAAATCAAAGCAATAATAAAAGTTGGATTTTTAAAAGAGTGACTATCATGAGCCATTTGTTTTAATCAATAATAATAATTCAAAAAGTGATTTATTCTTTACGGGTATTTTGACTAATTCTGGTTAATGAATCACAGTCAGACTCACTTTGAACGGCATCGCATAGGTTTTCATTATGCATCATTTCATTACTGACTGCTTGTCCGTATGGGAATGTGTTATGGTGGAAAATCGACAAACTTAATCGAAAATCGACAAAATAAGTAGACTTATCCTTTAAGTCTACTTCAAAATTTTGGAATTTCATTGCATTACAATACACAGAAAATATTGAAGCCAGTGGCATCAGCAAACAAATGATGCAAAAACGAGCTTAACTCTACTGAGACACTCCGTCTTCGATTTTAACAATATATCTATTGTTTCGAATTTTGAAATCTTAAAGGTGCCCTCGAATTTGAAATTGAATTTAACTTAAATAACAAGAGTTCAGTAGATGGACATGACACACAGCGAGTCTCAAACACCATCGTTTTCTCTTCCTCATTTAAATCTCCACATAACACCGGCTGTGACGATACAGTCGCGATCATTAAAGGAGTAGTTCACTTTTAAGAAAACTTCTGCTGATAATTTACTCACCCCCGTGTATAAAACGTAAACTTATTTTTGAAATGACCGCTCGTTTCGCTAGATGTCGTTTAAAGCCCTTTGAACAGTTTGCACTGAAACTCTCACTTAGACCTTGAACCGTTTGGTCCCCATTGAAGTCCATTATATGGAGAAAATCCTGGAATGTTTTCATCAAAAGCCTTAATTTCTTTTCCACTGAAGAAAGAAAGACATGGACATCTCGGATGACACGGGGGCGAGTAAATTATCAGCAAAAGTGTTTTCAAAAGTGAACTACTCCTTGAAGATGCACACCAGCAGTCTTTCAACAGAATAAGCCCGCAGTGAAACAGCCAATCAGAGCTGACCTCCTCATTACTATTCATTCCAAATAAGGTAAAAACAGAAACTTTCAATCTAGAGTTGGAAATGGACCTGTAAAACCATATCTGGACATTTTAAATGCCCTAAAATAAGCCACACAACCTCTATGTAGATATAAGAGACAACATTAAAATCACATTCTAGGGCACCTTTAACCAAATTTATTTGAAATGTGTGCTATAATTACTTCAAATAAATGCCACTTGGTAATATTGTAATACATGTGATATGTTCATGAAAATATATTAATAATAGAAATACATATTTTCTGGCTTAAGTGTCCAGTGTGTGTGTGTGTTTTAGATATCCATTGATCTCATGTTGCAGTGTACTGACCTCTAGTGGTTGGACTATGTAAACACAACAAGGACATTTCTAACAGTGACTCGTCGTGTCCGCACTTGTTCAAGAAGTAAAGCTAACCTACTCATGCGTTTTAGCCCAGGATGTCATGTTCAACAAAAAAATATTTTCATGATTTATCCTTAAAATATTTTTTTCTTTTGTCAAATCAACTGGATAATCTATGTGGTTCAGATAACATAATATTTTGAGTTTCTTTTGATTGAATCTCGAATAACTCAATTTTAAGGCAACCAGGTTACTTTTTAAGTTAAAGGGATACTAACTTTTTTGGAAATAGGCTCATTTTACGACTCCCCCAGAGTTAAACTGTTCAGTGAAGTGAACTTTAACTATACATATGTTATTATAGTCCATCATTGAAGTGGACAAGACCATTAACATTTCTCCAAAAAAATGACCAAAGTGTTTCTTTATTTCCCATAAGGTCCTAAAAGCCTTTTTTCTAAAGGATACGATGATGTTCCAGGGCCCGAGACGCAGCCAGTTGGGCCAGAAGCCTTTATAGAGGGCAAAAAAGCCTTCATTCCTCCAGGTCTGCATGAGTCCGTCCAGGGTGCCCTTGTACATGTGATTCCCGGCGAGCACACGCTGATTCATCATACGCGTCCTCACCACGTCCACCGGGTTGGAGGCCAGCGCTCCTGCCAGACCACACGCAAAACTGGAACTAAACAAACAGACGCAACATCGTGACTCGTGAAGCCGGTGTTTTAATCATTCACATTTCACATCGACAGCAAGAAACGCTCACATGAAATGAGTCAGCACGGTGTCTCCCATCAGGCCTGAGAGAATCAAATGCTTCTTGGTGATGTCATAGACCGGCAGCTCCACGCCCACCACGATGGCCGCCCGCTGAGCAGTGGGGATGACACCCTGAAAACCAGAAGCACGTCACTGTAGCGAAGCACAATCACCCTGAGGAGAGATTCAGACAGAGACTCACCCTCCACAGGCCCCGTGTGCCCTCGGTCTGGTAGATGTTGATGAAGTTAGACATCATGCTGCCCTGTAACAGGCTGCCTTGAGCCTGCATGCGGATCTGAACAAGCCCCGGGAAATAAGATGAAACCAGCTCAGTGTCTGTGCGGTTAAAACTAACTTAGGTATAGGGCTGCATATCGAAACTTAAAATATCACAAATATGTACATTATCGCAATAGTATGGAAGCTTGTTTCCACCACTGAATTAAAAAAAAAAACTGCGACTTTTTATCTCACAATTGCGAGATATGAAGTGAGAAATAAAGTCGCAATTGCGAGATAAAACAATCATCAAACAAATATCATGTGTCAATTAAATTTTTTATTATTATTTATTAACCCCTTTATTAACCCCAACTGTCACTTGCCTGTATACGGGCAACCTAACTTTACTTCACTATATTACTATTAAATCCTAATCTAGTCATGACAAACTATATATCGTTGGAAAGGTCTAAGACTCCTAAATAGATATTTTAGGTCTGTTTTTTTTCTTACAAATTATGAATGAACAGTAATATATGAATTTATGACAAGAGTGCAGCCCAAAAACTCAACGTCATTACAGGAGTTTCTGACCTTTGTCACAAAAAGTCGACGCACACACTTTTAATAATTGAAACTTTGGTTTTTAGTGCTAAAAGTTCATAATAAAACATAATTAGTATTTGTCAATAAAAAAAAGATAAAATTATATTTTAAAAAGTATGGTAAGAAGTCCTCTAAAATGTATTAATATATTATATATATAAATATATATTTTTATTATTATTATATCACATATTTGAGTAATTATCATAAATTAGGTATCATTTGAAAGCTTACGAACTCAGAATTCATCCTGTGAAAACCGTTTTGAAATTGGATGTTACGTTACCATAAAAATGGTATTTTTTAAATTAGGCCCCTCCCCTTTTAGGCATCATTTTTCATAATTTATCATCAAAACCTTTCCTAATCTTGACAAAACACATATTGTCAGAAAGTTCTGAGTCTCAAGGTTCCATATTTAGTGATATTTGGATAGAAATGTATTAATTTGTTAAGGCAGAATGTATACAGCTAAATTCAATGGAATTCAATGGCACCCGGTGGCTATTTCTGGTACTACGCCTAAACAAAATCTCATGGGAACTTCAATTTTTGTGATATCAACTTCAAATTTGGAACACAACTTGGTTAGATATATAGCTTTCATTTTATAGTAAAACATATTTTGTAAAATATTTATTTCATATTAAAAAAATATATTAATAAAGTATATTTGATTTACTGTAAATTATAACTTCCATAACTTTTTCATACTTTAATTTTTTGAAGTGTTTTCACTTCAGTAATAATCTGCTGATTGTTTTCTTTAAAACAAGACCAAACTTAGGTCTATATTCCAAAGCATTCTGGAATTACAACCATTTAAGTGTGTATAGTGCATTATAATGTAAATGATCAAAAAGGGGGGGGACAGGTAAAGGGTTAATATTTAAGTTTTTTTTTTTACGTTTATAATCTTTATTCTCTCAGGATAATTCCATATCAGAAAAAAAGACTAATTACATGCAGATGTGTTAACATGTTTCTGCACTGTCTATTATCCTAAAATCTGTAGATTTTACAAACCTTCAGTACATCAGTTGGATTTGCCAAAGAGGAGGACAGAACACCGGACACCACCCCGCAGAACACATTAATCACCATAGTTTCATCTGAAAAACACACCAGAGCCCTCGTTAGATTCAGAACGCTCTTTAGCTACAAATCAATTAGCACTTTAATGATTCAAATCCATACACCATAAGGAAGGAATACGACATGCAATAAACCAACCACAGATAAACTCATTTAAAGCCTTATTTTTGTAAACCTGGCTTCAGTATTTAAAGATCTTAGTCTTTATAGAGCAAGCCACTAATGAGAAGAACAAAAATTAAGTGTGGATCAAATTTAGATCAATAATTACAGTAATTCCTTGATCAATGTGACCATTTGACACAAACCCGCATCATCCAGGCTAAACCATGCAGTAAAAGCAATCAGAAGAGTCTAAATACAGCCTGTTTAATACAATAAAGGCCAAGCTGTGTTTGTCACAGGACTGAAGTAAGACAGATGATGTTTGCAGAGAAGGGAAGGTTCTGTCGTGGCGAGATGGACATCCACTGGCGCCAGCACCAGATAAGGTCATGCTAGAGACCCGTCTGCCGAGCTTTTGTTTGGACCGCACATTAGTGATGGTGGTTACACCTTGTTTTCAACTACGCTATTGGTTGAGCCCCGTAAATGGTGGAACATTTTAGCTAAATGCTACATAAAAAAATAAAAAGTCAAATCAAAAATTTGTGTTACTTGAAACCATGTTATCTATATCCTTCGAAAGCCCTGAACCACAACGTTAAAAAAAAAAAAATTGTATATTTTTTCTAGCATTGAGAATAAAGTCCTCAAACTACAGAAATGTTGCACTGAAAAGAAAAGATGTTTCATGAAATGAAGAGTATGATCAAAGGATTCCTCCTAAACGCACCTTCAGGATGGCTAACGAACAGTTTCTTCAGTGTGTTGTACGTCCCGATCTTGATTGTGCCGTAGGAAGCTTGTCGGAGGAGCGCCGGTGAAATTCTAGGAATAAAAAACACACAACTTCAAGGTCAATGCTTTCTTTCCATTCTGAGGTTATATGGAAATAGATTCGTTTAAATGACAGACTAAAGACCATCCAATGACTAACAAACACATTTATTAATGCAAGAATTAGCCAAGCTGACCATTGCTGTTTTAGTCATCAAAACACAGAACAGAATGAATGTTCGTCAATGTTAGAAATCATTAACGTGTGCACATTATCAAAAGTTTGTCAAAACGCTTTCTCATATGTTCAGAAGACTAAGACAAAATCATGCAAAGCATATGCAAACATTTGTGCAAGGTGGTTCAACAAAAGACACAATTTCCCACAGTACCAAGTAGACTCTGAAAAGGCTGGCCTCATCAATGCAAATTACACAAAATATTGTGATAAGTGCTGGACGAAGTACATAAATCAAGCACTTCAGTCGTGAAAGTAACAAAAACAACTTGATTTTTATGATTTTTTCGATGAAGCACATTTATTTTTCACTTCAGCCAACACTAGTCAATAAGAAAGATAAGATTCAGATTATTTTATTTCATGCCATGTCAGCAGTCAGAGCTATTTTCATGGCAAAAATTCATTTACAAAAATACAAACATCATATAAATACAACAAACAAAACAAATATAAACAAGAAGTCATATTATACAATATTTTTTTTAAAATTAACATTAAAATCCAGAACCTTTTCAGGCATAATCTCATTAAATGTCCTTCAAAGAAGTAACTTCATTAAAAGAGCCTTCTACTTCCGTTAAGTCCAGGACAATCTAATAAAAAAATGTTTGACAGATAAAGGAATTTTACAAAACATAAGGAAGATAAGAGCAGACGTTGAATATGCATTGATCTGAAAACATGAACTTTCAATATACTAAAATATCAAATTAAGTTACTGTTAATTCAAGTGTTCAAACAAGTGAAAATGTCTAAATATCATAGAGTATAGAGAAAATTGGGGAATACAAATTGTCTGTAGTTGTAAGCAGAGGGAACACGGGTTAAAATGATCCACAATCAAGCATTTCCTTCAATAGGGCTCAAACGGCAGATTTAGTCCTGAAAAATAACTAATATGATCTTCATTAGGGATGCAGATGCACTGGACAGACTTTTTTGGGCCGATACCAATTATTGAAGTTTATTTGAAGTTTGGTCGTAAGTATTTTGATCATGAAGTGCGGCACTAAGTCATTCAAACCAGTTTATTCCTGCATCACCAAAAAATTTCTAATGAACAACGACTGAATCCATTTAACATTCAGCAGGCCAACATCAAAATTCAAATTAAATTGTTTTATGCACGTTTTTCACATTGACACGTTTAAGGTTGACATTTATCCATTTTTTGTGTTGAATAAAATATGTAGAATTTTTTTTTGTTTGTTTATTGCACTTTTGAGATATTTATCTAGTGACTATTGATGTATAACAAACACAGCCTTCAAATTAGGAGAGTAAGGATTATTATTATTATGAAAATGCTCATAGTAACATAAATAATATCATAATCATATAATAATAATATGAAAATAGAAAGATAAACTCTGGTGGAATTATTCTATGGCAGGTCATAAAGAGTTAAAAAGAAAATAATAGTGTAATCTCCTAACCATAAGCTCTGGGCCAGGAAAAGAAACGGCAGATTAATACGAGACGATGATTTGAAAAACAAGATGCTCTGTGTGACCCACAGATAAAATGACCGAGTCTGTGCATGCATGCCAAAGCGGAGGGCCGGTTTCACTCGACTCAGCTCCGCTACAGACCTCGTGAATTAAATATCATCTATATTTAGAGTTTATTACTGCTATCAGCTGTATTTAAAACCCACTGAACGGGTTACACATATACCTTTATAAGGGAACACAACTCTGAACTTCAGAAACGATACACACATGCTAAAGTGAAGCATTGGTCATCAATCAGAATATTTAAATGATTCAAACTCACCCCGAATACAACGCCCGGACGCCTTCTTCCCTTCCGATCCTGAACAAAGCGTGGAACATCCCTCGATATCGGACCTCCATGCAGTGCGTCTGCCCTTGAACCTGGAGCCGCGTTTTGGTGAGATCAATGGGAAACGTGCCTGCAAGATTCAACCACGGGTTACATCTCAGATCAAATCTAGAAGTGTTATTTTTAGGGCTGTCAAAGCGATTAATCACGATTAATCGCATCCAAAATAAAAGTTGGTGTTTACATGATATTTGTGGGTGCACTGTGTTGTATATATATATAAAAAAACACACATGCATGTATATTTAAGAAAAAAATATTATTTATTTATTTACAAAACATTTGTATTTATATATAATATAAATTACATATAAATCTAAACACAAAATATACATGAAAATATTTCTTAAATATATACAAGCATGTGTGTGTATTTATACATCTAAAATAATTATACACAGTGCACCCACATATATTATGTAAACTACACAAACTTTTATTTTGGATGCGATTAATTGTTTTGACAGCCCTAATTATTTTATTTGTATAATAATACTTCATCTTTATCACCGCCCTATTTCGAACAGTTCGTTCTCTTTGTGTGGTTTGGAATGTTGTTTTTCATGTTCTGCAATTGTTTTGAACATCGTTCTTCCACTAACAATCAAAGCTCATTATATATAATCCCTCCAACATACAAACGCTAGTTATTTTAGTATATTTAGAACAGAAACTAAAAGAAGTAATGAATACTAATAATAATAATTATGTAACAGCTTCACAATTATAATGTTATTGTACTAATATAACAATTATAGTAGTGATGATAATGAATGTTTTATTGTGGAAAGGGTTAGCCTAACCTAATTATTATTTACGTGTTAGTGTCAAAACGTAGAAAGAAACTCGTTTCTTTATATCAGCTATTAGACACGTAAACAAAAAATAATAACATATCTATATTCATGCATTCAAACACTTTCATATGGGCATATGAGATAATAACATGTAAACTTAAATGAAGAAGTGACTGATAAAAACAGCAGGTGCACAACACACAGACTCACCGAATTCTGCGACAATTGAGGCCATTCCTCCGTAGACGAACGGCTTCCAGTTCAGGTTTGCCATTTCTGTAGCGGCGCCCTCGGCTTGATGGAGTCCTACTAAAAACAGCAGAAACCCAAAATATGAGCAAACCAGCTGTTTTAATCTCACACTGTACAACATAGCGCTATCCGTCTGTGTCACGGCCAGTCTTCCCAGATGCAGACGAATGTGCACCGGAATATGACGAGCCGCATTAAAGAATCATCGCAAGCGCCATAGGAAATTTACGGAAATTCTATTGGTTGTAAAGTCTGTCAGTCATTTGATCAGCGATCCTCATTGGTTGGAGTGGTCTGGAGTTCCACCTACTTCCGCCGCCAAGGAAGTTGAGTGACAGCAAGCAACGGTTCTCGCCTATTCTCTCTTAAACCGTGTAACATTGAACTTTTTAGGTCATCATAGCAAATTAAAAAGAGAAACAGAATGCGATCAAACTCACCAATATAAATAAAGTGGTTCTATGGCGTTGGCGTAGTGTGAAAGACCGCAATTCTTGGTTGCGAATCGCACATCTAGCGGCTTGTACGCAGAAACACTCTCAGCCTTATAAAGTACAAAACTGAGTAATCGCGACATTTTGGAAATATCGCTTCGCGAGCTCACGTACCTGAGGCTTGGTGGTTCAGTCAGCTTTGTTATTTTATTTTTGACTCCATCGTCTCGACCACATGTAGGATTATAGGACTTTTCGCAGTCAAACTCCAGGAGCGCACCTACAGTAGTTTACAATCATGTCTCTCTCTAGCAGGAACAACTCACCGCAACCGGAAGTTCCCGCCCGGAAGTTTGAAAGACACTGGAGTCCGCCCCCTCCACATTTCAATGTCACCCTGTCCGTCAAGGGGAGCAATATTTATTTATTTATTTTTTTGGTCATGTAAATCTCTTTGTATATTCTCTGTTGCAAAAATAAATAAATAAATAGTTTTTAGGGGCGCAAAATAAATTCATTGGGGGTTTTAAAGCTTTTTTTTTTTTTTTTAAATATCAACAAATAGCATGTACAGCTTGTCCATATCACATCAGAACATCACATCACACGCTTCACAATACAATAAAAAAAATTTTGGTGTGTGTACCTTTTTGTATTTTTTTTGTCCATGTTCTGTAATTGTTCTTCATGCAATAAAAAAAAATACAATAAAAAATCCAAAAAAGAGAAAATGAAAAGAAAGAAAACTATATATATATATATATATATATATATATATATATATATATTAGGGCTGTCAAACGATGAATCGCGATTAATCGCATCCAAAATAAAAGTTTGTGTTTACATAATATATGTGGGAGTAGTGTGTATAATTATTTTGTATATATAAATAGACACACATGCATGTATATATTTAAGAAAAATGTGTTCTTAATATCTCAAATATTTATATATATACATAATATTAATTATGTATAAATATAAATAAAGTATATACTTTCAGATTTTTCTTAAATATATACATGCACGTGTAGATACTACATATATATATATATATAT
The DNA here is from genome assembly GCA_038021265.1 of Cyprinella venusta. NCBI lineage: Eukaryota > Metazoa > Chordata > Actinopteri > Cypriniformes > Leuciscidae > Cyprinella > Cyprinella venusta. The sequence goes on along the minus strand of CM075880.1, from coordinate 428,799 downwards.
ATATATATATTATATATATATATTTTTTTTTTGATTACCAAAATAAAATAAAATTCAGAGATCAGAAATTGTAAAGATTATTTAGCAAGTTTATTTCATTTTCATCTTTACACATTTTTTATCACTCAACGGTAATAAAGGGTCTGTGTTTTTCCCCATAAAATAGAATGTAAAAAAAAAAATACAAAACTAAAAATGTATTGTGAAAAGCTGTATCTTTATATAGTAGGCCTGGCAAATGTTACCATTTAATTGAAAACTGTGAACTCCCCAATCACACTACTCAATAACTAATATATAAACCACTTCTTTCCATTAACGTCTCTTTGTTCAACCAAAGAATCACCTTTTGACTCTCTCTGCATTGTCTGTCCATTTGCTCTAAGGTTATACAGATCGCATGTTATAATGCAAACTAAATGTGTCCATCTTTAACAGGACTACGCTCTCCAACCAACACCCCAACCTGCAAAGAGATCGCATAAAGTGTAATTTCCATCCATTTTAAAACTCTCTTATGGCTTTTTAATCCTTCTGTCTATATCATAGATTTGAACAAACAATCTCATCGCAAAAGGAGCCTTTTAATGATGTTGGGAAATATCTTTCTCACGCTCAAACGTCCACAGTTTTATGTCAGTAATGCTGATCTCATGATACGTGTCCGTAGACTCCGGCTGTGGTTTCACCTTCGACCTGGAGCTGTGATGTCAGAGAGTGGTGCGCAGGAGCCTCATCACACGCTGGTACAGATGCTGAACAACTGACACCAGATTCCTGCAACACACACATGATTCACTCGAGGGATGATTCTCCATTTCAAGAATAAAAATGTGGTCAACGCTCCCTTATAAGAAAAAGTGCTATTTGCATACTTCCTTAAAACTAAAAATAAGAAAGTATACTTTCGGTCTACTTGTAATGTACTTCTCGGAAATATACTTTAAATTGCACTTGAGTATACTTGACCTATACTGACAGAAAAGTGTATGTTTGGCCCATATTTGGACTCAATGTAGTCAATAATCTTATTATCCCTTAAAGGTTTTCATATGGGCTGATCACTCAAGTCGCTACAAACATATTAAACACAAAGATCTTTTGAAAAATGCCTATACTATAAAATTCTTTCAATGTTTGGACACAAGCAGTTTTCTATGGAAGCTTGTTTACGCCACTGAATAAAAAAAAAGAAAAAATAATTGCGACTTTTTATTTCACAATTGCGAGATATAAAGTCAGAATTGCGTAATATAAAGTCGCAATTGCGTGATATAAAGTCAGAATTGTGAGAAATAAAGTTGCAATTGCGAGATATAAAATCAGAATTGCGAGATATAAAGTCAGAATTACATGATATAAAGTCGCAATTTCGAGATATAAAGTCAGAATTATATAAAGTCACAATCGTGAGATATAAAGTCCGAATCACGAGATATAAAGTCAGAATTGCGAGATTTAAATTCAGAATTGCCAGATATAAAATCACAATTGCGTGATATAAAATTGCAATTGCGTGATATAAAGTCCGAATCGCGAGATATAAAATCCGAATCGCGAGATATAAAGTCAGAATTGAGATATAAAGTCAGAATTGAGATATAAAGTTGTAATTCTGAGAAAAAAGACAGAAGTGTGGTTTTTTATCTCACAATTCTGACTTTATAACACATAATTGCGAGTTTATGTCAAAATTCTGACATCTTTTCTCAGAATTGTGAGATTACGAGTTGTCAGGCTAATTCTAAGGGGGAAAAAGACTTTTTCCTCCCTCAGATCAGTTTAAATCTCACAATTCTTACTTTATAACGCGCAATTCTGACTTTACATCTCGCAATTCTGAGATATAAAGTTAGAATTGCGAGATGTAAACTTGCAATTGTGAGGAAAAAAAGTCAGAATTGTGAGATAAAAAGTCTCAAATTACCTTTTTTATTTTTCACTCTGTGGCGGAAACAAGCTTCCATAGTTGTCTTCATTTTGCACAAACTATCCCTTTAATTGCTTGAATATGAAGATCAGATGTATCTTAAACTCACCGGGCACCATTGGAGACACTGTTGTTTCTGTCCGGGTTCAGGCAAAAGAGGGACGCCACGCAATACGCACAGCACAACATCATGGAAAGCAGTCTCCGCTTTAAAGACATCTTCCCGATGCTCTGACCAACCCGAAGAATATTCAGTATTCCTTTCAAAGAGCCCAAGACGTTCCTTATTGATCCTCCTCAAGGCGAACGGCGAGGGATAGACACACACTACTGCATCCAAGAGCTTTCTGTGGGCCGAGCAACAACTGCTGACCTAAATCCACTTTCAATAGCAGTGAAAAGTCTAGTAGGGATGAATAACATCACCACATTGTTGGCGGGTGGGAGTCAGGCTTTATTGTGCGGCACTGGTATAAACAGATCTTTCCTGTGTGCAGATTTTGTGTGATTCGAAGCCCATTGTACTTGAGGGCTTTGACTCATTCACATGACTTCGAGAGGGAAGTTGAAGTGCATTATTGTGGAATCAATGCAACCCAAAGTAGATCCATATTGGTTTGATAAAATGATAAAATGGTTTGGATAGGGTAAAGGTTTATTCACCCATGAGCGACTCTGTTTGTTCAGAGTTGGTTCACTCATGAGTAATCGCAGTGTCCACCCACTCTCCAAATCTTCATCAGTTTCTCTTCCCCCTTTCTGTTTGTTCAGAGTCAGACTGATCCCTCATGCTGACGGAGACTTGCGGACAAGAAAGCCAACCCAACACTCACTTGAAATCCCTGTTCTGGATATCTTTTCCTCAGTTGGAATATGTTTTCTGTTTAATTTATTGGAGTTCTGCTTTTCGTCCCCGTTTCAGGCGACTCTTAAAACATCTGGAAATCGACCAGCATCCTGAGATTTCTCCTTAATGAAAAGCCAAGGATAAAGACTTCATCAATACATCAGCATTGTCTTTGTACTTCAGCTTCATGATAATCGAATGCTCACGGATACAGCCGCTCAGAAGGAAGCATGCTCTTATGGGACCTGGATGACGGCCAGACAGAACAAGGGTCGGACCAACGGAACCACAGCAGCCCGAAAGTTTGGCTTTCCCCAACGGGAGCAAAGAAAAATCTACATTTCCATATCTTGGTATGTTTAAAGGGGTGAAGAACTGAGAAATCAAATTTTCCTTGAGCTTTTGACACCTAAGAGGTCATCATATATCCTGTAAGTTTCAGAATCAGAACGGAAAACGTCCTTGTTAGTCCAATAAAAGGTTTTATTGACACCAGCCTCTGAAAACGACTCGCTTTTAAAAGTGGGGAACTATGACGTCGAAGGGGTTAAAACCCCACCCCCGCAGAAGAAGATCGACACCTACTTCAACGGCCGGTTTAGCCCCGCCCACCGATTCGCGCAATACATGCATAGCTAATTAGCCTAACATACATGCCTACCTCGATCTAACGAGCGATCCAGAATATTGTGCAGTGGTTGTGGAAGAAGACAGTCGCTGCATTTAAAAGCTTCCTCTGGATTCCAATAGGACTTCATGGATAAACTTTATTTTTAATGATCGTCGTCTGAACGTTCGCTTCATTTCACTGAGGATTGTTTTGTAAACAAGACTGGATTTGCGGACCGATTAAGAGTGCTGTGCCGTCTATATTGGATCTGACAGGAATTGTGCGACTCTTGGTTGAACATGTATGGGCGAATCCGGTTGCCATTTGACAACATTGGACGTTTTCCCGCACGTACACCGACGGGTGAGTTTAACTCATTATAATATGCAAAACTGTTATCCACTCACAGCAGTGGGCGTTGATTTCCAAGTCTTCAGTGCGACACGCCCATAAAAACCGACCGTTATTCCGGAAGGCTCACAACTTGGGCTCACAAATTATTCATTTTGATGTTTTTGAATGCAAAAACCGAGCGAACGTCATAAGTTGACCTCAGACAACAATATAACAAAATCTTAAAAGCCAGTTCATGCTCTCGACAACAATGATCGCGTTCAACGTGTCTCAGGAGAACTATAGAGTGACATCAGCCAGTCCTGAACTCACAACCCCCGCCGTCAGAGAAACCGTAGTGTTGACCATGGGCTATATCCTCAGTGTCGGATCCGTGCTGATCATGTCTACTAATCTTCTGGTCGCCATCGCCCTGATCTCGCTCATCCGCAAAAGGGGCTACCAGAGTTGGTGTTTTGTTTTAAACCTCTCCATCGCGGACATCCTAGTGGGCCTGGCCATCACCGGCATCGCCACGGATGCTCTGGCGGGAACGACGGCCTCCATGGAGAAGGGCGTCTGTTTGTTACGCATGACCTTCGTCCTCGCGCCCACCGCCGCCTCCATCCTGACCATGTTCTTGATCTCACTGGACCGCTACATCGCTATCAAGCTGCCCCTGCGCTATTCGCAGCTCATGAACGAGAAGATGATCGCCGGGGCTCTGGTTCTCGTGTGGCTCGTCTCAACGTTTGTGGGGTTTTCGCCCAGCTTTTTGAAACCGATGCAGAAGGAAAACTACCTCAACGTCTGCACGTTCTTCTCCGTCATCGAGCCGAGGAGCATCATTGTGGTCTTCTGCCTGTTTTTCTTCCCTCTGCTCTCGGTCTTCATCTATTTCTACATGGACATCCTAAAGATCGCCTGCGGCCACCAGAAGCGCATCTGCGCCCAGCGGTCCGGCTTTCTGTCGTCCAGCCGCTACTGGGGTCACGTGAAAGCCCTGCGGACTGTAGCGATGCTGGTCGGCTGCTTCACTCTCTGCTGGTGCCCCTTTTTCGTGGTCAGTGTTGTCCAGGTGTCGTGTCCACACTGTAAGCTTTACCACTTTCTGGAGAACCATCTCTGGCTGCTGGGACTCTCCAACTCCCTCATAAATCCCCTGGTCTACGCCTGCTGGCAGCGAGAGGTGAGGAACAAGATCTGCGAGCTCTTCGTTCACGTTAAAGTCGTGTTGTGTTGCGTAAAACACACCGAGACAGCGGACGGAGACCGCACAGATCATCCGACGGTCGCTCAGTCTGTGGCGTTTCAGGACAAGATGGTCTGTCACGATTCCTGAACTACAACATCGCCAATATGTCCTTTTAGTCCTCTGGTCATAGGAAACTGTAAAAGGTCTTGCTTCGTCGTTAATGGCTCTGTTAATGGATGTGGAGACCAGAGTATTTGTCGAAATAAAACTTTATTTGCTTAACATGTCTGCTTGCAATGAACACATTAGGCTGAAAATATAAGCATAGCACTTAGTGTTTTTTTTTTTGTTATCCGTTATACAATTGGTGATAAGGAAAAAAGTAGTCTGGTTAAAAGTAAGAATACAATGAACTATTATACAAATTATGCGAATGTTTATGTACTTTGTAGCTTGCTAAAGAATATATTAGATGATATTTCAATAGTTGCTTTTGACTTCAGTACAATGACAAAATAGGCTCTATGCACGATTGCTTCCATATTTGTCTCAGCACGCCCACTTACTTCCGGTGCTGCGTCAGTCTATGGTCAGAAGCCGGTTTTGCGATAGGTGGAAATAGTGTCAAATTACACTTGCTGTTTATAAAAACGTCCTGCGGTTAACGTGAATGATGTTAACAACACTATGAGGCAGTTAGCTGTCACACAAGAGTAAAAAAGAGAAGTTATTTTAATTATATATTTCGAGCCAAATCAACAACTTTGAGTGTTAGTATTCTCTCATGTCGTACGAAATTCGACTAGCGAATCAGCGTTTCTAAAATCGTTGTCTCCGTTTCTGAGAAAACGGATTTTATTACAGTTTTGCCGCTATACACTTGGCCTGCAGAACGCGCTTCCGGAAGTAAAGACGCTGACTGAGATTCGTTCGAACACACGTCAGCAGGGTTCGCGCATAGAGGCAATTCAAGGAATTTATTTAATATTGACCGAAACATGTTGTCTTTTTGATTTGACATTTATTTTTCACAATTATTTTTTTTCCCCCGCCAGTATAATGGGGCTACATAAAAATATCGTCCTCCACAAGAATGGGGTTTTGGCATCAAAAGTTTCAAAAAGGCCAACCACTAATTGGAAGACAAATTCAAAACTGTATTATGCAAAATGCATTAATTGTCAAGTGTAAACAGTGACATTATTGTTAGAATAAGTGTAATAAATGTAGTATTTTTTGACTAAAATTATAGGAGAGATTGACTTAAGCTATTTCTACTTTTATTTAAATGTTACCATTACATTTATTTCATTGTTTACCCTTTATTTTTGAACTCCTTTAATTTTATTATAGGCTACATGTAGCTTATGTGAATGTTATGCATCTCTAGTGTGTTACGCTTTTTTACTCTGCCAATAAAACTATCAGTGTACGCTTCATGATGTTCATTGGTTCTTCAGCTGTTGGCTAAAACTCGTAGCAAAATATCAGAAATACACTTTCAGCTACAAACACTGAATTTAACAGTCAGTTAACTACATGTCCCACAATCCTTTTCAACAACCCGGAAAAAATAGCAGCACGTGCACAACGCTAGTGGAACTAAATCCTTCCGGAGTGACTGCGGCTCATCACTATGAAGTAAGTAATGTATGCTTAGAAATGTAATATCGCCCTTACTTTTGTTGATATATGTTTTTATTAGTCTAATACAGTTACTAGATCCCTCAGTAATAGAAAAGGAAATGTCGCTAAAGGTGAAAGCTAAACACCTAGCCTCAGTGTTTGTAGCATTAGCTAAAGCTAAATACTCATCTTGTAAAACATGAAACTACTTTTATACTTCGAATTCGATTTATTTTTTCTTTTTGAATAATTTATACGACATATAAAAAGAAAATGAAAACATAAAACCACTCTTTCTGCATACAGCTTGACAGTTATTGTAAAATTATAGGATACCATAATATTGGAAATTTGGGATAAAATGTTTGAATACAGTTGATATGAAAGGAGTTAATTGTTTCGTAGTGAAATCTCATCCTAATGGAAGAATCATGAGTAATTCTGGTATCTTCATGCACAGACCACAACAGAATAATAAACATCATTAGAGAGAATGCGTATATGAGATCTAATGCAAATGTATGTTGATTGTGTGTGTTCAGTCCACTCACCAAAGTCAAACTCATCAATGAACTGAATGAAAGAGAGGCTGAGCTGGGTGTCAAAGACAGTGTGTCCTGGCATTCGGTCTATAAGGACAGCGCATGGGTCTTCATCGGTGAGTGACTAATTAGATATATTAGATTATTAGATTATAACACTGACGGTGTGCCGAAACACAGCTGGGTGTGTGTGCCTAGACCAAGAGAAAGAAAAAGAAATAAAAGATGAAGCTTTCTATCATTCTAAATAAATAAATAATTTAAATAAAGCACATAAAATAATAAAATAAGAAAGACAGTGTAAAAAAATTAAAATAACTAACTTTTGTACTAAATAAATCATTTGAATAAATTGCATAAAAATATTAAAATAATAAATAGTCAAATAAATAATATATCCAACAGTACACTACTTTAGTGAGTATAAAAACAGTAACATAACATAAAAACTAAATATGTTCTAAATAAAATGTTATGCATATTTATAATTTAAATGCTTCACAGTATAAGCTGTATATTTAAATGTAATGCTCTCAGGATGTGCCAGATGGTGGCAGCGTTCACCAGTTTCAGCAAACGTGTTCCTCTGATCACAGTCTGATTTGACCTTTAACTCATTAATTACTCTCATTCATTTGCCAGACTAAAGAGAACCATTTCAAGAATTGCATAATACTTGACCTGTATTTACTGATCATTTCTCTGAGGTAAATATGTTGTGATCTGCAGGTGGATTTCCATATGATCTGACAGAAGGAGACATCATCTGTGTGTTCTCTCAGTAAGTCCTAATCACATCACACACACCATCCTGCACTGCTTGTGTATTATCTATTGCTAGTGAAGTGTAATCCTCTGTGTGTGTGTGTGTGTGTGTGTCAGGTACGGCGAGATCGCCAACATCAACCTGGTGCGAGATAAGAAGACGGGCAAGTCTAAAGGGTTCTGCTTCCTGTGCTATGAGGACCAGCGGAGCACCGTTCTGGCCGTCGATAACTTTAATGGAATCAAGGTGAACGGCTGTTCCAGTTACTAGTGGAATATGCTATCTGTTGTGATTTATATAAACTAGATATATATATTTATATATATAAAATTGGTAAATGCTAGCCTACTTGTGGATCAGTGACATTATTTATATCCACGCTTTCCACGCGGTAAATCTTAAAAAAAAATCTTATTTTTAGAGATAAAGGTTGTTGTTTTTTTTTTTTTTTTACAATATCGTGCATATTACATTTTCGGGTAGTCCATTTTGCAATCTTAACAAACAATGTTGTTATAAAAATGCAAAATTATTTTATTTAATATAGTTTTAATATAATTTAAATGTATTATTTAATTAATATTTAATTTTATATTTTTATTTTTTCCTTACAAACCATATTGTTATAAAAAGGCTAAATTATTATAATTATTTAATATAGTTTATAATATAATTGAAATGTATTATTTAATTAATTTTTATATATTTAATTTGATATTATTTAGTTTTTCTTCATTAGTTATCAGGGCCTATATATATATATATATATATGCCTATTTCGCGATTGGGCAACGATTAATCACGATTAATCACATCCAAAATAAAAGTTTGTGTTTACATAATATATGTGTGTATAATTAATTTGTATATATAAATACACACACATGCATGTATATATTTAAGAAAAATGTGTTATTAATATATCAAATATTTATATTTTTATATAATATTATTTGTGAATAATTATATATAAAATATTTACATGCACATATTTCTTAAATATATACATGCATGTGTGGGTATTTATATATACAAATTAATTATACATACTACACACACATATATTATGTAAACACAAACTTTATATATATATATTTTAAATTACATTTTTGACATCATGAATTTGATCTTTGTGAATTGTTTTCCTGCTCTACAGATTAAGGGTCGAACCATACGTGTGGACCATGTCGCAAACTACCGTCCACCAAAGGACACCGACGACATCGATGATGTCACCAAACGTCTGCGAGAGGAGGGATGCGCTCCCAGCATGCCCCAGCCCTCTGAGAGCGAGTCTGAGGAAGAGGAAGCCGTACCTGTGAAAAAGCCCAAAAAAGGTGAGCAGAGGCGGACCCGGTTCAGTGAAGGAAATACTGTTTTTTTATCTAACAAATTCACGTATTTATTGGCTCATGTTGTCATACCTCAGATAAAAAGGAGAAGAAGAAAAAGAAGAAAGAAAAGAAAGAGAAGAAAAGAGCGCTGAAGGAAGAGAAACGTGAGACGTCAGCGTCTTCCCCTGTCCGAGTGAAGAAGGAGAAGGAGGACGCGGCGTATGAGAAGTACGCTGGGGGGACCAGGAGGGACAGAGCCGGACCGGACCCCCGAGAGGACCAGGACAGATTCAGAGAGAGGAACAGAGGAAGAGGAAGATATGAGGAACGAGAGCGAGACCGAGGAAGTGACCACCGAGGATCTGCCAAACACAGAGATCACAGTCGGGAAAGAGAACACAGGCGGGAATGAGCTGCGATTCTTTAATACTAATTTTGTGTTTTTGTGTGTGTGTGTGTGTAATTCGAAATTGTAAATAAATCTCTTTTTTTTATTAAACATCTGTCTGGAGTAATTAACTGACCACCTGATATCACACAATATACTCATTTACAGTTTTGGGGAAGTCACATTTATAAATAATGAGTTATTATTATTGTGTATTACGCCTTTATTTTTGTTAAGTTACTTTATTAAAATGAGGTGAACTGTGGCGGGTAACGCTGTCCAATCACGAGCCAGTTTGGTGTTACTATGTTTGCTGGGGAAGTTCGTGTAAGACAAATCTGCGCAGATTTAGGGCCAGTACTCAACTCGTGAGTCGTCATGAAATATTAAATCAATTCAACTTTATTCGCCATGTATAGAGAGCCTAAGTCCCGCCCCTTCGCTTCCGGCTCATGGGACCTTATTTCGGAAAAAATATGAATGGTAGTCAATGGCGAGAGATAACTTATCTTTTTATTCCGTCTGAACTGTGCCCTCAATTACACATATGATGTTGGTCAATTTAAAAGATAATTCTGAAAGTCAAAAACGTCGCAGTTTGTCATTCAACAGAAGAGTAACATTTAGTTTTATGTGAAAATCGCTCTGTGAACTACATCTCCCGGGAAGAGAAACGAGATCCGCTGCTCGTGTGTGTGCAGTCTGGTACAAAACACTCAGGTAGGACGGCGTAACGTTACGATTATAACGTAAGACTGTAGAGACAATGACAGACAGCCTCGGTAAAGTTAGCTTCATTCATTGAGAGAAAATGTGCGCCTTTGGGGTTTGTAGTCTTTGTAATTACGTATTTTCACAGTCTTATACCTCAACGCTTTTACATCAAACTGCGACTTTCTTTACTTTAAAATGTATATTTTAATTTGACAAACATCATATGTGTAATTCAGGGCACAATTCAAACCAGATCAAAATATTTGTTGTCTCTCGCCATTGACTACCATTCAATATTTTTCCGAAGTAAGGTCCCATGGTGGTCGACCGGAAGGGGAGGGACTTAGGCAGGTTTTACTTTACTAGTTACTTTAAAGAGTAATCTGATTACATAACTCGAGTTACTTGTAATGCATTACCCCCAACACGTTTGTTTGACAAATAAATAATCTTTATTTGAGTTTAAATGGTACAAAAACCAAAAAATGTCTTGATGAACAGTGTCAACTGAATACTCTAAAATCAAGATGATGCAATCAAACTACACCAATCATTACGGATTCAGTTGTAAAACTATTAAAATACATTTAGTTAAGAGCGTGAAGTAAAAAAAAAAAAAGATACATATAACCAAGCAGGTTTGCACATTATCCACTTATACCTGTTCAACAGGAAACCGCATTTCATCACTAATATTTCAAATGATCGCTATCGCCACATCAACATATTCAATAACCGAGCAACAGAACTACAAACATACTCTGAAGAGATAAACACACTGAATGTGTGTGTAATAAACAGTTGTGAATGTGGTTTGTTGTGGTGAATTCATCTAAAATAGCCATTTTTGGGTCCAAAATAATTGATTTCGGTAGCAAAACGCCAGTTAGCACAACCGTTTATACTGTAAATGAATAAAATCGCCCTTATACGTAATATCGTTAGTTAGCGCGAGCAGTTCAACTCAAGTCAAATATGACTAATCCATTAATTGGTTAATCAGGAGTCTTGCAGATGTGACCCCATTAGTCTTGATCTGTCACAGACACTAAAGACTCGTCAATACTCACGGTTAAAGGTCAAATGTTTGTTTGCACGGTCACTCTCGTAAGATGTCCCTCTTTTCGAGTACATCACAAACCCAGGACTGATGAAGCTCTCAACAAGCACAAATGCTTACACCGGTTATTAATAAAGAAGCAGCTGCCTACGTCATCACGGCTTTGAATGTAGCGCTCGTGTGCTGTCGTAAGAGCCTTATTAACATTTTTAGCCCGTCTAAAAGTATTTCACAAACTAAATTACGTGAATTATTCAGCTTAAGAATGTTCACATCAATCTTTATCAATGTAACATTGTGTTATATTGAACAGGTCAAGAGCAAAGCATTAGGTTTCTGCAGAAACAACATTCGTTGTGGAAAATACATCACGAAGCAAAATAAAAACGGTTCTGCCTTACAATGTTAAGGACAATTAATTCATTTCAACTTAAAATTACATTAAATTTGACTTTGTTTTTGAGTCTTTTGGTGAGTTAAAGCCAAGGAGGAGTTCACTTTTCAAAAAACTTTTGCTGATAATTTACTCACCCGTGTCATCCAAGATGTCCATGTCTTTCTTTCTTAACCGTTTGGTCCCCATTGAAGTCCATTATATGGAGAAAAATCCTGGAATGTTTTCATCAAAAACCTTAATTTCTTTACGACTAAAGAAAGAAAGATGAGTGAGTAAATTATCAGCAAAAGTTTTTTTGAAAAGTGAACTACTCCTTTAAATTACATTAAACTGACTTTTTTTTTTTAAAAGGTGTGTTTTTGAGACTTTTGGTGAGTTAAAGCAATGTAAAAACATGTCATAACTTATTGATCATTTTCATTTTTTTACGGTGTAGATTTTGTTGGCAAAGCGAGTCTAATATATCGCAGTAACTGTTATAGTAATAGTTGTTTATGCGACAGAAACGCCTCCAGTCCATCCAATCAACAACTGATATATCGATAGAATAAAAGTCCCGGCCCAACTATTTATTTTTCGATTACCAGTTTCATTTGTATGTACTACAATACATCTCAACTTTAACCTTACATTTATCCATTCAATATTGTTTTCGTAGATGAATGCATTTGAAATAACGAAGTTCATCAGTAGTAGGCTATCAAATGTGAATGTAAAGTCATGTTATCACTGGTTGGCATAGGAAATGGGAAAATGCTGCTAATTTCATCGAGTGCCTGATGGGAAGTTGTTTATTCGCCAGTTCATTCGGACGTGGTGCTCAACATTGATCATGATGGCTTGATTGCGAGGCATGGCACCCGCTGGCTTCATTAAAATGTATTTATTCTGTTTTAGGTTCACCTCGGTGTAAATGCCGTGGGAGATAGACAGATGGCTGGTGCTCTACTTTGACACGGTATGTTTCGCTACAAGCAGCTACAATTGGTGGTCGGTCGTATCAGAATTAAGAATAGATCTGTGCATTACTTTATAATCCAAAACCCATTAGGCTAAAATGTGTAAAATACATTTTTCCCATTACTATTGTTTTTGCAATCATGCACGGACTCCATCCTGTTCAACACACATTTACTAGTTTTATACATTACTTAAAATGATGGAAGAGCTACTCACCCTCCATTTGGTTTAACAGCATCATTTAAAGGTCTTTAGATGAATGATGTCCTGTAGATAACATGACAAATTTACAGATTTTGATCTGTCATCTATTAAACGTGTCAAAATAGGATTTCAGACAAAGAGAATTAAAAAACAAACAAACAAATGTACAAGAATTTTCTACTTGGACTGAATGAGCTAGATTCCTCATTAGCATATTTAGTTGCCATGACGACTGCATGTAGAGAGGACGAGAGTCTGTCCGGAGACGCTTTCATCACATGTGATCTATAAATGCATAAATTCATTAAACAAAACAGAATACATTTGCTCTAGAACAGATTTATAAAACATTTAATGTACATTTTTTTAATTATTATTTTCCAGAGAGAATGAAACAGGAGCTGAGGGTATGAAGTTGTGCATCAAACTTGGGATCTCGTCACAGAACCGACCATGCTCTCTCTCTCGCGCACACACACACACACACACACACACACACACACACACACAAAGTCTTCAGAGGTATTTGATAAGAGGCTGCATGGGTCCCATACTCGAACAGTGTAAGTGAAATGCTTTCTGTGAACACACATAATGCCACTTTGTAAATAGTGTAAAAGTCTCACTCAAGACACTGGAGGTTTGGAGCACAGTGACCTGAACCCGTCACACTGGAGTCCCAGAAGAAGGCAGACTGCAGAAGAGACTACGTTTGTATACAAGTAAGGCATTGTGGGTTCATTCTCGAGGGGAGAGTGAGGAGTCTAGACTAAAACAATCATTTGAAATTTTAGACTCGACAATAACAACAAATATCAACAAAACTAAAGTTGTTTATATATTTACAAAAGCGTTCCTCAGTCTTACAGAATACCTTCAATATGTAGAAAGAAAAACTACAAGGACAACAAAACCAGTCAGATTCGGACACTTAAAGGAGTAGTTCACTTTTAAAACACTTTTGCTGATAATTTACTCACCCCCGTGTCATCCAAGATGTCCATGTCTTTCTTTCTTCAGTCGAAAAGAAATTAAGGCTTTTGATGAAAACATTCCAGGATTTTCTCCATATAATGGACTTCAATGGGGACCAAACGGTTCAAGGTTCAAATGAGAGTTTCAGTGCAAACTGTTCAAAGGGCTTTAAATGACTCCAGATGATGAATAAGGGTCTTATCAAGCGAAACGATCGCTCATTTAATAAATAAATAACAAAGTTTAAGTTTTATAACTCTCCTGTTCGAACTCGTTCATCAAAATGAACGAATCTTTTTTTGAATCATGACTCGAAGAGTCCTTGATAAGACCCTTATTCATCGACTAGAATCATTTAAAGCCCTTTGAACAGTTTGCACTGAAACTGTCTTTTGGACCTTGAACCGTTTGGTCCCCATTGAAGTCCATTATATGGAGAAAATCCTGGAATGTTTTCATCAAAAACCTTAATTTCTTTTCGACTGAAGAAAGAAAGACATGGACATCTTGGATGACACGGGGGTGAGTAAATTATCAGCAAAAGTTTTTTTTTTTTTAAAGTGAACTACTCCTTTAATTAATGGGAAAATTGTGCGCAGGTTATATCTTTTACATACAGTCATTGGTGACAAGACAATTTACTCAAAGGTGGAACACCTACATTAAAGAAATAATTCTGTCAATAAAGAACATTCTAGAATCTGTCTGATTTCCTCGACCCTGTGGAACACACAAGCCGTCGTCTAGCTAAATGTGCTGCTCTTTTTCATACAATGAAAGTGAAAGGCATGATCTTAAGCTTTAGCCATTCCTCACTGAATGCGATCGTATGGCTCGAGGAGAGTTCCAATATAATGCACATGGTCCTTTGGTCCCCATCCACATACATTGTATTGAAAGAGAACAGACGTCTGCCTTTGTGTCCCACAAAAAGTGTTACAACACAAGGGCGAATATTGACAGATTTACCATCGGTAGGTCAACTATCCATTTAAAAATCAAGCGTCATGTACAAATATATCTAAGAATATCATCAGATCGTGGGTAACAGAACATCTGAAAAGATTGGCTGTAGTTCTGATGTTGATTACAGACCAGTCCTGTCCTCTGGATAAGTTAACAGAAGTCCACAAATGAACTTATCTACATCAATATCTTGCAACATTGAGGACAGATATAGTGTAAAAAAACAAAAAACAGAGGTTAGATTCTTGCCTTACAAACATGGTGGCGCTGTAGTTATTTTTGCAAGTGAGTTTTATTTCCACCATGCACACACTGCATCTCCACCACGGATATTGTTTCATCAAGCCATTACACAACTATACATTGCCGTGGATCCACTGGATATACCGAGAGGACAACCAAAGTAGTCAGTGCAGGTTTTCTGAGGCAAACGTTACACATTCATGCCAGGAACCTTCCGGATTCACTCGTCAAGTCCCGGGCCGGATATCCCAGACAGTGAATGTGGTCATCCACACCTGAACGTTCCCGGCGGGGAATCAGAAGGTGTTTGAATCCAACGGGAAAATCTCAATTGCACTTCACTCTGGGAAGTCTGCGTTCTCTCGGACAGAAATATACACGAATGCATACGTCTCCCGACCGTCGCCTATGGGAAGAGCCCACCGCCGCCACCTCAGCACATGGAGATGGTCACGTTGATTCCCAGATTGCCGTTGTCTGCGAACAGGTGAGCGATAGAGGTATCAAACACGAGACAGTCACTGTTCATGATGGCCGCCGCTACCCCGTCGTGGATGGAGCGCGGCGTGGCCTCCCACGTGAGCCGCCTACGGTTGCCGTTCAGCTCCAGGCGGTAGGCGAAGTTCTCCGCCTGCTTCCGCGTGCCGATGAGGAGCACGATGGCGAAGAACTGCTGGTGGCCCTCGTATTTCTCCTGCTTCTCTAGAACCAGCATGAAGTGGTGGCCGAAGCACGACTGCATCATGACCCAGTCCACGGCCCCCGGGAGGTTGATATCCGTGGCCAGGAAGACGATGTCCTCGCCCTGTAGGGTGGTGATGGACTTGTGGGCGTGCATGAGATGAGGCATGACGGCCTCCAGGGAGCCCTGCCATTTACAGGAGGCCCCCGGGCATGGGCAGGTGTACGGGCGAAACTCACACACCTCTTCGTGTTCGGGCTTCTCGCTGTGGTGAAGGGACAGCAGACATCCGGCCGAGGCGTACTGTTGGGGAGAAGATGGAAAGAGAGATTACTAGAAGGTACAAAATCGAAAGTGAAGAGCGTCCTCGGGTAAGTAGTGGGAAAACACTTGGGACGCAGCGGATAATCCGAAAATTTTTGGTTTCTGTTTGCGTCATCACAACGCTTCGGCCGTATTGTTTCGGGGATGAAAGGCTCTCGAAAATTTTTGGCCGAAAATGGCCCAGAAGTTCTTCTTCGGTTTTTGGCCAAAAATTTTCGAAAGCCTTTCATTATTTCGAATGAAGTCAATGTAAAGACGCGTTAAGACGGTTCTGCGGCGCGAATAGGGTTGGGAAATTTTCCAGTTCCGGTTCCACCAAACGATTCCGGTTCCCATTCAATTAAAAATATTAGAAAGAGAAAAATCCACAATCCCTTTTGTGTTTATTTCTTATAGTACTTGACAAATGAGTTTAACAGACTGGTAATGTAAACATATTCAACATATTATTAATCAATCTTTGCTAAAAAAAAATAATAATAATTAAAAAGTAAATAAAAAAAATCTGCATTCTCTAGCCCTTGTGCATCAATTTAAAAAAGTTACACTTAGGTAAAAAGAGGACAAAAAACTGTCATAAAAATGTGACGCTTTGGAGCACAGACTTAAGTTTGGTATCATTTTAAAGAAGACCCTTTGCAGATTATTGCTGAAGTAAATAAGTTTATGGTATAAGTTTATGAAAATTATTTATAAAAAAATATTTTATATAAAATACATATTTTATAAATCAGGTTGAACTCAAAACTGCAAAAAAAAAAGCAGCAAGAATGAGGCGTTTAGTGCGGCACAAATGACGCAAATTAAGCATCTGGCATGTTTCGCGCAAATTATTTTATTTGGTGCATTCACGCGTTTGTTGCAAATTCGCGTCTGACGCCCAAATTGAAAATGTATTTAATTAATAGAGCAGAGAAGCTACTGTACTCTACTTCGGTGCATCCCTGACCGAGTGGCAGGAAAGGTGAGTGGAAGGAAGGCTGAGAAATGGTGAGAGAATAAGTAGGATAAGGGTTTTACAGGAGGGCAGGTGAAGGACACAGGAGATTATATATATAGAAGGAACTAGGCCATGTGTCGAGATACGCCAGTGTCATTTGAAGCACATCCACAGAGTGATCCGTCTGTTCATGTGTGTACTTGCCATAAAGGCGACGTCGCTACTAATCACGTGTCAAGCTGTGACAGCCCTCTCATTCTTTTAATGCACGTGTCCATGCAGTTTGGGGAAAGGAGCGGGACGGGTTGAGTTGCTTGAAGATGAATAGCACTCTTTGATTATCTCAGGAAGGGAATATCAATGAAGGTCAAATATGAATGTCTGCTCACTTTACTAGAAATGTGCACACCGCATGACTTTCATTGCATACTCAACATTTATCTCCCTGAATGGCCTACTGGATTGGACTTGCATCAACAAAAGGTGAAATCCCATGATAACCTGATAAATGCACCTTTCAGGGAGTTTCATCAGCTTAGCAGAGCAAAGGCATTCAACTCAAACTGTGGAGGAGACTATAGAAAAAGCAAATCCTAGCATGAATGGGCAGGAGAAATGAGCAAACATACTGGTTTTCAGACATAAAGCAAGCTCAATTAATGTCTAGACAGTGAAGAACTATTTTTCTCCCCCCCTAAAAAAACATTTTTAGAAGGATTATGGGATTCTTTCTTCTGAAAATCCATGCAAACTTTATTAATTACTTGTAAATCCTTGCACCACAGTACAATCGGCTTCCATCGAGTTAGTGCGAGGCTGGAGGTGTGGGCGTACTCAACGCCCCCCAAGGGTGTGCTTCAATATCTGCCAAATTAATTTTTAATCTGAGTGGTAAGTCACTGGCTGCCTAGCAAAATCAATGAGTGACAGCCGTTATCCAGCGGTCCAGAAGACCCCAGAGGCCGTAAACGCCTTAAAACACTGACATTTATTGTTAAGAAGCAGCTAGGAGAACCAATCATCATATCTCCTTCACGTTACACTGGGTTTTCCAAACCGTCTTTCATTAGGACATGGCCTGTGTCCAAATACCCTAAAATTCATTTAGCTAATCCTTCCTCATTACCCAGCCTTTCTTTTACCAATCAAACAATCTGACTTCTAGCGGTGTTGAAGGTTCGTGTGTCCCATCCAAATCAGACAGTTATCCTCTTATCCAGCTTTTTAATGAGAGAATGACAGGATTTTGAGCGGTAATCCTAGGGCCGTACGGTGGAGATAAAGCCTTTTTCTGGAGCGTATTGAAGTATGTGGTAGAAAGGAACCATATCAAGTGTTTGAGTGTGTGTGGTGTTATGAGAATGTGTGTATTCAGTACCCTCAGTCATCACTATACCTGAATTCAGCTGTGAACTTCTCAAAACAAACCAGTATATCAGTAACCTAGCATTGATTAGCCCTTAGAGCAAACAAATTAACATTTCAACAACATATTTGAACATCCAAAACACCAATATACCCACAATTCCAAAAATCAATTCAGAAAAAAAGGAGGACCAACATATTTGCCACTGGTTTCCTACTCTCATTCAAAACTTTGAATCTATCACCAGCGTACATTGTAGGGAAGCTTGATTCCGCTACAGAATGAAAAATAAAAAAGGGGAATTGCGATTTTTTTTCACAATTCTGACTTTTTTTCCTCACAATTGCATTTCTCAGAATTGACAGACAGAAAGTCGAAATTGCGAGATATAAAGTCAGAATTACGTGATATAAAGTCAGAATTGCATGTTATAAAATTGCAATTGCAAGATATAAAGTCGCAATTGCGAGATATAAAGTCAGAATTGTGAGATATAAAGTCAGAATTGTGAGATATAAAGTCAGAATCTTTGTCTTTTTTCCCCTTATAATTGGCCTGATAACTTAGAATTACGAGTTTATATCTCATAATTTTGAGAAAAGATATCAGAATTTTGAGATATAAACTTGCAATTGCGAGATAAAAAGTTGCATTTATTTATTTATTTTTATTCGGTGGCGGAAATAAACGAAGTGCTCTCTTTCTGGTACACCCTTGACGCTGTTCCAGTTTATCCCTGTGGAGACGCACAGACCCTGGGCTAGGAGCTTAGCTACTGAATTATTTACACAATTCCACATTTAAGTTGCAAATTATATCTTGCCACTTTAGCTAAAAGGGGGAAGTCACTGGATATGCTAATTTTGACAATCTATTAATTAGTTTTGTAGTGTGTTGACAGATCAGAACACTTCATGTGTTTTTTTGTTGGGTTTTAATTTGACCCTAGGATAAAATGCTCAGTTTTCAAAACAATTGTGCTCAAGCTTCAAGGGTACCTTTCCTTGTACCAAATGACTGATGCCTTTGCCTGCAATGATGACAGCACTGGGTAGACTCATTTCAAGACACTACTGATGTCTCCCATTCACCTATTCAGAGCAAATGAATGAGGCAGGCTTATCTCTCCTCCAGTAACGAGCAGGAGGACCTTGAGTTGCCATCACCCAAGTGTCAGTTCAAAGCCAAGGCGTCTCCGCATTCAGATCCCGAGAGACTGAACCCAGGACAGACAAGATGGCATCATTACCGTCTCTTTTCCCTTCTCTCTCAAGGACAGGGTGAACGCATGAGACATGGCAAGAGAAAGCGCTCGTCGTTGACCAAGACAGCCCACCATCATCTCGGTCCTCTCTTATAAGGCACCATATGACCTCATCGCTGCTGGGAAGACCAGCTCATAATTACAATCATCTCTGCGGGGGCCTTCAAATAACCCAATCCAAAGGCAGAGAAATCGGATTTCTCCTGATCGGTGGCAAGCCGTCGCACCCGCTTCAACCGCAGCGATGGAAGCCGAGACACTCGCAATCAATAGCAATCCAGTTAAAAGTTTCAGAGCTGAAATCAGCCCAGTGAAAGCCGGAGTAATCAGGTTAAGGGGGGGGGGGGGATCTCGCTCGGTTCTTCAATTACGGAGCAATTAGTGTAACGTGTCTGCGTGAACATAGTATAATTGGCATTGAGCTGGAAACACTGAGCCTTCTGTCATGTAGGACGACATTTAAGTGCGAGACTATACAAAAAAAATCTACAATTTTGATAATGATTTTATAAAAAAGCATTTTACAAAAAATAAGTTTTATTTTATGTCATTTAAAAAAAATATGTCATAAAATGATGAATTTTTTTTTCATGTTTTATGACTTTTTTTTAAACTTAGCCTAGAGAACGTATTCTATTATACAATTATGAGAGTATTTCTAAAGCAATATTTTATTTCTGTAAACGGTGCAACTTTATCCACATAGGCGCCGCAACTTCATTCCCTATTTCCGTAACATTCATATTTTCCTAAAATTGTCCTTTGGTTTCCTCTACAAGTAAATACATGGGCTTAATGCCAGCTGACACAAATGACAACAGGTAACATACGTACCATAATGCATTATATCTAACAAAAGAAAAGAAAAACAATGCATAATATCTAACAAAAAAAAAAGAAAAACAGGTAACATATGTACCATAATGCATAATATCTAACAAAAAAAAAAGCAATGCATAATATCTAACAAAAAAAAGAAAAACAGGTAACATATGTACCATAATGCATAATATCTAACAAAAGAAAAAGCAATGCATAATATCTAACAAAAAAAAGAAAAACAGGTAACATACCATAATGCATAATATCTAACAAAAAAAAAAGCAATGCATAATATCTAACAAAAAAAAAAAAAAAAAGCAATGCATAATATCTAACAAAAAAAAACAGGTAACATACGTACCATAATGTATAATATTTAACCAAAAAGCAAAAAAAGCAATGCATAATATCGAACAAAAAAAAGAAAAGCAATGCATAATATCTAACAAAAAAGAAAAACAGGTAACATAGGCTATGTACCATAATGCATAATATTTAACAAAAAAAAGCAATGCATATCTAACAAAAAAAACAGGTAACATACGTACCATAATGCATAATATTTAACAAAAAAAACAATGCATATCTAACAAAAAAAAAGAAAAACAGGTAACATGAGTACCATAATGCATAGTATCTAACAAAAAACAAAAAAAATGCATATATTAAACTCTTCACATGCAAATACTCACCTTGCTCCCTGGAAGTGGCTTGGTGTGACAAACTGGTCGATTTGTGCCCGTGACACACACACCTCGCTGTCGTGGCCAGCCGAGCAGACACCGCAACTGGGACAAATCCCTCAGGAGAGGGAAGCAGGAGGCCGGGCACAACATCACCCCGATACAGCAATAATTGGAGGTCGTTTGCCGACCGTGTCGGACAAAATTACACTTGTCTAATTCTCACAAATCAATCCGAAGAAATGAAGCTCAACATAAACAAGAAAACTGCTTTTCCATTCACAGGTACATCCAATCTAATGACAATTAATGCAAAAACAAACCCTAGCGAAGAGTCAGAGGCAAACTGAACACGCTGTCCTCATTCACCCAAGCGAAAACAGCCTTCCCATGAGTGCAAGTGTGTGTACGGGAGTAATTATATTCAAAGTGTCTCTGTTTACCTCTGAAGGACACTGCCAAAACACAAGCGGAGCGGGGAGAGCGACGCAGTCCCCTCACTCAAACCAAACTAACAACCTATTGATTTAAAACACACTGCATTGTCCCCTCACAGGACCAGAAAGAGACCCATACACAAACTGTCAGTGTCAAAACACCTCAATCCCAATTTAGATTCTGTTCTCATTCCACGCAGACGCAAACAAACACACTCAGTTCCCAATTCTGGAAAAGAAAAAGCTCTCAAAGCGCATCTACGAACCGCAGCATCCTGTTCAAATCAATCAGCCTCAATAAATAAAGGCTTTTAAACGCAGTCAGGTGAGATCTTGTACCAAAGCATCATCCTCTTCTCATACTGTGCGAGACCCTGCAGATATAGCGCTGGATAAACGACTAACGACTGCGATCTCCGCAAAACAAGCGTTCCTCCGGAGGATGACGCGAACAACAGTGTGTGTGGACTGCAGCACTGGCACGCGTACACACGGCGGGAGGGGGTGGGGGAGGGAGGGAGGGAGGGAGGGAGGTATGTGTGTGTGTGTGTGTGGAGGGGGGGGGGGTTCTCACCTCCCCATTCCTCCGCTCGTGTTTTTTTCGCTCTCTCTCGCCATTTGGGGACTTGAAGCTGAAGGTAATCTACAGGTCTTTCATGTTAGATTTGCGCTGCTTTATTCCCCCGCGGCGCTTTGAAGGGCAGATATAGAAACATGCGTATATACACCAGTGAGTGAGCCATGGGGGGAAAAGAGGATTAAATTTGTGAAAAACAACAAAAATATAGATATTTTTATGTTGATAATGTGATGAAAGACGTCGCACGCCATTTGATCAAAAATATAGGCTGTCAAACGATTAAACGCATTCAAAATAAAAGTTTGTGTTTACATAACATATGTGGGCGTAGTGTGTATAATTATTTTGTATATATAAATACACACATGCATGTATATTTAAGAAAAATGTGTTCTTAATATTGCAAATATTTATATTTATTAGGGCTGTCAAAACGACTAATCGCATCCAAAATAAACGTTTGTGTTTACATAATATATGTGGGTGCACTGTGTATAATTATTTTATATATATATATATATATATATATAAACACACACACATGCTTGTATATATTTAAGAAATATTTTCATATATATTCTGTATATAGATTTATATATAATTTATATTATATATAAATATTTTATATATAAATAATATTTTTTTCTTAAATATACATGCATGTGTGTTTTTTATATATATACAAAATAATTATACACAGTGCACCATATATTATGTAAACACAAACTTTTATTTTGGATGCGATTAATCGCGATTAATCGTTTTGACAGCCCTAATATTTATACATAATATTAATTATGTATAAATAAAGTATATACTTTCAGATTTTTCTTAAATATATACATGCATGTGTGTGTATTTATATATACAAAATAATTATACACACTACGGCCACATATATTACGTAAACACAAACTTTTATTTTGAATGCGATTAATCGTTTGACAGCCCTAAAAATAATATCCCAGATAGCAAACTGACATTGAATCAGCGTGGAAACATGACATGGAAACAACGTTGATCTGACATTGTTTTTGCTCATCGAATTAACGTTGAACCAACGTCAGACGTGTCATTCTTACAAAACTAACAGAAAAATCGACGTTGTTTCAACGTTATGAAAGCGAGAAAGGATTTTGAAGGCTGATACCGATACAAATATTTGTTGGTTTTAAAATCCGATATATCGGCCGATATTATTGTTATTTTTTTTATTTCAGAAACGCGTAAAACAAAATATTACCAGATTTCTCCAACATTAGTTATTTGTAGTTAATTATGAGTTTTAACTAAATGCATGACTGGTTCTCTTTGCCCCGACTCAGGTTGCAGGATGTGTGGCGGGACGGTGTAGAGCGCCCTCTGGTGGACAAACTATACAACTCCAACACTCATGACATGGTTCAAGCGTGTTTCGTCCGTTTTTATTTTATTTTTGAAATATTAATTTATCGGCCATTATAACTGCCGATACCGATAGTTTGGAAAATGCCTAATATCGGCCGATAATATCGGTCTGGCTCTAATTAAAATGCTAACTTTGATATTACATTGTGGGTGTAAATGAATAGGCTTGGACACAACGCACAATAGTGACACCAGAATAAAAATATTCATTATTCTGAAGCTGAAAATACATAATTATGCTTGCAATCGGTCTCTGACTAGAGACAGTGTTGGTCGGAATTATTTGCCCACAAGGTAAATATGATCAAATATGGCTGTAAAAATAAATCTGAGTTGTTGAGGTGTACCTCTCTCCAGCTAAAACAAGAAAACAGTGTTTTGATGTGGACCGCATGAAGAGAAAGGACACAGAAAGCACTAAACTTGCCTTGGGTTCTCAAAACAGGCAATTGAATTAAGCGAAGCTGCTCATGGATTTATGGGGCATGACGGATTGACCCGTGATTGCAGTTTAGATTTAATGTTCGCTGAGCTGGGACAGAGACAGATCGTACCGATACTGGTTCAGTCTTTTTATTTCGCAGGAGCCAGTAATGTGTTTTCACAGTCAGGCAAATGTCATGTGTAACTCCAGGAACTGTTAAACTGAAATAAACAGCTAAAGTCTCTTCAAGTCAAATTCTTCATGCCATAAAATAGCTTGAACATAACTTGCCTCATTTAGTATACACATTACACGGTTCGATGAATATGCAAATGAGCCCCGCCTCTACTCACTCACTCAGAGAGCCACTGGTTGACGATCACATGTTGATCTGATTGGTTACACGGTCGTTTGTGACATGAAATGCAAGTATAACTTCAGTTATCTTAAACATGAGATGTTCTTTATATGAAGGACTTAGAAGTAGATTTTCCCGTTTATACCAGGGGTGTGCATGAATATTCGGCCGTAAATGCACAGAATCCATGATAAATCACAAGCACTAACTCGCAGTAAGAACTAAATACACTGGGTGGCGCTGTGGAGCGTTAACAGGTTGTTTGCATTTGATCGCAACGTTGTCGTCCGCCTCGCGAAGTTTGGAATTACTTAAAAAAATGCAATTACTTTTGATCAAATTAATGAATGAATCTGCGTTTTATCGTCACCATAAGAGAAATCACTTAAAAAAATAACGTCCTTTTAGTTAGCGGATATTCAAATACTCGATTTTTATGAGCTTGAATACTCGAATGCAATATTTAAAAAAAAAAATGCCCATCCCTAGTTTATACCATGATCATTTGCTAGCATTAATAAGTTAAGGCTGTTATTAACGTTTGCAATGCAATGTTTAAATTACACGTAATTTAGTTAGCTACCACATATTAGATCATCATGCAGATTTTTATTGTGGAAAAAGTCTAAAATAACTCAAGTCAGAGAGTTACAGATGCCAAAACTATCTGTTCAACCTATTAGTACTCGAAATGAAAAAATAAATAAATAAATAAATAAATACAGGACGATTTTCCACTGCCGGGTCGAACGGTTATTCTTATAATTCTTAAATTTGTATATTAGACTATCATTTCAATATATATTAGTACTTCATCTCAATTAGTAGACTGGAACTAACTGCTATAATAAACATTTAAAGCTACACTGTGTGATTTTTACCCCCATCTAGTGGTGAAAAGGTATATGACCATCCAATGAATATTAGTTTCTATTCCTCTCAATTCCGATTTCGTTTTAACTCCTACGGTGGCCAATGTAGTCCAAGATTAACACGGCTTCCAGTTCGACCTCGTCCATGAGTGTTAACTCAAACGTAAGCTTGAATTAACGGGTATGTCCCTCTTTGGCTAATGTACTTTCAAGATGGAGGGGCAACATACCCGTATGTGTTTTCAATGGCATATTACACACTCACGAGAATACTTTATTACTTAAACGAAGTTAATATACATTTTTGTGTACATATATTTTTGAAAGAAAATGTTTTTAGCTAAGAATAAACTAAAAGAATTACACAGTGTAGCTGTAAGCACATGGATGTATATAATATTACAAACATCCCCAAACTGAGGGAGAGGCTAGACTTCAGTAATCGCTCGATTTACAACAGCCACCAGTTTCTGTCAAAGCTGAACCCTGAAGAGCTCAACAGAGACGACCACCTGTCAATCAATCAACTGCAGCCCCTCAACACAAGCGCTCAAAAAGCCAAGCGAGACGGGGACGGGATGGGATAGGCAGCCTGCCAGTGTGTGTGCACACTCCAAAACCACTCCAATTTACATTTCCTGCACACACACACACACACACGCCAGAGAGAATACCTGCTCTGATTAACGCAGACATGAGCAGAATGTAAAGAGCTGAGGAACGTGGAAATTTTAGGGTCGACAGAGTGTGAAATGTAAATGATAGAGAGACACTATGAAGGGAAGAGAGAGAGAGAGAGAGAATGAATTAGGAGAAATGGCTTCCTCTCCCTGATTGGAAGGAGCAGTAAATGAGTTGGATACTTCCATGTCGGGCATTATACAAATTTATATTCTGCCACAACTCATTTAGTGTCAACACTTTTCACTATGCCGCATGGCATGGCATATATGGCTGGCTATATTATAAACCACTGATGTGATATCTCAGCGCAATAAAACGTTCATCCACAGCAGAACTAAAGGCCATGTGAAACCCTAATGTATACATGGGTTGTGTTCGTAATCATACATTACTCCACTAATATCGTCCACTTGAGGGAGTGAAAGAAGAGAGACAGAAGTTGGTTTGTTCTTGCCGTTGAACAATTATTTGAAACAAAACAAACTGGCAGTTCCAGTAGTAATAATAAAATATTTATCTTGAACTTGGACATTGAAACTAGCATGAATTAAAAAATTATTTCTACTTTATATTTACTGTAGGATATGACGCTGTAGCCACATTGGACCATTGGTTTGGAAAATGGAGGATTCAGTCACGCGTCAGCAGCGTCACTGAACGCGGAGTCGTAGTTTTAGTTATTTTTGGACCAAAATGTATTTTCGATGCTTCAAAAAAAAAAACATTCAAACTAACCCACTGATGTCACATGGACTACTTTGATGAAATCTTTATTTCCTTTCTGGACAGTTTACTATGGAAGCTTGTTTCCGCCACTGAATATAAAAATAAAATAAATAATTGTGACTTTTTATCTCAGAATTCCGACTTTTTTTCTCACAATTGCGAGTTTATATCTTGCATTTCTGACTTTATTTCTCAGAATTGTGAGATAAAAGGTCAGAAATGCGTGATATAAAATCGCAATTGCAAGTTATAAAGTCAGAAATGCGTGATATAAAGTTGCAATTCTGAGAAAAAAAGGCAGAAGTGCGAATTTTTATCTCAGAACTCTGAATTTTTTTCTCTCAATTGCGAGTTTACGTCTCGCAATTTTGACTTTATTATACATATTTGCGAGTTTATATGTCGAAATTCTGACATCTTTTCTCAGAATTGTGAGATATAAACTCGCAATTGCGACTTATCAGGCCAATTCTAAGGGCGAAAAAGACTAATTCTGAGATATAATGTCAGAATTGCGAGAAGTAAACTTGCAATTGTGAGATAAAAAGTCGCAATTATCTTTTATATTTTTCATTCTATGGCGGAAACAAGCTTCAACAGTATACCGTACACATGTTCAATGGAGGGACAGAAAGCTCTCGGACTAAATCTAAAACATCTTAAACTGTGTTGTGAAGATGAAAGGGCTAGGAACGACAAGAGGGAGAGTCATTAATGACATCATTTTCATTTTTGGGTGAACTAACGCTTCAATGGTACAACATTCCCCCTCAGCCCGACCACATATTACACGCCATGACAGGAAACGACAAATCACTGGTTTGAAAATCGGTCTAGTGGCATGTCCAACCATCAATATCGTCTATTCCTCAAATCCTAATTGGGTAGAACAAGGTTAAATTGCACTTTCATTCAATTTGAGCCCCCATTGTATGACAAACCGCGGCGTCCGCTCCAGTCTAGCCTCATGGGAATCATTCTGTTCAGGCACAATAGTCTCTCAGAGCTCTCGCTGGCCCCTGATTAAACGGCTCCGTTAAGTGAATGGCCACGCAGCTGTAGAAGAAGGGCCACAAAGAGAAGATGATTGAAACAGAGACAATTGAGCCATCCCATTAATCTCGCCTGGCTTACTTTAACCATATTCACATCGAGGAACTGATCTGGGGAGGGACGATATTAAGCTATATATTTACAAAGAGGATTGGTGGGCCCTCACTTAGCTTATTTAACTCATCCATGGATTAAAGGAAAGTGCTTTAATGGGATGAGGAAAGGTCACCCAGTACGGGATTGATCACGGCTGACTGAAGAGCACATTGACTGTGCTATAATGGACATTAAACAAAGCTTAAGCGATGAGGAACGAAGGTTAAACTCAAAAAAAATTCAGCAAACCATCCAAATGCGTATTTAACAGAAAGTTCAGACGCGTTTTTTTTTTTTTTTTTCAAATTAGAAACCATTCTTGAAACCATTTCCAAATGGTGAAATATCCAATCACAATGTTTGACACAGAGTTCACCCAAAAATAAAAATTCTGCTCTTTACACACCCTCATGTTGTTTCAAAACCACTGAATTCTGCTATTATGAAAAATGTTTCATTCATTT
Organism: Cyprinella venusta; assembly: GCA_038021265.1. NCBI lineage: Eukaryota > Metazoa > Chordata > Actinopteri > Cypriniformes > Leuciscidae > Cyprinella > Cyprinella venusta. The sequence goes on along the minus strand of CM075880.1, from coordinate 400,527 downwards.
TCTCCCTGTTGACTGTTCATTGTATGGAGGGGGGTTTGGATTTTTATAAAATATAAAATATAATTTTTAAATATATTTTTTTTAATAACAAAGCTTAAGTTTTATAAGCTCAAATGCTCGCCTTGCTCTGTTCTGTGATGCGCGTTCGTGACTCTCCTGTTCGAACTCGTTCATCAAAATGAATGAATCTTTTCCTGAGTCAACTCGTTCGTTTCGTTCGTTGAATGAACCAAATGACACGAAAAAAAGATTCTTTCACTTTGATGAACAGGAGACTCACGAACGTGCTTCACAGAACAGAGCAAGGCGAGCATTTGAGCTTATAAAACTTAAACTTTGTTATTTATTTATTAAATGAGCGATCGTTTCGCTTGATAAGACCCTTATTCATCGTCTGGAATCGTTTAAAGCCCTTTGAACAGTTTGCACTGAAACTCTCATTTGGACCTTGAACCGTTTGGACCCCATTGAAGTCCATTATATGGAGAAAATCCTGGAATGTTTCCATCAAAAACCTTAATTTCTTTTCGACTGAAGAAAGAAAGACATGGACATCTTGGATGACACGGGGGCGAGTAAATTATCAGCAAAAGGTTTTTAAAAGTGAACTACTCCTTTAAGTTCAAATTGTATTTAACCATAATGCAATTTCATTTATTTGTAAATGACATGCAACTAAGTATTCTTTTTAAAACCATGCTTCTTTTTCCACAAAGGTTTCCTTTAAAAGTTGTCACAAAGAGCTCAATTAACCTATTAACTTTTAAATGATTGATTGCTTTTAGTGTGGATCGTTGTGTTCATTAGCCTGTCTGGACTCCACGATGGGCCGTTTTCCTCGTGTCCAGTGAGCCGTGATCGCTAGAGGCAGATGTCGCGTCATTAAACAGGCCGAGCAGAATGTGGTCAAGGATCGCTGCGTCCATCATTAACGTGCAGGAGAAGTGAGGAGTGACGATCAGCGGGATATAAAACGCTGCTGACGCGGCACCAGAGGTCAATACTGTTTTCCATAGGCGTCCTCACACTGTACAGTGAGAGAGAGCTCGTGTGCATCAGATAATCCAATCAGAAGATGGAGCCGAAGGATGATATTGCTCCGCGCGTGATGAAAAGCAATTCCCTTCATATAATAAAGAGCTGCACAGAAATGAAACTACTGTACTTACGGGAATGTGCTATTACTTTGTTCTTCCTAATCAAGTGGAGGAGGTAAATACATAACAAAACACACAACATGCGCTAGCTAGGCCTACTGTATAAGGTCTCAAGATTCAGTCATATTCTGTTCCATTCCAAAAGCTTAGAAATTGAGGGTGGGCTGCAGATGAAAATATACTGATCTTAAAGGGATACTCCACTTTTTTTGGAAATAGGCTCATTTTACCACTCCCCCAGAGTTAAACAGTTGAGTTTTACCGTTTTTGAATCCATTCAGCCGATTTTCTGATATTTAGAAAAATTTCAGTAACCAGACAGTTTCTGGTCTCATTGACTTCCATAGTAGGAAAAAATATACTATAGAAGTCAATGAGACCAGAAACTGTCTGTTTACTGATATTCTTCTAAATATCAGAAAATCAGCTGAATGGATTCGAAAACGGTAAAACTCAACTGTTTAACTCTGGGGGAGTGGTAAAATGAGCCTATTTCCAAAAAAAAAAGTGGAGTATCCCTTTAAGAGCAATAACATTTGAAAAGGTGTGTTTGTAAAACCCCAGTGGTGAGGAGTCTATTTTCACTTTGTTACTGTTCGACTTAAAGGGATAGTTCACCCAAAAATGAAAATTCTGTCATTAATTAACAGATCCGCAAGACTCTCATTCATCGTCGGCACACAAATTAAGATATTTTGAATGAAAACTGAGAGCTTTCTTTCCATTGACAGCCACTTTCAACCCCTAGAAACGCAAGTAAAGACATCATAAATGTAATCTGCGTGACCCCAATGAATAAGACCCTTATTCATCGTCTGGAGTCGTTTAAAGCCCTTTGAACAGTTTGCACTGAAACTCTCATTTGGACCTTGAACCGTTTGGTCCCCATTGAAGTCCATTATATGGAGAAAATCCTGGAATGTTTTCATCAAAAACCTTAATTTCTTTTCCACTGAAGAATGGACATCTTGGATGACACGGGGGCGAGTAAATTATCAGCAAAAGTTTTTTTGTTTTTTTTTTAAAGTGAACACCTCTTTTAAGAGCTGCAGGGTCCGAAGTAATTTCACATGCTCATGTGACCACAACCAAAGAAACCACTGAATAATTCATACTCATTTTTATGCTTTTTTAACGATTTCAGTTGTGGCTATGTAATACAATAACAGTCCAGACAATGTGTGCACTTCAGTGGTGCTGAGAGGTGTTTATAAATTATAATATATATCTGCATGCGATATGACAAGTGACAGTGTGGAGAACATATCCACTGAATCAGCAAGAAGAAGCAGCACTGAGAATTAGTATTAATATTAGTTTGCTCGTTACCATGCATTCTTTAAATAAAGCTAAAACAGCTAACTGTGCATTCTTTCCAGAAAATATTGCTGTGCTGTATAATTGTGTTATTTATGCATGTATTATATTATGGCACTTCCAAAAAAAAATGAATAAATGCATATAATTGATGGCATTATCTATACTCCTCCACCCCCACCCTCAAAAAAACAGCAATTACAAATAATAATAATAATAATTTTTAAAAATGCCAATCAGAGCAATTCCACTATAGTACGGATTTGTCATATGGTCATTGTTCAGTAAAAAATATTGCAAGTTTGATAGATATCAGTTTTATACAGGGGCTTAAAGGAGTAGTTCACTTTTAAAAAAACTTTTGCTGATAATTTACTCGCCCCCGTGTCATCCAAGATGTCCATGTCTTTCTTTCTTCAGTCGAAAAGAAATGAAGATTTTGGATGAAAACATTCCAGGATTTTCTCCATATAATGGACTTCAATGGGGACCAAACGGTTCAAGGTCCAAAAGACAGTTTCAGTGCAAACTGTTCAAAGGGCTTTAAACGATTCCAGACAATGAATAAGGGTCTTATCAAGCGAAACGATCGCTCATTTAATAAATAAATAATAAAGTTTAAGTTTTATAAGCTCAAATGCTCGCCTTGCTCTGTTCTGTGTGACTCTCCTGTATGAACTCTGAATCTTTTTTCGTGTCATTTGGTTCATTCAACGAATGTTCCAAATGTTCTGTTCTGTGATGAGCGTTTGTGACTCTCCTGTTCCAACTCGTTCATCAAAATGAACGAATCTTTTACCAAGTCAATTTGATTGTTTTGAACCAAATGACTCGGAAAAAGATTTGTTCATTTTGATGAACGAGTTCGAACAGGATATTATGATGTTATTGATTTTCTTAGAGAAGGAGGAAGCGAACTCACTTCACTGGGAATGTGACTTCGGGGGTTGTTAGTCTTTCTACAGTGGCAAAAAGAATTAAAAAGATAATAAAATAAAGTGCACACTATTAGAATCTCGGCTAGTGTGAACTTCCTGTGCAGAAACAGGAGGGATGATGGCGCGAGAAATGTCGATAAACAACAATTGTGCTTTATCGACCACACGTATTCTTGAGGTATAAAGAGTCCTACAACATTTCGGTCATCCTTTCTGCGTTCGGCCTGCGGTCTTTCATTCTTTGCCCTCTGCAGTTCACATGTCGATATGCTGACCGTGTCCCTTCTCAACATCCCTGCTGCACACACACACACACACACACACACACCCCGTGAGCAACTCATCTGTGAAATTAATTACGGGCTGCTCACATTCGTTCCTCCAGTTATATGATGAAGGGCTGCAGCTCTTACAGTAGGGGGAGGAAAACCATCTTTAGATACACCTCTCAGCACAGCTCATGTGTAAAAACTGCACATTTCTCATTAATCCGTCCATCTCTTTACTTAATTGACACTGAGTGCCAGGAGATCTCTGTGCAACTGTGTGTGTGAGCTGACAAGACATTAAAACGTTTGCACAGTAAAAGTAACATGTTAAAAAAAATTAGGGCTGGGTAATAAATATCGATTCTCCTTATTACGAACCGATATCGATTGTTAAATCTCAAGAATCGATTAGTCATCCTGTTTCATTTGAATGAATGGATCATTGTATCGCGGCTGCGCGCATCCAAAAATCACAATAATGTTTGTCCTTTGGTACTATTGATATGAAATAAAGTCTCAATTTTCAAATTACGTCCATTTTCTTTAGAAATTCAAAAACATAAATAACGTTTTGGCGCTGTGGCGGGAGATCGCTCTGACGCAGCTGAAGAGAAGCAGCAGCGCTGATCTCACTTCCGGGTTAATAAAACCAGTCACAGCGCCAAATAAACATGAATGAGCGTCTGAAAGTGTGTTAAAACTTATCGAAATCCGGATCATGACACATTGATTCACTCAATCAGCGTTTCAACCGTGGAAAGACGTCAGGTAAACAGCTTATCAATGTCATGTATCGTCATATTTACCTCAGAAAACCCACATAAACTCGTTAGTCAGATAGAAAAAATAACTCTAGAGAGGAGCATTTTGATAAATATATACACCATATTACATATGCATTATAATCTTAATGTTTTTCAATATTTAATTTATATTTTTATAAATCTGGCATTTTTTTTATTTTATGACAGCCACCATTTAAATGTTTATATTTCATATAATCTTCTTATTATAAAAATAAATAAAAGTGTAATTTAAGTGTTTGTATAGCTACAAAACAGTTAATTATTACCTTCATATTAGGCTAATGAAGCCTATAGGCTACAACTAGACTCCCACAGTTTACAGCATTAAGAGATTTGATTTCCTTGAGAAAATTAGCCATTTATTGCAACTGATGTCCAAAAATCAATATTGAATCGAAATCGAATCGAATTGCAAGCTTGTGAATCGAATTGTGAAATTTGTGTCAATACCCAGCCCTAAAAAAAATATAATTTGAGTGAATACAAAAACACAAACCAACACATTCTCACCTATGAAAGGTTATCCCATTTCATCTCTACGGTTCCAGAAGCTGCATGTTGAGACAACATTGATTATAGACCATTTCACAAGATGTAAACAACACTGGTCCAGAAGCACTTCCTGTTTCAGTTTGTAACTGTTTTCTTTATTTCACATGTAAAGAAAACATGTTAAAGATACTTGTTTAACTTTTTGATTCATATTTATATGTTCTGTTGGTTGTATTTTATCCCAGCTTTTATGTAGTGTTAAAAAACTGAAACAGGAAGTGCTTCTGGGCCAGTGTTGTTTACATCTTGTGAAATGGTCTATAACTGTGAGTGACGACACGCTGACCGTTGCAAGATGACAGGAGCGCAGATGTGTCTAAAGCGAGGGAGAGTGGCATCTACGTATGCATTTCTATGCTGACAACAGCCAATTGGAGTACTCGAAGTGGACACTTATAGAACAATACCAAAAATATCAAAATGACTAAACGTCAGACTGCCTACATTCACTAGGGTAAACTATGGTAATGAAGAATTGTGTGAGAATAAATCTTGTAAGGAAGAAAATAAGAAATCAAGATCATGCACAAACTGATTTTCCGAGACAGCAGAGCCTTGTGTGTTGTACACAGAATGCTTGGATGAGTATTTCACTCAGTGCTGCAATCATTGAGCCCGCTGTCAGCAGTGTCCGCCACACTGTGGCGCTCTCCTATTAAAACAGAGTTTGATGAGGATCATTACAAACCTCTAATTGACTTTGCACCCGCCACCATTCATAGCGACATCAGCTTGTCGTGTCTTAAACCCACAGAACAGGCTGAAAATAGATTCACATGGCAAAATAAATGCCCAAGCCTGAGGGGACTAAGCGTATCCATGTCTAATCTGGCTGCCTGGTGTGTGAGGAAAGCGTCTCATCTCAGTGACGTCTCTGAGGAACTGCTCTCTTCCTGCCAGACTCTCTGGGCCGAGCTCCAAACGGACATCCTACATGAGGTGCGCTGCTAAGACATCTGACCAGACACTACCACTGAGATACAAGCCTTCCGTTTCCTTTTCCACTTCTCCCAAAGCATATGTTTCTTAAAAACCGAATAAATCATATTTAAGACGTTTAAGACCTCTTTTAAGCCCTGTACATATACAATAAAGGGGGTAGAGAGCTGGGTATTGACACAAATTTCACAATTCGATTCGATTCTGATTCGATTCAATATTTTATTTTTTTGGATTATTTTGGATATCAGTTACAATAAATGGCAAACGTTCTCAAGGAAATCAAATCTCTTAACTAATGCTGTAAACTATGGGAGTCTAGTTGTAGCCTATAGGCTTCATTAGCCTAATATGAAGGTAATAATGAACTGTTTTGTAGCTATACAAACACTTAAATTACACTTTTATTTATTTTTATAATAAGAAGATTATGAAATGTAAACATTTAAATGGTGGCTGTCATAAAAACTTGCCAGATTTATTCAAATATGCATTCAACATCGAAGAACATTAAGATTATAATGCATATGTAATATGGTGTATATATTTAGCAAAATGCTCCTCTCTAGAGTTATTTTTTCTAGCAGACTAACGAGTTTATGTGGGTTTTCTGAGGTAAATATGACGATACATGACATTGATAAGCTGTTTACCTGACGTCTTTCCACGGTTGAAACGCTGATTGAGTGAATCAATGTGTCATGATCCGGATTTCGATAAGTTTTAACACACTTTCAGACGCTCATTCATGTTTATTTGGCGCTGTGACTGGTGTTATTAACCCGGAAGTGAGATCAGAGCTGCTGCTTCTCTTCAGCTGCGTCAGAGCGATCTCCCGCCACAGCGCCAAAACACTATTTATGTTTTTGAATTTCTAAAGAAAATGGACGTAATTTGAAAATTGAGACTTTGTTTCATATCAATAGTAACAAAGGACAAAGATTATTGCGATTTTTTTTTTGGATGCGCGCAGCCGCGATACAATGAACCATTCATTCAAATGAAACAGGATGACTAATCGATTCTTGAGATTTAACAATCGATATCGGTTCGTAAAAATGAGAATCGATTAATATCGAGAAATCGATATTTATTACCCAGCCCTAGTTATTAATTAGTCACCTTCATGTTGTTCCAAACCTGTAAGACTTTCATTCAGAAAAAGAGGTTCAAACAACTTATAAAACACTTTGCTGAAACAACAGTGGAGCAAGCTTTACTTTCACCTCAAATGTTGAGGCTTACTTTCCTTTACTTGTGGCTTGTCTCACAGACTCTGAAGACTGCACTCCATCAAGTACCAGTTGCCATGTCCTGATTATATCCACTGTAAGGAGGAAACATTACCCCAGGGAACAAGAGTGGTGATCAACTTTCAACCAGCGATAACATAGAGAGAATACAACTTTAATGTACTGATGATGTAATCAAGGAGAATCAGGCCAGTCACCAGAAAACTTCACGCTCAAAAACTGCCCAAAAAGCAAAACTGTGAACTGATCTTAGCATTTAATATGCTGTATCAAGAGCTAGAACTAATCCAGAGTGAATTCAGATCATCAAATAACAAGCAAAACCAAGTCAAGCAAGGTTTTAATAAGACTAATAATTAATTACCCCAGTAAAATGACAGATCCTTGTCTCTAAAAATTGCTGGGTTGTTTTAACCCAATTTTGGGTCAAATGTTGAATAACTCAGCCATTGAGTTAATTTTTTTAATGACTTTTTTTAACCCAACGTTTGGGTTTGTCCATATTTGACCCAAAGCTGGGTTAAAACAACCCAGCAGTTTTAGAGGTTAATTCTCCCTTAAAATAATAATAAATAATCATGTACTGTGATTGTGTGCTTTCCATCAGCAGTTTAGAATCAGAACTAGATTTGGAATCACAAATAAATCACCCGTTTGATCCAATTCAAGCGCTCCGGTTTTTCAAAAATCAACAAAATGTTACTCTTTTTTTTGCGATCCTCCTTAATTTGCCATTATCTTATGAAAGATTAAATGATTGTTATTTTTCTGGGCCGTATGACTACTGTAGATCTAGTGTCATGGTCTGTGTACTTTTTCGTTCATTCATTATCCTATTTCGGAATGAAAGGTGAAATTTAAAAAAGAAAAAAGAATGTTTAAAAGAAAAATCAGAAATGGCTGTATTTTGTTTTCCAAATGTATTGTTGTCATCAAATAATAGTATTAGAAAATTGGACGACATTTCCGATCGTTTTTTAATCTGTAATATTTTGTTTATTGTATTTCAAATGACTGTCACCACTCTTTTGCCATGTTCAATATTCTCAATTGTCAGATCCACAACAGAACCGGAAGACAATACAATGCTGAATAAAGTCGTAGTTTTTGTTATTTTTAGACCAAAATGTATTTTCGATGCTTCAAAACATTGTAACTAACCCACTGATGTCACATGGGCTACTTTGATGATATCTTTATTTCCTTTCTGGGCAAGTACAATTCCAACGGAGGGACAGAAAGCTCTCGGACTAAATCTAAAATCATCTTAAACTGTGTTGCGAAGATGAACGGAGGTCTTATGGACTTGGGAGGGCGAGTCATTAATGACATCATTTTCATTTTTTTTTTTTTTTTTTTTTTTTGTGTGTGAACTAACCCCAGTTTAAGTGTAATTTCTGCGCCCCTAGCGTCAACAAACGAAAAATAAAAAACAACAATGAATGTTCTCACACAGGTTTCCGAAACACTCCCCGCCTCTGCTTGTCATTGGTTTAACAAAAAGATAACCCCGCCCCCAAACACACGCCACTGGTTGAGACCATAGACTGTGGTTGAGACAGTGTTGATACATCGGTTATGGAAGGGATAACGTTACTCCAAATATAATTTTAGATATATGATATCAATCTAAGAACAACTGAATATTAAGCTACAATAAAGAATAGATAACAGACAAAATACACATTTCAGGTGACTGAAAATATGAATGGAGACGCGCTGCGTGTTCTTGGCTTGATGTAATACACCTGTGGCATCTGAGCTTTAGTTACAGGATATGAGCACACTTCCTAAACTCATGGCTGCCTGTGTGCCATCATCATACATACAGTACTGAATGAAACAACTGTCAGGTATCTGGAATGGTTATAAAGAAAGTTGTGAATGCATTTCACCAGTGCTTAGGGGTTGATCTTCTTACCTTACACGGAAACGGTAGGTTAGATGCAACTTTTTCCATAGCCAAGTTCCTTATGCTCGGCGTCAGAGGGCCGCGACAGGTTGGACAGCAGCTGAGCTTTTGCCGACACTGGTTACACACCAGATGCCCAGCCTGGCACTGCAATATCGGAGGCAGCACATAGTCGAAACACACCGGGCATTCAAACAACGCTGTCAGTTCGGCTGACTGTCCCGGTAGGGCAACGGCAGGAAGGGTTACGGCGACCGCGGGCACAGTACCAGAGCCCGGGACAGAGCCAGAGACCCCTGCGGCGGCGGCTGTGGCTACGGCTGTTCCTCCAGAACCTCCATGCTTACTTCCTCCTGCTTTCCCAGCTCCGAGTCCCCCAGCCGCACCACCCGTCGAGGACGGACGGCTCATGGCGAGGAGTGTAGATCTCCGATGGTGTAAAACCCCGACGAGTTCAAGCCCGAGAGCCTCACCATGTACTCCCAGCTGACGAGAGACTCGGTTCCGAGCAGCCTCCAATCCCCCGCGGATACAACATGGCCGCCATAGTTTGAGAGCGAGTAACGAGGCTATTGGATGAAGGAGGTTTGATTGACACTCTTCTCAGCCAATCACAGAGCTGCGCTTGACGTTTACGTAAGAGTCTACGTGACTGGCTAGTGAAGTAAACAGCAAACAGTTGCACTACGGCACTACCGAAGGATGTTTCATTGTTTAGTTTTATGCAATCAGAAGACTGACGCATTTAAAAGATTAAAGCTAAATCGTTTTTAAATCGTTTTAAAACTAAACAGAATGAAGATACAGTCTTACTGAAAAGTTCGATTAGCTCTATTAAAACCCCCTCCTATCTGGTTCACCAATAACAAAATGAATTTCAGTTAACCATGCTTGGGATACACATGAAATATGTGTAAAAATACTTTAAAATGACCTCATTATTTTTTTATGAACGCATTATTAATTTCAATCGTTCTCAATCTGGAAAAACACTTCTAAATATTGCTATTTTTTAATATGTGCACATGAGATTTTGTAAAATGTTGTTCCGTTCTCTTTTGCTACCTCAAATTATATATATCGGTATAATGTACCATTAGCATAAGTATCATCATCCTGAAGTAACAGCCCTTGTTTAACTAGCTCCCTCTGCTGGCATTTCATTGGTTTCTTAAGAACGCTATGTTTCATTTACACCTAATATTGCGTTTTTATATAAATAAACTGCCCTTGATTTATGGCTCAGTATGATCAAGATTTTTTACATCATAGTAACTCAACCACTAAATGAAGTCTAAACACAATTTATCATTTTATTTTAATTTATTTTTACTTACAAGAATTAACAATAAAAGGTAATATGCAATGGTAACATTCTAAACAAGACAACACTACTGAAAGGCAAACTCAGAGTTATCAAATGCTTATTTACATAGTCACTTTTGCTTCAATACTAGTAAGAAAACACAGCAGGTCATAAAGCATCATAGTCATCCTCATCTTCATGCTTCCTCTTGAGAGACGTAGAGTCGCTGGATGAATTCTGCGACACCATATTGGTAGTGATGAGGATGTTCTTGGAGCCGATGAGAGAGGGGTTGATGAGGACATTCTGAACCGTGGGAGTAGTAGGAGTAGCTGTGAATGAAAACAAATTAAATTCATAATTCACTACATGTTCTTGAAGCCTGTCATGTTTTCATTTCTCTTACAGGACCTGTCAAAAGTCTTTTTTATTTTTTGAAAGAAGTCTCAGTAATATTGTGAAATATTACAAATTAAAAGAATATGTTTCTACTTGAATATATTTTAAAATGTAATTTATTTTTACTTTTCTTCTATTTTATTGTTCGTTTTCTCTTTTCCGATCATTTGGAATAGGATTTAAAAAAAGAAGAATTCCAACATCAATTAAATATCTACTATTTCCTGAATATTACTGATGAACTGATCAAAAAGTAGGCTACTGTTCACATGCATTTTACTGCAATAAAGTATAGTAATAAATTAGTACTTTTGTTGGTTTCCACTTTTCTCATCATTTAGAATGAGGATAAAGTTAATAAAAAATTACATAAGAAATAATAATAATAATAATAAGAGAAAAAAATATAAATAAATTATCACCTAAATAATAACCTTCATCCTCTCTATTTGCAAGGTATAGAGAGGATGAAGGTTATTATTTAGGTGATGGTTTATTTATATTTTTTCATTTTATTCTCTTTTTATTATTTTTTTTTTATTATGTAATTTTTGAATAAGTTATAAGTTAAAATGTATAATTTACTCACGTATAAGTTAAAAATGTTTTTTTTTGGTTTTTTTTCCTACATGTTCGAAATAAAACTCTCTCATTCATTCATTCAAAAGTTAAAATAAAACATGCAAATAAGTTCAAACATCAGTCTGATATCAACAATTTCCTGAATATTATGAAATTCAAGAGGGCCGCCCCCTGATGACGTCATAATATGCAAATTTGATGAGTATATCGCCACCCAACATGAACTTTCAGTCATCCCCAACATGTTTCTAATTTACAGTAGATCTCTATCTTCAAGCCCTTTCAAGCTAAAAAATTTAGAATTTTTGATGTCAAAATCCAGCATTTAAAATTTTACATTTTAAAACGTTTAACTTTAGTCCTGCTCACTAATTTGGCACAAAATCAATCACATGGTCCTTAATATCCAATAAGATCCTCCAAAGAGAACTGTTTGGTGAAAGCTGGGTACCTGATTTGACAGAGGCCGCCTGTGAGTTGGGGATCTGAACGGTGAAGCGCTGGCCGCTCAGTGACACAGGCGTTCCCACTTTGGTCCCCACTGTCTGCACTGATGGAGTACCTGGAAAACACAGCGGGAATCCTGAAAACTGACTTTTAGATTTTGCTCGTTCACCAATGAGAACAAAGGAAAACTACTAATAGCTCTTGTGTATTCTTGTGAATCAAATGAATGTATGCTGGAAATAGTGAGCATATAAAGAGTCCTGAAAACACACTGCCTTGAGATGTTTTAGTTCATCCAGAAAGTATTTGGAGTAACTGACCGAGAGTTGGTGTGCTCGGCCTGCTGGACACGGCTCCGACGCTCAACCGTGGCACTGTTATCCTGCCCGTGGACGAAGGCACCTAAACCATATCAGACGGTACATGTTCATTCACATCAGTTTGGTTCATATGAAGAACCAGGATTGGATTTCACACAGTCTGGAAGAGACTGGATATGAAGAAACCCTCATTTTAAAAGTTACTGTTACTGTAAAAACCACAAACTAATATTTTCATGACTTGGAGAAAAAAAGACTACTGAGACTTTACCATATTTTATATATATACATACATATATATATGTGTGTGTGTATGTATATTGATTGATTTTATATATATATATATATATATATATATATATTGGAAATTGATTTTAATGCGTTTATAAAATAAAAAAACATCACACACCCTTCAGACATTGGCATGGTTTTATTTCAGTTAAAGCTGGTTTGATTAGCATTGAGAGATGATCTTATGGAAATACACCATGCCAATCTCTATTCATTTACGATAAATTATTAATTCACAAAGAAATAAAGTGTCCTTAAAGGTCGGATTTTCCCTCATTTTTTAATTAAGGCATTAAGATCAATTTCCGAAAGATTATTCTTTATTCAACTTTTGCATGAGTGCGTTCACTTATGCTAAGCACTGCATATATATATTATTGCGTGAACAAATTCAAAATATGAATAAAACTATAATAGTATTTCAAAGATTCTAAACTTCCAAGGTTACTTAGAAAGGACATGTAAATTAATAAAATGCCATATGCATTTAAAGGATTAAATATATATATATATACACACACACACACACACACACACATATATATATATATATATATATATCTCACATTTACCATTTTTCTGTGAATTCCACATGGAGGTAAAAAAAAAATCTTTAAATTTTATGTAATCTTGTGAATTTTTTTCGTGTTTTGATTTTTTTCGTCTTGGCCAATAAAGTTGCTTGATTTGAAAACACACGAGGACCCTTACCCCGCAAACTTTCGCTAAAAATTTTGAAAAACTTTTTAAAATCACTTAATTACTGAAAAGAGTTGAGATCCCTTTAGAACATTCAGCTTTTAAAACATTTTGGAAGCCTTAAAATCATAACAACAATATTTTTTTCCTTTTTTTAAATCAACAGAAAATAGATAATCCCATAGATTAAAATAAAATACGTTTTGAAAAACAAAACTATGGCTTTGAATGTTGTCGTGGATGAAAGGTGGGCCACTGAGCCAAAAAAAAGTTAAGTACAATAACACTAGTAATAAATCTCAAATATCCATAGATCACCAAATCCAAAACTTTGATATGTATATTAACTGTCTATTATCACATATCTACCTTTTTCTGCAGGGACTTGAGTCTGTAGTTGGGTGCGGTCAGACAGTAGCGGTCTGGTGGAAGACGTGGACCGGTGTACGGTTTGATAAGGGGCAAAGGGGTTTGGTTCTTCTGCCTTGCAATGTCCAACAGAAACTGAAAGCATGGACCAAACAGCACTGATCATTAATTACCACAAGTCACATATGAGTTATGAATTAGTCATCAAGAGAGACTTACATCTCGTGGCGGAGGAGATGTGAACGACTGATCCACTCGACACTGGATCGCTAACCTTATGTCGTCTGCATCCACACTGGACTTCTTGGCATGGGTGGAATATATTTTTGCATCCTCAATAATAGAGGTTACGTATCCTGTGTAAAAACATTAAAATGATATTGGATGATTTACTAGTACAGAAAGATTATTGCTGGAGTGCGTTAACATTTTATCAATGCATGTTACAATATACTTAAAAGATTGACATGAAGCGGATAGTCTTTTGGCTTCTCGAACAAGAAAAAAACATAGGGCGGGATGGGACTAGATTGGATTGTTGTGGTTTGCCATTGCTGTGATGTCATGTGAGTGACAGGTTGTCCCGCCCTCGCGCCACTAAACACGTCATCAGAGAAGCGATGTCATTACGAGTTATTTAGCATTAAAAAAGTTGTTTAATTAAATATTAAGAGAGCATATAAATAAAAAAAGAATGACTTGCATAGATAAATCATTCATAATATATGTTGCAATGTTCAATGAACAAATAAGCATTGTCAATTTTGATTTCATTAAAGGCATCCTGACTTACTGTATGTAAACTCCAGCATTTGATTGATCACTCTAGGCTCGTACTCCGTGACCCCCATGTCTTTAAGAATCTGCATCATAACCTTTAAAGATAATAATAAAAAATAATAAGCAAAAAACGCGAAAGGGAAATACTATGCATGCTTTATTAAAATCAATTCGATTCTGTTGCAGGTTCTTTGCAGCCCGTGCACATCTTACTTCACATTTAGAAATAAATCATGCATGGAAAACCTTCGTAATCCCAAAAAAATATGGTAAATAATAACACAACGTGTTCGAACCGCGCCAAATTGAAACTCAAACCGCTGCATTACAGTCGGTGGACCAGTTAGCGTGCTAACACATGTATGTCCACAAAGAAAAATAAGTAAGATGAATAAAATGCACATTCGCTCTTTAATCGTGCTGCTTTAAGACTTTAATAACAATGAATGGTGCAAAGCATAGTGATAAAACCGTTACTGGTTCATTATTTACCTGTGCATCTTTCGGCACTGTTTTCGGAGACGCCATTTTCACATGAGCTCAGCTTCTCCTCCCCTGAAGAGTGAAGACTCGGTTCGGTGCTGTTTCAAAACGTACAGCGTCGACTACCTAGACCGCATTTTGGCCACCGGGGGCGGTGCCGGAGCAGCCCAGCCACTAGGGGTGAAAGAAGGATGAGTGGCGGAGGCAAGCGACCAATCACAGAGAGATTCACCCAACAGTGACGCGCCAAGTGACTCGAGCAACCAATCAGCAGCGGTTTAGACAAGCAGCACTTGCCTTCTGCGAATCGGTTCTTTCGAACAGTTCGTTTCAAGAAATTTGTTTTAAAAAGATAACGTGGTCTCTGACATACCGGCGTGGCATATTGCAATAAAGCTATATTATGTTTTTCGAAAAGGTGTTGTTAACGAGAATTTAATTTGTCCAAGTTCAATTCGTTACAGTCACTATTTAAAATATATTTTGGATCTACTAAATACAACAAGCATTTACATTAAACAATGGTAGTTATATTTTTTTTCACGTTTTGCACTATAATTAGTTCTAATTCAAAAACAAAAATTAAGTTGTAAACGGTCCGTGTACGTTTTGATAGTTTGTTTTTTCGTTTGAAACAAAAAACAAAATAACGAGAAACCACCCTTTTTCGTTTGTCGTTTCAAACCAAAAACAAAGAAACCGTAAAAAAGAGCCGTTTTCCCGTTTTTGGTTTTGAATCCAAAAACGAAAAAAACAAAATCAAATAACGGTCCGATTTTGTTTTTTTTTTTTTTAAATTCCTTTTTTTTCCGTTTGAAGATCTAAACAAGGACAGGTTGGTGACCCGGAAGTAAATATGGCCTATCAAAATAAAAGCCTAGCTTTTAGAACGGTCATAATCATCTATGGTCATAATATGCAGAACTAACGTAGAGTAACGTTAGAAGAAGAAAAATCAATGAATAAAAAGAAACCTGGACCGAAATAAATATGTTAGCAAAAGTAGTTTATTTCAGCTATTTAATATCATGCCTATCCAGACATCACGTTTAATGAGCGCATTGTTTGCCTCAATACAGTTGGTAATATAGGTTAACCTAAGAACTTATTGTGTGTGCAGAGTTGTTACTGTTAGCGCTATATTATATTTAAAGTGGTTTCCACCGCAATGGACCACTTTCTACCAGCAGGTGGCAGTATTTAAATAACTGACTGTATGGTGTTTTTGGTAACTGTTTTAAATCAAGATTACTGATACAGATATATTTATTGTTGTTCATTTTATTACAAAACTCTGATAGTGTCATGCAAGTGAAGAGAATCCATACAAGTTTACAAATCAATACAAAACTTAATATAGCACATTCATGCTTTCAAAGGCATTGGATGTACAATCAATGGCTGCAGATTCGTTAAGCCCTAAGATTTTACAAGGTCCTCAAAAGAAATAACAAAAACATAATTACATTACAAAAAACTGGCTGTCAACGCTGATTACATCAGCAATAACTGCAACAAAATGTTTAACTTTTGAACAGTCCTATCCATACTTTGAATGTCCTTACTTATGATCAGACTTGCAGCACTGTCTTTATATTTCAATGAAAGCTTAAATATTAACATAAAAATGTTTTAGAAAGGCATAAAATTAAGAAATGAGAATGAGTCTGTCTGTACACATAGCTAATAGGAATGGCCTTAATGAGAACTCGTTCAAGGGTTATTTTACATAGATGTTATTATTTCAATCAAAAACAGTGCAATCTTTTTTGTGTCCAGAGGAAAAGGAGCAATTTATATATTAGCATTAAAGATTGGTTTCAGCAACTTGTTTCTTTCTAAGGTTAGTTAATCAATATTTTTTTGGCACTAATCTGTTAAGTTAAAGTTCAATTGTGCACTACTAAAGACAGTCACTTGTCGCCGCCTACTGGCTTACTGATGCAAGTTGGGCAAACACAGACAAGCGGAGTGATACAAACGGTGAAAAGGCTGATAAACACATTCGAGGACCATACACAAAAATATATATACATACACACACATGTTCTAAATATATATTTATAAATATGAATTGAGCTTATAGTTTATAGCAAATGACGTCTGTGTTAAATAGGAATAGTAAAAATGTTAAAAGGCGTAAAGATAGAGCAAAATATGGTGGTACAATCACTGATGATAAACTTTCTCTTTGGATTTTATGGGCTACATAAGAAAACTAGACAGCGTTTAAGTCTACTAGGAAGTTAAGAAATTTTGACATTGAAAGGAGGCTCTTAACCATTGTTTATAGATCAATGATTGAAAGTGTTTCAACTTATAATATTGTTTCATGGTATAACAGTGAAACAGAAGAATAAACTAACACGAGTAATCAATGAAGCAAATAAGATCATCGGCCAAAAACAGAGCACATTACAAGAGCTATTCACAATTTTTTGGGGGGAGAAAATGGCATTCTCACTATATTCAGACCAGACTCATCCCCTCCATTCCTGCTTCGAGATCCTTCCTTCGGGGCGCAGGCTACGGATACCGCTCGACAAGAGGAATATTTAGATCATTTGTTCCATTGGTGGAGACTGTTTTAAACTCAATTCTCAATTGAGGTGTGTGAATTTGCACATACTGTATTAATTTCACTTCTGTATGTGTCATGATTCTGCCCTCTTGTCCTACTCTTGAGGCGGCCTTGTGTTTGGGCTGTGTGTGTGTGTGTGTGTCTCGTTCTCTTGTGCTTGTTACTCTCGTTTGGTAATCATTGCTTCATCTATGTCACCTGCTGTCAAAGTCTGTTTCTCCCTATTTGATCCCTTTGTGTTTGCTGTCCCGTGTACCTTGTCTTAACAAAGTTGTGATCTTGTAAAATCCTGTCTTGTTCCTGTATAGTTTAATGGTTTAAACACTTTATTTGATTTTGCACTTTCTCAATTTGTGAATCAAATTTTGAATTTCGTAGATGTGATTTCCTGCATTTTAGGCATTTGCTCCTTGCCACCTAATACCAATGGTCTAAATATACAATGTTAATTGAACTGCCATGTAGAAAATGAAATGCATCAGTCTCTTGATCTTTGATATTGAGAGCTTCAACCCGTGAACTGCTTGTTAAACAAAGATAAAGTATTGATTTGTACAATAAAGAGGGCTCAAACATCTTTTTAATCATGAGAGCCTCAGTCTACATTACATTACCAATGTTGTTTTAGGATGCCAAACAATTATCATAATATAATGATTTATACAATTATTCCTATGATGTAAAATCCATATAGACTATAAATGTAGGTGTATACTAGCCTATATAAATGAAAATGAATATTTCAAAAGTATAGTCTTCATTACACAATAATATAGGAAAATTAAAATATACTTTACATTAAAATGCCTATTCTTAATGTCTTGTGCTGTTTTATTAAGGCAAAAAAACATGGTTTCGATTTTAGATCATTGGTAAAATATAACACGTGAGACCTTCAAGATAGTTTAGACATTTTACATCTCATACGTTCGGCGGATAGTAGACTCGAATTCGGGTCCGACTGCATCACAACTCATTGCCTAACCACACGCTCTGCGATCCACGTCACTACAGCTGTCATGTGACGTGTGTGTTTCAAAATATAGGCTACGATCTGTTTTATCAGGCCGGCCTTTGCGGCCTCAAAACACTGCCCATCTCCCCCAGTGTTTTTTTCAAACAGAGTTTGAAGAGATTGAACGGTCTCTTTCAATCAACGCTAGTTGGAACTCCTAATCAAATGATAACATTAATTACTGCCAGGTGGTGGTTAATTAATTGAATTAACGAGATGAATGCGTTCCTGATATATTGTCTGAAGAGCGGCTTGTTAAGGTTTAGTCTTGTGTGATCTGTCCTCATGGCTGTGAGGGAGATTTGTGTTTGAAAGAAGCTCATTTTCACCCTTTTTCTCTTTGCTGTTGATGGACTTAACGAACCAGGTAAGTAGCCTACCATTAGGCTTTGAACTGAACAGAAGCATTCTGTTTTTATGTTGAAGTTGTTTACTAAACTTTATAGATGGTGAAAATAAGCTTTGTGAACCATTGAAGCTTTCCTTCAACACTATTACTACTCTTGGTTTGTTTGCCATCCAGTGATCAAATGGATGATGGTCTTGTGTTTTTTTTTTTTGTTTGTTTCCCCTTTCCTAGGCTTGACCATTCCTAACAGATATCCGTGACTCATTTTAATGAGACTCCAGTTGCAGACAAAGTGATGGCGTCGATATGACTCCAGCAGTGCAGATTCTGCTCTACAGCTTTTTTCCCCAGTCAGACTGCAGCTGTGCTCTCTTACCACCCTTGACTCCAGCGTGGACCATCGGCCATTCGGCCTCCCTCTGTTGGACATTACATCTTCTTCACCATGGACTTGCGGCCCATTCGCTGCCCTACGGCTCTCCACATCTTTCGCCTTTGAATAGCTCCGCCCTCCCTCAGGTTCCTCCTCCATCTATGGTTGCTGCAGCTCAGCCTCTAACCTCAGGATTGCTGCTTCCACTTCAGAGGGTCGGCACTGTGGCCTAGTCGTGGTCTCCTAGGTCTTTGTGTCTCACTGCCTCATTGCTTCTCTGGCTACGTGGTGTGCTCCACCTCCATCACCTCCGGTAATCCCCTTGGTAGTGTTGGGTCTCCTCTCTCCCTGGCTACTCCATTCTGCGATGCCGCCGTGGGATGCAGTTCTGACTGTGGGCTGAGTCGCCGTCAGCTTTACCCTGCACAAGGCCATCCCCCTGGCTGTCACCACCATCTGCACCAACCTTTCCTCCAGCTACGGACAGACGGCCACCGTGGTATGCAGTTCTGACTATGGACTGGGTGTCCGTCTGTTCTTCTCTGCTCAAGGCCATCCCACTGGCTGTCACCACCGTCTGCACCAACCTTTTTTCATGGTTCTCCTCAGCTTTCTATTGTCCTCCAGCTAAGCCACATTCCTTCCGGACGGAGGCCTCCGCCCAAACCGTCCGCCCGCCCAAACCGTCCGCCCGCCCAAACCGTCCGCCCAAACCGTCCGTCCTCCCGCCCAAACCGTCCGCACCGCCCAAACCGTCCGTCCGCCCGACCGTCCGCCCGACCGTCCGCCCGCCCAAACCGACCGTCCGCCCGCCCAAACCGTCCGTCCGCCCGCCCGCCCAAACCGTCCGTCCGCCCGCCCAAACCGTCCGTCCGCCCAAACCGTCCGTCCGCCCGCCCGTCCATCCGCCCGAACCGTCCGCCCGCCCAAACCAACTGTCCGCCCAAACCAACCGTCCGTCCGCCCACCTAAACCGTCCGCCCGCCCAAACCAACTGTCCGCCCACCTAAACCGTCCGCCCGCCCAAACCAACTGTCCGCCCGCCTAAACCGTCCGCCCGCCCAAACCAACCGTCCGCCCGCCTAAACCGTCCGCCCGCCCAAACCGTCCGCCCGTCCTTCCAAGGCCTTGAGCAGAGAAGAACTGACGGACACCCAGTCCACGGTCAGGATTGCATCCCACGGCGGCCGTCCATCCGTAGCTGGAGGAAAGGTTGGTGCAGGTGGTGGTGACAGCCAGGGGGATGGCCTTGAGCAGGGAAGGGCAGATGGAGACTCAGCCCACAGTCAGAACTGCATCCCACGGCGGCATCGCAGAATGGAGTAGCCAAGGAGAGAAGAGACCCAACACTACCAAGGGGATTACTGGAGGTGATGGAGGTGGAGCACACCACGTAGCCAGAGAAGCAATGAGGCAGTGAGACACAAAGACCTAGGAGACCAAGACTAGGCCGTGGTGTCGCAGAATGGAGCAGCAATGGAGTGAAGTCACAACACAAGTCTCCCAAGTCTTTGAGGTGAAAAAATACGGTAAGTTGTGTGAGGGCAGTTCAAGAAAGTTGAGTGAAAGTTGAGTCTTGTGCCAAGTGAGTGACGCTTTATTTTCTTGTCTTGTGGTTGGTCAGTTCTTTATCTTGTTATGATGTTTCCCAGATGTACATATGGCCAACCTGTACCTGGTCAAGCCTTAGTGGAAGTGTGCCCTGATCCATTTCCATACAGTCTGCTTCATCATTTGACCAGACAGTGCCTGACTCAAACCGCAAAGGTGTGTGATTCCTGCCTTACTGCTGAGGGTTTTCCTTTTGCCTGTGCTTGACTTAATTGTGTCTTTGTTCTCCTACCAGATGAATGCCACTGGCTGTGCCTCTCTTATTGTTGATTCATCAGTGTTTTTCAACACCAAATTTGAAGACCAAATGCAAGACTCATTTCTTGTAAATGTTACTGAGGAGGGAACAGGTGAGCTATTAGCTGATCTGAACCATTATACTCTTTATCGTCTTTACAAGACATGCACTTTAAGCCACAAAGTTGATATTCTTCACTGTTTGTTTGGACTTTCTCTCGCAGATGTAATGGTGTCAAAATCTGCAATGGTGTCCTTAAAGAAAGCTGTATATCTCTTGGAGGGGAGCAACTGGCCCAACAAACTGCTGTTGAATCTAACCACAAACAAGAATGGATGGACTGCGTTCGCCCTGAACACTTCTAATCTTAAGGCTGATCAGAATCTGGTGGTACGACTTGTATTTTGTAAAAATTAAGACTTTCTCTAGTATGATACTGATACTTTCTCTAGTATGATACTGTGGTGCTTCGTTTCCAGTGACCGTGGAGTATTCGTTTGATGGAGAGGCTGGTAGCTACAGCGCTGACATAATCTATATGGTAAGTGGACATCAGTTTTGTAGTTAAGTTTGCTGGTCTATTTGTTCCGTAACTTGCACACCTATGTCTTCTGTCAGGTCTTATCCAAAGGAGTGATCGTCCTCCATGGATTTCAGACGGTTAAAGCAAAGGCTGGTGGTGCAGACACAAGTGGCTCTGTGACGTTCCAGTTGTCTGTTAGCGTCGATATGACTCCAGCAGTGCAGATTCTGGTCTACAGCGTTCCTCCCAGTAAGAATGGAGTTGCTGCTAGTGTGCCGTTTGACACCGATATGTGTTTCCAGAAGCAGGTACTGTATGATGTGGCTATTTTTCAATTTGGGAATGTTGGTGTGTGTCCTACAGCGTGTTGGTCCTTGTTCCAGGTGTCTCTGCTGTTTTCTCCAGCTACGGCTGTTCCTGCGGAGGGAAACGTTCTGATGGTTTCTGCTCAAGCAGGATCTCTGTGTGGCCTCAGTACTGTGGATCAGAGTGTCCGGATCATGGAGCCAGGAAGACGTCTGAGTGCTGAAGGGGTGTCTGTGCCCCAATCAGGTTTTTTGTTTGGGCTTTTAATCTGAATATTTCAGTGTGTGTGGCTCTTCTGATTAGAATGTCACTTAAGTTTAGCTCCGTCCGCCTGCTGTTCTGTCCGTACGCCCGCCGTTCCGTCCGCCCATCGTTTCGTACGCCCGCCGTTCCGTCCGCCCGCCGTTCTGTCCGTCGTTTCGTACGCCTGCCGTTTCGTACGCCCGCCGTTCCGTCCGTCGTTTCGTACGCCCGCCGTTCTGTCCGTCGTTTCGTACGCCCGCCGTTCCGTCCGTCGTTTCGTACGCCCGCCGTTCCGCCCGCCCTCCGTCGTTTCGTACGTCCGCCGTTCCGTCCGTCGTTTCGTACGCCCGCCGTTCCGTCCGTCCGCCTGCCGTTACGTTCGTAATTACATTCGTCCGTCATTACGTCCGCCCGTCAAATGTGGTGCTTGTTTTCCAGTGACCGTGGAGTATTCATTAGTTGTAGAGGCTGGTAGCTACAGCGCTGACATAATCTATATGGTGAGTGGACATTAATTTTGTAGTTAAGTTTGCTGGTCCATTTGTTCCGTAACTTGCACACCTATGTCTTCTGTCAGGTCTTATCCAAAGGAGTGATCGTCCTCCATGGATTTCAGACGGTTAAAGCAAAGGCTGGTGGTGCGGACACAAGTGGCTCTGTGACGTTCCAGTTGTCTGTCAGCGTCGATATGACTCCAGCAGTGCAGATTCTGGTCTACAGCGTTCCTCCCAGTGAGAATGCAGTTGCTGCTAGTGTGCCGTTTGACACCGATATGTGTTTCCAGAAGCAGGTACTGTATGACGTGGCTATTTTTCAATTTGGGAATGTTGGTGTGTGTCCTACAGCGTGTTGGTCCTTGTTCCAGGTGTCTCTGCTGTTTTCTCCAGCTACGGCTGTTCCTGCGGAGGGAAACGTTCTGATGGTTTCTGCTCAAGCAGGATCTCTGTGTGGCCTCAGTACTGTGGATCAGAGTGTCCGGATCATGGAGCCAGGAAGACGTCTGAGTGCTGAAGGGGTGTCTGTGCCTCAATCAGGTTTTTGGTTTGGGCTTTTAATTTGAATATTTCAGTGTGTGGCTCTTCTGATTAGAATGTCACTTAAGTTTAGCTCCGTCCGCCTGCTGTTCTGTCCGTCCACCCATCGTTTCGTACGCCCGCCGTTCCGTCCGCCGTTCCGTCCGTCCGCCTGCCGTTCCGTCCGCCCATCGTTTCGTACGCCCGCCGTTCCGTCCGCCCGCCCGCCGTTCCGTCCGTCCATTCGCCTGCCGTTCCGCCCGCCCGCCGTCCGTCATTACGTCCGCCCGTCAAATGTGGTGCTTCGTTTCCAGTGACCGTGGAGTATTATAGTTATTCAACACCAATTTTGAAGACCAAATGCAAGACTCATTTCTTGTAAATGTTTCTGAGGAGGGAACAGGTGAGCTATTGGTTGATCTGAACCATATCCTCTTTACAAGATCTTTGCACTTTAAGCCACAAAGTTGATACTCTTCACTGTTTGTTTGGACTTTCTCTCGCAGATGTAATGGTGTCAAAATCTGCAATGGTGTCCTTAACAAACAAATCTCTTGGAGGGGAGCAACTGCCCCAACAAACCGCTGCGGCCAATGCCCCGTACTCGGACTTCTCCAAGGCGAATAATTTATGCACATCAGAGAGTTCTCTCCTCAAGTCCATATACAGCAGCCCGTGAGGGCAGGACAGTTCTGCCTAGAGATCAAGACGATCCTCCTCAGCCCATGAGGGCACTGCCTGTAGATTCACGAGGTGACCTTCTGCATTCTCATTCTGTCAGTCACAAAGAGATTGATTATCTCACTGACAACTTAGGAGACCTGAGATTACCAACGGCAACTCGGCTAACTTCAAGTCATCCTTTCTCTTCTTATGAACCAACTAAATCCCAACACAAGCTAGCCCATCAAGAAGATGCTACATATCCTCAACCTGGTATTAGGCACATGGATGGACCACGTGGTTACTACAACACAGACCACAGAGGCCATAACTATATGTCCACTGACCAAAGAGATCGCAACCAATATCCCGCAGCTGTTCAGTTTATGCCTCAGGACTACAGTCAAGAGACGGCAGCTACGTATAGGACTTATAAAGATCATAGTCTGAACTGCAAACCTGTCTGCTATTTCACTTCCACTGAACCATATGGTTATCAACAACCTTATCATGGGATTCCAGCTACAAGTCCAGTCTATCAAGATGAGAGACTTACTCCAAGGGATACATTAGCTCACCATGCACATGAGCGACACTCAGACAGCTATGGTCAATCAGCTCCTAATCCTGCAGACAAATCAAGCTTCTTGACCTCACGACAGTACTCTCAGCCTGAGACATATCAGCCATACCACCCAGTGCGCCCTCCTTCTCTTCCATATCCTCATGTAGAGCCCACCTACAGAGGTCCTATTCCCACCATTCCTCATTTTTACAGTGACGATCCCAGAGAGATTGCACGACTCAAAATTGCACTGGAGAATTTGCTACCTGCTGAGGCTAGAGAACGTTACAAGTACCAAATACTCGTTGATCATCTGAAACAGGAGAATGCCTTGCTCATTGCAGATACTGAAGAGGAGTGTGATTGCCCTGTTTAACTTGTTCTGTCTATTTTAGAGGATTCTTCTGCCACTGCCTTCTTGTGTGCTGCCTGTGCGGAGGAGAGACACACCCCAGCCTCAGTGCTGCTTGTTCAGAACTACCCGTCCCAGCGGTAAGTCCTTGCTTTACTGTAATAGAATTGAACCTGTAAACTTGTCTCTGTCTTTGATTAGAGGATATCTTGCTTCTGGCTGGAGCCGTTAAAGGAGGAAAGACACCCGGAGGACCTTACACCGGTTGTCCAGCGACGCCACGGGAGAGCACTCTACACGAAGGAGACATACGTACCCACCTGGCTGGCAGCGAGTCCCCCTCCTGGACCCATCGCCCCCTGTGCCGACCACCTACTGTATAGACGCCGCTTGAAACAACACTTACCTGCTACCCACCTGTCCGGTGAGAGAGTCCCCTCCTGGTCCGTGGTCCCCGTCCTGGTCTGCCTGGAGAGCTGTCCGCCTGTATTACGCCTAAAAGGATCTACTTACCACGTTTACCCACCTGCACGCCGGACTGGCGTTCGACTCCCTCCTCCTCCGTGGCTGCCAGCGACCCGGGTCGGCGCAGTGGACCTCCTGGTCTCCTCCCTCCTGCAGAGAGATACGAAGCCCATATTGAGACTTTTAATTCTTGTTTTTATTCAATAAAGATTGTTACTTTTAGAAGTTCTGCTCGTCTGTCTGGTCTCTGGTACGCTCCTCGAGGTGGTCCTGGGTTTGAGGGGTGGGTGCAGTCTGGCTTGGCCCCCCGACCTGTGACCGATTGTTTCAAGTTTTTGGTGAGGATTTCTCAGAGGAAGTTTTTATAGGGGGTGTGAAATATAATTTTTTAAAGAGAAGGAAGATGCGTCTGATAATTTTACACTCTTAGAAAAAAGGGTTGTATATATATAGCATAGGGTTCTTTACTCAACTCAAAATGACATTTTATGCTAAAAAAAGTTTCTATAATGACAATAAAAAACCCGTTTGGCACAAAGGCTCTTTATAGGCTATTTTTCATTCATATATTACATTATTCTCCAATATTTTGTATTATTGTTTATTAAACTAAATATCACATTTTAATCATGCTGATTTTTGGAGGAGAAAATTTGAAATGGCACTCTTTGTGGTATATTGATTAACTACATAAAATGATATAAATATATACATTTTCTAACCCCCATTTCTTGAATTTTGATATAGAAAATTTTAGGGGTTCCAAATACGTAGCGCTTTAGAACCTTTTAAGGTTCTATATAGAACCTTTTCTTAAGAGTGAAGGAAGATTTGTCTGTTAAATTATTTAACAGGAACTGCGAAATTGGCTATATGGAAAACCAGGAGGAATCAAGGATTGCAGCTTAATAGTATTAATGTTGAAGTGATGTTTATGAAATTAGTGGCTGGTAGACTGAAAATAGAATCTGCTTACTATAGTCTTATAAATAATGAGAAGGGTTTTAGTGATCTGTGGTGAGTTAATGATGCATTGTGTGTTGTTTACGATGGAAATCTGGTTTTGGAATTTTAATGTGTTTTTTTTTATTATTTTTTCCCCATATATATAAATAATGTTAATTGCTGAATATTAAGTGTTTTAAATAAAGTTTTGTAAACCTCTCTCTCTCTCTCTCCTCTGGTGCGCAATCTAAACTCGAGCGTGTTGTGTAACCATAGTAACTTTGATCTGCTTGAATATTTTAGTCGTCTCTTCAACACATGATTCTGAAGGATAGATTAAAATACCCGGTATTTTTTTTAAACGAATACTAAATTATTAAAATTTAATAATAATCAAATTTTTTTTTTTTTTTGGATCTGGGGCTATAAAAAAAACATCCGGGGCTGAAGCCCCGAATGCCCATGTCTAACGACACGCCTGGTGAAAGCACAGAGTTATAATGGAAAGTTTTAATATCTCCATGACAGTAGCTCGCACACAGCAGACACAGTGCGACACCTACTGGTATGTTTTTGTAATCGTTTTGAACTGGTTTTAAACTTCGTTGGATTATTAGTGGACTGAGAACCTTCACATATGTCGTTTTTGATTGTATTATTAACAAACTACTATCACTATTAGTCTATTACCTAACTAGCCTGTTCAATACATTTCTATTAACACTGTATAACTTGAGCGACGCTGTCCATTACGGTGGAAACCACATATAAATTTAATTATATAATGTAGTAGCGCTAACAGCAACAACTCTGCACACATAATAAGTTCTTAGGTTAACCTATATTACCAACTGTAATGAGCCAATTAAACGTGACTAGTCTGGAATGATAGGCATGATATTAAATAGCTAACAAACTACTGTTGCAAACATATTTATTCCGGTCCAGGTTTCTATTTATTCATTGATTTTTCTTCTTCTAACGTTACTCTGGTATAACGTTAGTTCTGCATATTATGACCATAGATGATTATGACCGTCCTAAAAGCTTGGCTTTTATTTTGATAGGCCATATTTACTATTACTTCCGGGTCACGTGGCACACCTGTCCTTGTTTTAATGGTTTTAATGTCTTCAAATGGAAAAATGGAAAAAGGAATTTCAAAAAAACAAAATCAGACCGTTATTTGATTTTTTATTTATTTATTATTATTTTTTTTTTTTTCGTTTTTGGATTCTGAACCAAAAACGGGAAAACGGCTCTTTTTTTACGGTTTCTTTGTTTTTGGTTTGAAACGACAAACGAAAAAAGGGTGGTTTCTCGTTATTTTGTTTTTTGTTTCAAACGAAAAAACAAACTATCAAAACGTACACGGACCGTAAACATATTATTTCCAGTAAGTTTTCCAGACAAAACCCCCAGAAACGCTGTGAGTGATTCACTCTAAAAATAATAATAAAAAAAAGATTCACTCTGACCCGTCAACGAACAGTTCCGACTCTTACGAACAACTGTTTCCCGATTCATTCATCGCCATTTGAGACACAACCACTGACCCTAGTGAAGTCACATCCTCCTCTATATAAACAAAAACACACACAGAGACACTGGTTTATTCAAGCTAGACACACTACAGTTCCTCTTCCACCGAATACATCTAACATCTGTCAGACCTTTTATTGTAGTTTTCCCCTGTTACGGGGAAAGCATGGCTCGGAAATGATCTAGCTCTGCTGTATTTAGTGATGTTGAAATCTAAGCTGTTTATTTTTCTTTCGTTTTACGGTGAACACTGAATATATTTTATTTTTACATCGAGGTGTCTTGTGATTCGCTGCTGCTTATGTATTTATTCATCAAGTAGTCTTTAACTGTAGTATTATTAGGAGTATTCACTGGACGTCAGTGTGGATCGCTAACTGAACCATTAGCCACCCAGTTCCAGTGTTCATCTGTCAGTAAAGTCGCCCTGAAGTCCCGTCAACTGATACACAGGTGAGTAAAAAATAATGAGAAGGTCAACAAACCTTTAGTGTGCTTCATAATATAGATAATAGTTTGCTTGATAAACTGAAACTGCGCATTAGCCAAAGCTAGCTCTGATTTCTTCCACTACAACACTGTAACGTTACATTATAAACATACTATTTATGTCGACTAATGCTAACTGAACGTAATATTCTCGGATACTTCAACATGTTGTATAATTTAGATTTATATTAAATATTCTTCAGTTTAACCAGCTTTGCTTTTTGGCATTCTTAAGAAGTTTATCTTTATAGATAATTTCGCAATTAATGTCTTTGAAATATGATTAAAGTGTACTGCGTTATGTAACGGTACTGACAAAGAGTTGTTTCGTAAAAACCTTTGTCATTTGTTTAAATTCCTTTTATAATTACACATTTGTAATGATGTTAAAATTTACTCTATTTAAAATTAACTTCAAATGTAAACTTGAATAAACACAATGTCAAATGTCCTTTCCGATCTTAGTCAACACATCAAAATAAGTATACTACATAAACACAGCGAAACATTTAAAATGTACTTCAGAGAAAACCGTTTAGTTTGACATTTTTGCAAAGTGTACTTGTTAAAGGTGTACTCAAGCGTATTGAGAAACAATCATGTAAATTTACCTTCTTTAATTACACTTGAGTGGCTTTTTATTCATTAATATTACATTACTGCAAGTATTTTTTACATATACCTTCAATATTTGAAGTACACTACTTTTTTTTTACAATCAAGCACACGTCATTTTCACAATGGATATCATATATTTACAGTATATGTATGTCTACACAATGGACCCGTGTTTTTTTTTTTTGTTTTTTGTTTTCTAGTGTCTTTTTCTACAAACCTAAATAATCATGACTGCCATGCGAGTGGACGCTAAGGTGGTCATGCTGGGCAAGGAGAGTGTGGGTAAAACCAGCCTGGTGGAGAGATACGTACATCGCCGCTTTCTTGTTGGACCGTATCAAAACGTAAGCATCCGTTTGCATAGAAACCTGAAGAAGTCATTGGTTCTGGTCATTAGGCCATAGCTAAGAAATCTGAGATTGAGTGTTCTCAGTAAAGACGTTTTTGTGTCAGATGTACATTTGCGTGAGTATGAGTTATCTCTAATCATGTGTCACATAAACCAGCTGCACAGGTAACGCCACCTTCCTTCCACTGATGTCAATGATCTGATATGATGTGGCTAGCCTTGACGTGTTCATTTGTTTTCGTCTCATTAAGACTATAGGGGCTGCGTTTGTTGCAAAAGCCCTCAACGTCGGTGACAAAGTGGTTACACTGGGAATATGGGTAAGTGTTGTTGCTAGGGTCTTCATATACGCTTGTCAACCTCTCATTAGTGACATCATGTGTTTTCTTTCACCTCAGGACACGGCTGGGTCTGAACGTTACGAGGCCATGAGCAGAATCTATTACAGAGGAGCCCGCGCTGCCATCGTCTGCTATGGTATATCCCTCTCTCACTGTCTCACATGGAAAGTGGCTTTTTTTTATTGTTTTTTGGAAAAAAATTGCAGGATGTACAGCTGGTCTAGCAGTCAGGTGACGGTGAGCAAGTAAACGCCTCACACTTGCTCACTCGGTGTCTGTTTTACTGTATAAGTAGTTCCAGTCATTCAAGGCACTTCATGTGTTTGGTTTAAATAATTCGAAGTTAATTAGGGCTAATTAAAAGTTTGGGAGACTAAAAAAAAAGGCTTAGGGCTGTTAAAATATTTTAACAAAAACAAAATATATTTGATTAATTTATTTACTATTTTTTGTTCATGCGTTTTTGTAACTATTTTGTTCTTTTTTTGACTGGTCTAAAATATTTTTATACTATTTTATTTATTTATTTATTTTCATTTTTTTTATTTTATGTATGTATATATATATATATATATATATATATATATATATATATGACAATGTTTATTTTTAAATAAAAAAATAATAATACATTTATAAAAAAATAATAATATAAAATTAAATAATAAAAAAATAAATAAAATAATAAATAATAATAAAAATGTTCTTGTTTTGACTGGTCTAAAATATTTTTATACTATTTTATTTTTAATTTATAACTATTTATTTTTAACTATTAAATAACTATTTATTTTTAAATAAAAAAATAATAAATTTATAAAAAAAAAAAAATAATAAAAAAATAAAAAATAATAATATAAAATTAAATATTAAAAAAAATAAAATTAAATAATAAAAAATAATAATAATAATAATTTTAATGTTTTTGAAAGAAATCTCTTATGCTCATCAAGCCTGCATTTATTTAATCATAAATGCAAAAAAGAAACCACAGAAATTTGATGCGTCCTTGCTGAATGAAAACTCCAAACTTTTGTATGGTAGCGTACATGGAAATAATCATAAGAAAATGAGTCCCTTGCAAGATAAAAGTTGGAAAACATAAATGTTGTGTGTGTTTTGCTCTTAGATCTGACTGACAGCAGCAGTTTTAAGCGGGCCAGGTTCTGGGTGAAGGAGTTACAGAACTGTGAAGAGGTAAATCAAACCACAGGAACGTCTTCAGATCATTCGGCTCTTCACTGACGCGTTATTTTATTTTCAGCACTGTAAGATATATCTGTGCGGTACCAAGAGTGACCTCATCGAAGCCGACCGGAGCGTGCGGCAAGTGGACTACCACGATGTTCAAGACTTTGCGGATGGTAAGCATGAATTTAGTTGATGTTTTTTTCATGCAAAACAATTTGTAAAAACCAACTTTTCTTTGCAGAAATAGGTGCTCAACATTTTGAGACCTCCAGCAAAACAGGGAAAAATGTTGGTAGGTGAATCTTCAAATTTTTATATCACACATATGTAATATTTTTCAATTCATATTATTTTAATTTAATTTTTTATTCTTATTATATATTTTTTATTTAATTTTTTATTCTTATTATATTTTTTATATTTTTATTTTACTTATTTCTTTTTATTTCTATTTATTTTTTATTTTATTTTTATTTATTTTAGCTATTTTTTTTAGTTGGATTGAATAGGGAGATCAAGTAAGGGATTAATAATGGACAATATTTTACTGTCTACCGTTTATGGTGTGTTATTTTGTATTGTCATTTAAAACCAATAAAAACATTTGGAGTAAGTGACTCTTCAGTGTGTGGAGCGCTGCTCATGTGTAACGTGCTATTACAAACCGAGACGTTTCACTTCCTGATTTCTGTATTCCCGCACAGATGAGGTGTTTCAGAAGGTGGCGGATGATTTCAGTAGCTGTGCTTTAGAGTTCATGCAAGGTGGGATTTTTATTTATTTATTTATTTTTTCTGAATGCATTATATTTATGAATTCCATTAAAGTAAATAAATAATAATAGGAATAGAATTGCATTGTCTATTTTTTTAAATTTATTTATTTGCTATTGTGTCCTCACAGAAGAGAAGGGGGTGAATCTGGAGCAAAAGAAGGACTCTTATTTTGACAACTGCTGCCATAACTGACCTATCACAGGACAAACTGCTGTGTCATGTGATCTATTCTGGGATGACTGGAGGCTCTCTGTGTTTTGCACTCCTCAAGCACCCGCCGGAGTGTTTTGGCTTTTTCTTTTTTCTTGTTTGCTGTGGCAGTGTGTTGAGATTGGGCTTTTGGAAACGATGAAGACTGAATGAACGATTGTTTTCTTTGTGGACCTGAGAATAGTGACTGAAGCAAATATCAACAGTGCATGGCAATCCATTTTACCAAAAAAAAAGGAAAAGACACGGGACCGATGCCGTCGCATTGCCAATTTTCACAAACTATGCCTTGAGTGATTCATCACTTTTTATCATTTGAAGTGTCTCCATTTTAGAGATCTTAATGTTTACACCCGTCATTGGTCACGCTGCACTGATGTATGAACCCTTTTGTTGAAGCTATTTGCAAATTGCAGTTTTCACAGATCTGGAACCAGTTCAAACAGTTTCTCACGATCAAGGTTTGGATGTTCATTGGGTGGAAAATCACAGTTCCCATTATTATATATTCTTGGATCTTCAAGTAAAGGCTAATAATCAAACTATGGTCACTTGGATATTAACATATCACGGTGAATTTAATATCTGGAAATATTACTGTCCCAAAGTTTCCCGTATCACGTTGGCCATTATGTGCAGTGGACGGATTGATTTAATAGATCTATCCTTTGATGAATGTGATGTTAATGTTTACAGTTATTTCTATTATTATTTAATTTGACTTCAATGCAGTTTGGGTGAGATATTGTAAGCTGTTGTGGACATGTTCTCAGTTCATATTGTGAATGTATTAAATACTGTTCAGAGGCCAAAATTAGAGAGATCCTGATGTTGTGCCATTTTCACTGGACGTCCTTCAGGAATGAAGGACCCAATATTAATTTACTAAGTTACATTTTACTGTGAGATCTTAAACACCTCGTGCATATACGGACCATTTTACCAATATTTATCAAAATAGTACAAGCTGTGCAGCCCAAGTCATTACAAAGATCTGATATTGTGATAATAAAATGTCAAGTGTGTGGTCAGCATGTTCGTGTCAATACTGTAAATGAATCTTTTAACTTTGAGCGCTAATCACCTAAATTCAATATGGAAAATATATATTTTTTATCAACATATCATATTATATTCATTCTTTGCTGCCTATTCCAGCTTGCACTCACATATGAAAGTTATTTATTTTTGTTTAAGATATACTCACCAACATAATATGCTATTTTTGAATATTCTGAATGTGTGTATGTCTATACACAGACATGTATATTGAACATTAAAAAACAGCTTCACCCCAGTTTTAATAAGGATTAAAGTGAAGATTGAAATTAAATTAGCTGCAAGAATTTTCTGACATTATTGTCATGACAATTGTCCTGCTAAAATTCTCATTACTGTAATACAGAAATGAAATCATCCTGTCTGGACAATTTGTACAAAAAAAATATTATAATCAGTATATATAAAGTACAGTATAACAAATTCTACCATTATGTATACTTGGTTTATAATGTAAATAGAATAGTTTTGTGTTACAGTAATGAGAATATATATATATATATATTAGGGCTGTGAAAAAATTAATTGTGATAAATCGCATCCAAAATAAAAGTCTTTGCTTACATAATATATTTGTGTGTGCTGTATAAAATTATTTTGTATATGAAGAGTTCAGATGCAAAAGCCTCTAAATGCCATTTGAAATTTTCTTCTAAAATGACCATTTTTATCAAGCTTGTATATTTAAGTTCAGTAATTTCACTTAAATGGCAATGAAGATTACCTATTAATTGTCATTTAAGTGAAATTACTGAACTTAAATATACAAGTTTGATAAAAATGGTCATTTTAGAAGAAAATTTCAAATGGCATTTAGAGGCTTTTGCATCTGAACTCTTCAAATATAAATACATATGCATGTATATATTTAAGAATTATTTGCGCTTAAATTCTGTATATATATATATATAATATATATATATTATTTAAATATATTTTATACATGAATAACACATTTTCTTAAATATATACATGCATGTGTGTGTATTTATATTTACAAAATAATTATATACAGCACACACAAATATATTATGTAAACACAGACTTTTATTTTGGATTATAATTAATCGCAATTAACTTTTGCACAGCCCTAAATATATATATATATATATATATATATATATATATATATTCTGTAGAAATGTGCTTAATTGTCATGAAATAGACACGTCAATGATCTTAAACATGTTTAACTTTTTTTAATGTAAAATAGAATTAATTTTTATTTGGGGGTGAAATATGACCCAAGCATTGCTTGACATTTTTTATTTGAGATTTAATAGTTTCAACTCCCCACCCATTTGATTACCGACAATTAATGATTATTAAAATACAATTTAGATCAAACTATATACAGGGAGGTGATAAAAACAGCAGCACGGATGCAACGAGTGTGTACTGTTGTTTATTCTGTACAAAGCACGACAGCACAATTAAAATCTCTGACAAGGCAACACATTTTTTCCCCTTTTGCTTGATAGTTTGTCTGAAATATACTGAAGTGGAATGACTCTAGGAGCAGCATGAAAACTATTAATTTAACAATTCTATACAGTAATAAAAAAAGAAGTTTAAATGCTGTCGAAAATGAAGAACATCAGGAGTGTAGACACGTAACAGGCCAAAATCATGAGCTTCACAAATGACGATAGATGACTAGAAATATGAGCATGTTGAAATATGTTTACTTATCCGGATTGCAAAGTATTAGTTTCTTTCATATGTATAAAAACATATACAACATGATAAACAGCTATATCTATTTGCTTCTCTGCTAGACCTCATCATTGCGCTGCTTTAATGCGATTGCTCAGGTTGTCTTCCGGCTCATCCACTGCTGCGAGTTGCGACAGGACTTCCTGTTTGTTTGAACGTTTTGTGAGTGTTGGATGCCGCAAGCGTTTCAAAAATCACACAGTTCACCTTTAACTTCCCAGCACAATGTACACCAGAGGATTATGGGAATCTCTGTCTCTTCGGTTGATCTGAACACTTCCTTTGTAAAAGACATTTCTGGGGATATTTCCTAAATTATCTCAAATTAATCACAAGCGTTCTTTGTTTTAGCATGTGTTAGCATGCAAATTTTGGATTATTATACAAAAGTGCTTTAAAAAAAATGATAGTCTAAAGAAATTTAAACGGCTAGCTATACAGTAATACAATGTGAAAAATACAGGATCAAGACACTGATCATTTAATTGTATTAAAGTGCCCCTATTATGCTATTTTAAAGGTTCCTAATTTTGTTTTGGAAGTCTCCTAATAAAAAAAATAAATAAAAACTTTCATTATATACATTGCGCAAAACCACATTTTTTCTCAAACAACTCGTCCAATGATTCAGTCTCACTAAAATAATCCCTCCTTTCCGTAAGCTACTCTGCTCTGATTGGCCAAAGGACTCACTCACTCTGTTGTGATTGGTCTACCGCTAACAGTGTGTGTCAGAAATGATACGATGGTGTTGATTTTACCATATCGAGTCCTAAGATGAAATTTTGGAAGAACTAGTTACTCAATGCTATGTATATTACACACTTCATGACAGGTAATATCTGAAAAAGCATAATAGAGGCACTTTAATTACCGTCAACAAATTATATTTCAGTTTTGATACAAATTAGTATATGCGTACAGGCAAACACAGCTTTAGCTTTTTAAAGTATTATCAATTCGATAGCATATGCCAACATAGGCGGTTGACGCGTGCACTAGAAATGTTCAATTTGTCTAATGTCCGTGCTATTTTTCCCTCGACCGTAACCTCTTTACACAATTGCTCATCAATGTGCATTTCTAATGCAAATGTGCGTTTCAGAAGTTTGTTCTTTTTTTAAAACAGTTCGTCTGTACCAGATTACTAGCGTAAATAAAGTACACACGGTTACAAAAGTCAGGCTGCATAGTACTAGGGCTGGGTAATGATTTCTCGATATTAATCGATTCTCATTCCGATTTCGATTGTTAAATCTCAAGAATCGATTAGTCATCCTGTTTCATTTGAATGAATGGATCATTGTATCGCGGCTGCGCGCATCCAAAAATCGCAATAATCTTTGTCCTTTTTTACTATTGATATGAAACAAAGTTTCAATTTTCAAATTACGTCCATTTTCTTTAGAAATTCAAAAACATAAATAGTGTTTTGGCGCTGTGGCGGGAGATCGCTCTGACGCAGCTGAAGAGAAGCAGCAGCGCTGATCTCACTTCCGGGTTAATAACACCAGTCACAGCGCCAAATAAACATGAATGAGCGTCTGAAAGTGTGTTAAAACTTATCGAAATCCGGATCATGACACATTGATTCACTCAATCAGCGTTTCAACCGTGGAAATACGTCAGGTAAACAGCTTATCAATGTCATGTATCGTCATATTTACCTCAGAAAACCCACATAAACTCGTTAGTCAGCTAGAAAAAATAACTCTAGAGAGGAGCATTTTGATAAATATATACACCATATTACATATCAATTATAATCTTAATGTTCTTCAATGTTGAATGCATATTTGAATAAATCTGGCAAGTTTTTATGACAGCCACCATTTAAATGTTTATATTTCATATAATCTTCTTATTATAAAAATAAATAAAAGTGTAATTTAAGTGTTTGTATAACTACAAAACAGTTCATTATTACCTAATGAAGCCTATAGGCTACAACTAGACTCCCACAGTTTACAGCATTAGTTCAGTTGATTTCCTTGAGAAAAATGGCCATTTATTGCAACTGATATCCAAAAATCAATATTGAAACGAAATCGAATCAAATTGCAAGCTTGTGAATCGAAATCGAATCGAATTGTGAAATTTGTGTCAATACCCAGCCCTAATGTGTACAGTAGCCTACATGTACTATGCTGAAGACGAAATTGACATCACACGCACTTGTATGCATATAGCATTCGCGTAAAAACCGAAATATACTTTGGGCTTGAATACATCAACCACTTTTTCAATAGTAAAATTTAACCTAAGCTTATGTTCTGTACTATTGGCTCACAGAGCAATTATACAGAACAAATGAGTTTTGGTAACAGTACGTATCATTTATAGTCATTATTATTTGACTCGATGACGAAGGCAATGGCATTTCCATGGAAAAATATATTCCCTTCCCTCAATACTGTCTCTTCATTCTCTTCATTGTTGCTTTTTTGTGATGCTCAACATCTTTCATAGTGCCAGATCACGGTAGAAGGAAATAATACGATGGCCGAAATCGTTGTATGAAGTGAATAACTGTTCAATCATCTTTTTTAGTCAGCATTGTCATCTTCCTCAGTGCAGCTCGAGTCAACCTCATAAAATCAGTGAGAGATTACAGAAGGAGATCTTCAAGTATGTTGTAGTGATTGGAACTCAAAGTACAGCAGATGCCCTCAGTGAAAGTTAGTGTGAGAAAACAAGAAGACGGCTGAAAAGAGGTCAGTTCGCTTCGATAGTCAATAGATTAACCCTTCATACTTCTGTTTTCTTCTTTAACCTCAGCCGTTCCGAATTATCTTGAGATACGCTCTTCTCGCCACCCGTTTCTGAGTGCGTCAAACTCTCTTCCTCTTCTTCTCCATAGGGAGAGATGGGTGAATATGCACAGTTTAAAGAGATGTTCAGCGGTGGAGGGCTGACGGGGGCTATATCAGGGCGAGAGGGAGCGTTTCGGGTCGTGGCTTTGGTTTTGGCATCTCTGATGGCGTTTATAGGGTACGGTGTGGCCGGTTCCCCGGGGCATTCCCGGATCTCGCCGGGCTCCAGGGGCTCGGGGCCGCAGGGGTCGTGCTCGCTGCATGACAGTCGCCCATCCAGTTTGGATATGAAAAGCATGCCGTCCCGATGTTCGACGCAATAGGAACTAGGGCACATCTCACAGAAGGAGGCCGCTTCCTGTCCACACAGGTCACACTGATGCCAGGGACACTCCCAACGACCTGAAACGCAAAAGGAGTTTCTTGGTTTCTCGTAGAGCCAGACCGATATTATTGGCCGATATTAGGCATTTTCCAAACTATCGGTATTTTATTGGCCGATTTCAAAAATAAAAACGGACGAAACACGCTTGACCCATGTCATGAGTGTTGGAGTTGTATAGTTTGTCCACCAGAGGGCGCTCTACACCGTCCCTGTTGGCGACACTCGTTGAGTTGGTCATTGCTTGAATAACAATTAAAAGATCATCCCCATCAGTTCTCTAAACTCAAACAAAATTCGTGACTATCATGTCCAGTTCTGCTGCTGTTAAATAAGCCGAGAGTGAAGCGGAGTTAGCTAGTAATAGTTACGTTACGTTGTTACAGTGTCGTTGACTGACTGTCCTTTTAACGTTTGACAATGTGACTGAAGTATTTCTTTAATAGCGCGTGACAGTTACAGCAATGAGACGAATCATCTCTCCTTGGCTTGTTATATTGAAAATGTATGTTTTACACTTTGTAGTATGACGTTATCCATCGCTAAATTATGGCGCATAGACTAGCTAACCACAAAGCTAGCTAACGCCGCTATCATCAGTCTGTTCTGTTGTGACAATAAAAGAAAAAAGTTTCTTTTTAAAATGCATGATCATAATATTTTAGTTAAAACTCATAAATAACTACAAATAACTAATGTTAGGGAAATCTGTTAATGTTTTGTTGCACGTTTCGAAAAAAAAAATATATATATCGGCCGATTTATCGGAATATCGGATTTTAAAACCAAAAAAATATTTGTATCGGTATCGGCCTTCAAAATCCTTTATCGGTCGGGCTCTAGTTTCTCGGTTACGTATGTAACCCTCATTCCCTAAAGGAGGGAACGTCAGTGACGTCGATGTCACGTCGACCGTGACCGACTGAAAGGGAACTCTGAACTCCACTGAATCAACACTGACCTGACTAGAGCTGAATAACAACACTATTGCCTTTTATAGAGTTGTGTTAAGCTTGTTTCATAAGTTGCACTAGTACTGAATCAACACTGAGCTGAGTACTGACTTGAGTGGCCTGTTTGAGAACACTTGAAGAAAGACTGACCTGCAGGTCTCTTGGTGAGATTGAGGCAGTCGGCGTGGTAAACCTTAGGACAGCCGGGCCTCTTGCAGGACACAATCTGTCCTCCGTCTCCACAGCTGAAGCACTCGTCCTCACGTTGCTTGATTACTTGCTGGGATTTGCGCTTCATGTGGGACCTCTTCTTCAGTTTACGGCCTTTATCATCGGACGGGGGGTTGTTCTGATAGACACAGAGTTGATGTCTAACTACGATCACTTATCAAAGCAGAAAGGATCACTGAATTTGCAAGAATGCTTTTGGATTTACATTAGAAATGAATTGGCACCTCTGAGTCCAGACCTTAAAGGAGACGTTCACTTTTAAAGAAATTTTAGCTTATAATTTACTCGCCCCCGTGTCATCCAAGATGTCCATGTCTTTCTTTCTTCAGTCGAAAAGAAATTAAGGTTTTTGATGAAAACATTCCAGGATTTTCTCCATATAATGGACTTCAGTGGGGA
The DNA here is from genome assembly GCA_038021265.1 of Cyprinella venusta. Taxonomy (NCBI): domain Eukaryota; kingdom Metazoa; phylum Chordata; class Actinopteri; order Cypriniformes; family Leuciscidae; genus Cyprinella; species Cyprinella venusta. The sequence goes on along the minus strand of CM075880.1, from coordinate 361,397 downwards.
CCAAATGGTTCAAGGTCCAAAAGACAGTTTCAGTGCAAACTGTTCATTCAAAAGATTTGTTCAAAAGATTTGTTCATTGTGATGAACGAGTTTGAACTGGAGAGTCACTTGAGCATTTGAGCTTATAAAACTTAAACTTTGTTATTTATTTATTTATTAAATGAGCGATCGTTTCGCTTGATAAGACCCTTATTCATCGTCTGGAATCGTTTAAAGCCCTTTGAACAGTTTGCACTGAAATTCTCATTTGGACCTTGAACCGTTTGGTCCCCATTGAAGTCCATTATATGGAGAAAATCCTGGAATGTTTTCATCAAAAACCTTAATTTCTTTTCGACTGAAGAAAGAAAGACATGGACATCTCGGATGACACGGGGGTGAGTAAATTATCAGCAAAGTGAACTACTTTGTTAAGTGAAAAACTGTAATTTAGAGTATTCTAAAATAAGCCAAAATAAGACAGCAAAGTCACTTCATCTTTAGGTTTTAGCTCTAAGAACTTATTGGAATGATATTTTAATGTAGTTAAAAAATAAAACATAAAAATAAGCATAATTTACATAGAAAATATTGTGCTTTTTGAAGTAAATAAATTTAAAAATACCCCCAAAATAAAAAAAAACATCATAAATGGAAAGACAAAACTTTATAGAAGACAGTGATATAACATTTATAATAAATAAAAATTCTCAGTGCCCACAAATTACAGGATTAAGGGCTAAAAAGTGAATACTGTTTATTTGCCAATCCAAACAGTGATTTTTTTGTTTTGGCCCGGTGGGATGTATCGTATTATAGACCATTTCAAAAGATGTAAACAACACTGGGCCAGAAGCACTTCCTGTTTCAGTTTTTTAACACTACATTAAAGCTGGGATAAAATACAACCAACAGAACATATAAAACTGAATCAAAAAGTTAAACAAACATCTTTAAGAAGTTTTCTTTACATGTGAAATAAAGAAAACAGTTACAAACTGAAACAGGAAGTGCTTCTGGACCAGTGTTGTTTACATCTTTTGAAATGGTCTATATCAGACAAATCAATGATCAGTCAATAACAATACGTTACACTATATTAGATCATCTGCTTACTTTTGGCCTCACTCCCAGGAATCCACTGCAGTTGGACGCTCCGCACTTGCACACGGTCTTCCCATTGCCCAGACACTCCAGGTTATAGTTGAACGTTAACTCAGTGCCTTTGAGGAAAACGCACATCAATATTTAAAGCAAAAAGCGGTGTGGCTGTACCAAGGAGTCTTCTACATAAAAAGAATTGGTCTTACCAGCGGGGATATCTGTGAGCGCAAAAAGCCCGACTCGAGTGTCTCCGTTGACCGTCCACTTTTGGGTCTCGCAGTTCGGCTGGCAACTGTGGTTCATAAAACGGGCTTCATTTCCCTTGGGCCCGGCGTCGATGATCCGATCCTTCCGGAAACCACAAAGCAATATATTCAGCTTCTAGAACAGAAATCTTAGGAGATAAAGAGACACTAGAGTCGTAGTTTTAGATCCTCACTTTGTCCAGCGTAAGCATGTAGAAGTTGCCGATATTGTTCTCCTGAGCGTGTTTAATCCGGGCACGGCACTCCTCCTCGTCGATCACCTCTCCAACGTATTCGTTAACGAATCCTCCCTTGGGTCAAGCGGTAAAAACAAAGACTTGTTTAGAAAACAGACTGGACAAGCTAAAGCTAGTTAGAGACATTATAAGGGGAAGGACTGAGACGGACTAATGCCCAACATTAATAATAAGTCAGTCGCTTTTGAAAGTTTGCTTACTCTAAAGTTTACTCTACTCTTTATTAAATGAGCGATCGTTTCGCTTGATAAGACTCTTATTCATCGTCTGGAGTCGTTTAAAGCCCTTTGAACAGTTTGCACTGAAACTCTCATTTGGACCTTGAACCGTTTGGTCCCCATTGAAGTCCATTATATGGAGAAAATCCTGGAATGTTTTCATCAAAAACCTTAATTTCTTTTCGACTGAAGAAAGAAAGACATGGACATCTTGGATGACACGGGGGTGAGTAAATTAACAGCAAAAGTTTTTTCAAAAGTGAACTAATCCTTTAATGACTCGTAAATGTAAGTACACATCGATGGCCTAAGACACGAAACGAGCGGTTTGTGTGAGAAAACCAACAGTATTTATATCGTTTTTACCTCTTGTAACCACAGCCACGTCCATGTGATCTTCATAAAAACGATATAAATACTGTTGGTTTTCTCACACAAACCACTTGTTTGGTGTCTTAGGCCATCAATGTGTACATTTACGAGTCATTAAATCATGTTTAATTTGGACTTCTCTGTGCATGCTCTTTGAGGTGGTGACCATAGACCTCCATTATATGACTGATACGGTTTGATCTAAAAATATCAAAATACTGCGGAAACAAAGACACCTACATCTCGGATGCCCTTGAGGTAAGATAAAACACACCAAAAACTAATTTCAAAGTCAACTATCCCTTTAATTTATTGTGATCCCATGTAGTGGATCTTTGCTTTTGAGATTGGAAATCCGCTCACCTTTTTGATGTCGTGCGCACAGCGCAGTCCCCAGCCTCGAGTCAGCGTCCTGAAGATCTCCACCTGGCAGTACTGCCGTTTGGTGAAGCCCTGGTTCTGGCAGCGCTCGCCCGCGGGACAGACCTGCGGGTGGCATTCGTACAGCAGCATCCGGTTGATGCACTCCGAGTCCATCCCGCAGGGGTTCTCGTCTGCCGCTTTGCAGTTGCAACGGGGAATCTCCGAGAGGTCTGCTGAGATGATCAGCACTTTGCCGATTGGTTTGTTCACCTGTTGGATTTGACCAAGATAAGATTACAACACACCGTCGTAGCGATCAATCTCGAAGTGGGCCTTGTACGGTCACGTACCTTAATATGTTTGTATGGTGGAGGTTTCTTGTAAATCTGTCGGTCCTCCTGGAGCTGCCGTAGCTCTTTCTCCGCCTGCAGTTCTTTGAACCTTCGAGCAGCTTCTTCCAAAGCTAAACCATCGAACATTTTCATTTCAGACATTTTCATTTGATATCTGATCAGGTCAGACAACTAGGTTTTTACATGGATGGTTGCTAAGGCATTGCTACGAAGACATTAAAGGAGTAGTTCACTTTTAAAACACTTTTGCTGATAATTTACTCACCCCCGTGTCATCCAAGATGTCCATGTCTTTCTTTCTTCAGTGGAAAAGAAATTAAGGTTTTTGATCAAAACATTCCAGGATTTTCTCCATATAATGGACTTCAATGGGGACCAAACGGTTCAAGGTGCAAATGAGAGTTTCAGTGCAAACTGTTCAAAGGGCTGACAAATCTTTTTCCGAGTCACTTGGTTCATTCAAAAAACAAAATGAATGAATTGACTCAGAAAAAGATTCGTTCACTTTGATGAACGAATTCGAACAGGAGAGTCACGAGCGCGCATCACAGAACAGAGCAAGACGAGCATTTGAGCTTATAAAACTTAATTTTTTTTTTAATGAGCAATCATTTCACTTGAAAAGACCCTTATTCAACGTCTGGTGTCGTTTAAAGCTCTTTTAACAGTTTGTAGTTTGCACTGAAACTGTCTTTTAAACCTTGAACCGTTTGGTCCCCATTGAAGTCCATTATATGGAGAAAATCCTGGAATGTTTTCATCAAAAACCTTAATTTCTTTTCGACTGAAGAAAGAAAGACATGGACATCTTGGATGACACGGGGGTGAGTAAATTATCAGCAAAAGTATTTTGAAAAGTGAACTGCTCCTTTAATCTGATTGCTAAGAAAACGACAGGGCGTTAGAAATAGCGGTACCAAAAACAAGCGACAATAATTATTTGCAGAAAGTATACCTTTCTTATAGGTGGAGTCGACTCCCTTTCCCATCTTCTCTTTACTGTTGGCATCGCCCTCCATGTACGGGAACACACGGGCTTGGTAAGTCCACAGGTAGTCATTAGAGCCGAAGAAAAGCACTGGGAACTCTCCGACGTCATGTCTCATGCGTAGGATATTCTCAGGAACGTTTTGAGGATTGCTAACCTCTGCCGGCCACCATCTAACACAGAGAAACTGTTGAGCAGTCTGACTGTAGTGTACGAAACAGGAATGATGGGGTTGGTGGTGTGTGTGCTGACCTGTAGCGGCCCACTTTCACCCACACTACCTCCTTATAGTGCGGTTTCTTCCCAGCGCGACAGTCGTTGCAGTACCAGCTGCCTTCGGGCATGTCGATGTTCAGACACTCTCGGTGAAAGGCTGCAGGACATGACTCGCAACACAGCAGACTGCCTCCTGGAGAGGGAAGTGAGACACACAGAGGAGAAGTGTTTATAAAGTACGCTTCTTAGGGAAGTTCTGAATTACTAAAGCCATGAATATAATGTAAATGATTTAGTGCCGAGCGAACCTTCTGAGCAGACGAAGCACCAGCTGACGTTGACGTGCTCGTGATTGCGGCAGCCTCTTCTGGGCATGAAGTGGTTGGGACACACGATGTGGCTGTGGGTGAGGGTGGCACTGCCAGCGGGAACGCAGTTATCGTTGGCGTGATATGCCACAGGGCATCTGATACAGCGGGTTAGCTGACCTGGACACAAAATACAGAGAATTTCATAATAAAAGCACCCACATTTGAAATATGTGCTAAACTTTTCTAGACAGATCACTTTGGATTCCCTAAATTTTGGCCTGAATTTATTCGAAATGATGTCGCAGCAGTTCGTTCTTAGGTTTTGCTTGAAGTATATTTATACACTCAAAAAAAATGCTGGGTTATTTTAACTCAATTTTGGGTCAAATATGGACAAATCCATCTGTTGGCTTAAATTTATAAATTGCATTTTTTTAATCCAACATTTGGATATGTCCATATTTGACCCAAAAATTTTTAGATCAAACCGTATCAGTCATATAATGGAGGTCTATGGTCACCACCTCAAAGAGCATGCACAGAGAAGTCCAAATTAAACATGATTTAATGACTCGTAAATGTTTTATAAAAAAAACACCATAAATGGAGAGACAAAACTTTATCAAAGACAGTGATATAACATTTTTAGTAGATAAAAATTAGGATCACACCTGAGTCCTCTGTGCCCACATTTGTCCACAATTACAGATTTACGGGTTGAGGGCTACGGCAGAGATCATCACCTGATCTAGAACCTGACTGCTATAAGCACAACAAACCTTTCGATATGGACGGATTGGTAGGGTTTGTGATGAAACACGCCAGGCAGACGTGGAGAGGGCAGCGAAAGGCCCGGTTCAGAGGTACAGTGGGCGCATGGCTGGCAGCGCACTCCCCATGGTAGAACTTCCCACATCCGGGAAGCATACAGCGCCTGACGTCCTCACCCGGGATCTTACAGCTGAAGCATGAGTGGATACCTATTCAAACATTCACCAACACCAGCCATCAAAAGCTGTGAAATTACTTCAAGTCAAATTGTTGGTTTGTGATTAATGAAGCAGGCACTCACCAGACGTGCACTCCTGACATAGAAATGTTCCTGTGGGACGCTCGTTCAGACCAGTGCATTGTGGGTGGAATGCCCCACAGCATTGCCCTTCGCACAGAAGGAGATCTCCCTGCTTCTCACACGCCTTCAGAAACAGCAGACGAGGAGCTCATCGAGGGATTGTCTAATATACCGTAGCTATCGACAGCTGAATTTAGTGAATTCACATTATAAATGATAAATCAATTTGCTAAAACACCCTAAGAGTAACTACTAAGAGTAGTTCACTCTTAATAAGAATTTTGCTGATAATTTACTCACCCCCGTGTCATCCGAGATGTCCATGTCTTTCTTTCTTCAGTGGAAAAGAAATTAAGGTTTTTGACGAAAACATTCCAGGATTTTCTCCATATAATGGACTTCAATGGGGACCAAACGGTTCAAGGTCCAAATGAGAGTTTCAGTGCAAACTGTTCAAAGGGCTTTAAAGACGATTCCAGACGATGAATGAATGTTTTTTCGTGTCATTTCGTTCATTCTGTTCGTTGAATGAACCAAATGACTCGAAAAAAGATTTGTTCATTTTGATGGACAGGAGAGTCACGAACGCGCATCGCAGAACAGAGCAAGGCGAGCATTTGAGCTTATAAAACTTAAACTTTGTTATTTATTTATTAAATGAGCGATCGTTTCGCTTGATAAGACCCTTATTCATCGTCTGGTGTCGTTTAAAGCCCTTTGAACAGTTTGCACTGAAACTCTCATTTGGACCTTGAACCGTTTGGTCCCCATTGAAGTCCATTATATGGAGAAAATCCTGGAATGTTTTCATCAAAAACCTTAATTTCTTTTCGACTGAAGAAAGAAAGACATGGACATCTTGGATGACACGGGGGCGAGTAAATTATCAGCAAAAGTTTTTTTAAAAGTGAACTGCTCCTTTAAGGGATAGTTCACCCAAAAATTATCGGAAAAAATATAATAAAAATAAATTTAATAAAAATATCAGAGTTAAATTACAAAAAAATGTCCTGGCTCTTCCAAGCTTTATAATAGCAGTTTCTGTTTTGACGTCCATAAAAGTGTATTTATACATGATAAAAGTCCTCCACACGGCTCTGGGGGGTTAATAAAGCCCTTCTGATGTGATGTGTTTGTGTAAGAAAAATATTAATATATAAAAGGTTACAAAGAAAAATTCTAGTTTGCAGCCAAACGAACATTCGCAGTACTTATGGCGTCGGAAGTAGCGCAAATATCAGCAGTACGTCACATAACTTGCACACTTTAGACTTAAAGGGATACTCCACTTTTTTTGGAAATAGGCTCATTTTACAACCCCCCCAGAGTTAAACAGTCGAGTTTTACCGTTTTTGAATCCATTCAGACGATTTTCAGATATTTAGAAGAATATCAGTAACCAGACAGTTTCTGCTCTCATTGACTTCAATAGTATATTTTTTTCCTACTATGGAAGTCAATGAGAGCAGAAACTGTCTGATTACTGATATCCTTCTAAATATCAGAAAATCGGCTGAATGGATTCGAAAACGGTGAAACTCAACTGTTTAACTCTGGGGGAGTGGTAAAATGAGCCTATTTCCGAAAAGAGTGGAGTATCCCTTTAAGAGCGTTTGGTTCGGTGTACACGGCCTCAGCACACCTACCTGACACAGGTTTTCACTGAGTAAGATGCTGCCACCGTTCTCCTCTGAGACTCCTTTATTATCCAAGACTCCTTCATCAGATTGTGGATTTTCTTCTCTTTCCGAACACAAGCCAGAACTAGATTCAAACATCTGAACCAAATGCCAGATATTCCGGTTATTTAATTCAATGAGCATTTAGAAAGATTGAGTTAAATCATTTTCATTGAATCCTCTGGCTGATTAGAAGCACGTGTACCCAATGAAGTGAACATTAAGAAATAATAAAAGACTGTTCTCATTACTGACCTCTGAACTTGAGCATCTGAGAGCATCCGAGTCGTCCTCTGCTGATTCTGGGTCAGCTGGATGAGGCATCGCAGGAGCAACTTTAATCTCCATCTCTGGGCTTTTTAGGATTGGGTCAGTTGGTGTGTCGATGGACTCAGAAGACAGCTTGTTCTTACTTTTGGATGATTGTTGTCCCATTCCTTCATTTACAATACAAGTACAAAAGGCACCAAATAAACTAATTAACCAATGTGGTTGAATGGCAAATTTGCGTCAAAACGGTTTCGGGAAACTTAACTGGCTCGTTTTTCTTCAGCAATGCATCGTACTATGGTAGTTAAGCATGGAGTTACGTCATTGTACGGGAAACGCACCCCAGGGGAAACATGGCCTCTTGAATTGTCTATGATTGTTGGCTATGTCCCTAAAATAATGAAGTTGTCCAATATATTAATGTTACGATTTTAATAAAAGCAGTCTAACCTGATTTTATTGATTGTCCAGATGAGCACATCTTCTGTGACTTCACCTGTGAATGATAATGCTATGAGCCCAATATTCATTTGTCCTTATGTCATTAGACTAACTTTTTAAATCGTACCTTTCTTTTAGGAATGAGAATTGGTTCGGCTTCAATGGAGCTTTCTAGAATCTTTTTGGTGGGTTTCCGTAGTCTTTTTGTGCTTAGACACACACCATCACCTGTTCAAAGAAAATGATGAACAATCATTTCTTTTTGACTGTTTTTTTTTTGTTCTGAGAAAAAGTCATGAATATAATCAGCCCTAAAACAATAAATAAAATAAAACGTAGGGGGGAAAGTGGTTCTGGCTTACACTAGGGTCTACATATGATCGTTGCACATGGTAAAACAATGTGATTATTTGAGTATTGTGATTATGTGAGTATTTGTGAGTATTGTGATCATGTGAGTATTGTGATCATGTGAGTATTTGTGAGTATTGTGATTATGAGTATTGTGATCATGTGAGTATTGTGATCATGTGAGTATTGTGATCATTTGAGTATTTGTGAGTATTGTGATTATGTGAGTATTGTGATCATGTGAGTATTTGAGTATTGTGATCATGTGAGTATTTGTGAGTATTGTGATTATTTGAGTATTTGTGAGTATTGTGATCATGTGAGTATTGTGATCATGTGAGTATTGTGATCATTTGAGTAATTGTGAGTATTGTAATCAAATGAGTATTGTGATCATGTGAGTATTTGTGAGTATTGTGATTATTTGAGTATTTGTGAGTATTGTGATCATGTGAGTATTGTGATCATGTGAGTATTGTGATCATGTGAGTATTGTGATCATTTGAGTAATTGTGAGTATTGTAATCAAATGAGTATTGTGATCATGTGAGTATTTGTGAGTATTGTGATCATGTGAGTATTGTGATCATTTGAGTATTTGTGAGTATTATGATCATTTGAGTATTTGTGAGTATTGTGAATATTTGTGAGTATTGTGATTATGTGAGTATTTTTCCAAAGAGCCATAAAATGAGTGAATTTCTTCATAATTATGTAAACCTTCAGAAAAGAGCTACTCACCACCAATGGCCAGAGCATTTTGTCTTTGAATCGGCTCCCCATGGCAAAGTTCAGCAGGGGGTGATGGGATTGTTTCTGGAGGTGGAGTTAGCGTATCAACAGACAACACTGGACTCTCTTGACATGGCGTGGCATTTACTGAAGGAGACGTGTCCTCAGGAGGAGGAGTCTGGAGTTCCGGCAGGGGTCTCGACACGCCCCCTTCTGTTACCTGAGGATTCGGGATACCTCCGCCAGATATTTCCTCCACTGGACCACTGCAGTTGTGGTTTTCGACCTGTTCACAAGTTGTCAGAACGTTAAAGCGAAATACACAATTCAAGATAACGTACACATCCAAACGTAGCTAACCTTAGTAAACGACTCGGGTTTCTTTTTTGCTTTCTTCTTAGTAGAAAACAACTGATCGTATTCCTCTGTCCATTCTATCAGTCTTTTGCTAGGTTTTCGAATACGTTTACATTCTGTAAAAAGCACAAACATTTCTGAGCCCACTCTAAAACTGACACAATCTTTAGATGATATTAGCATTGTTCATCTTACCTGTAGGGTAGTTGGCTTGAGTATTTTCTAATGCATTGATGGAGGCTGAAGATATGCCACCCACCAAAACTTCCCCATTTTCCGAGGGTAATCCTTTTGTCTCGTGAACCCAACCTCCTTCGTCCACATGCAACTTGTTATTGGCTTGCTCAAACTTTTGCCAACGCTTTTTGGGCACATTGGCTGAGAACTTAGCTGAGGTCTCTGGTTTCTCCGATATCAGTTTGTCACGTGAATCGTCGGTTTTCTTTTTCGAACTAATTTTTTTACAGTGAGCGTCTTTGAGATGATTTTTCGGGATACTATTCGTCCCAGATTTCTTCTGTTTGGACGTGATTTTCCCTAATTGGCATTTTTTGGTATCTACAGTGGTCAGCTCATCCTTCACATTGGGAATCAGTGATGGCTCCTCTTTAATAAGTTCATTTTGGGGTAACGGTTCTATCGCCAATGCCGTTCCGTCGTTTTTCCGGCTATCGTGCATATCCTTGAGCATCATTAGGAATGTGCTGAACTTATAGTTCGCATCGGGATGAAACGAAAGGGGCTGACCTGCGAGTGATTTGAAGGTTAATTCTTTCATATTCTCCATATCTTCCACACTTAGGCACAAAGATGGAGTAGAACTAGAAGATAAGTCAGAAATGTGAGGCTCTTGTTCGAGTTTGGATGAATGAAAGGCAACGGGTGCATCATCAGATTTGACTGAATGTTCATTGTTTTTCCAACTTTGAAGATCAGATGAGTCTTCTGTCTGATCACAGCTTGGGGTCGTTGGACTCTTCTGATTGTTGTCTAGATCTGTAAATTCACAATTCCCCATTTCGACATTTGAGGTTGGCTCTTGTTTCTTGATCCACTCTTCCTCCTCCATCGCCTTCAGCGCTCTCGTCATCAGCCGACTGCTCGCCGGAAGGCACTTGACTCTCCTACCGAGAGCTTTCCTGGCTTCGGTTGACAGATGTTCAAGTCCGGTGATTTGGTTGTCCTTGGGTTTCATGCTTGCTGAATCTGGCATCTTAATTTTACAAGATACCTTCCCGAAAGAACAGTTCACGGATTTAATTCCAGCACGACCGAGTCCCCCATTGACTTGACCCTTCCCTGTTTTACTGAACCAAAGGCCACCTTGGTTCTCCACGTTCTTTTTTGCTTCTTTGTCATTTGTGACGGGAAGCTGACTTGAGTTTGATTGTTTGATATTCGGTATTCGCTCAGAGCTTTTGGGACATCTGCGGATCTGTGGCACCGAATCAATGTCAGAGTAAGGACTGTCCAAGCCTTCCATCATCTTATCCTTCTCATAACGAAACTCCTCGGATGGTTTCGGTTTCAACTGTGTTGATGACTTTCTTTGTTTCTTTTTGTTTTTAGACCCCTGACCATGGGGTGAGGTGTTCTTCTGTGTAGCCGTCCCATTGCTCAGACGGCTAATGTTGGGTAATTCCACTTTGTTTTCTGTGTTATTTGTGGTTCCTCCAGAGATTGATTTGAAGAAGTCCGAGCATGGAGAGCTGACCCTTGGTTTCTCCAGGAGAAGAGCTTCGGCTTCAACCACACTAGCTCTCCAAGAGTTCAGAAAACGCTTGGGTATCTGCAAAGTAACCCAAGAGTAACAATTTCACAAGGGTTTTAAAAAGCTCACAATACCCATTTTACTGAAAGGATGTTTCAGAAATTACAGAGTGTCTGGCGTTTTCGTCTTGTTGGCGTCCACTTCCTTTCACAAAAGGGAGATTGTTAAACTGATATCCACCCACAAATATATGAGTGGATCGCTCAGGAACCCATGCTTGCTCTTCAGGTTCCCCAAACGTCTTGAGGAAATACTGACGACTGGTCCTGTCTGGTGGCTCTGAAACACAATCGCACAAAGGATTGGATTGTGTGGATAAAAGTGACTGAAAAGTTGGTTCATAAAATTAGGAAAGGCTTCTGTGGTTGTGTACTTACCTTTAATTCTGTGGTAAACTTCCTCAACTGGGTGAACGGTCACCTGACAGGGCCACCATGGCCTACGGTTGAATTTAGCCCATATGACCTCACCCTCCAAATATTTCACTGGTGGTAGAGCCTTTCTTTTGGTTTTTTTGGTCTGCTGGTGGATATAAATTAGGTTCATTGTGTTAAAAGTAGGGCTGTCAAAACGATTGATCGCGATTAATCGCATCCAAAATAAAAGTTTGTGTTTACATAATATATGTGGGTGCACTGTGTATAATTATTTTGTATATATATAAAAAACACACATGCATGTATATTTAAGAAAAAAATATTATTTATATATAAAATATTTATATTGATATATAATATAAATTGTATATAAATCTATATACAGAATATACATGAAAATATTTCTTAAATATATACAAGCATGTGTGTGTATTTGTATATATATAATAATTATACACAGTGCCCCCACATATATTATGTAAACACAAACTTTTATTTTGGATGCGATTAATCGCGATTAATCGTTTTGACAGCCCTAGTTAAAAGAATACATAAATAATATCTGGCCAACAAGAAAGCATGTTTTATCCATCCCATACCACATGATTATTTTCATTGTTAGCCTATGTGTTTGTTTCAGTTTTTCCCTTTTCTTGCATCTCTTTGTCATTTCAATATTTAAAGTCCCATATATGTTTTAAATAAGACAATTAATGCATATAAATATTAACGCATATAATATTAATGCTGCATTGTCTGTCATTTTTAATTTAAAAAAAAAAATTATTAATAATATCCATTTCTGATTCGTTTACAGATTAAACTCGAGGCCGTAAGAAATAGATGACGTTTCTTCAACATAAGAAGAAAAACATGTTGTTCCCTCATCATAGGATCTCGAGGCCACCATACAAAAATATTTACATTTAAAAATATTCATTTTGTTTTAGCATATACATTTTATGAGAATATTTTTATAAATGAGTCACTATATGAATTTATTGATGATTAAATATATTAATAACTCAAATTGACTTTTGTATATTGACATGTTCCTAATTTGAAAAGCTTGCAGAACAGCTGAAATCTTCATATGAAGAGATATCTATATTAATATTGGTGAACTTGCCATTACAATCCCGGCAGCCGTGCTCACAAGAGAAGAAATCCCACAATCACTTGTAGACTTGTCTTCAAAGACGACTTCTTTCCCCATGGAGGAGCGAGCCTTTGAGATTTTGCTTCTAGCCTTAGCATCCAATTTTGTGTTTAAATTTGTATTTGTTGTATGTTCTCTTTCCAGTCGAGACACCATCTCTGGATCCGGAGCTTCATCCTCGTCCTCCTCGTCTTCAAACAGAAGTGACTCAAAGTGCAGGCCATTTGCAAACGGACTGGATGAGTCCAGACTAAAATCAGGGCTGGGTGGAGACGTGCCGCTGTCAGTCACGGCCGCATCCATTTTGCTTCAAAACACCAATCTGAGTTAATTAACTTAATTAAATTAAGTTTTTAACCCATGGACAGGTGAGACAGGACGGGCCAGGGTCAAAGCAGAGTGTCTGTCTGCCAATGGGTGACGTTTTCCATATACTCCGTCAAGCAGATCCAGGACCTGTGAACAAGTACACCAATGTGTTGGATTACTGAGAGTAAGCATATGTGACCTAACTGCACCATTATCTGAAAAACAAATAGTAAAGAATGGTAGTAATAGTAAAGCAGTGTTGTTTATGAACCTTTTTGCAAAACTATTGGCCTAAATTTGCGTCACATCTTCATCTAAACCTTTTAACTACATAAAAGGAGTTATGTATTATATATTTTTTTATACAATTACATCTTGTTTGAAGAGGCTACATGCGTTTTCCTGAAATTTAAACTCACGACTGACACCTGTGGCCAAAAAACAGAACTGCTCTTCCTTTCTGCTCGCTCTGGCAGCGCGCGCTCGTACGTGCACACTTCACAAGTCATCTGCTGCAAGGAGGTCAACATTATGTTTACAGAGGTAAGAACAGTTAAATACATATATTGTTTGAGATAAGTGTTCTGTTTGCGAGTGTGGGCTGGCAGAGTGATCTGAGGGTTTCACCGACGTCATGTTCTGGGCGGTAACCCGGATGAGCGGCCATTATGGAGGCACTCGGATGTAAACAACAGCATCGACTGCACTGTTAATGTACAACTGAACACACTGTTACACTAAAACAATCCGTGGTAGATGCGAACTCATATAGAGAAGGACCTTATTCATTTGGATAAAGATGGGCATCGGCCAGCTTTTTGACACGCTGCATTTTTTCAAATGTAGCGCCGCCTGGATGCTTTGCCGAAAATACGTAACATTAAAGAGCTTGACGTCACATCCGCAGACAACGAAAAATAGGATACAGGCTTCCACTGTGAGCGGACAAGGTGTCAGTATGCTCATCAGGAGATGTTTGAGTCATAAATGGTAAAATAAAAAGGCTATTGTTATGTTTATTTTGGGGGAAAATCTGCATATAGCCTCTTTAAGCCAAATTCAGTGTTTGGTTTTCTCCAACTGTAATAGTTTTGGCTCATCTGTCCACAAAACAATCTCATCCACATGAGCTTTGTCAAATTTTAGACTAAAATGTGTCTAGCTGATGGTGGACTCACAAACACGAACCGGAAGAGCTGTAGATGCTACTCTGAGGTTTCTCCTTGAATATTGGAGGGATTTTTGCAGATGATCATTTTTGTTATTGGTAGAGTATAAGATTTGTATTAGTTTTGCAACCTTTTCCAGCCTAGTAAGCATCATCAACAACTTTTTGTTGACAGGAGAGCCAGGTTCATGTTCATTTAGTAATACGAGGCTGTCCATCTCCCACTTGATCAATTACCCCTATTATATGAACTATTTGAATTATTATATTAGAATTCTAGATGTTCCTTTATCCAAAAAAGGGATGTTTTCAACAGCGTCATTGTGCTCAATAAACAAGTGAAATATACTAAATAAGTGAGTATAAATAATTATGAATCATAATTGGATTGCACAATATGATTACATGAAGACGCGTTAACAAAGTTTCTAGCGTTCGGAACGCATTGATTACGTACTGCTTAGTGCTTACTACTCCGAGTAGGGGAAGTATGGTGTTCCGTTTCGAACATTCTCCATATAACACAGGAACGACAGCGGGCGCACATATAACAGAGCGAAGAGTGAACTCTGACACATGATCCACATAAAGAAGTGTTATATGAGGAGATACAACAGTGACATGCATGTAAAAACTGCCGGCGCTGTGCTCATTGTCACGCGTGCTAATCTCATTAATATTTATAAGCTGTTATTTTAATAATATCTCTCTCTCCCGAGCGAACATCAGAGTATTTCGTTATTTTAAAGCATATAAAACGTGATGCCTAAGGAAACCCCGGTGGATTCTTACCATTTGAGTGTTGGCCAGTGTTATTCATATTGACAACTCTTCGTTTGCGCGCGTGAAATGACCTTTTTCTCCAAATTGTGAAAGTGGATCAAGAAAATCCCAGCCGCAGCTGCAGTAGTAGGCCAGAGAACCTGAGAACACATTCATGCGATCCTCATCACTCTACCCCTTCAACATAAAAACACATGCATTATAACATTCACACACCGAGAGGAACCTTCCCAGTGCGCGATGTCTGAGTCGCAACGTACCTCTGCGTTACGAAGCGGACGTTGTACTTTTCATTTTTTCAATGATTCTGCTTTCCTTGCTGTCGACCTGCCCCTGGTCCTGTTTCAAGCCCGTGACTGTATGTGTCTATGAACAGCAGCCAATCGGCACGGCAACCCAACCCCTTGCGAGAGGAGCTCTCCTCAACTCCTGTGCTTCACTTTATCCCAAAACACAATTAAACATTTCAAAACGCCCAAATGCACGCTTAATAACATCTGGCGTCCTTTGAATATTTGGAATATGCAATTAAGATAGATATTTTGCTTTTGTAACGGACATTTCCACCCTTAAGTGGTAGGCTTTCCTTGAAGTGGCATGAAATCCTATTCTGAAATACACACAGATTTAACAAACACTCGATGGAAATACGCGCGATTATGTTTAAGTTTCAGCGCTCTTGGTTATATTCAAGATGGAGTCTGCTGTGTGCTGCTGGCACAGGCCACAAAGTGTTAAATTTCGATTTGAAGTAAGGCTTTTATACGTTAAAGAAGTTGTGACTCGACGGGGTTTTTTAACATTAGAGTTGATAAAAGGACAGAGTGTGCGTTCAGCTATAAAATGGCATTTGTACATATTAATAGTTTTATGTTATAAACTATAAACAAGACATATATATCGCTGGCAACGCGAAACGCTTCTCTAACAAATGGAAACGGCATCGAAGCCGTAACGTGTGAATATATAAACAGCGCGTTTGTTTTTCTCTGCCGTGTATTTATTTATTTATTTATTTAATTTCGTCTGAGGAGAGAGAAAATGGAGGAGTCCGACATCATCTCAACGACTGTGGCCGGGTTTAATGTCGTGTGAATGTGACATTAGAGCGTTATAATGCGACGAGCGTTTAGCTTTAGATCACGTTTAAATAAATGTAGGCTCATATACTGCTTAGCAACACGTCTATTCAGAATCCTGCATAACTCAATACTACTGATATAGACTAGTCCCGTGAGGTTATTTTAATGCCAGGGCGTGTTTGGGGCTCGGGAACCCTTATCATGTCGATTGGTGACGTCGGTAAAGATGTTTTTCGCTGACACCTCAAAAGTGCATTTGCGAAAGATGTCAACATTGGTGTTGATCTGAGAGTTCGTGTTTCTGTCTGTGGGCCTGCAGGCTCTCTCGCCTGAACAGCGCCTCGACTGGCAGGAAAGTTTACCATAACACATTTATACTCTCAATAAGTCTGTCTATTCTGTTTCTCAGTCAAAAATGGCAGGCTATCCACAATGGCATCTGAAATATTGTACACTGACTTGACTAATTAATGATTTCTAGTTGATGGGGTGAGTTCAGGTTGATTGGGACACTTGTTTCCATTGAGATGACTGAGGAAAAGTCCAACCTGAATGCATCCCTTTTAATTGAAATGGGAGGGAGGGGAAATTAAATAGCCTTTTGATTAAATAGAATGTGTTTATGAGTATTATAAACAACTCGATACCAATAGACACATGTTAAGTCTAGTTAAGTTTTTTTTTTTTTGTTGTTGTCGTGTAAGAATAACATTCAAAAGGGTCTTTTAGAACACAGGGCCTTGTATGTGTGAGGGGCTACATCTTCAAGAAAAATGTCTGAAAATGTCAAAAAAACTATTTCTGGTCAAATTTGATTTACAACAACAAGAAAACTGGACTATTTAAAGCTGCATAACATGCATTAAAGGCCAACGAAGAGATGCCATGTAAAAAAAAAAAAGGTAATTTTATTAAAACTTAAATCGTTTTATTTTAAAATAATACACATGAAAAAATCTGAAACTGTAATAAAACTATAAATTGCATATTATGTATAATTTTAAAATATTTATGCTTTTACATTAACATTTTGCTTATAATGTCATTTTTGCTTCTAATTAGTCGTCTTGGTGTCCTATATTGTTCTTTTTGGACGAATAATGGCTGTTTAATATTTCTCAAGCCTTCTTTCTTACGCCCCCTGGTGGACAGTTATTTCTGCTTGACCTATTACCCTTCAACAATCGTTCAGCAGAGCGTGTGTGTGTGTGTGTGTGTGTGATTTATAGTGCGGGACTTGATCGGTTAGACTCAGTGACGTCATTCACTGGATTTTGCAGTTTGATGCATGTAAATAAAGTGTAATAGTTTTCCTCTAACATTTACAAGAAAAGGTTAATCTGAGAACCGATTTTATATATAAGTATATCATTAGATTAATTTAAGGAAGCAATATTATACATAATACTTTAATTGAAGGCCCATACTTGTACTTGACAAGGTGGTGAAAATCAAGCTTTTAATGTTGTTTATGTCTCTGTTGTGTTTTTAATATGCTTTAAGACAAACCATGTGCAAATCCATCAGTCAACACCATTGCTGAGTATTTTCTGCAGTAAACTAGATCGCTGGTGTTTCTGACGTCACAAACTCCAGGTCAACATGTGATTGCTTCAACGAAGTTGTACGTTATATTACATTATAACCCCGTCATGCATCCCAGCTGACAGCTGTCTTCATGTGTGACAGCTCTCTCCTGCTTTCTGTCTGTCTCACTGCTGTCCTTCGTTAAGCTGATTTCTGGCTCCAACAACAAAAAGCCAATTAAAACTGTCAACATGGTCCTTTTTTTCTTTTCTTTTCTTTTCTTTGTAATGGCCCTTATGCTTCCCCTGGCAAAACTGTTTTGTATTTATTTTAATGTCATATTTCTGTATATTGTAATGTAGCTATATTTTGTTAAGTTTTTTTGTGATGTGATTTGTACTGTGTTTTTGCAAGTGGAGGCGGGGATAATTTCCATATTCATATAACCGCGTATACAACACGAGGCAATGAGTGTAGAGTTACTTTCAAGCTATTTAAAGTTTTTTTTTTTTTCAAAGAATAATTTTTAATTTTTATCAAACATTTTTTTTTTTTCAATGTCATTTCGCGAATCAAAGACTGTATGGGGATTTTAACCATTTTAACAAACCATCAAATGTAGTAACAAATATGACTGGCAGAGGGCAGCACAACTCAACGAATAATTTAAGAATCTTCCTTCCCTGGGCCCTGTTCCAAATTATACACTTGATGTGGATTTGCTCATGCATAGCCTACGGCATTTATCATTTTATGATTCTTTTTCTCTTTTTGCGAAGTCTGGACTGAAGCATCGGACTACTTCCCAACAGTCTGTGTGGAAATATGGAGTGACATTTAGGACAGAGCCATCAGGTGTCCTCATGTGGATGAGTAGTGCGTTCAGCTATACATACACCAGCTGATCTGCTGAAGGTGTCTGGTTATACTCATCCATCTCTCAAAGAGAGTTCCGGAGGCCCGTGTGTCCGAGTGTGTGTGTGTGTGTGTGTGTGTGTCTTTTCCTGATGTTTGAGATTCCACTGTCCACCCCCGTTGTTATTCTCCTTAACCCCTGAACCCCGTCATGCATCCCAGCTGACAGCTGTCTTCATGTGTGACAGCTCTCTCCTGCTTTCTGTCTGTCTCACTGCTGTCCTTCGTTTCCACATCCTTTCTTACTCAACTTTTTCAACAGCCCAGTGTCTTGAATGATCGCACGAATTAGCGAATAAAACCACGAGTGGTTGAGAAACATAAACGAGTCACACGAAGTTTTATTGTGCATCCTGTGTAAACGGAGACTGTAGATTTACAGCACCAAGACTTACACAAACTAAATGCACTGCAAACTCCTCACTTGTCCGAGGAACGTAAATAAATAATAGGCTAATACAGTTAAAGGAGTAGTTCACTTAAAAAAAAAAAAAAAAAATCTTTCGCTAATAATTTACTCAAAATCTCTCATTTGGACCTTGAACCGTTTGGACCCCATTGAAGTCCATTATATGGAGAAAATCCTGGAATGTTTTCATCAAAAACCTTAATTTCTTTTCGACTGAAGAAAGAAAGACATGGACATCTTGGATGACACGGGGGCGAGTAAATTATCAGCAAAAGTTTTTTTTTTTTTTTTTTTTAAGTGAACTACTCCTTTAACAATTCAAGTTTGGACTCGTAAATTGGCTTCATGTGAATGAGGAAATTATATTTTGCATGCGACTGATCCATTTGACTGTAACAAATGTCTTAAGCTCTTAAAGGGATACTCCACTTTTTTGGAAATAGGCTCATTTTACAACCCCCCCAGAGTTTTACCGTTTTCGAATCCATTCAGCCGATTTTCTGTTATTTATAAGAATATCAGTAACCAGACAGTTTCTGGTCTCATTGACTTCCATAGTATATTTTTTCCCACTATGGAAGTCAATGAGACCAGAAACGGTTCGGTTACAGGTATTCTTCTAAATAACAGAAAATAGGCTGAAATGATTCGAAAACGGTAAAACTCAACAGTTTAACTCTGAGGGAGTTCTAAAATGAGCCTATTTCCAAAAAAGTGGAGTATCCCTTTAAGCTCTGATTTCGAGTGAGTTTCAAATGGACACATTCAGGCAGAGAGTCATTCTCTCCACTAGATGGAGTCGATCGCTCTTTCATTGACGAAATACCCGCGGGCCGCACCGATTCCGGAGTGAAAACTGTTACTCAAGAGAATTTACACGGTCGGTCAGCATATTGATGTTTATTTATTATTTGTTTATAGGATCTACCTTGATCATATCAGTTTATGTTAAACCATATTGTTCAAACAAACATACTCATTCAACACTCCGCATTGAGCCACTCTTGTTCTCCTCACCCGTCAGTCACTGAATGCCAAGCAAAGTCTTGATGAACCAACTCCCGCTTCCTATCCAAAAAAAAAAAAAAAAATGTAATTTCACTGCCCCCTATTCTGTGCTATATCCAGAGCCCGAGCCTTTCATTACGGACACTGACTCGCGCACATGCACGCACATAAAAAATGCGGTGAAAAGAAGAGGAAGTCTTGAGGACTTTCAAAGCACCATTGGCGGGGAAAGCCTCTTGTGCCGGAGAATGGGAGCGAGATGAATAACACACACAGGGAAACAGCCGCCCGACACAAAGTGGACTGGAGTAGCCCATTCTAGTCGGGCGAGAGGGTCGACGTCTTGAGGTGGGGGTCCTCAGGAGCCCAGGACCTGCTCTTAATGAGAAATTCCTGGGGATTTGGAGGGGCGCAGAGGTCTTCATTTTCTCACTGCGCCCACAGGCTCCTGGAAATGGGAGGTGTGGGCTCCTTTTGAGCGCGCTATTGAAACGAGGGGGGTGGAGGTATGTGGCGAGATTATGTAGGGGAGAGCGGGGGCGAAAGTACCATTTTTCAGAAAAACATCTTTTTAAAATATATTGTTTTAGACAGAGCTATATTTTTGCTGTGGTCAATAACTCACAAGTATGGTCTATCAATACCAGGTGGTATTTTGTACAAATGTTGACTGACTTAAGTATAATTTTAATTAGGCCATAATTTGTATTTTGTTACTTTCGACCCCGTAAGTAGGGACGAAAGTAACACACAGGTGGGTCAAAAGTAACAGAACAATACAAGCTAGATTTTTTTGTGTTACTCTTGTTTTCATCAAATATACCTGACTGTGACATTTTTAATATGTAACTGCAAACATATTTTGTCCTTTATCTTTGCAAAAAAAAAAAAAAAATTAAATTAAATTACATTTTCATTTTAAATTTCAGTTTCATCAAATATTTATAAAAAATAAGACAGTACAAACTTGATTTGATTAGAATATCTTTTTATTGGCAATGTCAAACCATTTTATAAAACATTCAACCGTATGAACAATATGCAAATTTAACAAAATTAGCATAAAGTGACATGACATATTCCATGTGACTTTGCAGCTGCCCTGAGACTCATTTTCCTGACAGATATGTCCAGAAACGCCCTCTTGTATATGTCTGGCTGAATTAGACCCCTGGCCTGTCTGTCTTTCCAGCCTCTTTCTGACCCTCTCTTGGTATTTTCTGTTGGTATAATATGACATAAACATTGTTTAATACACTCTGCAACACAGAGAAAATCACCTCATTAGCAGTGGGACGAAAGTAACAAGTGTTACTTTCGTCCCGACTGGAACTCCTGACATTTAAACCCGAATTATTTGTATACTGAAAAACTCTGACAAGGCAAACTTGTCTGTGTGTTGCAGCACTAAATAACCCGTGGATTGATCATTAATGCGACACATGAAAAGAGAAATACAACTTGTAAACAGAAAAAAAGTACCGCTTCAGTAATTTACTTACCGTACTCGAAAACAGCTTTCCGGACCTATCCGCGGGAAACAACGATGAAATCACGTGATATTTAGCGGCTCCGTCACTGGCTGTGTGCTGAATCTGCTGTGATAGCTTGAAACGCAAATGCAATCAGGACTCAGAGAAAATCGCTTTGTTACTTTCGTCCCATGTTACTTTCGCCCCCGCTCTCCCCTAGATGAGCTTGGGGCTCGCCACCTCTCTGAGCACGCGGGCTTTTTTGAGAAGGTGGAGGTGTCCCCCTGAGAGCTGCTTCTCAGATTGTCTAATTAAAAGAATGAGATGAGGAATCTAGTGCGCAGCTGGGCCACGAAGAGGCCCCCGGGGCTCCTTACTTACCGAGGGCATCTCGGCCCGAGCCCCGAATCGGCGGGGCCGGACATTGTGTACGAAGAAACGAGTCGGAGCGAGTACAAACAAACCCCACTGGGCGGATGACGGCTAGAGATGGAGGGACGCTGGCCCTGAAGGACCTCTGCATGTGGGAGAGAGCCAAGCACTTACAGACACGATACAAAGCACAACATGGGGCACGCCACAAAAATTAGCGGCTCTGCACTGTAAAAAATAAAACGTAAATTTTACGGTAAAAAAACGGCAGCTGCGGTTGCCAGAACTTTACTGTTAATGGTTTTACAGACTTAACTTAAAATTTACAGTAATAAACCGTATTTTATTTTCTGATAAAATGTGGATTTACTAACTTATTGATGTATTGATATCTGTTTTAGACCATTGTAATACACAGACAACCGATCAATCATCACAGCAGTGATGAGATTTACATGAGCAATCTCAGCTCATCACATATTTATATAAAGCAATACTTATTTAAAGAAGCTGCAGAATGCATGGTATGAAATTAAAAAAATGGAATTAACATTAATTTAACAGTAACATATAACCCTAATGTACATAACTGATTAGAAAAAAAACAATAAAACTATGAGGAACCATAGTTATTTCAACAAAAATACATAAAATGTGAAGTGTCATACGGGGAATTGTGGGAATGTCAATTTACGTTTTTTCACTGTAAATTATACAATGATTTGTTCTTTTTCACTTTCAAAAACTGTAAATTTAATGGTATTTTACTGTAAAATTATATCACAGGTATTTGCCGTGTATAGTACGGAAACTTTCTGTTCACCAATTAACGGTTTTGCACTGTAGCATTTTTACAGTATTTTACCGTTAAAATCACGGTTATTTTTTTACAGTGTGGGGATTCACATCTTTACAGAAATCTCTGCATAGAGCGCAATGATTTTGCAGATAGGTGGTGAAAAATGCAGGGTTTGTTGGATTTTAAGGTGCAATGCCACTTTTAAAAACTCGTTGACGTTTAACAATACAAATACTGTTGGTTTTCTCACACAAACCACTTGTTTGGTGTCTTAGGCCATCAATGTGTACATTCACGAGTCATTAAATCATGTTTAATTTGGACTTCTCTGTGCATGCTCTTTGAGGTGGTGACCATAGACCTGCATTATATGACTGATACGGTTTGACCTAAAAATATCAAAATTGAAACTACTGCGGAAACAAAGACACCTACATCTCGGATGCCCTTGAGGTAAGATAAAACACACCAAAAATTAATTTCAAAGTCAACTATCCCTTTAAAGCTTGACATTTTTTGGACCCCATTAGTTGGTTCAATAATTTCACTGTTTATGGCCAAAACAACTGAAACGTTTTAGATTCTAGTGAAAAGTAATGAGTTTGGGATGGCAAAGTTTTCACTAGTTTGGATTTGGGTTGTAGATCTTTACACACCTGTCCTGAATCATCAGTCATAATATACCGACAATACTCGACACGGCCTGGACAAAGCTGACAAGGAAGCTGACCAGAGCAAGTCAATGGTCCGAGTCAAAGCAAATGCTCATTGATATCTCTAATCACTCTTTTTTGGACATGCACTTTGCTCTCTCTCAGATCTCAGCTGACCTGGTTTGCCTGAACTCGGCCCGTCTCCAATGTCCAGAGCAAAGGCCAGGCCTGCAGGGCAAGACGCCGAAAGTGTCTCAGCAACGGTCTGGACGGGTCTGTTCAACCCCTCTTATGTAGACAAAAGCCAGAGGTCTCCGTTTGGCCTCCGCTCAAAGACACCGAGACGCTCTTGGCAGAACTATAAACATCCTCTCCTTTATGTGGGACACTTGCCGTTGGTTAAGGAAGCACTGGAATAAACAACGCCGAGATGTTCTTCCTCTCCTAAATCTCAGATGTCCAATTAATTAGTTTATTAAGGTGGGGAAAAAGTGTGCGCCTCCTCTCGATTGTTTCCAGACAGGTTTAATGTGCATTTAAGGCCGGACAATGGGCCGCTCATTCATATGCAAAAACGAGGTATATGGAGCAAGCCAGTTTTTGTGGGCAATGACTCAGACACCGATTGAGGGGCAGTGGGGCATGACGAGAGGCCCTCCCTGTATCTCTCTCTCTCTCTCTCTCTCTGCGGAAAAGAAAGGGCTGGTCTCTACCCGGTGGGGTGGGGTGGGGGGTATAGAGGACAAAGAGCACAGCCGTGAAATGGCGCTTGTAAAAGACTGGCACCGGCCCCCTCATTGAGATGTCAATCCGAATCGTGGTTCTGTGGGATGAGGCCTGTCATATCGCCGTTGATGAGACGGTTCAGGGCTCCTCGCTGCTGTGGGTGATGTTCAGAGACTCTTCCTTCCCACCCGTTAAAGCAGTAGTTCACTTTTTAAAAAAAAACTTTTGCTGATAATTTACTCACCCCCGTGTCATCCAACATGTCCATGTCTTTCTTAATTTCTCGAGAAGAAATTAAGGTTTTTGATGAAAACATTCCAGGATTTTCTCCATATAATGGACTTCAATGGGGACCAAACGGTTCAAGGTCCAAATGAGAGTTTCAGTGCAAACTGTTCAAAGGGCTTTAAACGACTCCAGACGATGAATAAGGGTCTTATCAAGCGAAACGATCGCTCATTTAATAAATAAATAACAAAGTTTAAGTTTTATAAGCTCAAATGCTCGCCTTGCTCTGTTCTGTGATGCGCGTTCGTGACTCTCCTGTTCGAACCCGTTCATCAAAATGAACGAATCTTTTTTTGAGTCATGACTTGAAGGGTCCTAGATAAGAGCGTTATTCATCGTCTGGTGTCGTTTAAAGACCTTTGAACAGTTTGCACTGAAACTCTCATTTGGTCCCCATTGAAGTCCATTATATGGAGAAAATCCTGGAATGTTTTCATCAAAAACCTTAATTTCTTTTCGACTGAAGAAAGAAAGACATGGACATCTTGGATGACACGGGGGCAAAAGTTATCAGCAAAAGTCTTTTTAAAAGTGAACTACTCCTTTAATCTAAATATATTTTATATTTAATTTTTTCTTTGGTAAGTCGTCCTCTTTAGTAATAAAAGCAGTGCTCGAGCTGCATGAACCCATTCACACCAAGGACGATAAAGATAATGATAAAGATATATAGTTATGAAAAGAGAATTGATTACACTAGGAATCACTTTTAGAACGATTTTATGCAACTGACCCAACAGCCAATCAGAATCCATCCTGCTTTAAAAAACAAACATTTAAAGTGACAGACAAGCACCCGCTCAGAATAAACAGAACGACATCATCCGCTGTGTGAGCGCTATAATATAATTATCTTTATATAACCTCATGGTCATGTTATCTAGCATGATTTGAGAATAATGCTTCAAGAATATTATAATATTATAAATAAAATATAAAAAAATATTATAAATATTATAATATTAATCTACAATTACAGATTCTTTCAATTGGCTAAACTAATTATTATATGAGTAAATTCACATGATTTGATTTGGAATCCTACATTGTCAATATAGTCTCTCAGACTTTTGGAACTCAACTGAATGTTTAATATATAAACATTCTCCTTTAAAATATTTCTCACATTATTTTTGTATTTATTTTTTGTGGAAAAAGGTTAAAAAGCTAGAAATGGGCAACATTTAGGAAACTATAATTGCACTTTAAAAAATGCTGGGTTGTTTTAACCCAATTTTGGGTCAAATATGGACAAACCCAAATGTTGGATTTAAAAATGCAATTAATAAATTTAACCCAACAGCTGGGTTTGTCCATATTTGACCCAAAATTGGGTTAAAACAACCCAGCATTTTTTTAGAGTGTGTTATATGATTCTTATTTAATGTAATTAATTTCTGCTTTTCCATTACACTAATTTAGTCATGAAGCCCAAATAGGAAAAGTGATTAATATGTGAGCTTTAAGACAGTTTTATTGCAGCTGGTTCCCTGAAATCACTAGAGTGTGACAGACGTGTGTGTGTGTGTGTGTGTGTGTGTGTGTTTGAGAAAGACATAGATGTCAGTACTGCTTCAGAATTGAACCTGATGGACAGAGAGACAAAGAGACTGTGTGTGCTTGATTGAGACGGAGAGACAATATAGATGTTCCTCAAGGCTATAGGAGCGGAAGCCGGCCGACAGGAGGTGGGAAGGATGTTAGACAGAAACAAAAGGAAAAGAGGCCTCAGAAAACCTGAGGAAACAAAGCAAGATTTCATTAGCCTAGCTTTATGTAAATGTCTGTATTTGTTTAGCTTAAAATGCTGCCATTTGCATGCAAATATGTGCTAAGGACAGAGATAAAATGGCATGCATAATAACTCATAATGAATGAAAGAGGAAGATGAAAGTGAAAAAGTTCCGTCATCATTGTCATTGACATCTTTTTTGCCGACAGTGACAGTTTTGCTTATCGTTAGTTTGTTTGATTTCTCCTAATATAGTGGAGTGAGTCATTTCTGCATCACCAAACTAAACAAAAAATATCATTCAAAAAATGTATCTGTTTTCGAACATTCCCCCATCTGCCATTGGTCATTGGTCACAGGACGCTTAAACAAACAGTTTCAGCACTGCAGTGTTAGTGTTTTCAAAAATCACACAAATTTTAATATCTCCTCCTATTCATAAGTATGTTTAAGGACAGCGCTGTGGGTGAAAGTTACTTTTAAAAGTACTTAATTACAATAATGTGTCATGTTACATTTGCATGACTTTTTCTGCTCTGGGCTGGGCTTAAATGTAAAGCAACTTAAAAAAAAATTGCATTTCGAAATTAAACTCAAAACGTTTCGACTTTAAACTCGAAATGCTACATTTTTTTTTTTTTTTTTTTTACACGTTGCGGTTCAGGGCTTCCGCACTTGGTGAACAAAATATTACCGAATCCCTTAAAAGCAATTCATTTACTCAAATTTGACTTTGCCCGCTGATCTGAAAACAGTTTTGCAGCTGGTCTTCTGATGGTCAATGTTTTTATGATGGGAAGATCATGTTAGGCCTGCACAAAAGGGCAATGTCAATCTCACCATTCTCACATCAGCCTTACCCTTGGAGAATGACACTATTGGTCATGATGACACTATTCATCATGTCACTTATAAGGTTTTGTTTCAGGTCATTGTCTCCACTAAAAACAGGGACGGTTCATTGGCTTCCCCCTCTTGTCTCTCCTTTCAGGGTCTGCAGTCAGCAATCAGAGGGTATTTAACCATAGTCATTGCCCCTTTGTGCAAAACCGCCTCAGGGTTTGGTTTAATGATATCACTAAGAAATATGCCTAGTATTGTATTTTCCCAAGTATTATATAATATAAAACAATAAAAAAAAGAAAAAAAAAGAGAAAATCTTACAAAAGTCACATGGGCAATTATACCCTCACTTTAATTGTATGAAAGTTGTTTTAGTATCTATTTTTCCTCTGAAATCTCTTTTATTGTAATACATCTTGCTTCTCTTGTGTTGTTTGCGAGTGAAACTGAAGTCATTGCGTTGCCTGTTTTAGCACTCACTCTAAGAAATTAGTTTGTTTTTCAAAGTTGCGAATAGATTCATTTTTTCCAGATGGCCTATAAAACCATCTCAGTTTCTCCTTTTAAATGAAATTTGCCACGCCATCTTGGCATAATAACCCAAGTGGGAGGAAATGTTGAGAGAGAGAGAGAGAGAGAGAGGGAAAATAAATCTAATAAACACTTTTTAATGTTCATCAACTTTGCACAGCGAGTCTTTCTCTTCAGTTCAACATCATCCGAGGTGAACATCTCCATACGAAATGACAAGAGTTTAGAAACCGGGACATGTGGAACAACTTTGGTTGTGGGCATGGAAACAAAGAATATGTGTTCCTGCTTTTAAAAATGGAAGGCCTATATTTTCGGGCCTTCGAGAGCAGCTTGTTTGTTTAGACTGGAGGTCGTAATGTGGTGGAGGGAAACCAGGGAGACATGCGAGGAATGCAGCCAAAGCCTGACTTGGCCCCATCAAAGCCGAGGCCTGCTGCCCAGGACACTGCTGCCCTTCTCAGAGCTGTCCTCTACCAGTGCACCCCTCCATCCACAGAGAAAGAGCCTCTCTGACGGCCCTCTGTGGAGCCTAATGGCCTCTCAGAGCCTGAACAATGAGGGACAGTGTGGCTGGATCGAGACCGTTTGCCTCCCGCTATCTGTTCATGTTTCGCTTCAGGCTGAGGAGGGTCTCTGAAAAATTATGAAGCTGTGTGTGTTTCTAGTTTATAAGGTGCACAGAAAATATATATAGGCTATATTAGTGCTGTTAAAATATTTAATCGGACATTAATCGCATTAATGTCATAGTTAACTCACGATTAATCACAATTTTTATCTATTCAAAATGTCTCTAGATTTATTTTATTTACATAGCCCATATGTGTGCCTATATGATAGCTCAGTTCACAACGACAACACACACACAGATCGCTTTGGTCTTGTCAATGGAACCATTTGGCAACTTTTTAAAAGTAAACTTTCCGTTCAGAATCTTATTGGGATACATTTCGGCGTCTCGCGCTCGTCATTCATTAAAAAAGTAACGTTAACCTACTATTTGACCGGCTCGCATACCTAAACAAATGTGCGCGGCGGCGTTTGTTTCCGGTCTAGCTACATCCGCTTGCGAACCAATTATTTTTGAAACGTCTAAAATGAACCCAGACGCTAAAATGAATACAGAGAGAAAATAAATTCTTGGTGAGTTGTGAACATAAGGACTCATTTGAGCCCATTCGAGCCCATTTGAGCCCTTTCTGCTCGCTCTTGCAGCGCGCGCTCGTACGTGCACACTTCACAAGTAATCTGCTGCAAGGAGGTCAACCCACTGTGAGCGGTCAAGGTGTCAGTATGCTCATCAGGAGATGATTGAGTCATAAATGGTAAAATAAAAAGGCTATTGTTATGTTTATTTTGCCTCTTTAACTTTCTGCCAACTGAAAGAACTAACTGACTAAAAATGAAGGAAAATACTTGCCAAGTGCAATGCAGTATTTTTCACATCAGTTACAGGTGTAATACACTTACAACCACTTTTGTCTCTAATTTGCAGTCTTGAGGAGTCGATAGTTCAGTTGCTGAATAGACTGTCTGCAGATTTTGGACATCAGCGTGTATGACGGATGATTCAGGTTAGCATTCACACTATTAGCATACAAGTTAACAAACGTAGCCATGTTCTTAGCTTTCATGTTATATGTGCTTGTTCTTATGTTCATAACAAATGTTATACGTATTCTTAGCATTCATGTTAGTAAATGTGCTTAGCAGACTGTTAGCACATAAAATAGCCTACATGTTCTTAGCATGCATGTTAATAAATGTGCTTGTTCTTAGCAAACAGTTTGCACACGTCCATAACAAACGTTAGCAAACATAGCCTACATGTTCTTAGCATTCATGATAGTAAATGTGCTTAGCAAACTGTTAGCACATGTCCATAACAAACTTTAGCAAACATATAGCCTACATGTTCTTAGCATTCATGATAGTAAACGTGCACGTTCTTAAACTGTTATAAATATTTTTGCAAACATGTAAGCGATGTTCTTAACATCCATATTAGCAAATGTACATGTTCTGTAGGTTATCACTGTGAAAACAATGAAAATGGACAAAGATTTTTCTAATACTTTTAGCTTGTGATAGCAAATGCTTGTGTTGTAAATCTAGAGCTGAAGAAGCTGACGCAATCTGTTAGCATCTCCAGCTAGCCTATAGACAAAACTGGCCCAGACAGTTGACAGTGCCAGCCACGCTGTCACCCTGCCAAACGTCCAGCTGAACCTATAGGTGGTGCATCCCTGGAAGATTTCAACCTTCCCCCTTTAACAAAAGCCACGGCTTTCCTGCAGAGTGTCAGAAAATAAGATTAATGTTGAACCAAAGGCTGAGCAAACACATCTTAAGGTGAAGACGTGGTTTCTGTCTGAGCATTTAAGCAAACATACTTGTGAATCTGACAGTCTAGCATGTCCTCACGATCGCTAGCCCGTCGTAGCAACCGACAACATGCTCGAGAGCACCACACTTGATGGCGTTTGTTTGGCTCAGGCTAAAAAAGCATTGGCAGTTTGTTTTAATTACCCCCATGCTGGCTCTCCTCACTGGGCTCCGTATGTGAAAGCTGGCCCTCACCCATCACCCTGCCAAACGGGGGTCAGCATCATACACCCGAGGAAAAAGAAATCAGCAGATGAACCATGAACCGTGCCTTTTCAGTTCATGCTAATGCCATTAGCACTTATGAGAAAACCATTTGTATTACATTATGCACTTCCTCTCGATTCCGCGGGTCACATGTTGTTTATTACGGACAATATAACCTTTATACGTCCGCTCTGTGGACCCATTCACATTCGTGTCCTGTAATTAATAACTTCTACGACACAGAGATAGTTAGAAAGCCTTAACCTGAGAATGATAACGGTGTCTCGTGGCTGTAGCATGTAAGTCTTGCCTTCTGGCTCCAAATTGCAGGGGTGGGCAGTAGCTTTGATATTTGTGGTGATGTTTGAGGATCAAACAAAAGCTTGTGTGCACCTCATTCGACAAGCTTATCTGACCTCTTTGAAACTCGAGGCCCGTCTCATATGCTACGCTAAACTGGCAGCGCCTGGCTTTACCGCTCAACAGTTGTCTTTATGTATACTGTAACAATAAATAATACAGACTTGCACGTACTAAAATGAGCAGTGATGGATTACTTTCTTCAAATTCAAAAATCAGTGTAATGCTTTGCAAGGTTTTAAAGAAGCTGACACAATACAAGTCAGCATTATGGTATTAAACGTGCCTGTTCTGGCATAACACACGTATACGGTAGCCAACTAGCATGCTCTCAGCAAACTGTTAGCACATGTTGTTTAACCCTCAGGTGCTCTTCGTTTCGGACTCACACTTGTTATCTTCCCGGTCACCTAAAAATTACATTTCCTCCATCCCAGTAAAACCAATGCAATTTATTTTTGTTCTATAATATTTATTCTTTTTAATTTAGTATTTTGAGACAATTTGATTGAATTTATTAATATTTATGCAATATTTATGGTCTATTTTGCCATGGAAAAATATATATAATTTTTTTATATATATATATATATATATATATATTGTTATTTTTTTAAACATTATTAGTGCAGTATTTTAGTTTAATATAGAGTCTAGGCCTTCAGAAAAAAAAAATTGAAGAAAATTAGCACCATCTGGTTACAGTATAGAGAAAAAGCGTAGAATCATGGTGTGACCACTAGATGGCATGTACAGCTCTCTATGGAGAAACATGTGAATTCCCCAGATGTTTATGAACACATTTTTTTTTTGGTGGATTTGAATATATAGTTGAAACAATCTCAAAAACAAATTTTTTTTATAAAAAAAAAAAAAAGTAAAATAAATAAATAAATAAATAAAAATTTGTAAATTTTTATGCTTTATCAATTTCCCATTCATTTCCTATGGGTCGGTCATTTTTGACCTAAGACTGCAAGTGTGACTATTTTTTTTTTACGACCACTTAGCATGCTCAGATCATAACCTCAATTTTTTTTGTATTCACATACATAATGCCATAAAAGTCACCAAGTTTCATAACATTCAGATAAAGCTGTGATTTTTAGAAATTTAAAACAGAAAATGTTTCGGTCAGAAATGACCGAAGAGCACCTGAGGGTTAAACGATAGCAAGCATACATGCTCTTAGCATTCATGCTAGCAAACGTGCATGTCCTGTAGGTTATCTCTGTGTGGAAACAGCATTCATTGATCTCAGGAATCGGTACTGTATTGCAGGGTCGGGTCTACGGTGTGGTTGGAGGCTCAATGCCCCCCAGATTCAACTTGTGCTACAGACACACACACAATCTAAAAAATGCTGGGTTGTTTTAACCCAAATTTGGGTCAAATATGGACAAACCCACTTCAACTTTTACTTTAAAGTGTGAATTTTTTAATTACATTTTTAACCCAACTTTTGGGTTTGTCCATATTTGAACCAAATTTGGGTTAAAACAACCCAGCATTAACCCAGCATTGGGTTAAAACAACCCAACAACACCCCCCCCCCCCCTCTTTATGATTCAAAGTGAATCCAAATGTGCAAAAATTGCAATTGAATTCAATCAAAAACCTATGAATCAAGAATTTAATCATATCCATATAATCGATAAAAAGTAAGTAACTGATTCCGAGTCTTTTGAAGCGTTATATAATCGCAAAGTACTTAATAATCCAGAACACATACAATCAGTTACCAAGCACTGCCAACAATTACAATTGCAATGTCGTTTTTCTGTACTGCCCCCCCTGTCACACCGTCCTGGAACCGTTCCTCCTGTATTGTTTACATCCGCACAGTTGAAGTGTTTACTACTCATGCTCTCCGTAACACTACCCAGAAGCCCGAGGGACCCCGGGGGGCCATTGGAGAATCATTAATAGGTCATAATTGAGACACAGTTCAAAGCTCAGGCTTAGATTTTATTAAAACCCTCACAGGCCCTCATCATATCCTGTCATTTGACCTCCTTTAAATCCATTTTAACGCTCCCGACGCAGGCAGGCCAGGGCCGGGCACTGCGGTTACACCACCAAACCCCGGGTAAAAGCAGCTTCCTGTCCGGTAATTACACGCCGGTCTCCGAGACCGCAGTTTGGAAACTCAAGTTGTCCGTCAGCTTGTGGGAAAACAGGAAGGTTTCCTGTCCTGGCCGGACGCGTGCGAGTCCTCAATCACATGTCCGGTTTACTGTAACGCCGCTCATTAAGACTGCAGGTACCATGGGCTCGTCTCGCGGCATTATATTTGTTTAGCACAATCTCAGAGAGAGAGAGAGTGAATGTGTGTGTGTTGAAGAAAGAAAAAACCGTTTCCTGGTTTTAAGCGAATGTGACTATTACTGAGGTATTAATGCCTGCAGATTGCATGCTTGTTCCTGCCCCCGCATCCGCCCGCACTTCTCCATCCACAGCCGTGAAATTGGGACCATGTGTTGTGTGAGCGCCGCTCCAGTCCGGCAACGAGACACAGGGCTGTTTTTCTTTCTCCATCCTTCTGCCGGAACTGAGGGCTCGGCTAAACACACACACACACACACACATACCTCACGCTTCCAATACATAACACACGCTCGGTGTCGTCATCTTATCCGCGGGGAGATCTCAGTGGACGGAGTTTTACTCCTTATTTATGTTTGGGTGTTATTACGGAGGGACGTTCATCACTATCTTACCTCGTCCTCCCTAATTGTGAAACCGCGGTCGTGACTCGAACTAAATATATCAACGGCTTGGAACAACACGTGTATCGATAGATCTGGGACTGTTTGGCAACTTAAACGCCGATGATATCACGTTATTGAAATATCACGGATTGAAATTCTCAATGTTAGCCATGTTTTCTTATATTAAAGGGTTAGTTGACCCAAAAATGAAAAGTCTGTCAGTATTTCCTCACCCTCATGTCGTTCCAACCCCGTAAGACCTTCGTTCATCTTCAGGACACAAATTAAGATATTTAAGATCAGTGTTGGGTGTAAGTAATTACTATTAGTTACTGTAATTTAATTACTTTTCCCTTGAAAATGTAAAGTAAGGGATTAGTCTTCATTTATCTGTAATTTAATTACAGTTACTTCTGATGTAATTGAGGTAAATACTGTGTAATCCGATCTCACAGCGATCCGTACGCATTTTATGAGGCGTCTAAATCGTACGACCGCACTCGCACAAATTCGTGTGAATTATTGCAAAATATGGATGAAAAAAGTGTGAAATGTCATGAGATCAGACATAAAACAATAGTGGGTTTAACATCAAAAAGTATCGTCTGATCTGATGTTAAAAAGTATGTTTTATAATGTAACCTTCTCCACCTTGGTCAGTTTAAGGATAATTCATGCAATTTTATAGCGTTTATTTGAAAGTATTAAAACAGATTCATGTCTATCCTTGTATTATTCAGCTGGTTGAGATTGATATAGGATTTTGAAAGTAATTAGTAATTAAATACTTTTTAGAGAGAGTAATTAGTACAGTAATCTAATTACACTGACTCATTAAAGTCATTAAAGACATCGTTAAAATAGTCCGAGTGACTACAGCGGCTCAATCTAAACTTTATCAAACGACGAGAACACTTTTGTGCGCAAAAAACAAACAAAAATAACGACTTTATTTCAACTATTGGTTTATTTCTCCCTCTGTGTGAGTCAGGTTACTAGTTTAATAGCGTAAGCTTCTGTTATTGTACGTCACATGACCAGCGTCGGCCAATAGTGAGCCTACGTGTGACGCAGTTTTACGCAATCACGCTACATTAACTGATAGAGGCGGAAGTGAATAGTTGAAATAAAGTCGTTATTTTTGTTTGTTTTTTGCGCACAAAAGTGTTCTCGTCGTTTGATAAAGTTAAGATTGAGCCCCTGTAGTCACTTGGACTATTTTAACGATGTCTTTAATGACTTTAATGAGTCATTCCCTCAAGAAGCCTATGGACTAGTATGCAGGAGCGATCTTAATATCTTAAATATCTTAATTTGTGTCCCGAAGATGAACGAAGGTCTTACGGGGTTGAACAACATGAGGGAGAGGAAATACTGACAGACTTTGCATTTTTGGGTGAACTAACCCTTTAAGAGCTCTCAACGGTGGGGTGTTGTTGTTGAAAGTTGAGCTAAGAAAAGATTGGTATATGCATATCACAGACTGAGATTTCAGAGTTGGTTAGAGAGGAGATGTTTGTCCTTTAACCAGCTGGACGCATCGGGTCTGGTGCTGAGAGCTCAGATTGATGAGTTAATAATCTGGAATGGGAGTGCTGGTGTATTCGTCTTCCGTCACAGTCTGTAGAGTTTGATATTGTGGACTTGTCTTGTCCAGCGTTGGTTTTCTTGGGGGAGTGTGGGAAGACCTCTGTTTCCCAGCATGCCAGGCAGTGATGCACACATGGACTCGTATGATGAATTTTGTAAATGCACCATCACCTCCAACCTCTCTCTCTCTCTCTCTCTCTCTCTCTCTCTCTCTCTCTCTCTCTCTCTCTCTCTCTCTCTCTCTTTCTCTCTCGCTCTCCATGTCTTCATCTGGTTCAGGCACCAATGCAGTGATTGCAATAGACGCAGATTTGTGCTGAGTTCAGTCTCCTCCCACCATGATGCTTGAAGAATGTGCAAGGATTTAGTAGTTAATAATGCTGTTGGATTCAGATTAAACGCACAGAAACCGCAACGATATTATGTTTTCAAATAAGTGACATCATTACTGAATCTTTTTTTTTTAATTTTTAAAAAATATATATTTTTAATTTTTTTAAAAATTAACTTTTTAAAAAAAATTTAATCTTTTAATTAAATTTAACTGAATTGATGAGTTTTTTTTCTTTCTTTATGATATAAAAAATCACTGTAATAATGTGGTATAATGTTTTTACCATTAATTAAACTAGGGCTGTCAAACGATTAATCGCAATTAATTGCATCCAAAATAAAAGTGTGTTTTTACATAATATATGTGGATGCATTGTGTATAATTATTTTATGTATATGTAAATACACACATGCTTGTATATATTTAATAAATATTTTCATGTATATACTGTATATAGATTTATATATAATTTATATTATATATAAATATTTTACATATACATAATTTTTTTTCTTAAATATACATGCACGTGTGTTTTTATATATATATATATATATATATATATATATATATATAAAATAATTATACACAGTGCACCCACATATATTATGTAAACATTAAAAAAAGTATAAAAAATTAAAAAAAGTATGTAACATAAATGTTGCATAAAAACCCTGTACTATAAACAAAACACTGTAAAAAATTATATGAGCAATACGTCAACATTTTTTTACTTTTTACATTGCTTCAACTCAGCAAAATAAGCAATTTTAATCTTTTTTTATAAGTTATACAACATTCGAATAATTTTTTAAGTCAGTTAAAATGATATTTAAGTTGAAATAACTTAAACATCCAAGTTGATTGTACTTAACTTTCAAGGCAGCAATTTTTTATTTATTTATTTATTTATTTCCTAATTTTTCTATTTTTTTACCAAATTTCATGTAACTACTGGGAATGTATTTTTACTGTTTTTTATATGTATATTATAGTTACTCACCTGAAACATATTTTAACAATATTAAATGTTAAAGTAACTATATTCTCTTTTTAAATAATAAAATTCTAAATATATTTATTTTCCTAATTTATTTTCTTTTTTTTACAGTAAAATTACATTTACTTGTGCAATCTAATATGTTTTTTTCATGGTACAGTACAAGGCATAATTAACACACTCTGGCATAGGCATTTTTACCTTACATTTTTATAGCTCCTTTCCTTAAGTTCATATAAATATTTGGTTACACTTTATTTGGGTAACAATTTATTTTACAGTGTCCTTGTTACATATGTAACATGTTCTTGCTACAGTAATAACAATATAGTATTCATAATTACATGTAACTAATAATTACACTGTAACATTGACACCTTAAAATAAAGTGTAACCTTTGCGAGGGTTAGTTACGTGTAATTCTGCATAATTTACTGTTATTGCTACAGTAAGCACATGTTGCAACATATAATTGTGTCACCTTAAAATAAGTGTTACAAAATATTTAAATTTATAGTTACATGTGTAAATTGTAAGTCTCAAGAACATTAGTTTAAAGTGCTCAGCACAGTCGAGCCGTAACGTTGATATCTTCAAGCAAATGGCCTCTCTGATACGACCCTTTCACTAGATAAGAGCGAGGTCACGAGAGAGCGTCTCTGGGGAGGGAGATAGAGAGACAGAAAGATTGACCGGGCATATCCACTCCCCGAAGCCCAGCAGAGACCCGACCCCTCCACCTGGGTAAACACTCGGCGCTGATCCGGGGGATGAAGAGACGGCGTATTCGGGGGTCACTTCTCCACAGGAACCGTTAGCTATCTGAAGGGTCAAGTTTATTTTTCCTGTTTGGCCGGGTGAGGGGGAACGGGGCTTTAAGAGGGGCGACGGGGCCAAGAGGTCGGTCAAGGGTTGAGAGAGAGGATTGGAAGATGCGGGCCGGTGAGGACGGGACTTTAAAGCGGAGGATCATCTGGTCCGAGACAGGATGCGGCCAAACAGGAAATACAACAAGTGCTTCGTACTTAACACACGTCCCAGCTCTTGAACTTATCTCGCCGACTGACGCAAAGCTCATCGTGAACAATGATGAAAGAGACTGAGTTACTGTGGACGTGTTTATAATGCTCTCTACACTCTCAGAAAAAAAGGTACAAAAGCTGTCACTGGGGCTGTACCTTTTCAAAAGGCACACTTTTGTCCATTTTAGGTGCTAATAAGTACATTTCAGGAGCTAATATGTACATTTTAGGAGTTAATATGTATATTTTAAGTGTTAATATGTACATTTTAGGTGCTAATATGTCCATTTTAGGAGTTAATATGTACATTTTAAGTGTTAATATGTACATTTTGGGTGCTAATATGTACATTTCAGGAGCTAATATGTCCATTTTAGGAGTTAATATGTACATTTTAAGTGTTAATATGTACATTTTAGGTGCTAATATGTCCATTTTAGGAGTTAATATGTACATTTTAAGTGTTAATATGTACATTTTAGGTTCTAATTTGTACATTTTAGCTGCTAATATGTATATTTTAGGTGCTAATATGTACCACTAAGGTACCAATATGCAGCCTTTGGGTACAAAAGTGTTCC
The DNA here is from genome assembly GCA_038021265.1 of Cyprinella venusta. Lineage (NCBI taxonomy): Eukaryota > Metazoa > Chordata > Actinopteri > Cypriniformes > Leuciscidae > Cyprinella > Cyprinella venusta. Next base: position 323,972 of record CM075880.1, on the reverse strand, counting down.
TTTTGAAAAGGTACAGCCCCAGTGACAGCTTTTGTACCTTTTTTTCTGAGAGTGTATGAACCCTATAGATCATGTGAGAACAAGACTTGGTCTACATCAAACTAATGGTAACACATGCTTCTTTTGCACTATGGACATCATTAAACGTTTACAGCACGAGTCGAGCAATACTACTATAACAATAAACACATTTAACCATAATCCGTGTCCAACAACAGGAAGGTCTCTAATGATGATTGACAAATTAAAATCTTTGAATGATTTACTTTTAAAGGGATATTCTGTCATCTTTTACTCATCCTCATGACTGTCCTAACCAGTATTTCTTCTGTGGGACATAAAGAAGAGATTTTGATGGTAAGAGTTTTGGTTTCAAAATATCCTCCACAGAAGATAGAAAATTATAGGTTTGGAAGGACTTTCGTGTGAGTTTTGGGTGAAATAACCATTTAAAGCAGTAGTTCACTTTAAAAATCTTTTGCTGATAATTTACTCACCCCCGTGTCATCCAAGATGTCCATGTCTTTCTTTCTTCAGTCGAAAAGAAATTAAGGTTTTTGATCAAAACATTCCAGGATTTTCTCCATATAATGGACTTCAATGGGGACCAAACGGTTCAAGGTCCAAAAAGACAGTTTCAGTGCAAACTGTTCAAAGGGCTTTAAACGATTCCAGACGATGAATAAGGGTCTTATCAAGTGAAACGATCGCTCATTTAATAAATAAATAACAAAGTTTAAGTTTTATAAGCTCAAATGCTCGCCTTGCTCTGTTCTGTGTGACTCTCCTGTTTGAACTCTGAATCTTTTTTCGTGTCATTTGGTTCATTCAACGAATGAAACGAACGAGTTGACTCGGTAAAAGATTCGTTCATTCAAACATTAACTCGAAAGAAACTCATACAGGTGTGCAACAACTTGAGGGTGAGTTATTAACGACAACATTTTCATTTTTGGGTGAACTATCTAAAACAAGTCTTTCCCTAAAAATCGCATGTTTAATTCAGTGCTTCCAATTCCTTCTAGCCTCAATGAACAAACTGAGACGTAGGATTTAGATCCAGTTCAGGTCATGGGAACGCAGGACTCTTATCTTTAGGAGTCTGGCAAACCCAGTGAAGGATATAAGGGCTCCTTCTGTAAGACTCTCATTAAAGCACACCGCCTCCCCAGTGTTGTTTTATCCTCCTCATCTCCTGTTTATCTAACATCCTATCCCACTGCTATGGATAACACTGTCCCAAAAGCCTTAATCCCGTTCTCCTTTGCCATAGTAATGACATTGGCAGATAAAAGCCGAGGCCTATCTCCGCTGGGCACCGTGACGGGCCGGGTCATAGATAGCTGATTCTAGGCCAGTGTGAAGGCTGTCTTCCAGGCCTTGAGATCGCGCTCTCTGCTTTCAGGGCGCTTGTGGTGTGTCATCGACTGGGCTTTGACTGTGTCTTTGTTCATATCCCAGTTGTGTTTCTAATTAAACTGGAGAGATGGAGACAGACAGGCTGCCGGTGCGGCGCTGCTGTAAAACATGTTCTCCCCACACCTCTTATCCGGCACTCGTCTGTCTGACCCCGAGCTCTCAGTCCGGCGCTGGAATTCGGCTTCGGCTCGCGGGTCTTCTTAGTTGTCATACTTAATTGTGGGACATGGACGGCAATGCAACTTATATAGACTTACATATGTACACTAGTAGCAATACTGTGCAATATCGACTCTGCAATAAAAATGCCGGGTTGTGTTAACCCAACTTTGGGTCAAATATGGACTAACCCAGCCGTTGGGTTAAATTTTTACATTACATTTTTAACCCAACATTTCGGGTTTGTCCATATTTGACCCAAAATTGAGTTAAAACAACCCAGCATTTTTTAGAGTATATATATATATATATATAGTTACAATTATTGCAAATGTTGGATGATAAAGTCCATAATAGCACCAAAAAGTGGGCCAAAGTGACAAACACTCTAAAAAATGCTGGGTTGTTTTAACACAAATATGGGTTAAAATATGGACAAACCCAAACATTGGGTTACATTTTTAAATTACATTTTTAACCCAACATTTGGGTTTGTCCATATTTGACCCAAAATTGGGTTAAAACAACCCAGCATTTTTTTAGAGTATATATATATATATATATATATATATATATATATATATAATAAGTTATAATAAATATATGTAAATATGAGTGTATACACAAACAATAGAATTATAAATACATTTTAAATATTGTAAATTATTTCAGATTAAATATTACACTCTAAAAAATGCTGGGTTGTTTTAACCCAATTTTGGGTAAAATATGGACAAACCCAGCCATTGGGTTACATTTTTAAATGACATTTTTAACCCAATGGCTAGGTTTGTCCATATTTTACCCAAAATTGGGTTAAAACAACCCAGCATTTTTTAGAGTGTATTAAATAAAATAATTGAATAGTACATAAATTGTTGATATTTTACTATATAGTATACATTTTTGTATTTTCTTTGTAAAGTATTAAATAAAATTCATTAATTAATAATTATATATATATATATATATATATATATATAAGCAACCACTGTTTTTTTATATATATGTTGAGATCATATTAGGTTTTTGTATTTTCTTTGTAAAGTATTAAATAAAATTAATTGATTAATTATATATATATATATATATATATATATATATATATATATATATATATAAGCAAACACTATTTATATATATATATGTTGAGATCATATTAGGTTTTTGTATTTGCTTTGTAAAGTATTAAATAAAATTATATATATATATATATATATATATATATATATATATATAAGCAACCACTATTTTTATATATATATGTTGAGATCATATTAGGTTAAATGAGGTCTAATAAAAGTAAAACTAATTTTCAAAGCTATGGTTCCAGGGCATTTAAAAGTTAGCAGGTTAAGTCACATGATGCTCTCATTAAGGTAATTAGGAACAGTTCATCTGTGAAATCAAAGTTACCTGAATTATGCTAATCACCTGCGGCTGTATAGAGAGAACTTTACAGTGACATTTACTCCGACACCGAGAGACTATCCCACAAACTTCATTAAAAGATTAGAGGTCTTCTCTTTCTCCTGCCCCATTCATGCATCAAAGAGGCCTTATCTGCCCCCTGAGGTGTGTGTGTGTGTGTGTGTGTGTGTGTGTGTGTGTGTGTGTGTGTGTGTGTCGCGGGGAGGCCGGTGAGTGGACACACTGCTGCTTATCTCCTAGAGAAGGACACCGCCCTTACTCTCCGCTGCTCAGTCTGTGTCGCCCATCCAAAGAGGAATTAAGATCATATCAGACCGCAATCAGATTTCCTTCTCAGCCACCCCAAGAAAACAAAAGAAAAGAAAGAAGAAATAAATAGTTTTTATGTTCTAAGACTTTCTTAGAATATAAAAATGTATCCTAATTTATTATTATTATTATTATTATTGGTCATTTTCACCACAGCAAACAGTATTGACATGAATACGACTGTTTTCAAATACTGTACTTGTGTCATTTCCAATACATTTTTGTCAGATTTATGATTTATGAAACCAGCCTTAGCAAGAGAAAAGTACGGAAGCGTATCGCATTCACTTGAAGAAAAAAAAAATCGACTCGACTGAATTTTTCCGAGTTAATTATCTCAGAATTATGAGAATTTTAATGGAAAAAAGTTTTTGCTCTGTTTTTCTAAATTAACGAGTTAATTATCTCAGAATTACTGAATGAGATACGCTTCTGTAGAAAAGAGTGTTTTCCCATTTTATTTACTTTCTTCCAAAAGTCCATTTCATTTCCTTCATTGTAATCAAACCCTGAGCTGCTTTTGCAGTTTACTTGAAGAGTCCTGTGTGAACATTTTATTTTGAATTATACTGTAATTATACAGTAAAACATTTTGGGGAAAAGTGCATGGCTAATAATAAAAAAAAACTAGGTTTTGATGACATATTGCATTTCACATTGCAAGTCATTTTGTTATAATCCAGTGTTGGTGTGGTCATATCTCCACTTTCTTTAGACATTACAGTACGCTTTGCCAATCTAGGAAACGACACCCAATGCTGAGCGATAATCTATTTCAGTGCTGGTTTCCCGTAAGAGAGGTCTCTTTGTCCCACACACAGTCTAAAATCTTCTCGACCGCTCCTCTGCAGGACTATCTCTGTTGATATAACTCCATGAGATCAGGCCTAGCTCTCGGAGCCGAGCCGTCCCACGCCGACTCCCTGATAACCAGAGCCCGAGGGGAGAGATCACAGGAACACATGCCCCTGTGATAAAACATGCGGTACTACTGGAGAGCATCACTTACCGGCTTCACTATCATACAGTCCTGACCGCTGAAGCTGACCGCTGACATAATGGCTGCTCTGAGCTATTAGCGTCCTGTTGAGGAATCTACTGTAGAGGTGATTTACTGTGAGTTTACTGCTATTAAACCGGTGGATATCTCACTGAAAGCTGGATACAAGGAGTAGTTCACTTTAAAAAAAGATGTCCATGTCATTTTCTCTTCAGTCGAAAAGAAATTAAGGTTTTTGATAAACATTCCAGGATTTTCTCCATATAATGGACTTCAATGGGGACCAAACGGTTCAAGGTCCAAATGAGAGTTTCAGTGCAAATCTAACTGTTCAAAGGGCTTTAAATGATTCTAGTCGATGAATAAGGGTCTTATCAAGTGATGCGATTGATCATTTAATTTTTTATAAAAAAAGTTTAAATTTTATAAGCTCAAATGCTCGTCTTGCTCTGTTATGATGCGCGTTCGTGACTCTCCTGTTCGAACTCTTTCATCAAAAAGAACGAATCTTTTTTCGTGTCATTTGGTTCATTCAACAAACAAAATAAACGAGTTGACTCGGGAAAAGATTTGTTCATTTTGATGAACAGGAGAGTCACGAACGCTCATCACAGAACAGAGCAAGGCGAGCATTTGAGCTTATAAAACTTAAACATACTATTTATTTATTAAATGAGCGATCGTTTCGCTTGATAAGACCCTTATTCATCGTCTGGAATTGTTTAAAGCCCTTTGAACAGTTTGCACTGAAACTGTCATTCGGACCTTGAACCGTTTGGTCCCCATTGAAGTCCATTATATGGAGAAAATCCTGGAATGTTTTAATCAAAAACCTTAATTTCTTTACGACTGAAGAAAGAAAGACATGGACATCTCGGATGACACGGGGGCGAGTAAATTATCAGCTAAAGTGTTTTAAAAGTTAACTACTCCTTTAAACTTAGCTAAAGCCAATTTCCTATTAATCTTAGCCTTTAAAACAATTAGATGATGACTTTTATGCACAGAAACAGTTCCTCTCTCAGATTGGGATCTTTTGTGTATTTTGGAACTAAGGTCATTTTTTCCAAATGAATTTCTCGTCTGGTGCAGATTAGTTTTATAATAAAAAACAGTGTTTTCGAATCTCGCCAGAGGTTACTAGCGTTCTAGGATTGCGAAAAATCCCAGTAATTTAGGATAAAAACACAATGCAAATTTGTGACTGTGACCGTTTGTTTTTGTGGGTGAAAACAGATGTGCCATCAAATACCCTGAGCTGCAGATTTTGGTTCACTCTAAGCCCAAAATAGCTCATTTATTGTGAGTAGGGTTGAAAACTGTTAAAGCCCCACCCGTGTTTTATAGAGTCGAAAGGGTGCTGGATTTTATTTGAGAGCTAACAATAACAGAACACGAATTCTGCCTTAACATTGGCACCAATCTCTGAGTTTACTAGGATGTTGAGGCAGAAATCACGTTCTGATATTACAGCACAACATCTATATGGGCGCAAAATAACTATTTGGCTCTCACATACTCTGCAGAATGCCATGAAAACTTTTAAAGCATTTTGGCTGTTCATTTACACGACAATTGCATTTTGGGGGCCTGAAAATGAAAACTTTTGAAAACTGGTTTCAAAGTGCAAGTTTTTGAAACCGATACTGTTATCGCCTCCATGTAAACTAGTTTGTGAAACCGGTGACGTCATCACGTGTTTAGTTTATAAGCGTGCAGTGTTTCCTACTGTAAAAAAATATTTTCAAGATTTGTTATCATAACATATTTCCTTTTGTCAAATCAACTTTATAATAATTTATTAAGTTGAGATAATTTATTATTTTGAGTTTCTGATGATTAAATTAATCTCCATTGTATTAACTCACTTTTTCCAGTTCAATCAACTTAAAATTGTAAGACAACTATACTTACTTTTTTGTAAGTTAAACCAACAATATTTTTTAACAGTGTAGTAATCACAACATTTTTTTTTGTCAAATCAACTTAAATAATTTATTTAGTTCAGATAACATATAATTTTGAGTTTCTGATGATTAAATCATTCTCCTTCATTGTATTAACTCACTTTTTCCAGTTCAATGATCTTAAAATTTTAAGGCAACCAGGTTACTTACTTTTTGAAGTTAAACCAACAATATTTTTTTTTACAGAATGCATCGCATTTTAATTAGTTTTCACTGGGGGAATATTTGACACTGTTATACGTGAAAAACGAAAAGTACACCGTTGTCTTAAAATGTACCCTAGGAAAGCGCTTTTGACTTTATCCCCATCACACCAGTCAGAAGTGCATTTTAAGTCTGCAACAGTGCTTTTCTGTTGAAGGTGAAATAGTGTGCTTATTCAGGATTCAGGCGAGGGAGTGTGGAATATCATGATTTATTACGGCAAATAAATGTCCGGATGCAGTTAACGTCTTGTGTCGTTTTAGACTTTCTATTTAGGCTACTGGAATATTGTCCAGCTAATGAATGAAACGATGACGTTCCCTGAAAGCATGCAGTGTACTCCATCTCCTCCGCTAACTCAACTTCACCCTAGTGGTCAGTTAGGAGATTCATCAAAGCCGGATTGTTTGGATGAAGTGTTAATGACATTCACAAAGCTCACAATAATCTGTCAAAGCAAATGATTGACTCTCTTTCTCACATCCATCTTTCACCCGCTCTCTTTCTCTCAGTTTCTCGTGCACAAAGACGTCTTTGAGCCTGGAGGGTTCTGTCTCCACTGCCCCCTTAAACTTGGGGAGAGCTTCAGGAACTGTGAGGACTTTGTGGAGAAGGAAAAGGAGAAGGAGGAAGCTGTCTGACTGTAATTTACAGCCCTAATAAATCCCCTCTCTTTAGCCTCTAACCCCCATATCTGCCCGCCAGCTCCCTAAAAACTTAATCACTCCCTTGCTGCCCCATCGCTAGTCCTTGACGAGGTCTACGCCGTCCTTGTGCTCCCACATCGGCCCTACTGTAAAAGCAGACGGCCTCCTCATTATCACCTGTCTGTGCCGCCACACTACGGCCCACCCCGAGTGATCCGGCCAGATGTGGACGCTACCACCGCTGAGGGGTTAGTTATAGTCAGAGTTTGAAATGATTTGAAATTAAAGGAGTAGTTCACTATTTACTCACCCCCGTGTCATCCAAGATGTCCATGTCTTTCTTTCTTCAGTCGAAAAGAAATTAAGGTTTTTGATGAAAACATTCCAGGATTTTCTCCATATAATGGACTTCAATGGGGACCAAACGGTTCAAGGTCCGAAAGACAGTTAATAACAGTTTCAGATGCAGCTTCAAATGTCTTTAAACGACTCCAGACGATGAATAAGGGTCTTATCATGCGAAACTTATTCCAAAAATGTAACTTTTCTAAGGACTAATGCTAGCCTTGCTCTATTCTGTGAGGCGCGTTTGTAACGTCACGTAATACGTAATTACGTTCAAAAGGTCACGGGCGACGTAGCCGGAAGTACAGAGTCAGTGTTTACAAGTTGAACGCATAGGTTGAACGTGCAAACTAACTCAAACGCCGTTTACTTTACAAAAAAAGAAATTAAAAGGTAAAACAACGATGTCGGACGATTTTGATTCTGTACTTCCGGCTACATCGCCCGTGACCTTTTGAACGTAATTACGTATTACGTGACGTTACAAACGCGCCTCACAGAATAGAGCAAGGCTAGCATTAGTCCTTAGAAAAGTTACATTTTTGGAATAAGTTTCGCATGATAAGACCCTTATTCATCGTCTGGAGTCGTTTAAAGACATTTGAACAGTTAAATTTGCACTGAAACTGTCTTTTGGACCTTGAACCGTTTGGTCCCCATTGAAGTCCATTATATGGAGAAAATCCTGGAATGTTTTCATCAAAAACCTTCATTTCTTTTCGACTGAAGAAAGAAAGACATGGACATCTTGGATGACACGGGGGTGAGTAAATTATCAGCAAAAGTTTCTTTAAAAGTGAACTACTCCTTTAAGAGTTTGAAATAAGTCAATTTGGTGTTACTTCTGATGTTTCCTCAGTTTGCTGGGGAAGTTCGTGTAAGCCAAAATGGCAAAGCTCAAGCGACAGACACGATCGCTGTTCCACACAGTGAATGAATAAATCTGAGAGGGCGAGAGATAGGGAGTTTGGCTCTGTCTCTCTCCTTCTGGACTTCCGCTTTTTTATCTACGAGCTGTTAAACGGAGAGGGAAGGTTTTCATTAGCGTCCAGGTTTGGGAGATCTTCTGGGAAGGAATGATGACCCAGCCTCAATTCTCCCGGAGAAAAACCAAAACACCGCAAATAACATTTACCCCTCATCCTGATTACGGAAACGATTACAGAAATGCAAAATGCAATGAGTTTTTTTTTTTGCATTAAAAATTGCTCTGCAAATGTCCTGTGGTGAACGAGTTTATCGTGATTGGAGTGAAAAGTTTCATAAATGATTCACCAAGCTGAGGGTGTTCATTATCGTGAGGCAGAAAGACGAGACAAAACAAAGAGGTTTGTGGGTACGCTGCAGTAATAAAAACACTAAAGAATAGTCGAACAAAGCCAGTTTACTTTGTGGTTACTGGGAGATACTTAACTGTGTGGAAAACTGGAACGTAAATCTCCTCGAGTGTTGCATTCACACTGCATTTCTATCGAAGACAAACCGCAGTTTAGAAAAATGCGCCAAAGTCTAATTTAAAGTGCGGTTTAGGGGGTCATTACTTATTTCTTGACATCAGAATTTCATCTAACATGTACATTTAAAATTCCCTGCGGGATCCGAGGTCTGTAATTGTTTGAAAGCGGATCGTGGAGAAATTATTCAGTTGCATGCAATTTCGCTCATACGACGTCAATAGCGCTTATATTCAGATATCCAAACCCAGAATTTTCCTTCATTCTTTTTCTTAACGAGGGTCTCGTGGGCATTTTACACACAGACTCCTTTAGGTCTCCTTTAATTAGGTGAAGTACAGGGTTGAGATATTTCCGTATAAACTATCTCAGCGCTGCAGTTTGAGTCTCTGAAGACCTAAAGCAAGATCACTCACTCACATGCTGACTCACTGGACTCTGTTCTGAACGCCAGATCTACGGTCAAGTAACGTAAGATACACAGTCCATGGTTTATAGCACATCCCAGAACTTTTAATTCATACTTGGGTGTAGAAATTGATCAAGCCGGTCTGATTTATGCCGACGGTGCCAAAGCAAGAGAGCATGAGACACATATTAGAGGACCAGATGCGAAAACATGCTTCAAAGCTCTTGAAGGACAAACAAACACTTTAGTGACCCTAGATGAGCAAGGTCAAAGTATTCGGTGCTGTGCACAATAAACAATCATCACCCTCACTATTACTCATAATAATGAATAGAGGTTTAAACTTTTGCTGATAATTTACTCGCCCCCGTGTCATCCAAGATGTCCATGTCTTTCTTTCTTCAGTCGAAAAGAAATTAAGGTTTTTGATGAAAACATTCCAGGATTTTCTCCATATAATGGACTTCAATGGGGACCAAACGGCTCAAGGTCCAAATGAGAGTTTCAGTGCAAACTGTTCAAAGGGCTTTAAACGATTCCAGACGATGAATAAGGGTCTTATCAAGCGAAACAATCGCTCATTTAATAAATAAATAACAAAGTTTAAGTTTTATAAGCTCAAATGCTTGCCTTGCTCTGTTCTGTGATGCGCGTTCGTGACTCTCCTGTTCGAACACGTTCATCAAAATGAACAAATCTTTTTTTCGTGTCATTTAGTTCATTAAAAGAACGAAATGAACGAGTTGACTCCGGAAAAGATTCGTTCATTTTAATGTACCGTAACCCTAACAGAGCAAGGCGACCATTTGAGCTTATAAACTTTAACTTTTTTTATTAAATGAGCGATCGTTTCGCTTGATAAGACCCTTATTCATCGTCTGGAATCGTTTAAAGCCCTTTGAACAGTTTGCACTGAAACTGAAACTCTTATTGGACCTTGAACCGTTTGGTCCCCATTGAAGTCCATTATATGGAGAAAATCCTGGAATGTTTTCATCAAAAACCTTAATTTCTTTTCGACTGAAGAAAGAAAGACATGGACATCTTGGATGACACGGGGGTGAGTAAATTATCAGCAAAAGTTTCTTGAAAAGTGAACTACTCGACTACAAATTTGCTAAAATGAACTGAACATTTTCGTGTTGGAGAGGTCTGACGTTTTGGAGAAGTCTTCAATTCCTCTCTGGAGAAAATGAATGGGATTTTCACTCCCTATTGCACTGTAGTGAATACAAAAAGAGGAATGAAATGAAACCAAGAGTCATTTTTATTCAGCTAATGCTCGGCGGTTATTCTCAACTGATTCTGGAGCTGACGGGCCACATGTGTAGGGTCGCCGTCAGTCTGTCTCCCTCACAGAACCAAGAAACCACAATCCCCCACCGAACACACCACAAAACACACACCCAACACACACACTCTTCTCTCTTGTCTCTCTTCATCCCTTTCTGCTGCTTTGTTCTCTCGAGGGAAAGATCTTGTTAACCTTTCATTGCCCTGCGGTTCTGTATCTTTCTAGATGTTTGTGGACATTCAAAACAAGAGTCTATGAAATCAAAATATATTCCCGACAACCTTTTTTTTGTCTTTCCCGCTCTCCCTTCCCAAATTTTACTGGAAGGAAGGGCAGAGAAATAAAATGATATTTTACTCTCGGTTAGATGGAGGACAGGAAGTTGAGGAACCTGAGCCAGTGGAGGCTATTCAGGGCCGGATCTTGGTGTTCTGTGGGTTTGTGTGTGTGTGTGTGTGTGTGTGTGTGTGTGTATAAGGGAGTCAGGATCCTCCTGTAGCCGGTTAATTCCTCCCTTCGTTCTCCACACAGATTCCACAAACAGCTGGCACTGCTCTTAAATGTCACCAGCATTTATTGGAGAGCGTATCTGCTTATTAGTGTCAAACGGGAGCGATTCAATGTGGTCCGCTCGGCCCTGGGCTCGCCGTCTCTCTCCTCTGAGTCTGGTCGGCGAGATAAATAAGGGTTGAACTGGAAATCATGCAGAAACCACATCGTGTAGCCTATTACGTTTCATTCTACGTTTCAACTCTATGCATTTTGAACTATTTAATACATAGATCTAGATCGTGAGTGCTGGTTGCCCACAAAACGTGGAGATCTGAGGTCCAGTTGCTGGGTCAGGAGTGTTTTGGATGGGTCAACATCTTTGCTGATCCTGGAACAACATTCCAATATGCGTCTAACATGGCAAAATCAGGACGTGCTGATATTTTGGTCTCTGCACTCTTAGAAAAGAGGGTTCTATATATGTAGCATAGGGCATTTTATGCTAAAAAAGGTTCTATAATGACAATAAAGAACCCGTTTGGCACAGAGGCTCTTTATAGGCTATTTTTCATTCATATATTACATTATTCTCCAATATTTTGTATTATTGTTTATTAAACTTAATATCACATTTTAATCATGCTGATTTTTGGAGGAGAAAATCTGAAATGGCACTCTTCGTGGTATATTGATTAACTACATAAAATGATATAAATATATACATTTTCTAACCCCCATATCTTGAATTTTGATATAGAAAATTTTAGGGGTTCCAAATACGTAGCGCTTTAGAACCTTTTAAGGTTCTATATAGAACCTTTTCTTCTAAGAGTGTGTATATATGGTTTGTCCAATCACAATGCATTTAGGGGTGTGATCTCCTGAATGTCCGAATGGGAAAGAAAGGTTATTACAGTTATCATCTTTTATTTGAGTTTCTATAATTTTGTACCATTACCTTTACATTTCGATATTGCTTAGTTACCCCTGAACTGTGCTAATGGCAATGCATCTTTCTGATGTGGTTTAATTTTAGAATGTCTTTAAAACTAATTTTCTTTCAAATCCATAAATTACACAATGGATGTGTGGGCCACTCTGGCTGGTCCCAGCGAAGCTTTGTTCTGTCAATGTGCAAAAATAAAGACGTGTTCAAAGAGCAGCCGATGAGGCTTTTATTGTGTCGCCTGCACTGCAGAAATATGCGAGGCTGTTTTCATTGCCTCTTTTTAACAAGACGAATACAAGCGTCAAATGTGTGAGGGCGCCGCCGAACACATGCACAGATCGGTTAGATCTCTTCTTACCATTTTTCCATGTGCAATTAAGAAAATTCTGGAAAAAGAAGAGAACAGTTTGTTTACAATTCTCACTTTCCCTTCCGATTCCGTGTTTGTTTTCTTAGCCGGCACGAAAATGAGGTTTGCTTTCTCGGATCCGTTGTGAAATATCCTGGATGAGAAAGCCACAAAGAGTGACTCATTCAGATGATGACCACGGACTGGCCGGATCTCATTCAATACACATTGTGTACAAGCCGTGTCATGTCTTCCTCTGTTAAATATGTCAGGAGTTTGGCATGATTAGTGTTTTCGTAAGCTTTTGACCATTTAAAAAGTATAGTTCACCCAAAAATGTAATTGATGTAGAGCCAGATCAATATATCTGCTGGCCGATATTAGGCATTTTCCAAAATATCGGTATCAGCAGTTATAATGGCCGATAAATGAATATTTAAAAAATAAAATAAAAACGGACGAAACACGCTTCAATCATCTCTCCTTGGCCTGTTATATTGAAAATGTATGTTTTACAATTTGCAGTATGATGTTATCTATTGCTAAACTATGGCTCATCATAGACTAGCTAACCACAAAGCTAGCTAACGCCACTATCATCAGTGGAAGACCGCTAACGTTAACATTAATGAGCTTGGAAACCACAATGAACTTTTTCTGCCTAAATAAAGTAATGATTACTGTATTTATAACTAGCATATCTCTAGTTACAGTCCCTGCATTGTAAAATGTAAGTTATACTTGCGAGGAGTGAACATTTAGACACAGAGAAAAAGTATCAAACGTATCTTGTGCAGAAAAGTTAGCTTTTCTTTTACACGTGTGTGAAATCCAACAATATTTAATAATAATAATAAAAATATCGGCTGATATATCGGAATATCGGATTTTAGAACCCAAAAATATTTGTATCGTATCCGCCTTCAAAATCCATTATCGGTCGGGCTCTAAATTTATGTCGTGATATATTTAGATTTCAAACCCATATGCTGTTTTTTTTTTTAAGACCAAAATACATTTTTTGAATAATTACTCTGTTTAAAAAAAGAAGAAAAAAACATAAAGGTGCTCAAAAAATCAAATAAAAAGTAAAAGCAAATGATGACGGCTCGCTCAGGGCGGGGATGTGTTGAAACGCTGCTGTCAATCAACAATCGTGGGGGGGGGGCGTCTGTCACACGGTCGAACGGCTCGATTTGAGACGGGAAAACCTGATCTATACGAGAATTCGTACGAATTTTACGAGGTTGCTAATTCGTAACAATTCGTACGAGTGAGGTCGTACGTTTTTGCTGAATCGTACATATTTTACGAATTAGCCAATTCGTATGAATTCATACGAATGACCTACCCCTGACCCCGCCCCTAAACCTACCCATCACGTGGGTTTGGACAAATCGTACGAATTCATACGAGTGAGGTCGTATGAATTAGTACGAACTAGCCACTTTTTAATAACTCGTACGAATTGGTCGTAGAAGGAGATTTAAACTAAAACACTGGGTGGATTTTTATCATTATATGATGGTTGTGTACAGGTACTGCCAACACACATTTCAGGACAATCAACTTGTAAAAGTGCACACGACCCCTTTAAGGCAAATGTGTTCATACGAAAAGCTAAAAAAACGTAAATTTTGAGTTCAGGGAGCCTTTAAGCCCCTTAGTTCATTGTTATTTGTTCGGTGTTGTCGATGTTTTACATGATTGTTCCCTATGCTTATCGTTCCAGTTGGACTTATGATTAAAGATGATGTGTCTACTAACTTTGTGACAGATATAGGAGCGAATAAATATGGTAAATAATAATAAAATAAAATAATAATTAAAAAATAAATAAATAAATAAATAAATAAAAATTTTTTAAAAATAATAATAATAATAAAATAATTTTATTAAAAAAAAATAAAAATAAAAAAATGTAATTTGTCCATATTTGACCCAAAGTTGGGTTAAAACAACCCAGCATTTTTAGACTCGTCAGACTAAGTCTTTAGGTTGATTGCGCAAGACTAAGATATGCAGGTTAGCAGTCTGGGTTGTGCTTATCAGGGCTTCAGATCAGCCTGTAAATGCTCAACGAGTGAGATTAGTCTCTACGTTTGCCAATTACTTTATCACCAGCCTCTCCAGTGTGTCAGGCAGCACTTAGCATGGGGTCATTTCCTCAAAAGTGGATGGCGGCATGGCGCTGCAGTCGGCTTGTCTGTCCGTCGGCCCCTGCGTAATCCCCGGGGGCTAACAGCACCAACCCTGGCCTTCGTATCCAGACACTCCCTCCCAATACCGCGGCGGAGGGGTCGGTGACAGGAGGCCATTGTAACGGACCGGCCGGATCCGAACGCTGACGTCCGTCTTGTTATTAGACAGGACTTTCACTGCACGGGTGTTGAGAGAGGGGCCTCAGACGACCGGCAGCTCAACACTGAGTTTGTGGTTTTAAGGGAGTCCAATAAATTTAAGTGGATACTTATGGTGCCTCCGAGTCTATGTAGCCGGGACCGAGGGGTCTAGACCGAAATGTTAATAGATACACGTCTATGCAACAGGATGCAGGACTTGCATTGAGTCGTAAACGTGGCTTAGCTTGATTTCGAAGGAAAGCGTAAATAGAGGGAATTGAATAAGAGATGTTCTAGAATCTACAGCACTCCAGATGTTTTATTTCATGATTGAAGATCAACACGTCGACCACACTCTAAAAATTGCTGGGTTGTTTTAACCCAACTTTGGGTCAAATATGGACAAACCCAGCTATTGGGTTAATGTTTTATTATATTTTTAACCTAATGGCTGGGTTTGTCCATATTTGACCCAAAGTTGGGTTTAAACAACCCAGCATTTTTAGAGTGTGTTGTCCCAAATCAGTAACCTGTGAAAAAGAAGTGTGCACCTCGAATCTTTAAAGAAAAACTGCACTTGCAGATTATATAATGTTAAACATCGTCATATTCATTACCTCGCCGAGAAGACATTAAAGTTAACGTGAGTCCGGAGTGAACAAATGAAAACATGGTTCACTCTTCTTAACAATGCTGGGCTGTTTTAACCCTAATTTGGGTCAAATATGGACAAACCCAAATGTTGGGTTAAAACTGTAATTTAAAATCTTAAACTTTCACATTTTTTAATTACATTTTGAGCCCAACATTTGGGTTTGTCCATATTTGACCCAAATTTGGGTAGAAACAACCCCCTCTAAAAAATGCTGGGTTGTTTTAACCCAATTTTGGGTCAAATATGGACATACGCAAACGTTGGGTTGAAAATGTAATTAAAAAATTTAACCCAATGGCTGGGTTTGTCCATGCCAATGTTTGAGTTTTTCCATATTTGACCCAAAATTGGGTTAAACAACCCAGCATTTTTAGTGTGATTGGAACAGTTTTCAAAATGTGTGTGTGTGTGTGTGTGTGTGTAAAAGGGGAACAAAAAGCACATTGAGTGTGTGGAAAGAGTAGCGGAGCAGAATGAAGTGCGGTGCAGGATACACTCCTGCTGTCCACACCGCTGAGAGGGAAACACAGAGAGGAAGTGGGAATTCAATCAGCCGCCTTCAAGGTCCGTTTGAGCTGAAAGGGCCCCCACCTGGCCCTCAATCACGAGCGGAGGACTCGGACTCGGACGCCGGCTTACTCTCGTTGACGCTCAGTCCAGCGCTGAGAACACTAACTGAGGATTTGCACAAGCAGTGGCTTCATCTAAAATGACTCGCGCTTATTACAGGGATCAACTTGGGGAAACTTTGGCACCGAAAAGTGCACTTTTGTGACATTTCTGGCTGTCAAATGTTAGTAGAACAAAAAATCGCATTGACTTTAATTTAAAGGGTTGGTTCACCCAAAAATGAAAATTCTGTCAGTATTTCCTCACCCTCATGTCATTCCAACCCCGTAAGACCTTCGTTCATCTTCGGGACACAAATTAAGATATTTAAGATATTAAGATCGCTCCTGCATACTAGTCCATAGGCTTCTTGAGGGAATGACTCATTAAAGTCATTAAAGACATCGTTAAAATAGTCCAAGTGACTACAGCGGCTCAATCTTAACTTCATCAAACTACGAGAACACTTTTTGTGCGCAAATAACGACTTTATTTCAACTATTGGTTTATTTCTCCCTCTGTGTGAGTCAGGTTACTAGTTTAATAGCGTAAGCTTCTGTTATTGTACGTCACATGACCAGCGTCGGCCAATAGTGAGCCTGCGTGTGACGTAGCTTTACGCAATCACGCTACGCTAACTGACTACAGGCGGAAGTGAATAGTTGAAATAAAGTCGTTATTTTTGTTTGTTTTTTGCGCACAAAAGTGTTCTCGTGGTTTGATAAAGTTAAGATTGAGCCGCTGTAGTCACTTGGACTATTTTAACGATGTCTTTAATGACTTTAATGAGTCATTCCCTCAAGAAGCCTATGGACTAGTATGCAGGAGCGATCTTAATATCTTAAATATCTTAATTTGTGTTGAGAAGATGAACGAAGGTCTTACGGGGTTGGAACAACATGAGGGAGAGGAAATACTGACAGAGTTTTCATTTTTGGGTCAACTAACCCTTTTAAGAAAGTTTAGGAATATCATTAAGGACTCATTAAGTTTCTCAGGCCCGAGAAAGTGCACTTTTGTGACATATTCTGTTTGTAGAACAAAAAAAATCACATTGAAAATAATTTAAAGAAAGTTTTGGAACAACATGATTATATTTTTAGGGTAAACTATGGCTTTAAGTGTCCGAATCCTCTATTTTGGGAACCAATGTGTCCTTGAGACTTTACAGAGGTAATCATTTGTTGTGAGTCTAAGATCTCACAGCGTCTACGGGCATAAAAATGAACGATTTAATGCTTATGTGACGACTCAACCATTTTCCTATTTCCCCTTTGAGTATCTTTTTTGTTTATGTCCTGTCATGAACACTAGATCCAGCCAATGGCACAGGAAGCTGAGATGTGGCGTATTAAACACAGCAGCTGCCATCACTTACACTGCATGACCTGTGCGTTCAGTGTATTCCACCAGGGAAACCTAAAATAAAACGTCCTGAACTTAACAAACCGGTGCCATTTGAGGCTGTTTCACAGATAATTAATAGACATAATTAGATATAATGAATGTAATTAGAGGGTGAATTGAAGGCTTGTCGTGCACTGTACCCTGACGTACATTTGGTAATCTGCGTCACAGTGCGTCGCGAGCGCCTGGAATCACTTACAGCCCGATGTAAAACAACAGGGGAAGGAACACGTGGCGCACGGAAACGATATGGTTTTCTGCTCAGCTGAAATCACAGACCGCTACAGCGCAATCAGTCCGGCCATCGCAAGCCACAAGAGCACGGGGGGATATTTATAGACTGGCATGGGCCGGACGACTCGACAGGGCATGAAAAAAACATCAAGATGGCTTTACTTCTACATCTCTGCAACCAAAAACTATTCATTGTAAAGAAAAGAACAATTGTGAATTGAAGCATTTTCGTTAATCGTTTACTCACCCTCATGCACTCTAAAAATTACTGGGTTGTTTTTACCCAACTTTGGGTCAAATATGGACAAACCAAGCCATTGGGTTATTTTTTGTTTTATTATATTTTTAACCTAATGGCTGGGTTTGTCCATATTTGACCCAAAGTTGGGTTTAAACAACCCAGCATTTTTAGAGTGTGTTGTCCCAAATCAGTAACCTGTGAAAAAGAAGTGTGCACCTCGAATCTTTAAAGAAAAACTGCACTTGCAGATTATATAATGTTAAACATCGTCATATTCATTACCTCGTTACTCATTCACAAACTCATTAGTGTGAGTCCGGAGTGAACAAATTAACAAAATGGTTCACTCTTCTAACAATGCTGGGCTGTTTTAACCCTAATTTGGGTCAAATATGGACAAACCCAAATGTTGGGTTAAAACTGTAATTTAAAATCTTCAACTTTCACATTTTTTAATTACATTTTGAACCCAACATTTGGGTTTGTCCATATTTGACCCAAATTTGGGTAGAAACAACCCCCTCTAAAAAATGCTGGGTTGTTTTAACCCAATTTTGGGTCAAATATGGACATACGCAAACGTTGGGTTGATAATGTAATTAAAAAATTTAACCCAATGGCTGGGTTTGTCCATGCCAATGTTTGAGTTTTTCCATATTTGACCCAAAAAATTGGGTTAAAACAACCCAGCATTTTTTAGTGTGATTGGAACAGTTTTCAAAATGTGTGTGTGTGTGTGTGTGTCAAAAATGTCCCCACAAAGGTGCCAATATCCGAAATCCTTGTCCTTGTGGGGACAGTTTTTGGTGTCGGCTCAAAAAAAGCTTGTAAATCATATAACATTTTTCACTGGTATGTGTAATGTACTGGTATAATGTGGTTAACTAATATTGACAAATTGATCTCGTTGTAAAGTGTTACCAATATGCCATATGGTGAATAAATAAAAGCTGTTTTTTACACTGTATTTATCCTCCAGATTTTCTGAAGCCACAGGGCCCGGGCCCCTGAATGACAGAAGGTGAGAGTGTCGGAGATGTGTTTGTCGACAGATCCGACAGGGCCACAGCTGCGGGCCGACCCCGGGGTCTCCCGAAAGGTGTTTGCAGTCGGATGTAGACCCTCTCCATCATGCCGGAGACTGATGACCCCCCTGACAGTCCCCTGGAGAAACATGGATGCTTTGTGGAAGACAAACGTGAGCCAAATTCACCATAGAGGATCATATTTATCTGTTCTATGAGGCTGAGATGAGCAGCATTAGTTTAGCACACACACACTAAAAAATGCTGGGTTGTTTTAACCCAATTTTGGGTCAAATATGGACAAACCCATTACATTTTCACCCAATGTTTGAGTTTTTCCATATTCGACCCAAAATTGGGTGAAAAAATTCAAGACAGCGACTTTTTTTAATTTATTTTTTTCAGTGCACTCTAAAAAATGCTGGGTTTTAAGTACAATCCACTTGGATGTTTAAGTAAATGTAACTTAAATTGCATTAAACTATTTTTTCTAAGATGAGTTAAAGCAATGTTAAAAAATCGCTTTATATTAATTTCGACATTTACTAATACATTATTAAACGTAAGATACTGCTCTGTGAACTATGAGCAAACAATGAACAACTGTAATTTTTATTAACTAACATTAACAAAGATTAATAAATACTGTAACAAATGCATTGCTCATTGTTAGTTGTAAGTAAATAAATGTTAATAATGTTAATGAACCTTATTGTGAAGTGTTACCAATAAATTCTTTAACAAATTGCTCATTGTTAGAATATGCATTAACTGACTTTAATAGTTTACCATTAGTCTGTCCGCTTAATATCTGCTACCTTTATTTTGACAGTGTGTTTACATATTACTTATTGTTAATAGAATTAAGTGGACAATCGAAATAAAGCGAAACTACATTAACTAATGGGACCTGTCGTTAACTGTGTTATATTTGTTTAAACAATGCTGGGTTGTTTTTACCCAAAGTTGGGTCAAATATGAGAAAAAACAAGTGTTGGGTTAAAAATGTCACCCCAACTTCAACTTTCACTTTCAACTTTACATTTTTTAGTGACATTTTTAACCCAATGTTTGGGTTTGTCCATATTTTACCCAAATTTGGGTTGAAACAACCCAGCATTTTTTTTTTGAGTGCTGGGTTGTTTTAACCCAACATTTGGTCAAATATGGACAAACCCAAACGTTGGGTTAAAAATGTCATTAAAACATGTAACCCAATGGCTGGGTTTGTCAACATTTGACCCACAGTTGGGTTAAAACAACAGCATTTTTAGAGTGCATATCTTCTTACTAGACAAAATTCTCCACGTCAAGGTAAAATAACTGAGACCACCTTCCAGAAAAGCTCCAACATTAAAGATTTCATTAAACAGATTATCTAGGAATAATCCCGTTGCCATCTGCCCGATTGATCCCGTTTGAGGCCGGTGTGGCTCTCTCAGGGGTCTGGCCCTTTAACCTATTCTCCATCCTAATGAGCAGCTCCATCCCTCCAGCCGCTGGCACTGGTGTGTCTCGTTACCCATGCTCAGTCTGCAGCGGTACACTAATCTGCTTAGCCACACACACACCTGTAATTTCCTCTGTTTTGGGCTGTGCTACAGAGAGGCTGAGGGAGGAGGAGTGGCTGAACGGAGCCATATTGTGCGAGCTAGAGCCATAAACCGGGCGACAATATCACCAGCGCCTAATTGTTCAGTTTAACGCCTGCCGATTACTGAAGCCCGTAAACTCAGGCGTTTCCCCCCCTCTCTTTCAGACCACACAGTGTGTGTGTTGGGCAAATCAGCTAAAGCGCCTTTGCTGTTTCTCATTTGGATAGCAGGGGAGGAGAAGGAGACTCCGGGGATTCATTTAGGCAGGGTAATAAACACGAGCGACTGAGGACATTAATTGACCATTCATGTGGGATCGGTCGTGAATCATCGTTCTGTTGTTGGAGAACATTAGCACCTTGTTCTGACATCTAACAGCCGTTCGGCACTCGGCACCTGCGCTTGACGTTTACTGACCGTGTGTTATGTTCAGTTCAATTCAGTATATCACTTTACAATATTGTTTCAAATATGCATATTCAGTAGGGCTGGGCAATAAATATCGATTTCTCGATATTAATCGATTCTCATTTTTACGAACCGATATCGATTCTTAAATCTCAAGAATCGATTAGTCATCCTGTTTCATTTGAATGAATGGATCATTGTATCGCGGCTGCGCGCATCCAAAAAAATCTCAATAATCTTTGTCCTTTTTTACTATTGATATGAAACAAAGTCTCAATTTTCAAATCACGTCCATTTTCTATAGAAATTCAAAAACATAAATAGCGTTTTGGCGCTGTGGCGGGAGATCGCTCTGACGCAGCTGAAGAGAAGCAGCAGCGCTGATCTCACTTCCGGGTTAATAACACCAGTCAGCGCCAAATAAACATGAATGAGCGTCTGAAAGTGTGTTAAAACTTATCGAAATCCGGATCATGACACATTGATTCACTCAATCAGCGTTTCAACCGTGGAAAGACGTCAGGTAAACAGCTTATCAATGTCATGTATCGTCATATTTACCTCAGAAAACCCACATAAACTCGTTAGTCAGCTAGAAAAAATAACTCCAGAGAGGAGCATTTTGATAAATATATACACCATATTACATATGCATTATAATCTTAATGTTCTTCGATGTTGAATGCATATTTGAATAAATCTGGCAAGTTTTTAGGACAGCCACCATTTAAATGTTTATTTCATATAATCTTCTTATTATAAAAATAAATAAAAGTGTCATTTAAGTGTTTGTATAGCTACAAAACAGTTCATTATTACCTTCATATTAGGCTAATGAAGCCTATAGGCTACAACTAGACTCCCATAGTTTACAGCATTAGTTCAGAGATTTGATTCCCTTGAGAAAAATGGCCATTTATTGCAACTGATATCCAAAATAATCGATATCTAATCGAATCGAATTGCAAGCTTGTGAATTGAAATCGAATTGAATTGTGAAATTTTTCTCAAAACCCACCCCTATTATTTATCATAAAATATTTTTTTCAGTGTGTGGATACGCTGAAGCCATGCGGCTGTGAAAAAAATGAGTCATTTGTGATTATTATTGTGATGAAGAAGAATCATAAACATTTGTTGATCACAGAGCTTATTTTCTGTAATAATCTAAAAGCCAATGGTCTCATATTTGGTTTTGTCGAGGGAACCCGTGTGACGCTGGCCCACAAAACACGTCATCACCGCAGCGCTCGGCTCAAAACCAATAACCTATTGAGAAGTGATCAATCAGATGCTAAAGTGAGGTTTTCATTCCACAATCCCTCACATTTCATGCAAAGACAAACAGACGGAGGAGGCTCTGTTTGCGCAGCTCAAATGTCATCCATGTTTGCTCTTCTTTAAGCAGCTGAATCCATCCCCAACACAATGGGTCTCACATCACCAGTGAACCTGCGGCCATTTCCATTCCTGTTTCCCCAACGTCTTTCCCAGGAAATACAAGAGGACTGTGGGAGTGAGTATAGTATTATGATTTGGAGAGGAATTTTCTTAGGGTTAAGGTTTATGGAAGAGGTTTTCAAATGTAATTTTGGTTTGGTAAACTGCAGAACAGTAGCTGCCATTGATGTGAATGCGTCTTCTCCAGAAGCCGGTGGTAATTTGCGGGCTGTATTGTGCTGAGGTCCTCGGCCCCGGCTTGGAGGAGCTCTCATTAATGCAAGAGGCGCTGGGCTTCCTTTGTTGTGCTAATCAGGCACAGATGTGGACACCCCAAAACTGCGGGAAATCTCCAGGGAGAGTGAGCTAACAATCAAGAAAACATATTGATTTAAAATGGAAATAAGCTTAAAAGTTTCATTTAAACAAAAAAAATGAATAATCATTTAATTATTAACGTCATAATTCGAATTAATGCTCGAAATAAAGCCAGTCAAACGTAAAAAAGGTTTAAAAATACATTTATTTTAAATGGAAATAAACTTAATATTATTCAATTTAAAATGTAATTGGATTTAAAGTGTGAAATATAAATACAATAAAATAAATAAAAGTCACAACTACAAAAGAAAGTATTAAAAACGTATTTAGGTTACATTGTATACTACACTGTAAAAAATATTGTTGGTTTAACTTAAAAAAAGTAAGTAATCTGGTTGCCTTAAAATTTTATGTTGATTGAACTGGAAAAAGTGAGTTAATACAATGAAGGAGATCAATTTAATCATCAGAAACTCTAAATTATATGTTATCTGAATTAAATAAATTATTTAAGTTGATTTGACAAAAGAAAAAATGTTGTGATTACTACACTGTAAAAAATATTGTTGGTTTAACTTAAAAAAGTAAGTAACCTGGGTTGCCTTAGAATTTTAAGTTGATTGAACTGGAAAAGTGAGTTAATACAATGAAGGAGATTAATTTAATCATCAGAAATCTCAACTAAATAAATTATTATAAAGTTGATTTGACAAAAGAAAATATGTTGTGATAACAAATCTTGAAAATATTTTTTACAGTGACACTGTTAAAAAATATTGTTGGTTGAACTTAAAAAAGTAAGTAACCTGGTTGCCTTAAAATTGTAAGTTGATTGAACTGGAAAAAGTGAGTTAATACAATGAAGGAGATTAGTTTGATCATCAGAAACTCAAAATAATGTTGTCTCAACTAAATAAATTATTAAAGTTGATTTGACAAAAGAAAAAATGTAAATCTCGAAAATATTTTTTTTACATTGAAAATCTTTAATTTAACGTGACAGTTACACATTTCACTGTAAAAAAAGTTGCTGCCTTTAATTTAAGTACAGTCAACTAGGATGTTTAAGTTATTTCAACTTAAATTACATTAAACTGACTTTAAAAAATGAGTTGAATCTTGTATAACCAAAAAAGTTGATAGCTGATTTACTTATTTTGATGAGTTAAAGCAATGTTGTCAAAGTGAATTACTATAGTAATAACTGTAACTAAAGTAACTAAGCCTAAACCAAACCCTAACAGTAACTCTAGTAAGTACATGATCTTTACTATTACTCATCAGTGAAGAGCTTATTTATACAGCTTTATGATGTATACTCTATGCACTCTAAAAAATGCTGGGTTGTTTCAACCCAAAGTTGGGTCAAATATGGACAAACCCAAATGTTGGGTTAAAAATGTAATTTAAAATTTTAACCCAACTTCAACTTTCACTCCCAACTGTAATTGCATTTTTCAACCCAACATTTGGGTTTGTCCATATTTGACCCAAAATTGGGTTGAAACAACCCAGCATTTTTGAATAACAAGATGAGTGTGTTTTTTTTATATATAAAAACGATGTTTTTTTCAAACATCTTAAAAGCATCGGTAATGTGTTTTCTGGCCCATGCAGTCTCCCGCTGGCGCTGTGGATCAGACCCCGATGCTGCCGTACTCCAGGTGGCACCTGGTCCCTCCTGTCTCTATTTGGAGTGTTGGTCCTTTTGTCTCTCAAACCGTGACTGAAATTATAAAATCCAAACATACCAAAAACCTTCACCCCCCGGGAACCATCCCCCTTTTGTCTCAGGAGAATGTGAAGGCGGTTTGCCCCTCTCTCTTCTGGAGACGAGTTCAAGAGCGAGCGTTACGGTCCTGAGAGCCAGATACGGGATCTCCAGCGGGTCTAAGAGGGTCTTCTTCTCGGCACCCACCCGTGGCTTCCTGGGGCCAGGTGTAGATCAGGGGTGGGACGGCTATTATGAGCGAGATCATTGTGTTGTTCTGATCCATACATGCACACCGCAGGCACACCTGTTCCCTGCTGGTCTAAACACTGGAGGGTGGCTTATTGAGATGAACTGTTTCAAGCACTCAGAGCACATCAATCATCATTACTAAACCAGCACACTGAAGCATGACATCAACTTCAGCAGTTTAGGAAGCAGCAGCAGACTCAAATATCGCTTTCAACATCCTAAACATCAGTGGAGTGTAAGAATGCATGTACACTCTAAACATTGCTGAGTTGTTTTAATCCAACTTTGGGTCAAATATGGACAAACCCAGCCATTGGGTTACATTTTTAACCCAATGTTTGGGTTTGTCCATATTTGACCCAAAGTTGGGTTAAAACAACCCAGGATTTTTTTTTTAGAGTGTACGTATTTTACGAGGTGGCTAATTCGTATGAATTCGTGCAAATGATCTGCCCGTGACCCCGCCCCTAATCCTATACCCGTCAAATTCGTATAATGTTTGGACAAGTGAGGTCGCACGAATTCATACACTCTAAACAATGCTGGGTTGTTTGAACCCAAATTTGGGTCAAATATGGACAAACCCAAATGTTGGGTTCAATTTCAACTTTCACTTTCAGCTGTAAATTTTTTATTTTTTTATTTTTTTTTGTCCATATTTGACCCATATTTGGGTTGAAACAACCCAGCTTGTTTTAGAGTAGAGCAGACTGATATATCTGACTAATGTCAGTTTGAAGGTTTCAACAACCATGTAATGCTGTAATGCTTTTTACCATTTACCATTTTACCATTTTATACACATTTATATGAATTAGTAACCGATTCGCCAAAACGTGAAATAGTTACGAATCGCCATGAAAACAAAATGCTGGGGTTTTTTTAACCCAATTTTGGGTCAAATATGGACAAACTCAAATATTTGGTTAAAAATGTAATTTAAAAATGTATTAAATTACAAATTAAAAATGTAATAAATGTTCATATTTGACCCAAAATTGGGTTAAAACAAGCCAGAATTTTTCAGAGTCTACGTATTTTTTACGAGGTGGCTAATTCGTATGAATTCGTACAAATGACCAGCCCCTGACCCCGCCCCTAAACCTATACCCGTCGAAATACGTATAATGTTTGGACAAGTGAGGTCGCATGAATTCAATGCTGGGTTGTTTGAACCCAAATTTGGGTCGAATATGGACGAACCCAAATGTTGGGTTAAAAATGTTATTTCAAATTTTAACCCAACTTAAACTTTAACTGCATTTTTAACATGACATGACTTTTTCATGTGTTCACCTGGTTACTAGGGCACTCTATATTGTTGCTATGGTGTGCTTATACAGTTTATGAGATGATATTTCAAGACAGTCTGAGTCA
Source organism: Cyprinella venusta (assembly GCA_038021265.1). NCBI lineage: Eukaryota > Metazoa > Chordata > Actinopteri > Cypriniformes > Leuciscidae > Cyprinella > Cyprinella venusta. The sequence goes on along the minus strand of CM075880.1, from coordinate 297,927 downwards.
AATAAGCCGAACTCCATGTCTCTACTATTCTCTGGAGCTGAGGTATGGTTTGTAAATGTTGTGGCCCTAAAAATGTACAGTTGAAAGTGAAAGTTGAAGTTTGGGTTTGTCCATATTTGACCCAAAATTTGGGTTCAAACAACCCTGCATTGTTTAAAGTGCAGTGTATCGGTCTTTCAAATATGACCGTACCTCCAATCAGAATGCCATTATTGATCTATCAAAATCAAGCACTCCAAAAACTGGGTTAAAATGTATTCAATCATGACGGCAACTACACTCTAAACAACGCTGGGTTGTTTGAACCCAAATTTGGGTCAAATATGGACAAACCCAAATGTTGGGTTAAAAATGTCATTTCAAATTTTAACCCAACTTCAACTTTCACTTTCAACTGTACATTTTTTAATTGCATTTTTAACCCGACATTTGGGTTTGTCCATATTTGACCCAAATTTGGGTTGAAACAACCCAGCATTTTTTAGAGTGTGCTATCAATGGCGATGGCCACCTGTAGAAGTAGAGTCTAATCTCAGCACATCCTATTGTTCACCCATGAGCCACCGTTAAAAGAAACTCTTCACTTTATCCCGCAACAATGTGTCACATGAGAGAAAAGCCGAGAGGCAAACTCAGGGCTCCCGACGACGAGGAGCTCTTAATCAGGCCAAACAATGCGACCTCCAGCTCTCGCTCCTGATCTAATAAGCCTCGGAGAACTTTGAGCCGATCCCCCTGGATTACCTCTGAAGATAGGCCACAGCAGGAAGCCCTGGAGAAGAGCCCTGCATACTCCTTAATTCAACCCGGGGTTGGCGACCCTTTGAACCCCACAAGGCCGGTCCACAAAAGGGGGTGGTGGAGCCGACAAAGAGTGGTGTGACGTTGTCAAACAGGCTTAATGTCTTCATGAGACACCTCCTTAATGAAAAGAAATCTCAGGATTCTGTCACAAGCCGTTTGAAGCCCATCATCGAGCTAATATTCACCAGCTCACGTTGATTAATTCGAATAGTCAGCGTCTCTTTGATTCCAGCTCAGAAAACATTCGGCCTTGGAAGCGGAGGACATCGGGATTTTAAAAAAGCATGCCTCGCATCCCATATAGCCCGAAAAAGGGCAGTTTCTCTGAGATCTGGGAAGATCCAGTTACATATAATTCCAGCTATGTTATTTCTCCTCACACATGTCTTGATCCCTTTATGAACATAAACATGGACTTCAGGGGTTACCGTCTGGGTGCTCTGGTTCGGTTTTCAGCTGTAATCAATACTCCACCAAATATGGTTTTGTTTCCATGGCGATAACATCTATAGCAATCGGACGTAATCCTCAAAAGATGAAAAGATTGAACCCAAATACACGCGGGACCTCACAGATCGGGACACATTTACAGAGCGTTATCTCGTGATTGGTTCATATGTGCAAAGTTTATCAAAGGGCTGTCCCGCTTAGGCCATGTGTGCAGGAGTAATTCAGCAGGATCAATCAGACATGTGTGTGTATGTACTGAAATTCTCTGTAAATACACGTGTGTGTGTGTGTGTGATAGAGACCTCATATACTGTGTGTAAGTGAACCTGGCGTGTGGAGTGTGAATTGCCTCATGACGAGAGCTGTTACACACACACACACACACACACACACAATGGATTGTTGTTTTAATGACACAATGATGCATTCACCTAATTCACTCGCAGGGAATTGGGGTTAGAAATAATGTTTAACTAACCCTGACACACACACACACACAGGAAAACTGGAATTCTTTCTGTAACATTGATGCTGGAAGAAATAGTCCTAAATTATCATTCTACACTCTAAAAAACGCTGGGTTGTTTTAACCCAACGTAGGGTCAAATATGGACAAACCCAGCTGTTGGGTTAAAAATGTAATTAAAAATTGTTCAGTTGAAGGTGAAAGTTGAAGGTTAAAATCTGAATTTACATTTTTAACCCAACATTTGGATTTGTCCATATTTGACTCCAAATTTGGGTTAAACCAACCCAGCATTAATCACTCTAAAAATTGCTGGGTTGTTTTAACCCAACTTAGGGTCAAATATGGACAAATCCAGCCATCGGGTTAAGTTTGGCTGGATTTGTCCATATTTGACCCAAATTTAGGTTGAATCAACCCAGCATTGTTTAGAGTGTCTAAATAGTCTTAATAAAAACGTTTTTGTCTTGTTGTTTGTTTGTTTTTTTACTAAAAAATAGGCCCCAGCAAACAAATTTAGGTTCTGGGAACGTCAGTTTTTGGTTTCCAGAACGTTCCTAGAGCGTTCCTGCAACATTCTCCTTAGGTTATAAAAATAGAACCTAAAAATAACCTACATGGAACGTTCCTATAACGTCCTTGTTTGGTTCCCAAAAAAATAACTTCATGGGACCATTTGGGAATGTTCTGTGTTTGCTGGGGCAGCGTATCTGAAAATATCCACGAAATAAAGTTGTGAAAAATAAGATTAATTAAGGAGTTTAATTAGAACCGAGACTAATTAAAACAGAGACTGCTTGGGAATGACCTAAAACATCTGACACTCGCACTGGTCAATTAACACATACGCTCCTGCTTTAAGAAATCATTGACACGTTCTATCAGATTGATCAAGAGAGATGAGTTCAGGGAAGGTTCATCTCATCTCTAATGAAAGAAGAGAAAACAGTGGCTGCTGGGATATCCATCTCTGTAAAAACAGCTGGGTGTGTGTGGGACTCTGGCAGAATATGTTTGGCAGCAGAAGTCAACTTGCATTACAAAGTAGATCTCTCATTCACACCATTGTCTGGCCCGGTCCAGCTAATAATTAACACCAACACCAGACAATAGCCTGTGCTGCGGTTAATGAGCGACCAGCCCCACCTCACATTCACATGCTCTGTTGCTATAGGCCGTTCACCGGCTACAACCCTGGCTAATTATTCACACCGCTGTCTCTCCTATCACGGCCATCAGTGGAGCGGCTCATTAGCATAGTTATGCAAGGATCAACACAGGCCTCCCAGCTGGCCGAGGCGTAAGGGCCATCCAGCCGATCACTGATGGAATCAGATAACAAGGAGGACAAGAAGAATGTTGCTGTTGATTTGTTGCCAACATGCATTCGGGGAATGTCGTTCGTTCCCTTTGACTTTGCATTAGCTGGGGGGCTTTTAATTACAACCACCTCAAAATAGGGTTCCACCATATATCGGCCACCATATCGGTATCGGCTGATATATGTTCATTAATGTTATCGTTATCGGGCCGATAAGAAAATCTGGCCGATATATTAAAGCCGATAAATGATTTATATGTGCTGCACAAGTCTGTGATATAAATGACATCAAATTATGAGGACATTATAATCGTGTGTTTGGGACATTATAGAAATTATATAAAAATTAGGATTTATCGGCCGATATATTGGTTATCGGCTTTCAAATATATATTTATCGGTGTCGACCAAATTCTCATATCGGTGCATCCCTACTTTTTAAAAATATAAAGCTAATCATGTTTACCCGTTTATATTATGTGACAAAAGTAGTGAATGCAACGTCAAATTTGGTCAATGGTATTTATTTATAGATTGTTAATGTTATAAAGAGAGAACTGATGTGTGGAAATATACAGTAGATATAAAGTCCACCAGTCTGTTCTCACATAAATGCGTGCATTGTGTATTATCGTGCAATTTATATGCGAAAATGAGTTTATACGTGCATTTGATACACAGTTTTCACGTGCATTTGATATGCAGTTCATTTGGGTGTAATACACATACCCCACACCACTAAAAAATAATTTTCGCGTATAAATTGCACGATAAACACACTGCGTGCTATAGAGACACATTTAGTGTGATCGGGTTGATAGACTTATTACAACAGCTGATTTTTGTGACGTATCTGAACTTTTGCACATTTGATGTCAATGAAAACCAAAGTGACATTTCAGAGAAAGAAAAAAAACAGAAAATTATAATTTAATTTTATTTATATATATATATATATATATTTATATATATATATATATATATATATATATATATATATATATATATATATATATATAATTGTATAATTATTATAATATATAATTAATAAAAAATAATAAAAATTATAATATATAATTTTTTTTCACTTATTTTTTTAGGCCTGGGCATTTACACAAATTTCACAATTCCAAAAAACCAAACAGCAATACTTTTCATGATTGTGAAAACGTTTTAAGAGTGTATACCCTGGTGATGTCATCCTGAGGTTGCCTCTTGCAGTTTGAACTGTAATACAGTAACACTCATACGGCCTCTTGCACACACACTTGCTTATAATTGTGTGTGTGTGTTGCCCAACACCAGTAACATGAGTGAACTTTGCAGTAATGTAGTATAAACATCAACACTGGATATCATCATCCATATATACTGTATAAGACAGGAACTGTGGGTGTTTTCATTGGAGGGAAACTCAATAGTGACTGGTTAAGATGTGTTTTCAAGCCGAGGATTCCTTGCATATTTGAGAGTGATGTGAAATTATTAATGGATGAGGTCATTCCCAGCATGTTGTGAGCTTGGTCCTTTACAGCTTATTGTTTTCCTGTTTTTTTGTACTTTCGAATATAAAAATATGTGGAGTCTGTTTGTGTGCGATCTCCTGGTCAGCCAAAGCTTTGAGGAGAGGGCTCTTCTGAGGGGACGGTTAGAAGTGGATCTGCAGGGCAACGGAGGAGCTCCAGATAATAGGCTTTAATGGGGCATTCACATTCAGCAGATTTAACAAAGACCAGGCAGAGGGATTCGGGAGAGGGGCCGATTGTTACTCCAGAGTGCTTTAATTCTGGCCTTGGAGACACAGGCGGAGGACGACGGTGGGGGAAATCTGCCATTGTTCGGGGGAATGTCAGCAGGGTTTTTTTTTTAGAGAGAGTTCAGAGGATCAAACTAGAAAAAGCAAGAGATAAACAGACAGAGGGAGAGAGAGAGATGGACAGTGATCTATCTATCTATCTATCTATCTATCTATCTATCTATCTATCTATCTATCTATCTATCTATCTATCTATCTATCTATCTATCTATCTATCTATCTATCTATCTATCTATCTATCTATCTATACTCTAAAAAATGCTGGGTTGTTTGAACCCAAATTTGGATCAAATATGGACAAACCCAAATGTCGGGTTAAAATGCATTTAAAAAATGTACAGTTGAAAGTGAAAGTTGAAGTTGGGTTAAAATTCGAAATGACATTTTTAACCCAACATTTGAGTTTGTCCATATTTGACCCAAATTTGGGTTCAATTAACCCAGCGTTGTTTAGAGTGTATCTAAATAGTCTAAATAAAAACGTTTTTGTGTTGTTTTTTTTAGACTTTTTTTGTTTTGTTTTTTAAATAGGCCCCAGCAAACAAATTTAGGTTCTGGGAACATTAGTTTTTGGTTCCCAGAACGTTCCTAGAACTTTCCCTTAAGGGAGCGTTCCCGGAACATTCTCCTTAGGTTATAAAAATGGAACCTAAAAATAACCTTCACGGAACGTTCCTATAACGTCCTTGTTTGGTTCCCAAAAAAATAACTTCACGGGACCATTTGGGAACGTTCTGTGTTTGCTGGGGCAGCGTACCTTAAAGGCTGAAAATATCCACAAAATAAAGTTGTGAAAAATAAGATTAATAAAGGAGTTTAATTAGAACCGAGACTAATTAAAACAGAGACTGCTTGGGAATGACCTAAAACATCTGACACTCGCACTGATCAACACATACGCTCCTGCTTTGGAAACAAAATACTATGAAAGTCAATGGTGCCAAAGTTCCAATTGTCCTTCAAAGAGTTTGCAACAACTTGAGGGAGTAAATGCTGACAGAATTTTCATTTTGGGTGCAGTATCGCTTTAAAGTGTGTTTGTTTGCGTTTGTTTGATTATCTTTATTAGTTATACACATGAAATGTATGTGCGTGCGCGTGCGTGCGTGCGATGAGAAGTGACGTAACTCCTCCGGACTTGACCGCGGGGCTCGCCGTAGCGCCAGTCCGCTGATGAATGGGAGAAACGGGATCATTTCAAACCAAGTCCCCTCAGATCCTCCTCCTCCTCCTATAAGCGCTTTAAGCCTCACTCTCTCCGCCTCGGGCTTTAGTTCATTATAACACCTGCACGCTCGCGGACACTTGACCATGATCAACTCTGTTAAAGTTTTCACATTAACCGCATGTCCGATTTAATATGCGCTAAGATGCTTAGCAACGAGGACAGGAAACAGTGATTAGCCTAGCCTACTTTCCATAATAATGAGTTATTTTGAACAAACGCAGATGATCAGTCGCAAATACGCTGATCCAGGAATTAAAAGAAGAAAAAGCGCGATGTTTCTAAAAGACATTCCTGGCATCACCAACTAATAAATCAATTACCCGCGCATTGTCAATCTGAAAGGATTGGTGGCGGGAAAGATAACACAATAATGTAATTAAGGAAAAGGTGTCATTTACAGTTGTTGAATACAGAGCTCGTGAACTTTTCAAAGGAACTGCCTAATTTGTTTTTCTTGCTTATTTACAGTGCAATAAATCTAGGTGTAATTTAGAGTTATTTAGTCAGTCTATTTACCATAAGTGTGGGATTGTTTACTTTTTACATATCAGGTTTGTCATTGTCCAGAACTAAGTTATTTAAAATTCTTACCAAAAAAGACCTTAATCGTAGGCTATCTATTCTATGATGTTTTTTTGTCTTTTAATATCTGAAACAAGTCATATTATTTATTGGGCTTAAAGTAAAATGTCTAGGTGGTGTAATTGCCCAGAGTTTGTTAAAAAATAAACAAATAAATAAATAAAAAATAAAAAAACAGTGTCGTTGTTTTAAAATATTATTGCATTGGGGCTTGTTTTAACCCAATTTTGGGTCAAATATGGACAAACCCAGCTGTTGGGTTAAAAATGCAATTAAAAAATGTTCAGTTGAAGGTGAAAGTTGAAGTTGGGTTAAAATTTGACTTTACATTTTTAACCCAACATTTAGATTTGTCCATATTTGAACCCAAATAGGATTAAACCAACCCAGCATTATTCACTCTAAAAATTGCTGGGTTGTTTTAACCCAACGTAGGGTCAAATATGGACAAATCCAGCCATCGGGTTAAATTTTTTAATTACATTTTTAACCCAACGTTTGGGTTTGAACATATTTGACCCAAGGTTGGGTTAAAACAACCCAGCAATTTTTAGAGTGTACCGAATAATGACTCTTTTGATCTATCTATCTATCTATCTATCTATCTATCTATCTATCTATCTATCTATCTATCTATCTATCTATCTATCTATCTATCTATCTATCTATCTATCTATCTATCTATCTATCTATCTATCTATCTGTCTATCTATCTATCTATCTATCTAACTGTCTGTCTGTCTGTCTGTCTGTCTGTCTGTCTGTCTGTCTATCTATCTATCTATCTATCTATCTATCTATCTATCTATCTATCTATCTATCTATCTATCTATCTATCTATCTAACTGTCTGTCTGTCTGTCTGTCTGTCTGTCTGTCTGTCTGTCTGTCTGTCTGTCTGTCTGTCTATCTATCTATCTATCTATCTATCTATCTATCTATCTATCTATCTATCTATCTATCTATCTATCTATCTATCTATCTAATATAAATAGCGTAGTCTATATTGCTGGGGTCTGCCTCTGGGGATTTGTTTTTTGTGGGTGGGGGATTTAACACCCCTTCCCCCCCCCTCTCTCTCTCTCTCCCCTCTCTCTCTCCCTCTCTCTCTCTCTCCCTCTGGTTTTAGTCCATTGTTGTGAACCTTCCCCTCAGTGCTGTTGTCTCCCACTGCCAGTCAGACGCTTGCTCTGCCTCAGAGAGTTGTCAGACAGAGACTCAGTCTTCGGGCTCTTCAGTTTTAGTGTGGAGCAAATCATCCTGCAGGAACCCAGCGCAAAACCTCACTCCACTGTCAGTGCGCGCAAATCACATTATTCACGTCAAATAAGACAGAGGGACGCTATTGGATGCTTTCATTCACACAACCCAAGGCTGGATTTTTTTTTTTTAGTTTTTTACATTTTGAGAAGAAAAATAGACACTATCTAAATCGTCCGCGTCGTTGATGTCTGTGGATTTATAGCGGGTTTGGAGTCGCGCTCACGAGCACAGCGCGAGACACGGAGAAGGAGAGCAGCGCTGGACTTTGAATCCGAAGAGTAGTAGGCTACTCTTACCCTTGCACTATCTGTCTATTGGTTTGATTTTTTAAATGGATTTACCAGCGTAACTCAGACTTTCCCAAAAGTTGCCTATTGGATTTCCAAGGATAAAGTATTGTGAATCTGTAAGGGGGCGAAAGGACACATGAGTATCTCGAGGGCCACCGCGATCCAAGGGCACTGAGTACTGCCTTATCGAACCCATAGGGACCGGGCAAAGTGCACACGAAAATAGGTAAAATGTTTGTTTTGTGTTATTGTGTGTGTGTGTGTGTGTGAGTGCATGGTTAAATTTAGGATCAAATTCGTTGCATGAATATTAGCCAATTTATTTAGCAATTGGTTGCCTGTTTATTAAGTAATTGAAAATTAAGTCTAATTTTTGTGAACTAAATGAAATAGTAGCCTGCTGTTTAGTTTAAACTGCGCTTACGCGTTATTTCCGGGGAATTTCGTTAAAACGCAATGCTCGCTTTGAATCGTAAATGAACTTTTATTGATTTCATTAAATTCCGGTTTTCTGACTCTGGTTCGGTTTAGGTTTACTTGCGCTCAGAATGACTTTCATTAACTCTTCCCAGTGGTCTCACACTTGTAAACGGATTTATTTACCTTAACCAAACTCTCACTCTGGTGTGAAATTCTCGTGAGTTTTGAGAACACATGTGTCTCCTCGGACCCTCGTGACGTTTGCTCTTGTTTATCTCTCATGCTGAGACTATTTTAAATACGTATTTTAGAAGCACGTTAATAAGTGTAAAAATCTTCAACGTTATTTTTGTTTAAAAAATACCTTTTTAAAAGTTTAGAGTTTGGACAATTAGTTGTTGCAATCGTCGTGTTTTTATTGAAACGACCCATCAAAAGCACGCTGTACAGGTTCTATTCATATACAACTGTCCTTAACTGCTGCACATTCGTACCTGAGGGTTATTCATGTACAAGAGGATGTAGACAATGTCTAGCAACGATGTAGGTGTACAATAGGACATTCATTTTCAAATTTGGTTTAGTGGGCAGGGTTGGGATGTTCAATGCATTGTGCAATTAATGTCATTTTAAAGGTTCATCTTTCACAATAGCTTCTGTGAATTGTAAATCAGTTCTGTTTTCTCTCAGGTTTGTGAATACTGTGAGGTTGCCAATGCCTGGAGTCAGCATTTGAAGCTGACCAGCTGTCTTCCACACACACAAACATTACCTCAGCAAGATGTTGAGCATCTTTAAGGTTTTCATTACCATCTGCTTCACGGAACTGGCGTTTTCAAGAAGCGTAACATCTAGGGAAGTCCGGACAAAAGGTATGGATTGCTTGGATTACTTAACACTTTCATTTGAAATCACCCAAATCTAACTCTTCCAATGTCAATGTTACTTAAAGGAGTAGTTCATTTTTAATAAAAAACTTTTGCTGATAATTTACTCACCCCCGTGTCATCCAAGATGTCCATGTCTTTCTTTCTTCAGTGGAAAAGAAATTAAGGTTTTTGATGAAAACATTCCAGGATTTTCTCCATATAATGGACTTCAATGGGGTCCAAACGGTTCAAGGTCCAAAAGACAGTTTCAGTGCAAACTGTTCAAAGGGCTTTAAACGACTCCAGACGATGAATAAGGGTCTTATCAAGCGAAACGATCGCTCATTTAATAAATAAATAACAAAGTTTAAGTTTTATAAGCTCAAATGCTCGCCTTGCTCTGTTCTGTGATGCGCGTTCGTGACTCAAATCTTTTCCCTGAGTCAACTCGTTCATTGAATGAACCAAATGACACGAAAAAAGATTCATTCATTTTAATGAACGAGTTCGAACAGGAGAGTCACGAACGCGCATCACAGAACAGAGCAAGGCGAGCATTTGTGCTTATAAAACTTAAACTTTGTTATTTATTTATTAAATGAGCGATCGTTTCGCTTGATAAGACCCTTATTCATCATCTGGAGTCGTTTAAAGCCCTTTGAACAGTTTGCACTGAAACTGTCTTTTGGATCTTGAACCGTTTGGTCCCCATTGAAGTCCATTATATGGAGAAAATCCTGGAATGTTTTCATCAAAAACCTTAATTTCTTTTCCACTGAAGAAAGAAAGACATGGACATCTCGGATGACACGGGGTGAGTAAATGATCAGCTCCTTCAATATTTCGAATTTTGCTTAAAACGGTTTGAGTATCCAATGAATATTCAACATATGATAAAAGGAGCCGAGCCGATTGTGAAGAATTTAAGTCCAGGGGAAGTTGGAGAGGATGTAATCGTTTAGAGAGTAAAAGAATCCCAGTATTTTCTTGAGCCATAAACAGTGCTACCTGATCCTTCCAAAGCCCCGAGGCTCGGAAGTGTAAATCTGTCTGGCCCGGTGCCAGTAACAGGGGCTTGTGGGATGTGTGTGTGTGTGTGTGTGTGTGTGTTTGGGGGTCTATTTAATTGTACAAACACTGCGTTGTCTCGATTTTGTACCTGCCAGGGAGGTATCCGATTATCTCCAAGAGTTTTTTGTGTGAAAAGCCTCATGTATACAAATCAGAGGATTTTTTTCTGTAAATCACGGGATTACCCAAAAGCTGTATGTGGCGTTTTCTGTTTGCCTGTTCACATACTCACCCTGAGTGCACCATCGAGAATGAAGGGATAAGATGTAGACCCATGTCAATGCTTCGTTAAAAGCATCTTTCTTTGAATGCTTGTGAGCTACATACGGTGCTACGAAGGTGATAAAGGTTGAAAATCCCTGTGGTGCAGCCCAACAATCCTCCACTAAGATCCTGCCAGGAGAAATTAAAGTCATTTGACAACTGTAAGACTTTAATGGACCGAGCCACCCATGCAAGTGAGACGTGCAGAGATAAACGAGCGAGAAGAGGCAGAAATGAACTTGTTGAAGAGGAACTACAAATGCAAGGCTTTCATAGTAACAATTTGATTTATTTACAGCTTGTAAGTTATATAATTATCGAGTCTTTTGTGAATGTATTGGAGTAATGGAGTGTTACGTCATGATTGCAAATACCCTCTAATGATAAAACCCAAAATATAGACTGCATGCCTCTACATGTGTCCTCCACTTTTTTTGTTTAACTCCCCCAGAGTTTCACCGTTTTCAGATGCATTCAGACGGAAATTTGGAAGAATATCAGTAACCAGACCGTTTCTGCTCTCATTGACTTCCATAGTATATATTTTTTTCCTACTATGGAACTCAATGAGACCAGAAACGGTCTGGTTACTGATATTCTTCTAAATATCCGAAAATCGTCTGAAAACGGGGAAACTCAACTGTTTAACTCTGGGGGAGTTGTAAAATGAGCCTATTTCCCCAAGTGGTTAAGTGGAGTATCCCTTTAAAAGGTAAAGTTTGCCAGTTGAGCCACTCGGGCTATTTTTGGTGGCCGCATGTGTTTGTGTGTTTTGTTTAGCTAGTCCCGCTGACCATTCACACCCTCTTCAGGGTCAGATACGGGCCAGGCCCTAGTATTATTCAGTGAAGTTCATTAGTGTGTTGCTGGGAGAATGTTATGCTTCAGTGCTGGAGGTGACATCGCCTGGTTAGGGGGCGTTCTTCACTCAAACGCTCAAAATCACATTCACCTCCGGGCCACAAGAAACACTGCTGTGAAGTCAAAGTTGGGTCATTCTCAGCTAAGAATTGTGTTTCTGTTCCCTCTTTTGTTTGTGGCTTTGTTTGCCTGATGGTGATCTCTGTGAGAAAGGCTCTGGTTGGCAATTAGTGAGAAGTTATGTTAATTACCAGTAGTTGTTTTCTCCATTCCACCAGATCTCCGAGTTTCTCGACCGATTCTTACTCCTGGTTTTCCTGAGAATGCCACTGTGTTGGTTGGAGGACACGTGAAACTGGTGTGTAAACTCCACCAGCCAGCCTCAACACGTCTCCAGTGGTTCAAGAAGGACAGCAATCGCCAGGGGCCTGATGGATCGCCGTTTTTTACAGCGCTTACGGTGAGAACGTGATTTGAAGATTGGGCATATTTTGTGTCTTAAAGACATAGGGAGTAATGTTACAATGGTTTCCCCCGCAGCCTCTTCTTGAGAACCTCTCCAAAGTCAACATTCTTCCTTTAGTGAATGTCTCCGTGAAAGATGCTGGAGAGTATATATGCAAGGCAGAAAACTCAGTCGGTCAAACGACTCGCTCTGCCTGGCTGGAAGTCTTGCCGGGTAAGATAATAATGACCTTCTCATCTTCAGGGCTGACCTGCCATCATTCTCTGACAGGTCAGCCTTTGGCGTTTTATTGCTGTGAAAACCATATTACGAGTATTTAGTAGGGCTGGGCAATAAATAAAGATAGATAGATATTAATCGATTCTCATTTTTACGAACCGATATCGATTGTTAAATCTCAAGAATCGATTAGTCATCCTGTTTCATTTGAATGAATGGATCATTGTATCGCGGCTGCGCGCATCCAAAAAATCGCAATAATCTTTGTCCTTTGTTACTATTGATATGAAACAAAGTCTCAAATTTCAGATTCCGTCCATTTTCTTTAGAAATTCAAAAACATAAATAGCGTTTTGGCGCTGTGGCGGGAGATCGCTCTGACGCAGCTGAAGAGAAGCAGCAGCGCTGATCTCACTTCCGGGTTAATAAAACCAGTCACAGCGCCAAATAAACATGAATGAGCGTCTGAAAGTGTGTTAAAACTTATCGAAATCCGGATCATGACACATTGATTCACTCAATCAGCGTTTCAACCGTGGAAAGACGTCAGGTAAACAGCTTATCAATGTCATGTATCGTCATATTTACCTCAGAAAACCCACATAAACTCGTTAGTCAGATAGAAAAAATAACTCTACAGAGGAGCATTTTGATAAATATATACACCATATTACATATGCATTATAATCTTAATGTTCTTCAATATTTAATGCATATTTGAATAAATCTGGCAAGTTTTTAGGACAGCCACCATTTTAATGTTTATATTTCATGTAATCTTCTTATTATAAAAATAAATAAAAGTGTAATTTAAGTGATTCATTCATTATTACCTTCATATTAGGCTAACGAAGCCTAGTAGGCTATTATTTATTAGTTATTCCCTTGAGAAAAATTGCCATTTATTGTAACTGATATCCAAAATAATTGATATCGAATCGAAATCAAATTGTGAAATTTGTCTTAATACCCAGCCCTAGTATTTAGTAGGACAAAGATCACAGCTAAGGTCCCAGCAAACAAATTTAGGTTCAGAAAACGTTAGTTTTTGGTTCCCAGAACCTTCCTTAAGGTTAAGGGAACGTTCCCGGAACATTCTCCTTACGTTATAACAATGGAACCTATAAATATCCAACATGGAACATTCCTATAACGTTCTTGTTTGGTTCCCAAAAAAATAACCTCATGGGACCATTCAGGAACGTTCAAGTGTGATAGTGGTTCCATTAGTAACTTTGTTTTGTCCAAATAGTTTCAGAGGAGCCGACTGAGGAGCCATCAGAGCATCTCCTTCTGGAGCTTGGAGATGTACTAAAGCTCCGCTGTGACACAAACCGTCCTGGAGCTGTCCAGTGGTTCAAGGGTGGTGTGCGGGTCCAACACAACGCTCGTATCCAGATACGGGCAGCCGTCATGGAGATCGCGGATGCCACCTATGAAGATTCAGGAGTGTATGTGTGTGTGCTGCGTGACACCAAAGAGGCTCTACGCAACTTCACTATCACAGTGGCAGGTAAGCAGTGGCGCAGTGGATAAGACACATGCCTTTGACCCAGGTTCGAATCCACTGTGAGACACCAATGTGTCCCTGAGCAAGACACTTAACCCCTAATTGCCCCAGAGGCGTGCGACCTCTGACATATTTGGATAAATGTAAATGAACCCTTAAAGGGTTAGTTCACCCAAAAATGAAAATTCTGTTCCAACCCCGTAAGACCTTCGTTCATCTTCGCAACACAAATTAAGATATTTAAGATATTAAGATCGCTCCTGCATACTAGTCCATAGGCTTCTTGAGGGAATGACTCTTGCTGGCCTCGAAAAGTCATTAAAGACATCATTAAAATAGTCCGAGTGACTACAGCGGCTCAATCTTAACTTTATCAAACGACGAGAACACTTTTGTGCGCAAAAAATAACGACTTTATTTCAACTATTGGTTTATTTCTCCCTCTGCGCGAGTCAGGTTACTAGTTTAATAACGTAAGCTTCTGTTATTGTACGTCACATGACCAGCGTCGGCCAATAGTGAGCCTGCGTGTGATGTAGCTTTACGCAATCACGCTACGTTAACTGACTAGAGGCGGAAGTGAATAGTTGAAATAAAGTCGTTATTTTTGTTTGTTTTTGTGCACAAAAGTGTTCTCGTGGTTTGATAAAGTTAAGATTGAGCCGCTGTAGTCACTTGGACTATTTTAACGATGTCTTTAATGACTTTAATGAGTCATTCCCTCAAGAAGCCTATGGACTAGTATGCAGGAGCGATCTTAATATCTTAAATATCTTAATTTGTGTTCTGAAGATGAACGAAGGTCTTACGGGGTTGGAACGACATGAGGGTGAGGAAATACTGACAGACTTTTCATTTTTGGCTGAACTAACCCTTTAACGCTCCTTTGCAGATGCTGTCGGATCAGGAGATGATGATGAGGACAATGGCATTGAAGACTCCGGTCCCGAGATTGAAAATGACCAGGTCTACATCTCCAGAGGTTAGTGTTTATTGCAACTACACATTCAGTTGCGTATACTTGCGTTTCAGCTTGAAATGAACCATTGTTTCTTACGTTTTAGCACCGTACTGGACTCTTACTCAAAGGATGGAGAAGAAGCTGTACGCCGTCCCAGCCGGAAACACTGTCAAATTCCGCTGCCCCGCCACTGGGAACCCTCTTCCCACCATCCGCTGGCTGAAGAACGGCAGAGAATTCAGAGGAGAGCACCGGATCGGAGGCATCAAGGTGAGAGATTGACATTTTGAACTTCTCAATGAACATCAGCACGGCCTCATGCTGACGCGTCACCGTTTTGCGTTCACAGCTACGACATCAGCACTGGAGCCTGGTCATGGAGAGCGTGGTTCCCTCGGACCGTGGGAACTACAGTTGTGTGGTGGAGAACAAATATGGCTCCATTGCGCACACCTACCTCTTGGACGTGTTGGGTAAGAGGGCTTCTGCTCGCCTGCTCTAGACAGTCGCCATCGCAAGTCCGCCAGTGTCAGAAGCAATAAGCGTCAAATCAGTGAGATCCCGTACCAGTGGCGTCACATAGCGAGACAGGCACCAAACGCACCTCCGAGAGAGAGAGCCACAGGGCACGCTGCCGCACCACAGGCTCCGGGGTTCACCCGAGGCTCTGCGTGTCCATGCAGATATTTAAGAACCACGCTGGAAAAGGGCAATAAATATAATCACGGCTGGGGGGTTGGCATGGGTCTGTGGGACGTGCCTGGAAGCACTGTGGGTGGAGGCGTCCAGACCAATTTTCTACCTGACCTGTGACAGACCTGTTTGTTAAGATTCCGGCGTGGGGTCAACTGCTGTGTCCTAACAGACGGGGGGGGGGAAAGAACAGGAAATTAAAGAGCCCATCGACTTCAAAGAGACACAAAACCCCTTAATGGAACTAATTAGTGAGCGTTGATTAGCATTGGAAGTGCCGCTTGTCTATCCCCGTGGCTTATACAGTAGGGTTGGGTAATAAATATTGATTAATCGATTCTCATTTTTACGAACCGATATCGATTGTTAAATCTCAAGAATCGATTAGTCATCCTGTTTCATTTGAATGAATGGATCATTGTATCGCGGCTGCGCGCATCCAAAAATCACAATAATCTTTGTCCTTTTGAACTATTGATATGAAACAAAGTCTCAATTTTCAGATTACGTCCATTTTCTTTAGAAATCCAAAAACATAAATAGTGTTTTGGCGCTGTGGCGGGAGATCGCTCTGACGCAGCTGAAGAGAAGCAGCAGCGCTGATCTCACTTCCGGGTTAATAAAACCAGTCACAGCGCCAAATAAACATGAATGAGCGTCTGAAAGTGTGTTAAAACTTATCGAAATCCGGATCATGACACATTGATTCACTTAATCAGCGTTTCAACCGTGGAAAGACGTCAGGTAAACAGCTTATCAATGTCATGTATCGTCATATTTACCTCAGAAAACCCACATAAACTCGTTAGTCAGCTAGAAAAAATAACTCTAGAGAGGAGCATTTTGATAAATATATACACCATATTACATATCAATTATAATCTTAATGTTCTTCAATATTTAATGCATATTTGAATAAATCTGGCAAGTTTTTATGACAGCCACCATTTAAATGTTTATATTTAATAATCTTTTTATTATAAAAATAAATAAAAGTGTAATTTAAGTGTTTGTATAGCTACAAAACAGTTGATTATTACCTTCATATTAGGCTAATGAAGCCTATAGGCTACAACTAGACTCCCATAGTTTACTGCATTAGTTCAGAGATTTGATTCCCTTGAGAAAAATGGCCATTTATTGTAACTGATATCCAAAATAATCAATATTTACTGAACTTTCATATTTCTTCTTTCAGAACGCTCTCCACACAGACCCATCCTCCAAGCTGGTCTACCCAAGAACATCACCACTGTAGTGGGTGGAGATGCCCAGTTCCTGTGTAAAGTCTACAGTGATGCCCAGCCTCACATCCAGTGGCTGAAGCACATAGAGATGAACGGCAGCCGTTACGGGCCTGATGGCATTCCTTATGTGAAGATCGTGAAGGTATTTAGCGAGTCAATGGTTACGTCACATTACCAGATCGGTGTGTGGTATTAATAAGCATTTTGTGTCCTCCACCTTCTCAGACAGGAAGCTTGAACATGTCTGAAGTGGAAGTCTTATATCTGACCAATATTACAATGGAGGATGCTGGGGAGTACACCTGCTTGGCGGGAAACTCAATCGGATTCTCTCATCAGTCTGCTTGGCTCACAGTCTTATCAGGTAGATTTGTTTGTAAAGTGTAAATATTTATATGTATAAAGTGTCGGATATTTTAAATTTTATTCTTTTCGCGGATGATGCTACAATTTATTGTTCTGGCCCAAATCTTACAGAGCTTGTGTTGGTGGTTGTATAAACTAAAGAATCCGTTTGATTTGAATAAATTGTCACTAAATTTAAATACGAAATATATTTAAATTTAAATATAAAGTGAATAACCGTTTGTATCATAAACGAAATTCATGGTATTTAGTAATAAAGAGTTAAATAATGAGATCAGGATTACTATTATTGAAAATACATTAGAAAGAGTAAATCATTTAAAATTTCTTGGAGTAATTATTGATTGTAAAATGACACGGAAACCGCATATTTTTAACGTTCAGAAGAACGTATCAAAAACGATTGCAATTTTGTTGCAAGTTGCAGTATATTTTGAGTAAAAATGCATTACATTTACTTTATAGTTCATTTGTCACACCATACTTAACGTTTGGTATTGAAATTTGGGGAAATACATACAAAACTAGAACCAATCCAACTTTTTTATTACAAAAAGAAGGTCATCAGATTAATTAACTATGCGCCTTACAATTAACCAAGTAATTTACTGTTTTTAAGTTAATTTAATTTAAGTACTAAGTACTGTTTTTAAGTTTAATTTAAGTACTGTAATTTAAGTTTTATGATTTAGTTGATTTGTACACGTTAAAATTTATTTACCATGCCAAATATAATAAAACATCCAAAAATGCTTGGAATTATTATTTTCCCAGCGAGAAAGTAAATATGATCATAGAGGATCATGTATATTTAACCAACCACTAGTACATTCTACATTAAGAGTTTAAGTTTATCAAATAAAGGAGTTAAATTGTGGAATAGTTATTGTAATGAGTTAAAACAAGCCACGTCTATTTTTCAGTTTAAAAAAATGTACAAGAGAATAACAATATATAATATAAAAATATATTAAAAAAATATTTAAAAAATATTTAAATTAAAAAAAAAATATTTTAAAAAATATTTTAAAATATAAAAAAAAAATAATAAAAAAATATACAATAGAATAAAAATGAATTAGACAGGCTTGCTTCTGGTGTGGACAATGGTCCACTAATGTGTTAATGTTAATTTTATGAACAGATGTTGTCATTAATGAGTTGCATTTGATTCTAAAGTTAAGGGCAGGCATAATAAGCTTTAGCTTCCGCCTGCACCTGCTCATCTATAGTATTTATGTTTCGATTGTTTTGATGATTTGATTGATTGATCTGTAAATGACCAAACCGAATAAATGAAAAAATTAAATGTCACGACGCAAATCATGAATATTCCTCGAGGTACAACTAAAGTAAACTTATCAATTCCACAGAGGAGGATGTGGCCAAGGAGATTGACCTGACGGAGTCCAAGTACACCGACATCATCATCTATGCGTCTGGCTTCCTGGCTCTGGTGATGGCCATCGTTATCGTGGTCCTCTGCCGCATGCAGGTTCATCCCAGTCGGGAGCCTTTCGATACGCTCCCAGTGCAGAAACTCTCCAAGTTTCCTCTTCGCAGACAGGTATAATGACACTTCTGAACTATAATTCCACAAGAACATGGTGTTCAGGTTTCTAATCCTGTGTTTCGGACCCTGTTTCAGTATTCTGTGGAGTCCAATTCTTCTGGAAAGTCAAGTGCGTCACTGATGAGAGTGGCTCGACTGTCCTCCAGTTGTTCCCCAATGCTGGCTGGGGTTATGGAGTTTGAACTGCCGTATGATCCTGACTGGGAGTTTCCAAGAGAGAAGTGAGTAGCACTAGCAACCGTACCTGTAAAAGATGCTTTGTAACACTTTACAATAAGGATGCTCTAATAAGCATTAACTAATGCACAGATAATACTGAATTAATGTGTAACTAATGATTATCTAAGCTATTCATTAATGATTACCTCATTAGGAACTAATTAATAGTTGGGATGGGCAGCGATTAATCGCATCCAAAATAAAAGTTTTTGTTTACATAATGTATGTGGGTGTAGTGTGTATAATTATTTTGTATTTATATAAATACACACATGCATGTATATTTAAGAAAAAAATATTTATATATAAAATATTTATGTTTATATATAATATAAATTATATATAAATCTATATACAGAATATACATGAGAATATTTCTTAAATATATACAAGCATGTGTGTGTATTTATGTATCTAAAATAATTATACACAGTGCCCCCACATATATTATGTACACACAGACTTTTATTTTGGATGCGATTAATCGCGATTAATCGTTTTGACAGCCCTAATATATTTATACATAATTATTATTATATGTAAATATAAATTTTTGATATATTAATAACACATTTTTCTAAAATATATACATGCATGTGTGTGTATTTAAATATACAAAATAATTATACACACTACACACACACATATATTATGTAAACACAAACTTTTATTTTGGATGCGATTAATCACGATTAATCGTTGCCCATCCCTAATTAAGAGTCTGTTTAATGTATTAGTTGTTATTAATTAAATATGTAATTGTGGATTAATTCCATAATAACTAATTTTTTTCACTAATTAATATGTTAATTACCAGAATGAGCTAAAGCCTTGATAACATGACAGGTACACTAATATTCATTAATACATGATTATTTACGCAAATTCATGTAAAAATTACTAAGTGACTAGTTAATAATGATGTGCCCCAGCAAGTAAAGTCATAACATAATGATACCTTTCCAAATCATTAGCAGACAACTGGAAGTTGAAGTGCATAGCGTTGACTAATTGTGCTAATTAACACATTAATTTACACTATTAGTTAATAAAGTATGTTATTAAGGAATAAACACACAATGACACATTGAATTAATAGCAATTCATGTATTTATAGACTCTTTATTAGTTAATTAATGGTTTAGTTCTTCATTAAGTCATGATTATCTGTGCATTAGTTAAGCATGAATTAATGCATATTGGTGCATTTCTTTGTTATGATGGTGAACTGAATGTTTATTGGAATTCTCTCGTGCTAGTTTGACTTTAGGGAAACCTCTTGGAGAGGGCTGTTTTGGTCAAGTGGTGAGAGCTGAGGCTTATGGGATAAACAGAGAAAATCAAGATCAAATGGCAACTGTAGCTGTTAAAATGCTAAAAGGTATGTTTGCACTCATATATACATCATATTCAAATGTTAAGCATTTGCATATTCGACTACACTGTAAAAAAAATATTTTCAAGATTTGTTATCACAACATTTTTTCTTTTGTCAAAGCAACTTAAATAATTTATTTAGTTCAGATAACTTATTATTTTGAGTTTCTGATGATCAAACCAATCTCCCTCATTGTATTAACTCACTTTTTCCAGTTCAATCAACTTAAAATTTTAAGGCAACCAGATTACTTACTTTTTTAAGTTAAACCAACAATATTTTTTACAGTGATCACAACATTTCTTTCTTTTGTCAAATCAACTTAAATAATTTATTTAGTTCAGATAACTTATTATTTTGAGTTTCTGTTGATTAAATCGTTCGAATTTTAAGGCAACCCAGGTTACTTACTTTTTTAAGTTAAACCAACAATATTTTTTCCGTCTTATTAGACGATGCAACTGACAAAGACCTGGCGGACCTCATCTCTGAGATGGAGCTCATGAAGGTGATGGACAAGCACAAGAACATCATAAATCTTCTCGGTGTTTGCACACAGGACGGTAAGTTAAACACATTGACATCTAACTTCATATGAACATTTCGATTCATTTCAGTTTATATTTCTGGATCAGGTCCACTTTACGTGCTGGTTGAATATGCGTCTAAGGGCAGCCTACGGGAGTACCTCAGAGCTCGTCGACCTCCAGGCATGGACTACACCTTCGACGTGACCAAGGTTCCTGAGGAGCAGCTCACCTTCAAAGATCTGGTCTCCTGCGCCTATCAAGTGGCAAGAGGCATGGAGTACCTGGCCTCCAAAAGAGTGAGTTGCTCGCCCCCCCGCCGCATCTTATCAACACGTCTCTTTGTCCGACACGTGATGCCGCGCATTCCTCAGTGGAGTGGTGGTGTGTCGTGTTTACCGCCGTGTCCGTCCTGTCTCTGTGGGCTTTGTCCTTTTTAGCACTGCCATAAATCTGTTAGCAAGCAGCCCTCGGACCCGCCTGTGCGCTGGATCGGATTACTAGCTTTTTGTGGCCTGCTAAGAATGCAGTCGTCTGAAACCCCTCCATTAAGGGCCACAAACCAGGGGCCTTTTTCGTACCACTTCTATTTCAAACGAAAACCAAAATAAACTTAATGACATGCATTTACATAAGACAGTCCGAGGCTATTTAAAGTCGAAACTTGCTGTATGCTGTATGTTGATTTACACGGCAGACCTCGTATAGATGGTGGCTTTAATGTCCGTTTCATGTGGTTTGCGGGAACAGCCTCAATGTGAACATTGGAAAACAGTCTGCGAAACGAACTAAATAGAAATCTCTTTTTCTTGGGCATTCAGTGCATTCACAGAGATTTAGCAGCGAGGAATGTTCTTGTGACCGAGGACAACGTGATGAAAATCGCTGATTTTGGTCTGGCGAGAGGAGTGCATCAAATCGACTACTACAAAAAAACCACTAATGTAAGTTACAATTCTGTTCAAGTTTGTTGCTCGTTTGAAGACATCCCATCCCAAACTTTTGCTGATAATTTACTCATCCGAGATGTCCATGTCTTTCTTTCTTCAGTGGAAAAGAAATTAAGGTTTTGATGAAAACATTCCAGGATTTTCTCCATATAATGGACTTCAATGGGGACCAAACGGTTCAAGGTCCAAATGAGAGTTTCAGTGCAAACTGTTCAAAGGGCTTTAAACGACTCCAGACGATGAATAAGGGTCTTATCAAGCGAAACGATCGCTCATTTAATAAATAAATAACAAAGTTTAAGTTTTATAAGCTCAAATGCTTGTTCGTGACTCTCCTGTTCGAACTCATTCATCAAAACGAACAAATCTTTTTCCGAGTCATTTGGTTCATTCAACGAATGAAACGAACGAAACGAAGATTTGTTCGTTTTTGATGAATGAGTTTGAACAGGAGAGTCACGAACGCGCATCACAGAACATTTAAGCTTATAAATACTTAAAATTTATTATTTATTTTTTAAATGACTGATCGTTTCGCTAGACAACGAACGCAATGAACAAACTGACTCGGAAAAAGATTTGTTCATTTTGATGAACAGGAGAGTCACGAACGCGCATCACAGAACAGAGCAAGGCGAGCATTTGAGCTTATAAAACTTAAACTTTGTTATTTATTTATTAAATGAGCGATCGTTTCGCTTGATAAGACCCTTATTCATCGTCTGGAATCATTTAAAGCCCTTTGAACAGTTTGCACTGAACAGTTTTGCACCTTGAACCGTTTGGTCCCCATTGAAGTCCATTATATGGAGAAAATCCTGGAATGTTTTCATCAAAAACCTTAATTTCTTTTCGACTGAAGAAAGAAAGACATGGACATCTTGGATGACACGGGGGCGAGTAAATTATCAGCAAAAGTGTTTTGAAAAGTGAACTACTCCTTTAACACCTTGAAAGACAGATGTGTAACGTGTCCCTACTGATTGGCAGAAAGCTTAATTGTAGATAATTGGGGAAAGGGAGGGGCGGGGATTAGCGAAAGAACGGGCAGTCATGTTTTCGTGGCTCAGTGCTTTGGCTCGGCCTGTGCGGCCGATAACTGTCCCGCTCACAGCCCCGTTGTTTCCAATTTCAGGGACGTCTGCCAGTGAAATGGATGGCACCAGAAGCCTTGTTCGACAGAGTCTACACACACCAGAGCGATGTGTAAGTCTGGCTAATCATTACAGCGATGCCAAACAATCCCCCTCCGCTCAGATTAACCAGAATGCACCAGTGTAGTTTAATCCTGATTAGATGCTGGACGTTTTTAATGACTAAAATATGCTCTCACACGGTTGCAGTTGGTCCTTTGGAGTCTTGATGTGGGAGATTTTCACCCTGGGGGGATCGCCGTACCCCGGGATACCCGTCGAGGAGCTTTTCAAGCTGCTGAAGGAAGGTCATCGAATGGACAAACCTTCCAACTGCACCCATGAACTGTAAGCGCCAGTCTGCTCACCTAAAATATGGGATTTAACCCTTGTGCATTTATTTTAAAAAGTTACACTGAGGTAAAAAGAGGACAAAAAAATGTGACACTTTTGAAGTTTGATATCATTTTAAAGAAGACCCTTTGCAGATTATTGCTGAAGTAAAAAAATAATAATTTGTAAATCCAAAAAAAAGTTATATAGGTATAAATTTATGAAAATTACTTATAAAAATATTTTCTAAAAAATGTCCATAAGGATGCACAGTGTGATTGACCCACTGTATGTTGGAATTGCTGTTATAGCTACATGAAGATGAGAGAGTGCTGGCATGCGGTTCCAACACAAAGACCAACATTCAAACAGCTCGTGGAAGAGCTCGATAGGGTCCTGGTGTCCATTTCAGATGAGGTAAACACACGTTTGAGTCCATCAAGATGTCGTTTTTAAATCCAAAATAGGGATGGGCAACGATTAATCGCATCCAAAATAAAAGTTTGTGTTTACATAATATATATGTGGTTAGTGTGTATAATTAATTTGCATATATAAATACCCACACATGCATGTATATATTTAAGAAATATGTGCATGTATATATTTTATATATATTTATTCACAATTAATATTATATATAAATATAAATATTTTATATATTAATTACACATTTTTCTTAAATATATGCATGCATGCATGTGTGAGTATTTATATATACAAATTAATTACACACACATATATTATGTAAACACACTTAATCGTTGCCCATCCCTAATCCAAACCTCTAAGCCACTCATATTTTTATTTAATTTTTTTTGTTTCAGTACCTGGACCTATCCACCCCGTTCGAACAGTACTCCCCATCTTGCGAGGACACCTCCAGCTCTTGCTCTTCAGACAATGATTCAGTGTTTACCCATGATGCTTTGTCAACTGTCCCGTGCCTCCTCGGCTACCACGACGTGCGCTCTCGGATGGACGTCAAGACGACGATGCGATAAAGCGGGACGAGGATTTTCATTTTCAGCCGAAGAACATTATAACAATGCTTGGCACTACGAAACTCATTTTCACAGTTTTTATTGAGCGGGCGCTGCTAGGAGGACACACAGGAGCATTTTCAAACCAGATTTTTAAAAAGAGAACATTTATTTTGATATTAAAAGCGAATAGCGTTGATAAATATAAATCTCTCTCTATATAAAATTATTTTACATTTTTTATTTAAAAACAACAAAAAAAACAAAAAACAAAACTGTCTTAAATCTCAGGATCTTGCATGTTGTAGTGGCGGCAAAGTGCCTGATTTTCCTGTGAATATCTTAAAATATTTTATGTACATATCACAATTTTATAAATTATTCTAAATGATATAAAGTGAAGGTGAAGAAATTATGTAGATCTATTCTGAAGCGATCCCTGACACATTTACAATAGCTGTTGTTCGCTGCTCGTACCGTTGTACACTGTCAAGGCTAAAGCTCTGAGCACTCGACTTCCTGTTGTTCTGTTCATTTCATGCCTGGCCGTTAGGTAAGCGCGGTTTGTCGTGGCGACGCTTCGATCGCCGGTACTGTACGGAAGAAAAGGACTCGACTGAATGTGAAATGCCTTGATGTGGTGAATCCTGCATTGTTTGGCTGCAGCCGGCTCGTTTTGCGGGATAGGCCGAGGTGGACAATGGTCTCATGCGGCTGTGATGTGTGTGTGTGTGTGTGTGACTGCTGGCTAGGGTGATTGGGGGGCTGTGTGCAAATGAGAAAGGCCCTTATTATGCTAATGGCTCCAGCTGCCCATCTTTATCCTGCACTATCTTTTAATATACAAATGCTAATGCTGGCCTTTCTAAACAAACTCCGCAATGTCCTTCAGGGAATGCAAAGCCTCATCCCACAAGCTGATAAGAAGCCGATGGCTTTTCTCAAGTTAATTTACCCTGTACTTTGCATTCAGGGACGCACGGTTCCCTTTGGGCATATCCTGGGACAATTGGTGGTTCGTTTCCCCAACTTTGATAACTTGGTTTCAGGCAGCTACGGTGATGTTTGACCTCTTAAGCAGTCCCATGACACCTCCAAAAAAAAAAAAAGATAAAACACGACATTCCATTTGTGTATTCCTCCATTGTAACAATCGATGTTATTATAAATTTCCCCTCTAAAGAATTATTTTAGAAATATTTAATTTATTTGTTTATTGTTTGTTTTATATTAAATAAAGTATAATTTAAAAATACTGAGCCATTTTTTTGTATCTTGTTTCTGTGATGCGTGAATGTTTGAAGAATCTCGCTGGGTTGTCAAATATGGACAAACCCAAATGTTGGGTTAAAAATGTTTTAAATTCTACTTTCAACTTTACATTTTTTAAATTGAATTTTTAACCCAACATTTGGGTTTGTCCATATTTGACCCAAATTTGGGTTGAAACAACCCAGCGTTTTTTTAGAGTGCACCGGGTTTGTGACGGGTAGGTTTACTCTAAAAAAATGCTGGGTTGTTTTAACCCAATTTTGGGTCAAATATGGACAAACTCAAACATTGGGTTAAAAATTTAATTTAAAAATGTAACCCAATGACTGGGTTGGTCCATATTTGACCCAAAATTGGGTCAAAATCAGCACACTCTAAAACATGCTGGGTTGTTTTAACCCAATTTTGGGTCAAATATGGACAAACTCAAACATTGGGTTAAAAATGTAATTAAAAAATGTAACCCAGTGGCTGATATTTGACCCAAAATTGGGTCAAAATCACACTCTAAAAAAGTTGGGTTGTTTTACCCCAATTTTGGGTCAAATATGGACAAACCCAGCCACTGGGTTAAAAATGTAACCCAATGGTTGGGTTTGTCCATATTTTACTCAAAATTGGATTAAAACAACCCAGCATTTAGTGTGGGATTTGTGAATTTCTGATCAAATGCTTATTTTTATTTAACAAGGCCAGTGTTTGTTCCATGAACAATTCTTTGCCAAATTTGGGTCAAATATGGACAGACCCAAATGTTAGGTTAAAAATGTAATTTCACTTTCAACTGTACATTTTTATTGCATTTTTAACCCAACATTTTGGTTTGTCCATAATTGACCCAAATTTGGATTGAAACAGCCTGGCATTTTTTAGAGTGCACCGGGTTTGTGACGGGTAGGTTTAGCGTGGGATTTGTGAATTTCTGATCAAACGCTTTTTATTTATTTACTCTAAAAAATACTGTGTTGTTTTAACCCAACTTTGGGTCAAATATGGACAAACCCAGCCATTGGGTTACATTTTTTTAATGACATTTTTAACCCAACTTTTGGGATTGTCCATATTTGACCCAAAGTTGGGTTAAAACAACCCAGCATTTTTAAGAGTGTTATTTAACGAGTTCCATGAACATCAGATCAGTGCATTCTTTTCACCCAATTCTTTGTTAGTGTTTCATCTGCTTCAATCATGCAGATTGACTTATCTGATCACACCTCAGTGTCACCATCACTCTAAATGGTCTAGACGCATCACTTACTTATCTCTCATGTGTAACAAACCATTATGAGGCGGGATAATTATCACTACAGTCCACATGTGTCTGTCTCCCCATGGAGACAATCTCAGCCGGCTGGTGTTGGTTAGATAAGAGTTTGTACACCAAGCAATACGCCTCTCTCCTCTTTGTATGTCCTGCATGTTTAGCCAAAGGCCCAATCCAGCCAGTCAAATATGGACAAACCCAAATGTTGGGTTTAAAATGTAATTAAAAACATTGCAGTTGAAAAGTTGAAGATGGGTTAAAATTTTAAATGACATTTTTAACCCAACATGTCCATATTTGACCCAAATTTGGGTTCAAACAACCCAGCCATATTTAGAGTGTACATTTTATTTTATTTTTAATTTGTTTCCATACTGTACGAATTAAATTACCATCTCGTACAATTGTTAGTTTTAATCTTCTCATGATCGGATTGGCTACACCATAATAATCAGGTAAACCATGATGTGTTTACTATACAATATAGTCAAGTCACAACTGTTTAGATATTTTATCAATTCGTTCTCACCACTCATTATACGAAAGTATTCACTCCTTCATTAAAAATAACATTTAGACATGTTTTGGCTAATAACAGCATGTTTTCTGACCTGACCGCTTATCACCACACAAAATAATCTCGTTTTAAATCCAGTGTTTCCCAAAGACAATTAATTTTAGCGTTAACTCTATAGCATGAAAATACCCTGTGCGGTCTCAGAAATGCTAAGCTAAAATGAACTGAAAACAACAGCATTAATTGTTGTGTACTTGCAAACATGTCTACTCTAGACCACTTAAAAGCAATTCTCTCAAATTTGAGCCTTTATTGAACATGTTAGCATGTTAGCATGTTTACTGAAGAGCTAATATGCGAGTCTGACGTCAATATCAACTGGAACGTCAAACTCCACGACATAATCCAGCAGCGATATATCTTCAACATAGTTTATATGGACAGCCCATTTCAACGAAAAGTCCAAACTTGTGTGAAAGCGTAAGAGCCGAAATAAAATGGCGCCATTTACAGGGGGATGTTTACCCTTCACACTTCCTGGCCTCACACACTCACAGAGGCTCTGTGTATAGACAAGTGTTCAAATACTTCCCTTGATCAGCAGATAGAGAGAAAGAGAAAACACACACACACACAGATAAGCCATTGTGCTGGCGTCCGGAGCACTGAGCTGAAGGCTAAGCGCTTGAACAACATTAACTTTGAACCGCTGGACGGTTAGCATGACTCAAACACATCATGTGTGTAACAGTGGGAAACAATACAAGGTTAAATATTCCACAACAAGAGAAATTAGTTTTGTAAGTCAAGTCAAGTCACATTTATTTATATAGCGCTTTTCACAATACAGATTGTATCAAAGCAGCTACACAGTGATAACATGAAAGTAGGACAACACAGATCAATAATATTGTTAAATATTAAATATCCCCGACTAAGCAAGCCAAAGCAAGGCAACAAAGCGGTTGAATTTTGTAAGTGTGTGACCTTAATTGGAGCAGGATACAGGAAAGCAAACAGCTGATGTAATATTGTAGAGTGATTGCTTCATAATGACTCTGGCTGGCCGCTGCACTACACTGCTTTCTGTAGATAAAAATGACATTGACATAGTGTGCCTCCACTCTGCTCTTTAGCAATGTCACTCCTCAAGAGATTGACCAATAATGCAACATATCAATTGTTTATCCTAAGTATGTACTTTTCAGGGCTACAAGTGTGCGAAAAGCAGTATAGACACCAGAGAAACGTGGACGCCGTCATCTTTAGAATATTGCGAACTTTGAACTTCCGGTTTTGCGATCGCTCTGTATATTTCTATGGCAACGCTAGCTGGTGAAGTGGATTTACTTATTGTAGAGTTAACAAAAGTTATCATGAGCATTGTAATGTTTATCATAAGCTTTGTAAAGCAGATGTCTTAACAAATGTCGACCAGGAATTTTTTTACGAGCAGTTCACTCAGACCGGAAGTCAAAAGACAACGAGCGCAACGCTGAAAAGGGGCGGGGCTACATAAGGTCTGAATGGGAATCGATGGTAAAGCAATGATATCAGATTAATAGTACTTTGATTTCCCTTGTAAAAAAGTACACTTTTGCATAATTTTAATGGCAATAAAACGCTGGGTTGTTTCAAACCAAATTTGGGTCAAATGTGGACAAACCCAAATGTTGGGTTAAATTTATAAATTGCATCATTTAATCCAAACCCAATTTGGTTTGTCCATATTTGACCCAAAATTGGGTTAAAACAACTTGCAACTACTTGGCAAGAGCTCCAATTGGGGAAACAATATAAAATTCCCAGAGTCCCTGTCGGCTACAGGAGAAGAGCGCGATCGCTACACACCGGATCACATATCCTAAAGCAGGACTGGAGGTCATGGACAACAGAAAGCCCTGAAACTAGAGATGCAGGAGGAATCAAGGGGACTCGACTAAAGTCACCGAGAGCGAAGACGGAAGGACGGAGGGGGAGAAGAGGGACCATGAAGAAGAAGAAGAAGAAGCCGTGGGCCTCACCGCCGCCTGCAGACCCTTATAACGCCTTCATATTTCTGCTGGGTTATTTATTGCTCTGTAATTTCTGAGGTGCCGGGGGAGTGTAATTGATTTGGCTTGGATTTCAAGCATGGGAGGAGTGGGATGGGCCCCTGCTATCGGGACGGGGAATCTGGGCCCCTTCACCGCCTCACTTCCCTTCATAGTCTGCCATAATCTCCAAACCAGCCCACTTTATCAGCATTCCCACAACAAGACGTGTGATGGCAGCTTATCCACACCAGTCCTCGAACCCGGCCCGAACTGCCACGGGTTTTTAATGACGTGCAGCGGCACAGCCGAGGGCGAGGGGTGGATAAATGTTTGTCAGTATCGAATGGCTAAACCAACACGATATGATCTTTCACGCCAACACTTCAGCCGAGGAGCGTCACGCATGCCGAGGGCAGCAACAGCACGTTTCCAGACACTGAATGTTGAAGTTAAGACCAAAATGAGGGAAATGTCTGTGCTTTAATGACGTGGAAATAGCATTTTAACTCATTAGCATGTTTGCATGAGAAATATAAAAGTCAGTCCACTTGGCGGCCATCTTGGCGGCCCCACTCAGTGGCAGATCTTGAATGTGGAAAGACAATCTCCAAAGCTGTTAATCAAGGCTTTAATAACCTGTCTGTCAAATCAACAATAAAATCAAAAGTGCATCATTTATCTTCTATGGCTAAAATGTCAAATGTTGCAGATTAGACTAGGTATGTTCTAAACCAGCGGTTTACAAACCCCCCCAAAAACTATATATATATATATATATATATATATATATATATATATATCAATTGAAATAAATAAAATATAAATATTAGATGAATAACTTAAAATAAATTAAAATTAGA
Source organism: Cyprinella venusta (assembly GCA_038021265.1). NCBI lineage: Eukaryota > Metazoa > Chordata > Actinopteri > Cypriniformes > Leuciscidae > Cyprinella > Cyprinella venusta. The sequence continues at coordinate 267,716 of CM075880.1, read as the reverse complement.
AATGTCGCTTTGGCAGCAAACTGAAATACGTTAAACGTACTAAAATAACTGAAACCAAAATATAAATTAATAATTTTAAAATAAAACAAACTAAAAGCAATTTTCAAACATTTAAAAACAAAACTATCAAAAAAAAAAAAAAAAGAAAAAAGAAAAAAAAAAGAATATTTCCCCAGAATATGTCCCCATGCACCTTTGTGACTCTCCTGTTCAAACTCGACGAGTTGACTCGGGAAATGAGTCGACTCTGGAAAAGATTTGTTCATTTTGATGAACGAGTTCTAACACTTCACGAACGCGCATCACAGAACAGAGCAAGGCGAGCATTTGAGCTTATAAAACTTAAACTTTGTTATTTATTTATTAAATGAGCGATCGTTTCGCTTGATAAGACCCTTATTCATCGTCTGAAATCGTTTAAAGCCCTTTGAACAGTTTGCACTAAAGGTGTCTTTTGGACCATGAACCGTTTGGTCCCCATTGAAGTCCATTATATGGAGAAAAATCCTGGAATGTTTTCATCAAAAACCTTAATTTCTTTTCGACTGAAGTAAGAAAGACATCTTGAGCCGAGTTTCCTCCGCAATTAGCCTACCAACCAGGAACTATTTGTCCCAGGAACTTTTTTTCACAGAAACTTTTTCCCCCCGACCGCTTGCTTACTGCGTTTGCGTACTAAAGTACCTTTTTTAATTTATTTTTTATTTATTTATTTATTTTTTTTATTTGAATTTCAAGAATTACAATTTCAGTCAGGGGTACTAAAGTATCGGTCCGAGGCGGGAGGATTACGTAGTGACGTTGAACTGCTTGCGCCTGCGCGTTTGTTTTGAGGAGATTGTGCTGCTTTTGTGTGCGATTGGTTTCCTAACGAGGTAAATTAACAAAACGGCAGAAAAGAGACGAGCACCCAAATCCTATTCAGAAAGCTCATAATGCTAGATATAAAAGTAGACGTTTGTTATCAGCGGACATTGACCGTGACGGATGGGACGAACGCGCGCCATCGGGCAGAAAGAATAGCGTGGTAAAAAACAATCAGCGTCCCACCCCGAAAGTTCCCGAACTCTGAAAAAGTACTAAACTTCATTTAGAAGTACTAAACTTCATTTTGACCCTGGTTCCTGCGGTGTAAACAGACCGAATACCACCCCAAAGTTCCTAGTTCCGGTGGAAACACGGCTTTGGATGACATGGGGGTGAGTAAATTATCAGTAAAAGTGTTTTTTAAAAGTGAACTGCTTTAAAGACCACAGGATGTCTTTTCCAAAATAAGTAATTGGCTCATTATCTTGAATGCGTGTCTCCGTGTACATCTTAAACATCCAGACCAAGTCAGTCAGCCAGAGACTGATATCATGGATGTTCTTCAGAGTATGGAGGATTGTGTGCCACAGATACCAATAAACAGAAGTGTGAAGGCCAAGGCAAATGTCGTGCTGACAGGAGATCCCATTTACAGCTGAAAATAAACAAAGCACTTCCTTTACAGACTCGTTTGGCCGAGTCCAAATCTGTCTTTTCCTTTAGAGCACATTCCTTTCTTTTCCACTTCAGCTTAGAGTGAAAATTGATCAGATTGCAGGGCTCAAAAACTCATTCAGTCTTTAAAAATACCCAAACCACATTACAGAAGCATCTCCACACTGATGCTATTTTGTGGGCCAGGCTTTGATCCGTGGCCATGTGTGTGTGTGTGTGTGTGTAAAGCCACAAACTCTTCCAGATCCCGACGCTCGCATGTTTTCTTGACAGCGTTCAATTAGACGATTCGCTTCCATGCGAACCGATTCACCAGTTTTTTGCCAATCTGAATCAGCGAGTCTTTATTATCAAGTGTGGAGGGATACGGGCGTCACCACCTCTTCCACAAGCCCAAAACACACTCGTAACCCACCCATCTCAGGTAATTGGCTGTAAGGTATTATCTGCCTAATTATCAAATAAATCCCGCTCTTCCTCTGCGGCGCTGCATTTACACAAAACAGGAAAGGGGGATTAGAGGGGGCGAGATGGCCTCAGATCCGGAGCCCTGCAACTCACTGCAGGGAATCTACTCAGCACACACACACACACACACACACACACAGTGTTGTAAAATTAGAGTGCTTGAAAAAACATGTTAGTATTTTAAATTGCTCATTATAAAATGTATATATTTAACATCCACTGTAAAAAAATATGTTCATGATATGTAATCACAACATTTTTTCTTTTGTCAAATCAACTTAAATAATTTATGTGGTTCAGATAACATATAATTTTGAGTTTCTGATGATTAAATCAATCGCCTTCATTCTATTATCTCAATTTTTACATTTCAATGGTTACTTCATTTTTTAAGTTAAACCAACAATATTTTTACAGCGTAGCTAATTAATCTCACAATCATCACGATTAATCGCACCTAACATTAAAGTTTTTAATACAGTAATAAATCATAATTTTTTATGTTTTAGCATGTTTGTTTGTTCTTTAATTTGTTTATTTATCGCAGTTTTTAAATGAGTTAATTATCTCAGAGTTACGAGATCATTTTTCATGGAAAAAAGGTTTTGCTCTGTTTTTCCAAATTTTAACGACTTGATCTTCTCAAAAATTAGGCGTAACGCATTAATTCATAAAAACAGAGTGAAATATTTTTTTTCAAGGAAAATCTACGCTATCTCACGACCAATTCGTACGAATTCGTACGAGTGATTCAAAAGTGGCTAATTCGTACTAATTCATGCGACCTCACTCGTACGAATTCGTACGATTTGTCTAAACCCACGTGACGGTTATGTTTAGGGGCGGGGTCAGGGGTAGGTCATTCGTACGAATTCATACGAATTGGCTAATTCGTAATATATGTACGATTTAGCAAAATCGTACTAATTTGTACGAGTTAGGTCGTACGAATTGTTACGAATTAGCCACCTCGTAAAATTTGTACGAATTGCAGTGAGATCGGGTTGGAAAAATACATCTCATAATTCTGAGATAATTGACTGATTAATTCAAAAAAACAGAGCAAAAGCTTTTTTTTCATGAAAAATGATCTCGTAATTCTGAGATAACTAACTCGTTAATTCCGAAAAACGGAGTAGATTTTGTTACTTCAAGGGTATACGCTTCCATAAGGGGACCATCAAAACTCAGTGTTACCAAAAATCATATGTTGTTGATATCTGTCGCACAGTCAGGTTTGAAAGAGCCTTAGATTTAAGGATGATTTCAACTTGATCTCAAATTTTTCCCAGTCTAAATCCAGAGATTTCTCAGGATGCTGACCTTACTGACTCTCTGTGCTGAACATCTGTTGGAAATCACACTGGGGCAGCGGGCGAGAGAGGCTGATAGAGGGTCCTAACTCTTTTTTTTTTCCCTCTCATAGGCATTATCTCATCCCACGAGCACTCCCGGTCCATCCTCTCCTGGCTGGCTCCATGCACAGAAGCATTATGCGCATCTGTCACCCATTAATCGGCAAATTACGGAAGAAGTGAGCGTCAAAAGCCATTACCAGCAGCAGCCGGTCCCCGGGGCTCTCTCTCCTTCCCGACTTCACCTCGGTTTGTCGTTCCTTACACACCACAAAACATCTAAGGTCACATACACTGCAACAAAAACAACACTGTAAACCCTAACGCTCAAAATAACTAATTGGTTTGAGTAGGGCCAACTTGAATTATACAAATTAGTTCAATCAAATTAACTTTTATTGAGTATTTAGAACTTTTTCTTTTGAGTTCACAAAACTGACACATTTTAAGTAAGTTGTTTAATTGTTTTAAATTCTATGAACTTGTTTCTTTTAATTTAGACAAACTTAAATTTGAACTAAAAATCTGTGCCGGGATTTCTATTTCCCAGCATGCTTTGCTTTTGCCATGATACTTAAAAGGGAGAGTGAATTCTAAAATTAAGTGTTTAGTACCAGATTAATATTGGATTATACATTTTGTGTAAATTTATGTACTTTTTCTATGATATACTGTGATTTCTATACATGGCACAAACAGCAGGTTAGTGGGAACATTTTTCAGACACTGAAAAAAACAAATCCGGACCAATTTGCCTTCTTCCCAGCATGCATTGGCGTATGAATACATAATATGGTTGCCTTTATGACCATTTGCCATTAAATTATTATTATAAATTAAATTATTTTTAAAATATAAAAATAAAATTAATGAATTAAAAAATAATAAAGCAAATGTTTCAACTTTTAGTAATAAATCATTCAATTTCATTTGAACACGTTTGTTTGTTTGTTCATTAATTTGTTAATTTTTTTGCAGTGTTTAAGACTCATTTAAAAAAACTAAATGTAAAAATAAATTAAATAAAAAGCAAATAATTTATTTAAAATTATAAATTATTTATTTATTTATGGCATTCTGAAAAAAATAATTCTGAGTGCATGTAAATGTTAAAATGTGTGATATTTACTATAAAATTTTATGTTTGTATCTTTACATAATATGTTGTGTTTTGAACAAATGAAGATGAATTCAAAACCAAAGACAATGAGCATTTTTCAACAAACAGAAAAAGTAGTTTCTACAAAGACTCGTCTTGTTGGATTTACGTAATAAAATTATGCAAAAAAAAAAAATCATTATATTTTTTAAGTAAATCAAGCAGATTATTTTTATCAGTGAAAAATTGTAGATACAAAATAAATTTTTATTTATTTATTTTTTCATTCATTTATTAATTTCGGGCAGTAAATTCAATATTAAATAAAAAGTTTAGATTAAAAAATGTACCGGTATATATTTAATGAGATTAACTAAACAAATGATAACTTTCGGGTATTACGGTAATAATGAATGAAATATTCTGCACTCTTTTTCTATAAGCACTCCTTTGAGCTGTGGTCCGTTCTCAGCACTGGCATTAGGAGTGTGTTTTTATGCTACCACTAAAAGTGTCTCTCTTAATTCACTATTCATTTGTGCTGGGCTTTTCCCAAGAGTCATAAATCCTCCATAAAGTCTCTCTATGGCTAAGAGCACAATGTCCCATTGGATTCAGAGTTGTTTTGTAGTGTTGTAGGCTTACAATATATGTATTCCACATCAGACAATCAACCACAATAAATGTCAAATAAATCTCAGATATCAAAAGCATTTCATTGGCAGACATAAAGACCAAAAGCATCTCATCTGTTTCGAGACTTACTTGCGCCAAAAGCTAATAACACTACAGCGTTCGGAAATCCGAGCGTGATTAAGGCTCGAAACGTACAAGAAAATCCTCATTTAAAGATTGCTTTCGACGAGAGACCCGCGTTGTGAAATGTTCTGGGAAGAGGACAAGCACTTATGCGTGATTTGTAACTTTAATTAAATAGAAGAAATGCTGATATTTTGCAATACCGAGGGAGCTATGAAAAGCTCTGATGAGAAAACAACATTAAGTGCGTCAAATTAGTTTCGTAGAAAGCAAACGCAAATGTTTTGAATTACGTTTGGATGGCCTTTTTAGCTCCGATGAGGAGATAGGGCAGATTTATGTCATGAGCCGAACTTGGTTTGAGCTCTCGCACAGCTGTGTGTCTGAACATTCATTTAGCCTCTCGAAGAACACACCAGCCATAGAGGTCTCAGGGCGAGAGGCCGCGGAGGATTAAATTGTCCTTGCACTCCCATATCACCATAAGAGCAGAAGTACTCTGGCCCTTCACTCTCTCTGTGCTCTGTTGACAGAGAAAACAGACCCGAGGAACTTCCAGATCCAGTTGCAGGTCTCCTCAGTGTTGCTGGGGTCTCCGGGCTGGATTCAGGTATAGGGCACAGCAGTGACCTCACCTCACTGAGAGCGGGGGGGTCGGGGGGGCGGCAGTGGCTCAAACCGGCACTTTCACAGCGTGCAGGGAACAAAGAAGCACTTATGCAGCCAAAATGACAGCTGAAAACATCTTTGAGCTTCGACTGAGGCTGTGTGTGTGTGTGTCGAGTCAGGCGGTAGAGATGAGGAGCACTAAAACAGCTATTCTGAAATGAATTAAAATGATGATAGATAGATAGATAGATAGATAGATAGATAGATAGATAGATAGATAGATAATATTCACAAAGATGTCAAAAATGCTCCGTATTCTGATCCAAGGCCACTCACAGAACTAATTAGAGGGAAGGGTGATCAGCCGATGTGAGTTGAAGAACAGCAGGCCTCATGCGTGACCATGGCCACCGGCCCAGCTCTCTCTCGCTCACCCCTCCTCCAGCACAGCTGTTGTTTTGAAGGTTTATCTCAGGGCTACAGGTCAAGACTCTCCGTCCAGCACTGCAGACTCAATGTGGCCTTTGTGTGTGAGTGGACAGTAAGGGGGGGGAGGGGGGGAGGGGGGGGGGGGGTGGGGGGGGGGGCTCCAAGACTATTCACACCAAGAGCAAATTTTAAAAAAAAGTTTAAATAATCATGCCGTGTGACGAATGAATCTGTTAAAGAATATTGGCATAATTACATCAGAAACATCAGACAACATACCTCAGAATCATCTCTCGCTTTTATTCATGGTTTGCGCGTGACGTCACAAGCACCGGCTGGCGGGCAAGAACGCCGTTCTCCGGCAATGAAACCCAGTAAAATAGTCAGGGGTATGCTGGTCCCATCCAACTAGTCCTAGAAAAGAACATGGCTCCTTCTTTGTAAGGGGTCTGGAACAGTGGCATACGGCTTCAACCTTGTCCATCTGAGGTCTCACTTCTAATTTTCAAGCTGGAATCCCAGATATCGGGTCTCTTGCCTTGCCCACTCACACTTATATTATTGATAAATCGGCTGTAATTATTCTATATAAACAATGCATGGAATATGAAGAGTTTGGTTCCAAAACGCTATAAATCCATTTTGATGAATTTGAGTAAAACTGTGTTTTCTTTAGCGAGAAAATGGGCAGATGAAAACCACTATTTTCAGTTTCAAATTTCACATAGCATTTGTAGGTTATATAATAATAATAAAAAATGAAATTCAGGTTTTGATTTTCAAAGATTTATTATAAAAACAGAGTTTTTTTCCCAAAATGCAATAAATCCATTAATATATTTTTTTTCAAAATGCAATAAATCAAAATAAAATTTTATACACATTGATTTTTTTTTCTTGTGCATACTATAAATCCATTGTTTTAATATAACAATATTCAGTAACACTCTAAGGGTTATGAATTATGCATTCATTCATACATCAATATCATCAGGAACTAACAACATTTTTTTAACAGTTCAACGTTTTTCATTCATGACTTCATGGATAAACAACACCTTAATTAAAACATTAACTAAGATGAGCACATCATCGTGAATTATGATTTATTAAGCGTGATCTAACGTTACTTCTGCATATCGCTGTGTTCAACCTTAGGACGTCGCCGCTGAGCTTTTTTGACGGCGATCAGCTGTAAAATGGTCCTGCTCGGTTTTCGTTGACTTCCGTTTTGACTTTCGTTGACGCTGACGTTACTGTTTACAATGCGTGGAATGGTGCGTTGTGATTGGTTGAGCGGATGTATCGCATTTTGCAGAGAAGGGAGACTGGCGTTTGTCGCAGTTTGGAAAGAAAGGGAGAAACATTACATAATAACACGGCGGATATCGCATTTTGCGTAAAATTAAACATTGACTTTTCAAGACCGACCAGATACAATACAGATTTTTGCAGTAACTCAATTAAAAAAAAAAAAAAAAATGGCGTTTATTGCGTTTTGGAACCAAACTCTTCATATGTAACTTTTGACAGACACTTTTTCAGTGTAGGCTAATTCTAAAACTTATTAGAGTAATAGACTGCTTTGCGTGCTAAAGAATGTGTTAGAGAAAGTGTTTTTGAAGCACTGAACTCTATGGAACAATAAAAGTTCAAAGGAAAGATCTGGACATGGATCGCTGGGATGTTCACAGAAACCAGTTGGCAGTGGCTTTGGGTTCTCGTCTATTCCAAACCCCAGACTCCTCCGCTGGTCACCTCTGCTTTCTTTTGACCGTGTTCATCTTCTAACTTCTGACAATTACATATTCCTGCAGTTTTTGTTGTTGTTGTTGCTTTTGGCCAGTGAAGATTATCCAGCAAATCTCTTCCTGAGGAAACATGTCCTCACTGACATCACTCCTGGAGGGATTCGTATGAATGCGGCCATGAAACGCATGAATCGCTCCAGGCAGGAAACCGGAGTCCGGAGAAGGAAGAGGCAGGAAGCGAACGAGCTTACACCTTCGGCTCGCTCTGACCCGGCTGAGTGGGGCGATATCTTGTTTTTAGAGGGGGTCCCGTCTCTACCCAATTATACAGCTGGATGGAGAACTTCAATGGAGTCTCTGATGCCGGCTTTAGACAATGGACTGGTAGCCAAACCGGCACGCCAACCCAGGATTTCCTGGCTTATGGCACAAAAAGGTTAGCCACCGTTGCACAATGGAGAATGAGTCTTGTGTTCGGTTGATCTGAATGGCAGTTCCGAACCGTGCCGTTTACGTATATTGGTGTTTACATTGGAGCACAGCATTCCTCCTCTTCCTGTAGAGGAAGTGCTGAACTGGTATTGGAAATGGTGCTGTCTTGAGACGGTTGGGTGGCCAGTTCATTTAAGGGGAAAAGTACTTTTTTTTAAATTCATGTTCAATTCGTATGATTTTGAAAAATGTCCTATGGCGTCACTATCAAGTACACTGAAAAAAATAATATGCTTTATCCAACCAATAAAATTGTGGCAACATATTACAAGCAATATTAATAATTAAATTGTAATAATTAGAATGTTAATTTGATTAACTATTACTCAATTATATTTTTTTTCAATTTAATTAATAATATTGCTTGTAATATGTTGCCACAATTTTATTGATTAGATAAAGCATATTCATTTTTACAGCATAAAAAAAAAATTTTCCTCATACCTTTAAACCATGTGGCTATAATGAACACATGACGGTTTCTCATGCATTATACTTACATTCTTTGTAATCTAGCATTGACAAATGTGATTTTTGAATGGTTTGACAATTCTCTTATGAAATTTAGCACCGAGTGATGAGCCTTGACCCATCTTTCCTTGCAAAAATTTAGTCTTTGGTGGATGTTCCTTATCCAAAAACTCAATTATTAAAGGAGTGGTTCACTTTTCAAAAAACTTTTGCTGATAATTTACTCGCCCCCGTGTCATCCAAGATGTCCACGTGTTTCTTTCTTCAGTCGAAAAGAAATTAAGGTTTTTGATGAAAACATTCAAGGATTTTTCTCCATATAATGGACTTCAATGGGGACCAAACGGTTCAGGGTGCAAAAGACAGTTTCAGTGCAAACTAAACGATTCCAGACGATGAATAAGGGTCTTATCAAGCGAAACGATCGCTCATTTAATAAATAATAAATAACAATGTTTAAGTTTTCATCTCCAGTAAAGCGTGACATCACCGGCATTCGGCTATTTCCTCATCTCTTGTTTGAAAGTCGGCCAAATAGTTTCGAATCTTTCGAATCTGAATCGGCTCCTCTGATCTCAGCGGTAACGGCTGATTGGGCCGATGCCTTCCTCCTTCCTGCCCCTCCCTCCTTCATCCATTCATCCTGTGCTTCCTACCACCCCAGGGTGAGGACATAAGCCTCTTAGAGTCGGACGGGGCATTGAAAGGCTGTGGCGGAGGCTGGCTCTGTTTGCCTTGCGCCGGGCGTTTGGGCAGGGAGGGCCGCCGAACCGTGCAGGCTCAACGCCTTTAAAAAGGGCCCAACAGAGTGACCATTGTGCGCACGGAACAGGAGAAGTCACTTATTACAAGCAGGAAAGCGAAAGATCCTTCCTCCTTAAGTCCGAAGGAAGGCTAAAACCCAAAAGCCGAAGCCGAGCCTTTTGTTTGACCCCAGCCACCCAAAACAAAAGTGCAACTTGAGCGCAACATCCAGCTTATGAAGCAAAGAAGTGCGTTCAGGATACATTCATTTCATGATCAGCCACATTTGAAGCTGTTGTGGGATATTGATAGTCCATTCAACTCACAGGTTCAGATTCCTTTTACGGATTCATTTCAGTGACTCCTTGTCCCTATTATAACAGACCCTATGAAAAACAGTGTGTGAGATGAGGGTAAAACTTTACTTTATTATGCATATTAGTAGGATATTAAAGGAATAAAAAAAACTTTTGCTGATAATTTACTCACCCCCGTATCGTTTGAATTTGAACGATTCTGATTCCGATTCCTTGTTTCGATTCCGGTTCCCAACGATTCTCGATTCTGATTCTTTTAAGAGGCAGGGTCAAAAAAGTTTAGCTAACCTTGCTAACCAACGGTCTTTCTGAAGGAAATAATCCTTTCTAAAGGGAAATACTCTGCATTTTGCCGAGATTTTATTTTTAGAAAAGTGACGCCACACTTTGGACCGCCGACGTAAGCTACTCATGTTCGACTCGCGCGGTTATCACTTCCGGTAGACGCTTCTTCATTGGTGTTGTTCAGCGGTTTCTTCTTCCGCTCGGCGGACTGTGAATATCGAAACTAGGAAACGAAATTTTAACTTTTGAACAATTCCGGGAAAAAACGAAAAGTTAGTCCCGGTTCCAATCGATACTCGATTCTCGATACCCAACCCTGTCCAAGATGTCCACGTCTTTCTTCAGTGAAAAAGAAATGAAGGTTTTTGATGAAAACATTCCAGGATTTTCTCCATATAATGGACTTCAATGGGGACCAAACGGTTCAAGGTCCAAATGAGAGTTTCAGTGCAAACTGTTCAAAGGTCTTTAAACGACTCCAGACGATGAATAAGGGTCTTATCAAGGACCCTTTGAGTCATGACTCGAAAAAAGATTCGTTCATTTTGATGAACGAGTTCGAACAGGAGAGTCACGAACGAGCATTTGAGCTTATAAAACTTAAACTTTGTTATTTATTTATTAAATGAGTGATCGTTTTGCTTGATAAGACCCTTATTCATCGTCTGGAATCGTTTAAAGCCCTTTGAACAGTTTGCACTGAAACTCTCATTTGGACCTTGAACCGTTTGGTCCCCATTGAAGTCCATTATATGGAGAAAATCCTGGAATGTTTTCATCAAAAACCTTAATTTCTTTTCGACTGAAGAAAGAAAGGCATGGACATCTTGGATGACACGGGGGCGAGTAAATTATCAGCTAAAATTTTTTCGAAAGTAAACCACTCCTTTAAGCGTTGGATTATTGTCATGTTATATGTACAATGAAGAGTCCCTGCAGGAAACTTACTTTAACTTCAGAAAATGTAAACACACTTGTTTTCAAATGCTCCATAATTTTTGTATCATAAACCAGCTGGTCCACTAGCTATTTTTCAGCAGGATATATACTGTACCAGTAAAACAAAGCAGGGTATGAAGTAGGCTGTCACACAGGAAGAACTCTGGCACTAGTTACCCAGGGAAAGATCTTTCTGAACCGAAAAGGAAGCAGATTCTTGTTTGCACTCTGCTTTATCAGCTAAAGGTGCTGAAGCTGGAAAGTCACTTTACTCGCTGTATAGTACAAGTATCCAGCAGCTCATGCCAGCAGCCTGAAAGAGAAGCATTGTCCTGGGTCAGGTCTCTCCCAGCCAGCCTGCTTTCATTATCTCACTGTTCAGGCCACCGCCACAGATCTGCTTCACATCGAGTGGATCAAAGCGCACGGAACAGGTCCTGCAATGCAATAATGTGTGTCTACAGGGGAACGCCGTTCTGGGAAAGTTCAATAGGTTAGAATATCAGTGAGATTTGCCGGCCGACCGTAACCGCTCACCTGTTGTCTGGTCTGTGGGTTCTTATGCGTCTCTGCTTCCTCGGACACTTAAACTATCAAAATGATATCCATCTGTTGGCATGCTGTGGGAAACACCTCCTTTTCTGGGTGAAGTTGGAGATGTGTCATTTTGAATCGGCTCTGAATGAATCACTGTAAAAAAGAGAGAGAGAGAAAAGACAGAAATCTATGGAAGATTGTTTCCGCCACTGAATAAAAAAAGGAAAAAATAATTGCGACTTTTTATCTCACGATTGCGAGATTTTAAGTCGGAATTGCAAGATGTAAAGTCGGAATTGCGAGATGTAAAGTCGGAATTGTGAGATGTAAAGTCGGAATTGCGAAATGTAAAGTCGGAATTGCGAGATGTAAAGTCAGACTTGCGAGATATAAAGTCAGAATTGCGAGATGTATAGTCGGATTTGCGAGATGTAAAGTCGGAATTGCAAGATAAGTCAGAATTGCGTGATATTAAGTCGGAATTGCGAGATGTAAAGTCGGAATTGCGAAATGTAAAGTCGGAATTGTGAGATGTAAAGTCGGAATTGCGAGATCTAAAGTCGGAATTGCGAGATGTAAAGTCGGAATTGCGAGATGTAAAGTCGGAATTGCGAGATGTAAAGTCAGAATTGCGAGATGTAAAGTCGGAATTGCGAGATGTAAAGTCAGACTTGCGAGATGTACAGTCAGAATTGCGTGATATAAAGTCAGAATTGCGAGATGTAAAGTCGGAATTGCAAGATAAGTCAGAATTGCGTGATATTAAGTCGGAATTGCGTGATGTAAAGTCGGAATTGCGTGATATAAAGTCAGAATTGCGAGATGTAAAGTCAGAATTGCAAGATATAAAGTCGGAATTGCGCGAGATTTAAAGTCAGAATTGATTGATATAACGTCAGTAATCTCAAAATGGCATTTATTACTGTTAATTGTCTATGGATGTCTATCAACTTTCTTGTTTACTGTTCAATACTTTTCAAATGTGTAAAACTTTATTTTTTTCTAAAAATCCCAAGCATATTTCTGCAGCGATAGCTGAGCTGTGTGCCATGCGGTGCCTATCATGTGACAGGGGTCCTGACAGGTGGCTGTCCTAGTTGCCTGTTCACAGGTTGTAGCACTTACCGCTGCAGATTAAGTGTGTCCATCTGTCAGAAGAATTAGGAGTAGTTTGCAGGAATTCTCAGATCATGGAGAGGTTCGGCTCGCTGGGTAAAGGGGGGCCGGAGGGGAAAGGAGGGACCAGAGGGTTTCATCGGGGTGTAATCCGAACCCCTCAGCCACCTGCACTTGTCCCGGAGCCCAGGAAATGGAGTACATGGGACTTTCTTTCAGCTCTCTCTCATAGTGAACTAATCCTACTTGAGAATCGCATGCAGACATATACGGCGTCCTTTATGGGGTTTGTTTAGGGGTGGTGTGACTGTGAACTCACTCCCGCATGGACTCTTTAGAAACGTTTAGGAGACAATGCTGGACCCCACAAAGTCCTGTCACACTTAAAATATGTCAATGTCTATGCATTTATTGACAATGTTGATATTTTTAAAAATCACTTGATACACTTGTTTTTCAAACTTAACTTGTGCATAAAACCAAAAATGAGATCTGCCTGATATACAGAAAAGGGCCTCACAAAAACAAGGATTTTTTTTGGTAGTTTGACAATCTTCTATTATTATTATAATTAATAATTTTTTTTATTCAAAAACTGCTCCACTATAATATTCAAAAACTTTGAAAAGTTGTAATACATCTAATATGCAGAAACAGGTCAATACGCTCTTAAAGGGACAGTATTGTATAAAGTTAGAATTGTGTGATATAAAGTCAGAATTGTGAGATATAAAGTCAGAATTGCGAGATATAAAGTCAGAATTGTGAGATATAAAGTCAGAATTGCGACTATTTCTTAGAATTTTTACTTTATTTCTCAGAATTGCGACTTTGTTTCTCAGAATTGTGACTGTTTCTCAGAATTGCGACTTTATTTCTCAGAATTGCGACTTTATTTCTCAGAATTGCGACTTTATTTCTCACAATTGCGACTTTATTTCTCGCAATTGAGACTTTATTTCTCAGAATTGCGACTTTATATCTCGCAATTGAGACTTTATTTCTCAGAATTGCGACTTTATTTCTCAGAATTGCGACTTTGTTTCTCAGAATTGCGACTTTATTTCTCACAATTGCGACTTTATTTCTCACAATTGCGAATTTATTTCTCACAATTGAGACTTTATTTCTCAGAATTGTGACTTTTTTTCTCAGAATTGCGACTTTATTTCTCACAATTGCGACTTTATTTCTCAGAATTGCGACTTTATATCTCGCAATTGAGACTTTATTTCTCAGAATTGCGAATTTATTTCTCAGAATTGCGACTTTATATCTCGCAATTGAGACTTTATTTCTCAGAATTGCGAATTTATTTCTCAGAATTGCGACTTTATTTCTCAGAATTGTGACTGTTTCTCAGAATTGCGACTTTTTTTCTCAGAATTGCTACTTTATATTTCGCAATTGCGACTTTATATCTTGCAATTGAGACTTTATTTCTCAGAATTGCGAATTTATTTCTCAGAATTGCGACTTTATTTCTCAGAATTGCGACTTTATATCTCGCAATTGAGACTTTATTTCACAGAATTGCGAATTTATTTCTCAGAATTGCGACTTTATTTCTCAGAATTGTGACTGTTTCTCACAATTGCGACTTTATTTCTCAGAATTGCTACTTTATATTTCGCAATTGCGACTTTATATCTTGCAATTGCGACTTTATTTCTCAGAATTGCGACTTTATATCTTGCAATTGCGACTTTATATCTTGCAATTGCGACTTTATTTCTCAGAATTGCGACTTTATATCTTGCAATTGCGACTTTATTTCTCAGAATTGCGACTTTATATCTCGCAATTGTGACTATATCTCAGAATTTCGACTTTATATATAATTTGACTTTTTATGACAAGGCAAGGTTGTATTTGTAACTATTTTAAACTGAAGGGTTTTATTTCTTCTTTTTAATCATGTGGAACCGTGAATACAGAGTTTGCCAAGAATTTGGAAGGTCCTTAAACTAGATTTTTCCTTTTCTTTCCATCATGTACACTCTTATATGTAATTGACTTATTTGTCCCAGTGGTTGTCTTATTCGTTCTATTTTCGTATTTGTTAACTAAAGCAGCCATAATGCTAAAACGTCCCAGCCATCAGGCAAACAAATGTTTGGCCCCCTCTTATCACCAGTTCAACATGCTCTCGTGTTTGTTGGATTGTGTCAAGCAAACATCCGATTTGACGTAATGAAACAGGCTTTCTGTAACTGCCCATGAACGTCTGCTGGAACCATGGCTCTCGGGAAATTATCGGGGGGTTCACATAATAAGTTTGAGCTAAAATCGAACATTTATCTTATGTGCTGTTTGTTTCTGAAGGATAAACACTTGAAAATGATTGCAAAATCTCAGGAGAAAGCTTTTACTCAATAAGGGTGAAAAATGTGAGCCAACAACAGTGCTTGTTTCATTTCTAATGTGTCTCTGAAAGAGTTTCTTGTTGAAAATATTACTTCATTTATCCTTTATTTTGATAGAAATACTAGATAATATAATACTATTATTTTAAAAAAACCTACATATTATACTATTGCTAAGAATTAGTCATGGTCTTGGCCAGTTTTGGGAGTAATGCATTACAAGAAAGGTGGCTTATGTAATCAGATTACTTTTTTTAAAGTAACTAGTAAAGTAACCAATTACTTTTGAATTTAACTTTTGGTTATTGTAGTTCTACACTAAATGTGAGCATTTACTCATCTCACTTGGCCAAAAACAGATTCAGTATTCCTCTAAATGAACAAAAACAGATTCAGTATTCCTCTAAATGAACAGAAACAGTGAAATGCAAACTCTGAATATTATGCAAATGTGCAATATTAAATTACTCAAATATTCTTTATGCATTTAATCTCACTTTATTAACCATATTGATGATCAAATACTAATAAGAAATATTGACTTAAAGATAAAAATCGCTTTCTTCTTCACTCCAGAATGCCAGCAGAGAGGTTTGTTTGAGTGGCGTCCTCTTCTGTACAGGCGAGACATTGCATTTCCTTCAGCCTGACTGATTATTTATTTGTCTTTTGGTGAGAAAGGGCCTTTACATTTGCCAAAAATAGGATTTTTTAAGGTGAAAAAAAAAATAATAATAATGCAAGATTACTTTCCATAAAAAACTAACACAATTCGTTCAATTTTTAAAGTAGCTCTTGACTAATTTTTATTTGATTAGTTTTATTTTTGTAAGTCCAAGAAATATTTTAGTACCATTTTGTTAATTTAGAAGTAATTTCATTTATGCAATTTAAATTTACAGTATTTACACATAATGGGAGTATTTGGAGAAAAAAACAAATATCTGGATATTTGTTATTATGTCAATGATGTCACAAAGCAACAACAGATAAAACATCTTCCCATAATTCTAAAATAAAAGTAGAAAAATCCCAATAGTCCTAAATAAACAAATTTATTTATTTAATTCATATTTTGACCAGGACAATCTCAATGTTCATGAGATCCACCCTACAATTCTTCTTCCATGTGAAAATAAGCAAATTAGCGGCGTCTGCAGTGGGACGCTGAGAACAGTGAGCTCATTTCCATATAGATGTAGTCCATTCCTGCCACCTGTGATCCCCATTTGGCCTGTTCTTATACAGGGCTGTTTTGTTCCCTTCCTCACACAGGCTTTGAGGCATTGACCTCCGGATGTCTCCATCCTAGACAATAACCCCCTGAAACTGTGACAGGCCAAACAGAGAATACAGCCTCCTGCCGCCCACACTCTCCCTTCACCCATGAGCAAACCCCTGTCTCCTGCATCCTGACCGTCACACACACACACTGGACTGCGGGAGCGTACTGCATTCACTGGAAGAAAAAAAATCTGAATTAACGAGTTAATTATCTCAGAATTACGAGATCATTTTTCATGGAAAAAAGTTTTTACTCTGTTTTTCTGAATTATTGACTTGATTATCTAAAAAGTTTGGAGTAACTTATTAATTCATAAAAACAGAGTGAAAAAATTGTTTTAAAGAAAAATATATCTCAAAATTCTGAGATAATTAACTTGTTAATTCAGAAAACTGAGCAAAAACTTTTTTTCCATGAAAAATTCTCGTAATTCTGAGATAATTAACTCGATAATTCGGAAAAAGAGCAAAAAAAATTTCCATGAAAAATTCTCGTAATTCTGAGATGATTAACTCGTTAATTCAGAAAAACAAAGTAGATTTTGTTTCCTCAATTGAATGCAATACGCTTCCATAAAATTTGGCCCGAGTGAAATTCTAAAATTCTACATTTCTAAAATTCCAAATGAAAAATTTAGATGTGACCAGTCACTAGAAAATTTTGAGTTGGGAGGTTAGACATTTTATATACAATGTAAATTAGAAAGACAGGACAGTTTGCTTGACGTCTTTTCCATGCAAAGTGTGCAAACAGCGAATAAAGGATGACAACACACTCGGAGAGGGGGTTCAGCAAACAGCGCTCAGTTCAAACTAGTGTCCATGTGGCCACTCAATACACAAGGGCATGTTTAGAAACGCGAGTGTAAACTTGAATGGGTCTGCCAAAGTCCAGCACTCATTCATCAAGTTACACTCAACACGACCCAAAGCTCCCCGGGCCTCATTTCAGATGAAATGTAGGGGTCGAACTATGAAACTACGGACTATATCCACTAAAGTTACATCCAATCCTCTTTTCCATTCAAAACGTCTTTGTCGGGGCAAATTTGTAGAGATGAATCTGTCATGCCTGTAAATAACAGCAATCCACTGGAGAGCTAAACCAATATCTCGTCGATGAATTAAATGCAAGCTTTATATGACGGTGGGTGGTGTTCGCTCTCACACAGGGAGTCTATGTTCCAGCATGCTGGTAAAGTACATCCGACTGGGCTGTTTATACACCGTGGCGCCTCGCTGGAGGGGCAGGACTCCTCTCTCTCTCTCTCAGTGAATGGAAGGCACCAGATACCTCCCCCTTCCAGTAAATAGATCGTATCAATGAAAATAGTCAGGCCTCCTCCCCATTGCCTTTTTATGAATGGAAATACCTGGCAAAATCAAACCGCATTGATTCTTTACAGCACACGAGGGATACAGGATCTGGAAATAGTGCTTTCACTGTAAAAATCAAACCCCAAAGGTAACAATTTCCAGTCTAAAAGAGAGAGTTATGAACTCTTAACATTATTATAGCTATATTGGGTATAGCAATAATATAATACAGCCTATCAGTAACACTATAAACTTACAAGCTCTCCTCTTCAACACAATGGCAACTGCAAAAACATCTCTTTTAAAAGTCATATAGTCTAACTGAACAATAACAAACAGGTACATCAAATAAAATTTAATTTTGACAGCCCTATGCAAAGCATGCTGGGAACTAAAAATCTGTTTAGCTGCAAAAAATATTTAGTAGACTTGTCTCAACTCAAAAATGTAAGAAAATTAGGGCTGTGCAAAAATTAATTGCGATTAATCGCATCCAAAATAAAAGTCTGTGTTTACATAATATATTTGTGTGTGCTGCATATAATTATTTTGTATATATAAATACACACACATGCATGTATATATTTACGAATTATTTTCACTTAAATTCTGTGTATATATATATATAAATACATAATCTATATTATATAAATATAAATATTTTATAAATGAATAACACATTTTCTTAAACATATACATGCATGTGTGTGTATTTATATATACAAAATAATTATACACAGCACACACATATATTATGTAAACACAGACTTTTATTTTGGATGTGATTAATCGCAATTAATTTTTACACAGCCCTAAATAAATTTTTTAAGTGTAGCAACTATGTACATTTAACTGTTTGTTCGTTATTACAGTTGATTTATTATCTATGTTGTATAGTAAAGACAAATGTTTATTGACCATAAACCACACTGACGGTGAGAATCTGTTTCTAATGCTAACAATTCATCCTTCATGATTGATTTACAGATGGTTCTGTCTATAAGCAATAAAACTGATTAGATTTTGGAGAAGTTTATATTACTACAAATGCATTTCAAAGAAAATATATTAGCCATGCATGTATACTGGCCCAATATCCATCTTGTCCCAAAATTGAATAAAGAAATGGTAAATGCAAGTGTGTAAAGTACGCCATCTAGAGGACAAGGTCTGAACATGCATGCTTTTTATTATTTTTTTAATGATATATATATATATATATAAAGTTTAGTGCCCTTAACACACTAAATTCTCACACTTTCTCTAAATAGCACTTTGTGCCTAGAATTGGAAGAATTCGAGGGAAACTTTTTTCCAGTGCAATTTAAAGGGATACTACTGTTGTTGTTTTGTTTTAAGTGAACTACTCCTTTAATGGTGCAATAGCAAAAACAGAATCTGATTCTTCAGTGTCTCTGAGGGCATTGGGATCATTGTTACGGCAGCTTTCGTTCGAAAGATCAAAGAATCATGGAAGCTTGTTTCTGCCACAAAATAAAACTATTTAAAAGAGAATTGCTTTTTATCTCCCAATTCTGACTTTATAACTCACAATTGTGAGTTTATTTCATATTTATTCTGAAAAAAAGTCAGAATTGCAAGATAAAAAAAGCAATAACATTTTTATTTTGTATTGTATGGTGAAAACAAGCTTCCATAAAGAACAAAAGAAATATAGCAAACTTAATTATGAGTGGACTTAATTATTTTTTAATATGGCCCTTTTGAAGTATCCACCTTATTTTAAATGTAAAAGCCATTTCTAACTTAAATGTGTACAAAAACAGTCCGTCATGCCATATTACTATGTTATGCACGTTTATGAGGAAAAAGTACGTTGAAAAATCAGAATAAATGGAGCAAGTTTAGTAACGTTCATTAAAACATCTCTGAAATACAGGAGTTCTCAAAACATTTTACTGGATGAAAAGTAACATACATTTTTTTAGGCTCACAATGTCTGTTGAAAAGAAAATTGACCAATAAAAGCAAAATGACATCAAATACATATATGCTACCAAGTCTGAAGGCCCTATTCGTTCACAGATTTTGCTGTTGCGTAAAAGCCTTCAAGATTGCAAAAACATTCATCAGTATAACAGCACCGTCTAAACTCACTCACTGCCATCGTGCTCAATAGCAGAACGGATTATGATACGGATCTATGGATACAGTATGAGTCTAACACACCACGCTTAGAGTAAAAACTATAGGCTGTTTCGGTTCCAGGAAACAATGGTCTCTCACATTCGCTAGCATTTCAACCTTTTACAATAACATCATATATAATCCCGAATAAACGGACTCTTAAACTGAAGCATTGTTTAATACGCAGGTGCTAAACGCTAATTGAACTATTGCTGCTTGTCTTTCTCTGCAATGTAAAAATAAACACCACACAACAGCCATCGGTTTCCCTAGCGTTTTCATCTTACAAGCACGATAGAAACTAATCGACTTCTTACTAGTTTGACTTTGAAAAAGAGTAACACACCAGAATACACGGCAAAGAATCTACGTCGTGACCACGTCAAGATGAACTTGTGTTTTTGTGCCTAAATGGAAACTAAAATAAATCACCCTTATGGAGTGGCGCTAATTTTTTGTGATTGGACAATTTTAATAACTATGACATAGTAACTCCGGCGCGAAATGAACCTTTGGTCTAATTACACATTGTTACCTAGTCAACCGTTATCTGAGATTTGTTTTCATGATTGCCGAATGTAAATAGTTTTATCTCTAAAAACAGTTTAGCCTATAACGCTACCGTAGAGTAATGACAAATAAATCGCTTGTTATTACCACTAACAAGGCTCCAAATAGCCCCACACTGACACGGGTAGCATAATAAGGGTCCCTACATTCAAACCGAAGCATTGAGAACTTTATCAGTGTCCATACAGTTTAATAAGAAGATATTTAATACACACAGTGACAGTCAACTTAGCGAAAACAGGAAGAAGCCATCTTTAAAAATAGTCTCTACCAGTCGATCTACGAAACGCCGATCCAAGTGCGCCGGTGAGATGTGAATAAGGTGATAAGGTGAACATGAACAGTAGGATACATGTACATATTGAAGAGAAGAAAACGGTTCGTGTTTGTGTTTCTTCCGAAAACAACGGACCATATGAGATTCTGCACAGTTCAGCGCACTTGGATCGGCGTTCGTAGATCGACTGGTAGAGACTATTTTTCAAAGATGGCTTCTTCCTGTTTTCGCGAAGTTGACTGTGTGTATTAAATATCTTCTTATTAAACTGTATGGACACTGATAAAGTTCTCAATGCTTCGGTTTGAATGTAGGGACCCTTATTATGCTACCCGTGTCAGTGTGGGGCTATTTGGAGCCTTGTTAGTGGTAATAACAAGCGATTGATTTGTCATTACTCAATGCGCTATATACTAGCGTTATAGGCTAAACTGTTTTTAGAGCTAAAACTATTTACATTCGGCAATCATGAAAACAAATCTCAGATTGACTGGGTAACAATGTGTAATTAGACCAAAGTTCATCACACACTCTCTCAGCATATGAAGTTACAATATACCTCCTACTTAAAGAGTCACGTTTACATGGAAATGGAAAGGACCTATGATGAGAAATGAAAGACAACTACTATACTGCCCAGCCTAAAAATTGCTTAAAAATACACAGATTTCTCCAAAATTGACGTAGAAAATCAGAAGATAAGAAAGAAAGCACTCTAAACCCCTTTCAAAACTTTGCAAACGATCAAATCCACCATTCATGTAACACAAAACGTGGAGCTTGAGCGGTTTAAGATAAAAAGCAACAAATAAAAGTATCGATCACATGAACAAAACATCTCCCTAAACCACCTGCATATGTATGTGGAGAACATGGAAATTAATTTCTGTAAACCAAACAAATATATAACACTAATAAACACACTCGGGGGAGAAAAAAAAAGCAGCACTCTTAAGTTTCGCATCCGTTGCTTTCGGTTATGGATGGGGGTTTATTGTGGTCCCTTCAACTGTGTGTGAGAATGGTCGGGAAGAGATGCATTGTGGTAAATAGCTGGCTGCACAGTGCGGACACACATTGGCCTGTGCCTAAACAGAGGAAGCTTGTCACAAATGAGACGAGGGCGGCTAACGTCGAGGGCATCTTCTCACTCGTAGCCTTCAGAGAAGCGGTTCCAGTCCTCCCCGGCCTCCACATCATCCGGGCCGGGCGGACACTGGTATTCGGGCTGGTAGTTGTCGGGTAGGTCGGCGAATGCGTTTGGCCCTTTCTTGGGTTTATTACTGTGGAAATGGAGGGTAGGAATACATTATTTGTTGACCAATAGGAAAGTCTTTTCCCAAAAGCAGCGTGAGATACTCACTGGTTCTTATGTTTAGATCCGCTGATGTGGGCCTGGTACTGCTCCACAGAGTTCAGCTCAATATTACACACAGTACACGGGTAGCCCTTCTGTGAGGAGGCTGAGACAAATCACATTTAACATTTAGTGACAACAAAGAGTATCTCAACTTTTTCGATTTAATATCGATTCATTCGGATGTATATCAGGTGCAGTATGTCATTTTTTTCTCAAGGAGAAACAAACTGATTTGTTTATTTTGAATTGGCTGTTATTTTATATTTAGTCATTTTGTTACGTGCTTTTGTCATTTTCTTTTTTTGGTTTATTGTAGTGCTGTCAAATGATTAATCACATCCAAAATAGAAGTTTGTGTTTACATAATATATGTGGGTGCACTGTGTAGAATTATATATATACACACACACACACACACTTGTATGTGAAAACAAAAAAACACTCTTCATATTTATATATGAATTATTAATTTAAAAAAGACACCATAATGAATGTTATTTATCTGACTGGATGATAATTCCTTACATGATGATTCCTGTCTGATGTCATGAAGGCTGTGAGACCCCCCTTCTATGTTCTGACCTGGTGCGATGGACGGCCCATAGGTCTCCATCAGCTTCTGTTTAGTCAGGTGTTTTTTGTGTTTCTTGCCGTTGTAGTGCTGCTGGGCCATCAGGGGGTTGTTGAAGCAGGCCTGGCAGATGGAGCAGAAGCGGTTGGGGTCACGCTCGGCCGGCCCCTGCACACCTTTAGGCAGCCCTTCATCCTTCTTCACCTGTCCTTTGGCCTGAGGTAATGCTGAGACAACACAGCAGGTCAGCCTTTTACATGAAATCACCCGTTCTAACCATGTTCGGAATGTAATATTAGATTATAATATTATGAAATATTCAATTACATAAATACAGGTGAAACTCGAAAAACTAGAATATGGTGCAAAGGTTCATTTGTTTCAGTAATTCAACTTAAAAGTTGACACTAATATATTATATAGACTCATTACATGCAAAGTGAGAAGCCGAAAAAAATTATAAAAACTTTTTCACAATATTCTAATTTTGACTTTGGGATTTTCTTTATATGACAAATAAAGGCTTGAAATATCTCACTTTGCATGTAATGGCTCTATATAATATATTAGTTTCACCTTTTAAGTTGAGTTATTGAAACAAATGAACACAAATTTTGCATGATATTAATTTTTTTATTGTATAATTTTTTACAGTAGCTTGCAGCCCCCTAGTGGCGTAACAATGTAAACGATACAATCGTCATTTGAAGTGGCGAGTTGCTTTCAGAAGGGGATTTGACCTATATTCATCAGTGTTTGTATCCAAACTATAAACTTTAATGTAATTTTAATTATTGTAAGACAGAACTAATGATGTTGTAAGAGGGAAGGGGAAGATATTTAGAAAAATTGTAGCTTTTATGCATTGCAAAAATAGCCAGTGCAAACTGACCGCAGAGCAAGACCATCAACTATTAAAAAACCCCCACTAAATGAAATGATAATCAAGTGTTCTTACCAGGAGTCTGCTGACCGTAGGTCTTCAAGTGAAGGTTCTTGGAGTGAACTTTGCCCTGGTAATGTGACTGCGCCACCACCGGGGAAGAGAACGACATGTTGCACACATTGCAGGTTTTGTATTTGTCCCCTTCATCGACATCACTGGCCTGCAAAACAGAACACAGCCCATTAACACAGGACACAGACACATCCGTGAGCGAATAGTGTCCAGGACATCCGTCTTACAGCATCTGAAGTCTTCAACCGTTTGGCATTGGGCTCCGCATCACCGTGAATGCTCATGTACCGGCGTACTTTGCTTGCATGTTTTTTGCTCTACAAAAAAAGAGACGGGAAGGTTAACATTGAGAAGGTCCTAATTTGTCCTTTAGCTGATGTTTTGTAAAGTTATTTTGTCATGGGATGTGAAGTTTAGTATGTGAAACAGTGTGTAGTTTATCCACATTTGGGGGAAAAAATGTCTCAAACGTTGACAGTCTGATCAAATGACCAGATGATTTTCATGGGTTTCAGCTCAAACTCATTCATCAAAATGAACGAATCTTTTCCCGAGTCGACTCGTTCGTTGAATGAACCAAATGACTCTGAAAGAGATTCGTTCAACCGAACGAACCGGAGAGTCACGAACGCGCGTCACATAACAGAGCAAGGCGAGCATTTGAGCTTAAAATTTAAACTTTGTTATTTATTTATTTATTTATTTTGTGCTTTTTACTTATTATTTAGTTATTGTTATTTATTGTTTTTTTAAACTTTATTTATTGTTAAATGTTATTTATTTATTAATTGAGCGATCGTTTCGCTTGATAAGACCCTTATTCATCATCTGGAATCGTTTAAAGCCCTTTGAACAGTTTGCTCTGAAACTCTCATTTGGACCTTGAACCGTTTGGTCCCCATTGAAGTCCATTATATGGAGAAAATCCTGGAATGTTTTCATCAAAAACCTTAATTTCTTTTCGACTGAAGAAAGAAAGACATGGACATCTTGGATGACACGGGGGTGAGTAAATTATCAGCATTATTTCAAATCAACAATTAATTCTGTCATGAACGGTATCATACTCTCTCTTATTTGGAACTTTCTTTATTAGAAGCACCGTAATAGGTGTACAAAATTTCTCCTTTTAAATATAATTTAAGTGTCCTGCCTCTACTATAGCACTAGCCAAAGTGTGCGGTTATATACTGCGGAGTTAGTCAAATTCAGTTGGTAATCCGAGTATTACATGCACAGAAAAACACATAAAGGTAGACATACTGCAGAAATAGTACGAGTAGTATGCTAGCACGTCATTGTGAACACTCAACACAGCCTGAAATACTTGCGATCAATATTTTGCCCTTAAAACCACGTTTTGTACTTTATTGACTGACGAACAAAGGACGATCATACAAACTTAGTCTATGTGAATGAGAAAGCTTACCTGATAATGTGCAAGTTTCTGGGATTCTGAGATTAAGACAGCGCTGCACACTTTACACTGAGAATCAGAGAACAAGTCACTGTTCTCCTTTATCATCCGGTTCACTGAAAGACAGGTCAGCATCAGAAACAGTCACTACAAATGGGCATTTCATCGTTGTATTCAATAAACATACAAAACACAGCTACAAGGCCACGTATGCAGAGCTAAAGTAGACTTTCTATGCATTTAATTGCAAGTATCAGACTATGTCTTACATCGACCTTGTGTACTGTTCTGCCTACACACACACACACACACGCACTGAAGCAGCAGCCCTGAGAGCTTGAGCTAGGCTACCATGCTGCTTTACTCTCTTTCCCACTCTCAGGCACTGCACATTCTCGGAATAAATGTCAAGTTTTCCTTATAAATAATGCATCGAAAGTAACACCATTTATTCTGATTGAGTGTCGCCGATCTCTTACCCTCGGCCGCCCCTGAAGGTAAATATGGAAAATCTCCATTCGGCTCTTGCTGCGCCATGATGGATGCAGGAGGCGGGTTGCGCATGCGCAGATGAGACATGCGCCGCACAAGTCTCTTCATACCGAAATGCTGCTGTGACCCTGTTTTATTCTATTTACAAACAAATATGTGCACCATTTATCCTACATGCGTCACACAGTTATTTATATGCACCAAGCAATTCGCATGATTCAAGGATATATAAGAGAATATAGACGAGGTAAACAAGTCCTGTTGCTAATTGTGTTTATTTACGAAAATAATCGTTAAGTTACGGCGAATCTTCCAACTAGCTGTTTATCATCTTACAACTTAAAGTAACGCAAAATGAACTCTAAACTCCCCCTAAAACCACAGATTTGACACAAATATGTAATTATTATCGCCTCAAATGTTGTAGCTACTTGAGAATAAATTGTTTTGTGTGTGTTGAGTCCAATTAGTAAATTCAGGAAGTGGTGTGATTCTGAATCGATCCAATTCTCGTGCTAACTGAACCACAATTTTGTTGTAGGTGAAAATTAAAGGATATTTACTTTAGATTTTTTTTCTAAATGAATGTTTTATTAGCTAAATTTTGGCTTCAGCAAACTAAATTGGGGCATATGAAATTATAAACAACGTAAATTAATTTTGAAAAAAAAAAAATACAATAAGCACATTTCACAAGATGTAAACAACACTGGTCCAGAAGCACTTCCTGTTTCAGTTTTTTAACACTACATAAAAGCTGGGATAAAATACAACCAACAGAACATTTAAAACTGAATCAAAAAGTTAAACAAACATCTTTAAAATGTTTTCTTTACATGTGAAATAAAGAAAACAGTTACAAACTGAAACAGGAAGTGTTTCTGGACCAGTGTTTACATCTTTTGAAATGGTCTATATGCCAATAAAGTAATTACTGCGATTTACCTGCATTTAACAGTTGAAGCATTAATATACCACGCTGATAACAATCTATCGGCAATTTTACTTTATCCAAATGAAAAATATATTAAGGATCTGTTTAATGATAGAATATATATATATATATATATATATATGTGTGTGTGTGTGTGTGTATATATATATATATATATATATATATATATATATATGTGTGTGTGTGTGTGTGTGGTAGAATATATTATATATATATATATATATATATATATATATATATATATATATATATATATATTTGGTTCATTTACAAACAGCCCTTAAAACTTATTTTGAGTCTATAAAAACTTCCCTAAAAAATGATGGTAAATAAATTCATTTTGTGACGTCCTTTAATTTCATTTTTTGTATGTATTTTATTATTGCATTTGCGTTTTTGTTAAATGTCAATTATATTTTTAAATTTTTTTTACATTTAAAATTCAGCGTCACGCGGCGACGTAATGACGTAAAAGAATCATTGAACCGGTTCTTTGAAACAAACCGATTCACGGAAATGATTCAATCTAGCGCGCGCGCTGGCTGTCGGCTATGATGACGTAACGCGTCTCCCTTGTCTCACGTGACTCTTGTTTCGTCGCTTGTGGACGTTTTCTGGAATCTAAATCCTTGTTTTTTAGAGCCGTTGACTGGCTTAACTAACATTGTACAACCTGATATGAACATTGAACGCGTTCAGTCGAAGTTTCTGAGCAGTTAGCTGAGGTAGCGTCTCAGAGAGCGCGTCTAAAGGTGTGTAAGTTAGTGAGGGAAAATTAATGTTATCGAGGTCGCAGGATGCCCCGCCGGAAGCGCACGCTGGAAGAAAGCGGAAGAAGAGCTAAAGTCAGCAGAGTGGAGCACAATGAGGAGACCCTGGTCATATCTGATTCTGATCAAGAGGTACTGTGTTTGCAGTATGTGTGTGTCTGTGTGTTAGTGGTCTCAGAGTTGTCTAAGTGAGGAAAACAACGACTTCGCTTTAAGAATTACTAGAAATGTTTCTGCTAAACATTGTTAGTACCACATATTTAGTATTGGCTTAGTTGGTTGTGTTGTGTTGTGCTCATTTCAGTCCCAGTGACGTCACCAAATGCAAAATAACTTACTCTCCCTCTTGCAACAACTTTTGAAGTGAGGACAAGACAACCTGTCACTCACATGAGATTGACCAATAGCAAACACCACAACTATCCAATCAAATCCCCAAGTCCCGCCCTATACGCCACAATAGTGAAGAAAAGACTATTGCACCTTCTGTTTCATTTGACTGTTATAACTATGGCATTTCTATACATAACTATGGTAAGGAGTAAAATGATAATAAACTGACTTTAGATTTGACCTTTTTATCCTTAGGAGGAGGACGATAGTTCCCTTAAACGGTCCTCTCGGACATCCCGGAGGAGGCGAAGAGAGAACGAGTCCCAACTACAAGGTAACGCAACTCGGATTGTCTTAACAAATCATAAATATTAGCCATACACCTCATTCAGACCCTTCTGTCCCATGAACTTTCAGAGATGACGGAGGAAGAGATGCTGCTCTTGGCCATGAGACTGAGCGCTCAGGAGGCCAACAGTGCAGCACAGAGACGACAGCTGGAAGACAGCGACATACAGAAAGCCATTGAAGAAAGTCTTCATGTTGGGGAAACACTTTTTCTCCTAAAGGCTGGAATCCACCACACGACTTTTAAAAATAAGAACCGATTTTAAAGGGATGGTTCGCTTTGAAATTAATTTTTGGTATGTTTTGTCTGACCTCAAGGGCATCCGGGATGTAGGTGTCTTTGTTTCCGCAGTAGTTTGATATTTTTCGGTCAAAGCGTTCTTGTCTGTCAGTCATATAATGGAGGTCTGTCAGGGTTTCCGCGGGGTCTTAAAAAGTCTAAAATTGTGTACTTTAAATTTAAGGCCTTAAAAAGTCTTAAAAGCGGCCAGATTTTCATCTGAGGTCTTAAATTTGATTTAGTCAAGTCTAAAAGAGATTTTACCCAAAACTCTGGCCGCAGAAAGTTATTACAAAGTAGCAAAAAAGTATTGAGTTGTAGCCTACAAAGCAGAGCTCTAGTGCAGGGGTTCAAACTATTATATTATTATAACTTTACTATTAATAATAAAAGATAAGGGGATGTGCATGTAAACGTCAGTAAGTTATCATTTTTTTGACTCAATCTTTTTATAAAAGGTTATTTAAAGTGAGTATATATGTGCGGTTTATCTGTTTATAAAACTATTTTTGTGAAGACTTTATTTTAAACTAGATTTAATCTGTTGCAAGACACTCCTTTAAAATCTGGCAATATGGTATTTTAATGTTTATGTAAACAAAGTGCAATATGATGCTAATTTTATTTATTTGCTGTGTTTCGACATACGTTTGGCAAATTGATTTCATAATAATCATGAAATGAAATATTCATGGCATTTCTAGGTTTGATCAACTAAAATCAGCTATAATTGTGTTTTTACAGTATAGAATGCAAAGTACAAATTTCTATACTTTCTGTAAATGTTATTTACGCTCTTTCACACACACAATCTCTATTAGGCTATTAATATGCTGTTTAATAAGTATGAAATTAAAACTATTCTATTTGAGGGCACGTTTGTTTGAACCTATTTTCTTGTTAGGCGTAAGGTTTTGGGCACGATCTGGCACGTTGTTGGATGTGGAAGGTTACTCATGTGATTGCGTTACCTATAAATTAAATTAATATGTTTCAATTACTGAAATCATTGAAATAAAATACTTTTTTTCCAAACATTTTTTTAAATTAAATTTTTGGTAATGTCGTCGTGTAGGTCTCAAATTTCAGTGTTTATGGTCTTAAAAAGGTCTTAAATTTGACTTATTGAAACCTGCAGAAACCCTGATTTTAACCATGATTTAATGACTCGTGAATGTAAGTACACATCGATGGCCTAAGACACTAAATGAGCGGTTTGTGTGAGAACACCAACAGTATTTATATCGTTTTTACCTCTTGTAACCACAACCGCTTCGCTCTGACCAAAATCTGTGCAAACGTGTAGTGGATTTCCAGCCTTAAGTCACACAAGTCTCATATAGCAAACAAGCAGAATGTCATTAATCAAAAATGCTGCATGTGTTTCTGCAGGAGAGCGCTGGTCAGGATGAAGCCGCCAGCTCTTCAGGGCAACCGCAGCGGGATGTAGCAAACACAGTATTGCACTTGAGACGAAAGCTGTCTTACCCCAGACCAGATCCGAGACACAGCGAGACTGAGAGGGAAAACACTAGTCCACTGCTAGAAATGCCTGATCTGTCACAGATGAGCTCCTCGCATCTTTCATCGAGGAGTTCAACGCAGCTCTCCAAGACTCCTGCGACCTCTCAGGTTAGTTTTCATTAAATCACTTCAGATTAGATTGTTAATAACCCTATAAAGCCTACTGTATCATATTTGATACAGACATTTCCAAGGCCCCTAAATTGTCAAAATGATCTTAAAGGAGTAGTTCACTTCTGAAAAAAAACTTTTGCTGATAATTTACTCGCCCCCGTGTCATCCAAGATGTCTGTGTCTTTCTTTCTTCAGTGGAAAAGAAATTAAGGTTTATGATGAAAACATTCCAGGATTTTCTCCATATAATGGACTTCAATGGGGACCAAACGGTTCAAGGTTTAAAAGACAGTTTCAGTGCAAACTGTTCAAAGGGCTTTAAACGATTCCAGACGATGAATAAGGGTCTTATCAAGCGAAACGATCGCTCATTTAACGATCGAGTCAATTTGTTCGTTTCGTTTGTTGAATGAACCAAATGACACGAAAAAAGATTCGTTCTTTTTGATGAACAAGGCAAGAACTTATTGGAATGATATTAAAATAAATTCTTAGGGCTAAAACCTAAAGATGAAGTGACTTTGCTGTCACCTGGTGTCTTATTTTAGAATGCTCTAAATTATAGTTTTTCCCATTTCATTTCTATGGGTGCCCATTTCTGACCCAAGTACAAGATTAACCCCTTAACTGTCACATCTAAATTTACTTCACTATATTACTATTAAATCCTAATCTAGTCATGACAAACTATATATCGTTGGAAAGGTCTAAGACTCCTAAATATATATTTTAGTGCTGTTTTTTCTTACACATTATGAATGAACATTAATATATGAATTTATGACAAGAGTGCGCCTCAAAAAAAATCGACGTCATTACAGGAGTTTCTGACCTTTGTCACAAAAAGTCGACGCACACACTTTTAATAATTGAAACTTTGGTTTTTAGTGCTAAAAGTTCATAATAAAACATAATTAGCATTTGTCAATAAAAAATATAAAATTGTATTTTAAAAAGTGAGGTAAGAAGTCCTCTATATAAAAAGTATAATATATTATATATATAAATATATATTTTTATTATTATTATATCACATATTTTAGTAGTTATCATAAATTAGGTATCATTTGAAAGCTTACGAACTCAGAATTCGTCCTGTGAAAACTGTTTTGAAATTGGACGTTGCGTTACCATAGAAACGGTATTTTTTTTATTAGGCTCCTCCCCTTTTGGGCATCATTATATTTCATAATTTATTATCAAAACCTTTTCTAATCTTGACAAAACACATATTGTCAGAAAGGTCTGAGTCTCAAGGGTCCATATTTAGTGACAGAATTGATATTTGGACAGAAATGTATTAATTTGTTAAGGCAGAATGTATACAATTAAATTCAGTGGAATTCAATGGCACCCGGTGGCTATTTTTGGTACTACGCCTAAACAAAATCTCATGGGGACTTCAATTTTTGTGATATCAACTTCAAATTTGGAACACAACTTGGTTAGATATAAAGCTTTCATTTTATAGTAATTTTATAATTCCTATAGGAAAAGTAGCCAAGTCTTGTACCGCTCAGATCAAGGGAAGTAATTTTTAAAAATAAATCAAAACTATTTTTCCCACATTTGTCCTTAATTATAAAGGTTTTAACCTTCCCTTTGTTTCCCACATGTTGATGCATATTCCCAGGACAAGACTTCAGATAAACTGACAGTCATCAGCGACACTCCGGAGGATGAGCTCTTCAGATCTCGCTCAGAGTCCCAGATGTCCCCGGTCTTCCCCCTGCATCGCAGCTTGATTCGCCATCCTGTAGTTTGTGTGGAGAAACTGAGTCAGGAACTCATCCCGGGGAGCGCAGACCCGATGAACTTTCACCCCGAGGACAGCACTGCCGCTTCCAGGTTCCTGTCCCCACAGAAGGACTCGCCTGTTTCCAAATGGCCTGTCTTCACTCAGGATCGCTTCAAACCAACGAAGGACGAAGATGGCCATAACGGGGAGGAAGACGATACTCAGATACCTGATGAAGATACTCCTTTAGCAACACAGCTAAGCCAAGGTTTGAGCACAGATGCAGATACGTGCCTTTCACCGTCTAGACGATCCCAGATATCAAGAAGCCCCAAACGTGTGCCTGAAAACAGCAATGAAGACGACACTGAAACGAGTGTAAGTAGGACAGCTTAAAATAAAACTCAGTTACGCTACGGTTTACTGATTATTACTATGATTGTTGTGTTGTTTGAAAGATTTAGCACGGATCAAAAGTGAGTTAAGACTTAATAATGTTACACAACTTTTCTATTTCAAAGAAATGTTGAGAAAATGTATCACGGCTTCCACACAAATATGAAGTACCACATATTTTTTTTTAATATTAACACTAAAAAATGTTTCTTAATCACAAAAATTTAAGTTCCCATGAGATTTTGTTTAGGCGTAGTACCAAAAATAGCCACCGGGTGCCATTGAATTCCATTGAATTTAGTTGTATACATTCTGCCTTAACAAATTAATACATTTCTGTCCAAATATCAATCCTGTCACAAAATTTGGAAGCTTGAGACTCAGACCTTTCTGACAATGTGTGTTTTGTCAAGATTAGAAAAGATTTGATCATCAATTATGAAATATAATGATGCCCAAAAGGGGTGGAGCCCGATAAAATAAGTACCGTTTCTATGGTAACACAACGTTCAATTATGAAACGGTTTTCACAGGATGAATTCTGAGTTTATAAGCTTTCAAATGATACCTAATTTATGATAACTACTAAAATATGGGATATAATAAAAAGGCGATAAAAATGGTATTATATTTTAGAGGATAATAAATATAAATATTATCATTTTTAGACAAGAGTATTATTCTATACTTTTTTATTTTTTATTGAAACATACTAGATTATATTTTATTGTGAACTTTTAGCATAAAAACAGAAGTTTCAATGATTAAAAGTGGGTTCATCGACTTTTTGTGACGGGTCAAAACTCCTGTTATGATGCAGATTTTTTGAGGTGCACTCTTGTCATAAATTCATCAATTACTCTTCCTACATAATTTGTAACACAAATCAGGGGTAGAATATCTATTTAGAAGTCTTAGACCTTTCCAACGATATATAATTTGACATAATTAGATTAGGATTTAATAGAAATATTTAAATATTAAATATAAGACCCTTATTCATCGTCTGGAATCGTTTAAAGCCCTTTGAACAGTTTGCACTGAAACTGTCATTTGGACCTTGAACCGTTTGGTCCCCATTGAAGTCCATTATATGGAGAAAATCCTAGAATGTTTTCATCAAAAACTATGTTACTCATTCTCGTTCTGTATAGGATAAATAAAATGTGAATTGGGATTACAACATCCCTGACTCTATCATCTCTATTTGTGTTCTAACTCTATTGTATTATTTTGACAGAACAATCCTGAGCAAAAGCAAGTGAAGGATCAAACCATTCAGGGTGAGAATGTGAAATCTGACACTGGTATGTCGTTTCTTACACGTTTAAGTTTGCTCTATTTACTCTGAGACATGAGCCTAGAAACACTTCATTTCTAAGTGGTACTTTGGGGATGTGTAGTCATGTCGAACGAAATGCTTAGTGTTGAGTATAGAAGTAAGGCAGTTTGATTGTGAGTTCTGGCAATAGAAAAGCATTTTCTTTATGATTGAAGTTGCATGTGTGGTCGACCCACTGTTGCTGCAAGACTGAGCTGTGTTTTGTAGTATTCGTCACCACACAGAGCGAGTTTGGTTCCTGCCGACAGGGCCTGTTGAGTTATTGGGTTCTCTGTGCGATGGTTCCATACAAACGTTAATTCAGCCAGGCTAATAATTCAGACTTTTTAAATATATATATATATATGATTGTACTGTTAATACTTTTATACAGAGTCACTGTAAAGTAGAGCCCGACCGATAAAGGATTTTGAAGGCCGATACCGATACGAATGTTTGTTGGTTTTAAAATCTGATATTCCGATATATTGTCCGCTATATTTTTTTTTTTCGAAACGCGCAACAAAAAATGAACTGATTTGCCTAACATGAGTTATTTGTAGTTATTTGAGTTTTAACTAAAATAATATGATCATGCATTTTATAAAGAAACTTGTTTCTTTTATTGCCACAACAGAACAGACTGATGACTGAGCACCCTCTGGTGGACAAACTATATAACTCCAACACTCATGACATGGTTCAAACGTGTTTCGTCCGTTTTTACTTTATTTTGAAATATTCGTTTATCGGCCATTATAACTGCCGATACCGATAGTTTGGAAAATGCCTAATATCGGCCGATAATATTGGCCTGCCGATATATCGGTCTGGCTCTAGAATATTTCAAAAATAAAATAATTTCTCCTTGGCTTGTTATATGAAAACGTACAATGTACAATTTGCAGTATGACGTTATCCATTGCTATATTATGGCTCATCATAGACTAGCTAACCACAAAGATAGCTAATGCAACTCTCATCGGTCTGTTCTGTTGTGACAATAAAATAAACAAGTTTCTTTTTAAAATGCATTAGCATATTATTTTAGTTAAATCTCATAAATTACTACAAATAACTAATGTTTGGGAAATCTGTTAACGTTTTGTTGCGTGTTTCTGAAAAAAAAAAATAATAATAAAATATCGGCCAATATATTGGAATATCAGATTTTAAAACCCAAAAATATTTGTATCGGTCTTCAAAATCCTTTATCGGTCGGGCTTTAATATAATATATATATATATATATATATATATATATATATATATATATATATATAATATATTACTAATAATATATTATATATTACTAATATATATATATATATATATGTATATATATATAATATATGTCTTGGGTTCTCCCTAATCTGTTCGTCATGTGTTAAACTGCAGAAAAAGCTCCAAACCAGTCTTGGAATGAAATTGCCAGTCACATGGTCTTGCATTTAGCAGATGATGATGATGATGAAGATGGCAGTGAAGAGGTAGGCAGGAAACTGTACTTTAAAGTTAACAGTTTGCAAATTTAAAACAACTGCATGTTAATGCACAAGAATATTATTACATTAATCAGAATTTCAATGTTTTCCGATTCTTGTAAACACAATATTGCCATAACCAGATACAGCTAATGTTGTGTTTTCTAGAAATTCGAATCTGCCATATGCCTGTATTCAGAAATTTGAGTCAAAATATCCACATAAATGAACATTCACTTGTATCAGTGCATATCCAAAAAATATAAAATGTGCTGATTACAAAAATGATTCCAGTAGCTACATTAACCAGTTTAACCAGAGTTGAAGAATGATGTTATTGCCCTGCAGGTTGTCTTTCCAAGCCCAGTCAAGAAGATTTCAATCAGGACTGGGCTTTCCCCAAACCAGTCCTGTGTCTCTTCAGCGACCATCACACAAGACACACTAATGTCTCGGTCTGTCCTGGAGGAGGACTCGAGAGTGTCCAAAGGTGCCTCTGACCGTAAACCGGCACGTACTTCAGTGGGAAAAGGGCCATGCACAATCTCATACTACTGGGGAGTGCCTTTCTGTCCCATGGGGCAAAGCCCGGACGAGTACACGCGTGTGATCATGTGTCAGATGGAGGTGTACGAGAAGAGCCTGAAGGAGGCCCAGCGAAAGCTGCTGCGCAAAGCAGATTGGGGGCAGCCCGTGAGTGACATCACCCGCCAAAACATCACATTACTGTGGAAGCTCATTTACACCTCAGAATGAAAAATAAAAAAAGGTTATTGCGACTTTTTATCTCACAATTCTGACTTTTTTTTCTCACAATTGCGAGTTTACACGCAATTCTGACTTTATATCAATCAATTCTGACTTTATATCTCACAATTTTGAGAAATATATCAGAATTGCGAGATATAAAGTCAGAATTGATTGATATAAAGTTGCAATTGTGTTATAAAGTCAGAATTGCGAGATATAAAGTCAGAATTGCGTGATATAAAGTCAGAATTGTGAGATATAAAGTCAGAATTGCGTGATATAAAGTCAGAATTGTGAGATATAAAGTCAGAATTGATTGATATAGTCACAATTGTGCTATAAAGTCAGAATTGCGTGATATAAAGTTGCAATTGCGTGTTATAAAGTTAGCATTGTGAGATATAAACTATTCTGAGGGGGAAAAAGTTAGTCTTTTTTCCACTTAGAATTGATCTGATAACTCGCAATTGCGACTTTATATCTCACAATTCTGAGAAAAGATTTCATAATTTTGAGATTGTGATTGAACTTGCAATTATGAGAAAAAAAGGCAGAATTGTGTGATTAAAAAGTCTCAATTCTGTCTTTTTTTTTCTCGCAATTGCGATTTTATTTCTCAGAATTGCGACTTTTTTTGTCAGAATTGCTAATTGTGAATTATTCCTCACAATTCTGACTTATAAAACAGTCGCAATTATTTTTTTTAGTAATTTTTTTTTTTTATCCATTGGCGGAAACAAGCTTCCATACATCACGGCTTATAGGAACAGTCTGAAACTAATCAGCTCTCCTCATGAATATTAATTATGCCACATTTAATTTTATTCTATACTGTAAATCCAAAAATTCAGATTCAGACACCAGACATCATTTTTATATTCTTTTGCTAGTGGGTGCATGACACTATAGTTAATTTATGTAAGTGAGGATAGCAAAAATAAATTAATCCGTGACATATTACACCCACAAATTCTTCATACAGTGGATTACCAGTAAAATGTATAAAAGATTTAGGACCAAAAATGATTCAGACGCTTAGACCTGACGAGTGTTTTTTCTTTAATTGCTAATGTGACCTTTTTACACACAGACTGAACAATATTAAGCATTGCTTGAGCTAAATTGGTATTATCTAAGAGTGAAGTTAAATTTAACAGCTGAAAACTGACAGATATTCAACATAATTCATTTGTGAGATCGTCTAACAGAAGGACGGCCAAAACCACTGAAATATCCACTGAGTTCTTGTCATATTTTATTACCATTTTCTAAACTATAACGAATCAACTGTGATAATGTGAGAAAGGTGTCTGAATAAATTTTAGATCTGCCAAAGCCACTGGTAACAAAACCTTGTAATATATATATATATATATATATATTATATATAGTGTTTTAGTGATGTAAACCTTTGTTTGCTTTCA
Organism: Cyprinella venusta; assembly: GCA_038021265.1. NCBI lineage: Eukaryota > Metazoa > Chordata > Actinopteri > Cypriniformes > Leuciscidae > Cyprinella > Cyprinella venusta. The sequence continues at coordinate 230,667 of CM075880.1, read as the reverse complement.
GGTGTTGCCTGGCTCCTCAGAGAGGCCGTTCGGAGGGAGGAGATGGAAGCGCAACAGGGCTCCTCAGCTGTCGGAGGATGAGGAGGAGAATGAAGAAGAGGGAGGGAAGGAAAATAAACGAAAAGCAGTAGAAGAAGAGAGGGAGGAAGAAAGGCCGGGGTCACAGGAGGAGGCTGAGGGAGGACAGACTGAAACATATGTAGTTGTGTCTTCTCCTGAGACTAAAGATGAGCAGGAGGTGAGTATACTAGTTTTGGTCTTCCTGTAATCTCTATATCAGGGGGATTGTTTGGATCTATCATGTGAAATTAAATGATTTTGTGGTCAGAACTAGAATTTCAGCATGTCTGCTTGGATCCATGGCTTTAACCCTCTGGTTATATTCAGGGTCTTTTTAACCCGCAAATTAAATTTTCAATTTTTTAAAAAACATTCTCTTTGTCTAAATGTTATGAAACTTTCTGCGACTCTTAACACTCTAGATCTATCAAAAAAAAAAATAAATAAATAAATAAATGTCTGTTTTTATGTTAGCGTGAAAAAAATGCCGACACTTGTTATCGCATAGTAAACATACAAAATTCATCATATTGTTAGTATTTGTTCAAAAAAAAATCCAATCAGTTTTTTAGGAAATCATTTATATAATACAGCAATTTTAGTTTTTTACTGCTTTATTTGTTCATTTGTTTTTGCTGTTCAGTTCATTGCATTTTTATGTTTTTTTTTCTCAATATGTAACAGTTCATTTTTGTTCTTTTACAGTTCGCAACTGAAACGTTGATTTAAAATTATAGAATTTTATTCAAAACAGATATTTGAAATAAATGATATACTCTAAAGACTCCAACATTTTTTCTTTGTCTCATCTTGTTCAGGTTTGATTCTAATCATAATGTAAAATTATTGAAAAACTTTTGTCAGTGCAAAAAAATGCTAAATTTTGTCAGGTTTTTTTTTTATTGTGATTTTATAATATTTAGATATGAATCCAACTGGAAAAACTTGAAAAGATATATATTTTGGTTAGTCAAATAGCGATATTTGATTAAAAAAAAGTGATATTTTTTATTTTAAAACTGCATTTTCCAAAAAATTGTCAAAAATCTTGCATTAAACCATGTAAAAGTAGTTATCCACGTTATCTCCATGAATGAAAATTAGAAATCTGGGTCTTTTTATAAAGTGAATTTTACATACAATGCCATTCTTTTGTAAAAAAAAAAAAAAAAACAAAAAAAACATTTATTTAATTATTTATAGAAATTTAAAAGATATCAAAAATACTCCAAAAACCGAATAAATGTTGAGTAAAAACATTAATAAACAGAGTAAAATTACATTTGTAAATATATATATATATATATATATATATGTATATATTATAATGTTAAAAATTGTAATGTTTTTGTCTGGGGTCCCTGGAGACCCCAAAGATAATGAGTGTAGACACAAATGAAGATAATACAAGGGTTAAGTAGCTTTGTATGGTTTTTTTAGTGTAATATCAACATCAACCACAAGATGACACTCCAGTTATTGACTGTAACAAAGACAAAATGTTGTACAGAATATTGCTGGACCTGTTGCTGATCTCTAGTTTGCCTTCTCAACAGGATAAATCCCCTTTCTTCAGCCAAGATGAGCCTGGAACTGCAGCTGCTAATAAAGCGTTCAGGTAAAACAGCGTGCGTTTCTGGTGTTTAGATTTCCACCACAGATTGTTACACGTTCTGCCCTTTGAAAGAGTTCGGTGACATGCTTATGTGCACACAGTCAGCTTCAAATCTTACTTAAAGCGTTTCTCAAAATGCATTATTAAAAGTATTTTTAATGTAGTAGCTATGCCTTGTAATGCATTGAATGGTCTAATGAATAATGTAACCACTTTTATTATGACACATTATAAAACATATCTAATTATTAATCTCGCCTTTAGAAAATATAAGGGATTAAAACATGACAAACAATATTATACTGAATTTTAACTTCGGTTACAATTATTTATGAAAAGATAAAATGCATTATAACATACATTATGAATACCTTTTATAATGGATTATTATACATAAGGGTTTAAAGTAAAGTTACCAAAATAATTTTGGATCGATAAGATTTTTAATGTTTTTCAATTTAGTCTCTTCTGCTCACCAAGGCTGCATTTATTTGATTAAAAATGCACACACAAAAAAAGTAATATTGTTAAATATTATGACAATTTAAAATGACTGTTTTCTATTTTAATATATTTTAAGATGTAATTTATTCCTGTGATCAAAGCTGAATTTTCAGCTTCAGAGTCACATGATCCTTCAGAAATCACTCTAATATGATGATTTGTTTAATATCATTGTGTGCATTTTTAATCAAATAAATTCAGCCTTGGTGCGCAGAAGAGACTTCTTTTAAAAATATTAAAAAAATAATAATTTGTACATTTATGAGCCAACCATAATGTAATAGAAAGAATGACACCTCGTTGGCTCAAGTGTGTGTGGAGGAGTCGGGTCCGAATTGGCACGATTTATATTTAATTAATAATTATATTTAATTTATTTAAAGGTCTATATAATAAATGCGTTTCTTTTGAGCTTTCTGTTCATCAAAGAAAAAATTTATCATGGTATAATATAAATGTATTGAATATCATTAACATTTTAAATGATTTAAAATGCTGTTTTTTGTTGTTGTTGTTGTTGTGAAAAGCCTATTTAAAAAAACATTTATTTAATTATTTATAGAAATTTAAAAGGTATCAAAAATACTCCAAAAACTGCACAAATGTTGAGTAAAAACATTAATAAACACATTTGTAAAAAAAAAAAAAAAAAGATATGTGTGTATATATATATATATATATATATATATATATTAGGGATGGGCAACAATTAATCGCATCCAAAATAAAAGTTTGTGTTTAGATAATATATGAGTGTGTAGTGTGTATAATTAATTTATATATATAAATACCCATACATGCATGTATATATTTAAGAAAAATGTGTTATTAATTTATCAAATATTTATATTTATATATAATATTAATTGTGAATAAATATATATAAAATATATACATGCACATATTTCTTAAATATATACATGCATGTGTGGGTATTTATATATACAAATTAATTATACACACTACACACACACATATTATGTAAACACAAACTTTTATTTCGGATGCAATTAATTGTGATTAATCATTATATATATACAGTATATATATAAGTGTTTTAAAGCTGTCCTATCGCATCTCATTGACAGGAAGAAAACTCCGTGGGATATTTCAGATGAAACTCAAATAACGAGTCCAGCTGAGGAGGAGGAGGAGGAAGAGGAGGCCCAGACTCACGAGGGCTGTGAAGAGGATGAGATCGTTTGTCCAGGTATGTGACTGAAGATTCCAGCTCTTCAGTTGATGATGAAAGCGTTTCCTGTGACATGAACATAATCCGCTCTCATGTGAACACAGAGACTCAGATGACTGGAAACAGCTCACCAGAGCTAATGATCACCAGTCCCACACAGGTACAGTAACACCAAACAAACACACGCATCATCCGAAAAGAAATGAGCTTGAAGGCCTTGTGATGTAAGAGAGCGTCCCTGGTTCACAGCCCCAGTCTCGAGCCGCCAGCGTCAGCGAGGTGATGGAGGTGGAGGAGGAAGAGGAGGGCGGAGGAGTGTCTGTAGCGGCGGAGGAGATGATGGAGCAGGAGAACGATCCAGAAGAAGCGGCTCCTCCTCACGGTCAGAGGATGGAGTGTCCCATGTGCTCCAAACTCTTCCCCTTCAGCAAGATCGAGATGCACGCCGCTTTCTGTAACGGCGAAGCAGACCAGCAGGAAGAACAAGCACAAGGTCAGCTTCAAGTCACCTGTTTTATTTATACAGGGCTTAAAGGAGAAGTTCACTTTTAAAACACTTTTGCTGATAATTTACTCACCCCCGTGTCATCCAAGATGTCCATGTCTTTCTTTCTTCAGTCGAAAAGAAATTAAGGTTTTTGATGAAAACATTCCAGGATTTTCTCCATATAATGGACTTCAATGGGGACCAAACGGTTCAAGGTCCAAATGAGAGTTTCAGTGCAAACTGTTCAAAGGGCTTTAAACGATTCCATACGATGAATAAGGGTCTTATCAAGCGAAACGATCGCTCATTTAATAAATAACAAAGTTTAAGTTTTATAAGCTCAAATGCTCACCTTGCTCTGTTCTGTGTGACTCTCCTGTTCGAACTCGTTCATCAAAATGAACGAATCTTTTCCAGAGTCAACCTGTTCATTTCGTTCGTTGAATGAACCAAATGACACGAAAAAAGATTTGTTCATTTTGATGAATGAGTTCGAACAGGAGAGTCATGAACGCGCATCACAGAACAGAAGGTGAGCATTTGAGCTTATAAAACTTAAACTTTGTTATTTATTTATTAAATGAGCGATCGTTTCACTTGATAAGACCCTTATTCATCGTCTGGAATCGTTTAAAGCCCTTTGAACAGTTTGCACTGGAACTCTCATTTGGACCTTGAACCGTTTGGTCCCCATTGAAGTCCATTATATGGAGAAAATCCTGGAATGTTTTCATCAAAAACCTTCATTTCTTTTCGACTGAAGAAAGAAAGACATGGACGTCTTGGATGACACGGGGGCGAGTAAATTATCAGCAAAAGTGTTTTAAAAGTGAACTACTCCTTTACTATATAATGTAATCAACAGTTAGTAGACATATGACAGAAGGAGTCCCCAAGGTTTTAGTGGAAATACACTCTTAGAAGAAAAGGTTCTATATAGAACCTTAAAAAAAGGTTCTAAAGCGCTACATGTTTGGAACCCCTAAAATGCAATGCATGAAAGATCACAAAATTCAAGATATGTGGGTTAAAAAATGTAATTAATCAATATCACACGGAGAGTGACATTTCAGTTTCTTATCCTCCAAAAATCAGCATGATTAAAATGTGATATTAAGTTACTAAACAGTTTAATAAACAATAATTTAATTACAACTGCAAAATGTTGCAGAATGAATAATAGCCTATAAAGCACCTTTGTGCCAAAAAGGGTTCTTTCTTGTCATTATCATCATTTTTTTTTTGCATAAAAGGTCCTTTGCAGTTACAAGAACCCTACGCTACATATACAGAACCCTTTGTTCTAAGAGTGTACATATGCAGCTGGTGTGCATAGAGTCTATAGTCTGTGAGATATTTGTGGAAAAGGTTGATCAATTTGTGAAATGAAATATTTTATTATTTTATTGTAGTTGTTGCCCGACGGAAGAGGACCAGAGGAAATTTAACAGAGGCGTCCCAGCGATCTGGCAAGTAGGTGCAGCAAACATCCAATGAACATGTTGAGAATAAAGTACAATAGTAGTGTCATTAAAGACACGACACACATTTGAATGATCTCTTTCTATCCAGGCCAGCAGAGATGGAGAAGTGCTTCCTGTGTCAGGAGGTGTTCTCTCCTCACGAGTATCCCGAACATGTCGATCTGTGCATGAAAAAGAAAAACCAGAGACCCGATCAGGTGACCGTTACATACTGAAACAAGTATGCTCACTCGTCATTTTTATATGTTTAGCGTTCTCCGAAAGCATTTGTATCGTGTCAGGACTCGACGTTGTCTTTTCATTCAGTCGTCCGAGGAAAAAATCAGCTTGTCCGGAAGTTATTTAAAAAAATTTTGTGTTGTGAATATAATTTATTCAGCGTTGACATATTTAAATCGGCATATTTTCACCTTTTATAAAGGGCATTTTTTCCCTCTATAAATATATTAATATATCACATAATTTTATATCACATAATTTAATATATCATATATATGATATAATATATGTTTGTTTATATATTTATATATAATGATATAATATATATTTAATATATCATTTATATCACATAATTTAATATATCATATAATTTTGTATAATATATATTCTATAAATATATGCTTTATATTTCATTTTAAATTCTTAATTTCAGTTACTCCATAAAATAAATTAGAATAAAAAAACCCCAATCAAATTAAATAATTTACACTGAAAAATTACAACTGCTTTAAATAATTTTATGAGATTGTTTTAAATATTTTTTTGAATATACAAATAAGAATTAAAATCTTCTTAATGAGTGAGTCATTGAGCCATTCGTTCAAACGATTCTTTTGAATCTTTGACTCAACCGTCCTAAATCGAAGTGACTCAGTTGTTTATTGAACTGTCATGTCATGTGAAATTGTGTTATTGCCGTTTTAATTAGGCTAATTGTCCGGTCGGGCAATTCTAACTCTCTCTCTTGCCCGTGTCGATCCCTGTGTTTATATCAAGTTTCATTATTGTAGTGTTTTTGCAGGAAAGCGGCTTACTTTCTGCTCTGGAACGGACGGAACGGAGACCCACTGGTGTGTAATATTCATTTACATTTATTGAAAACATTTACATATTGACTGAATTTCTTCTGTTGTTTATGCTAATAAAGCTTGACCTATGAGGCTTTTTATTATATTTACTGTAATCTTCACTTTCAGGCAGTGATGTACCTGGACCATCTGATGTTTCTACAAAGAGCAGCTGGTACAATTTCAATGTTGTTTGTGCATATGCCGTTATCTTTTCCAATAAAATCAGCACTAATCATTTCATGAACGCTCCCCCAGTGTTGTTGCGGTGACGGAGACGTCTGAAAGCACAGACTCGTCATCGATGACTTCCTGTCCCGGTAATGCCTTCAGTCCTCCATCAGAAAACTCTGACTGCCTTCTGGACTCGTCTAAGATCAGCCTGAGACTCTCTAGAAAAAGAAAATTCAAGAGATAGTGTCCACATGCCTTTATTAACACTGGTGTCTGTGCTTTTCATTGCCTCTCCATTTCTATGGCTTTTTATAAAGTAAAAAAAAAAATGCACAAATTTGTATATTTAAAGTTTTGTGTTCTAAATGTGTATTAAATAATATTGACACCTCATGAAGTTTGTATTAAGTGTCTGTTTTTAACCTCTCAAACACACTTCTGCCTGTGCCTTTTTCTTCAGTGAAATTTCACGAGGGAGAAAAATATGGAAGCTTGTTTCCACGAAAAAGGTAATTGCGACTTTTTATCTCACAATTATGACTTTATTTCTCAGAATTGCGAGATATAAAGTCAGAATTTTGCATAAAGTAAGAATAAAGTAATTTTGCAACATTATGCCATTCTAATTTTTTTAAATGTATTTATTTATTGGATATACACACACTCAGGATCAGAGTAGTGTGTGTATTGTGTAGTGTAATTTGATTTGTGTGGTGGCAGCGCCATCTTGTGGGATTTGTATGATACAGCGCTTTATTTTAGTACAGTGAGGCTCAATGTCGATGCATTAGTTGCCGTATATAGTATTATAATGTAATTAGTTGATGAATTAGTATTCCTGATATAATGTAACAACATTTATAGCATTCATTATTCTACTTAATAGATAGCTTGGGTTAATTATAAATGCAACATTGTTCATTGTTAATTCATACTCATCTATAAAACATGAACCGATAATAATTGACACAACATGAAATGTCAAAAATGCATTAGTAAACATTGTTAAAAAAAAAAAAAACGTGCCCATTGTTAGTTCATTGCATGCATTAAAACGAATTTATTAAATAAACACAACTGACATAAAGAGCCAGGCCTATGTGTAAAATAATAATTTAGGATTTGTATGTCAATGATTACAGAAATGCTCCTCTCATTTCATCTTAAAAACAAAGAACATTTGGGTTTAGACTGTGATATACGCATACAAAAATAATAAGGAAAAGTTGGTACAAATAATCTTGGAAAGAAGCCTGCACTTCGTTTATGTAAAAAAAAATCAAAGATTATAAACCATCCCTGCTGGGGGTTTAAGTTAGCTGGTTTAAGCTGGTCTACCAGGCTGGTTTTAGAAGGGTTTTGGTCTTTTTTTTTTTTTTTTTTTAGCTGACTGGTGTTCTGCTGATTTTAGCTGGTCTCCCATCTTGACCAGATAAGACCAAACTTACCAGCTAAAACTGGCTGGTTTCAGCTTTTGTCATTAATCAAGCTCAAGTTTCCATCACACACACATCACTTTGAACAAGCTCAGGTTTATATTGTGACGTGGGGGAACAGCTGAAACAAAGGCTTTTGTGTTGTTAAACTTGGAACAGATTTCAGTTCAGGCTTAAAGGATTTTATTTTACAGCAATAAGACTTTATGGACTCCTGTCCAGTTTTGTTCCACTATCGGCCCAGCACTTCTGCTACTCTCTTTGGCAGAAACCCCGAATCTCTGTGGCCGAGCTCGTACAGCCCATAGACTGTGGTACAGCCTCGACAAGTTCAGCAAAACAAGGAAGCTCGTGAGTTGTTAATACCGAGTAGTATTTCTTGCAAGATTGCAAACTAAAACATGAAGTGTCATATTTCAGATTTCACTGCCAAGATTGAAAGGAAAAACCACTGCATTCGAGATATAGGCTATATTTGATTTCAGGATGCCACAAACTTCCTGAGAAAGCTTGGTTTTCCACCGGGTCAAGGTCAGTTTCAGAAGCAAAATTCACGAAAGTACCGCTGCTGTTTCTTTGTCCAGTTTGTGTTCCAGTTATTTCAGACACTTCCTGTGGAGAGTTTCCTCTCTCCAGTTTCATTTGTTTTGGGTATGATATCATTTTCTTCGCCTAAACTTCCCATCCTGGTGGTCTCGTATTATAATTAATAATATTCAAATTAATTACCAGTAGGCTAATACCCTTGATCAGCTCTACCAAACTGGATGTTTTTCCGCTAAGAAACGAACATTGTTATTATATTTTGATTGATAGCCTACTGTGAAGCTGCTTATATGCGCTAGTTTTGTTTTTTCCTTCACCCTATTTTCTTCCAACAATACTTACATTTATCTCAATATAATGCAGTTTCCACTTTTGCCTGATTTACAATCTTAGAATTTAGATCACGCCATTGGTTCGACAAACAAGTAGCCCCGCCTCCAGATCATGCCATTGGTTGAGACAGTTTACAAAATACTTTAATAACTTTGATCGTAAATGAGTTTATCACAGAGGTCAATAAAAAAACGATAGTATTATTATTATCACCAAATGTAAGAGTAGGCTATATACTTATTTTTTACAGCCTATACGCCCAAACAAGCTATTAGCATATATGCTAAAATATAAGCTATACTAGCATTGTTTTTAGCTTCTCGTGAAAAAGATGTAGGCTAGTCGATTACATTTAAAAAACTATTTGGAAAAACAATATAGGCTACTTTCATAGATATACTGAAGTGTGGATAGAATGTACTGTTTTGAAGACTTATTGCATGTTTTTTAGTTTTGAATGGAAATGTATTATTGTTTAAATTTATATAAAATGTAATGAGCCTAGTTGAACAGTGACTTTTGACACAGTTTTAGCACATTTAAAGTATATAAACTTAAATGTAATAAAAATAAATAGCACACTATTTTGTTACTACACTACATGTTACTTTGGTAAACATCAAAATGAGTGTGCTTAGCCTATTTAAAGTACGGCAAAAGATTCTGAAAACAATGATTTAAAATGTACTTTAACGTAAACATTTAAATTTGACATTGCAAGGTGCAAAATGTACTTTTTAAGTACACTTAAATGGCATTTTATTGACGTGCAATCATAGTGTTTTTAAAATATAGGCCTATATAGCCTACTTACAGTAGGCTATATTAAGTACAGTACAGATTCTGAATATTAAGCCACTGTTTATTTCTGGCTATATCTTATGTAACTAATTTACAAATCTATTTTATTGGCGTATTTAGAGAATGTTGAAGCACATCTCATAAAGATGCGGTCATAAATCGACTGACGAAAGCAGTTTCTCTCACTTGCAGAGTCTGAACACTGACAAAAGAAATTATAGAGGCAACAGCGCCTCCGTGAGGCCAGTGTGAGGAAGAACGCTTCCTTTGTGTGTGTGTGTGTGTGTGTGTGTGTGTGTGTGTGTGTGTGTGTGTGTGTGTGTGTGTGTGTGTGTGTGTGTGTGTGTGTGTGAAGTGGCATTTCGCTGCAAACTCCACTAAAAGAAACACATTTGTATATTGTTGAGATAAACCGCTATTTGTATGACTTTATTGTGTTTTGAGCATTAGTGTGTATATTCAGCCATGAGTGGAACAATTGACCTTGACTAACTTTGTTACAATTCATAATTATTATTCTGTATATTTATAAAACATATAATTTCCAATATGCAATTCTTAATTATACATATTACATTTATTGCTACTTTTTTATATATGTAAATATCATACAAGTTTGAAGTTGGTGTTTATATAATATATGTATCACACATATGATGTGTACATATCATGTATAATATACATTTATTTATACACAAACTTGTATGTTAGATGTGATTAATCGCAATTAAAAGATTTGACAGCACTAATATATATACATATATATATATATATATATATATATATATATATATATATATATGTATATGAGAGAGAGAGAGAGAGAGTTAGAAAATATAAAGCTTGTTGTGGATGAAATGAGAAGAATGATAATGATATAATTAACAATAACATTACTGTTTTTGATGTTTTTTTTTCATTATTTTTTTTTAACCATTCTCATTTTTGGGTCACAAAATTGAAAACTTTAGACTTTCTTTTTTTTTCCTCATCAAGAATTCTTTTATCAGTTCATCATAATAAAACAGTTCATTATATTTATGCAGTTATAATCCTAAATAATCACACTGCATGTTCTATTGCTCCTCCTGCTTTCACATAACATTATTCAGTATTGTAAAGTTTGTATTTGTTGCCCTCCACTTAAGAAATGATAGCTGGCCAGTAACTGATATCAAATTGTTAAATAACTTGTAATAGACAATTTTTTTAAAAAAGACTATTTTAAGAATATTTCTGGAGTCCGCAAGAGCAAGAAAAATGAAATGTCACAGCCATTGTCTCGGTAATGATCACGTGGAGACCCCCCCTGCTGGAGAACACAATGTAACTATTTTCAGTTGTTTATTATATAAATATTTTAATGTCTATTAGCCTATACATTCATGTATATTTAGCATGCATGCAGCAAACGACTGCACTGGCCAACAAGACCCGTGTTTACAATGTGAACAAGTAGCCTCCATTTTTAGAGGGAAATTTCATGCATAGCCTACATTATAGACCAGACATTATATTTTTAGACATTAGATTTATAAAATATATATATATATTTCACGTCAGACTGGCAGATCTTTAGACGGTTCGCTATATATTGCATGCATTCAAAATAGGCTATTTTACAGAAGAACAGCACGCATGCTCTGTAGGCTACTGTACATATGGATTTTGTCTTGAAATGCTGAATTCAAGGCTCCATGTTGAAATTGTGTTGTATTTCGGGATCACTGTTAGTCACCGGGTGAAATTAAACCAAGAGCATGTTTGCACAGGCAATTTTGTGTACAATGCATAACATATATTAAAGTTCTTTTGGCAAATGCAGTTAAGCCACACCTAGATCCTGCCCTATTTTCACAAAAAGGCACAAGCTTTTCTTCAGCTACGCTACGGTTATGTGTGTGCCGGTGCTGTTAGTACCCGGCTGTGTAACTTGATAGGGGGCATCGAGAGGGATAAGGGAATGTTGAGTTGCAATGGAGCAGAGTACGATACAGGTAAACTGAATTACAACTTTAAACTGTTACTTTGTTACAGCTCAAGGCGCTCGGCGCGCGACCTCGAAATTCGCTTTGGTCTCAAAAAATTAAAATTCTATTTTTTTTGTAAGCGCTGTTCTCGCGACACGTCGTGATATTTGAAGTTCGTTAAAATGCCGAATTGATTCCTATCCAATAAGCCAACGAAGACTTGAAAATATTCCCTCATATTTCGCCGAGAAACTTTTATTTGTTTCGAAATGTAGCAGAAATTTCCTCGACGCGGTGTGGTTTTTGTGTGACGATTTATTGTTATATCAAGAGCGCGTGCGTTTGATATTTCGATTTTTTTCCGTTAATGATTAATTTCTTTGTGTGTCGTGTTGACTACCTAGATTCTCCCTCTTCTGCCCCCCACCCCCACATTTCGCATTTGCCAAGCAGATTTTGTTTTAATTTCTTTATTAAAAACGATATTACGAGCCCACGATTTTAAAGGGAAAGCTGCATTGTTTATATTCGCGACCTGTCGATGCATATTTCGACGAAATCCCACTAATATTAAGCACGATTTTAAAATGAGACTTCCAGGAGGGGGTAAACTTGGTGGAGCTGCTGATTTTATTTGAGTCGACGAAGTTTTTTCGCCAAGCTTAAGTTATTTGATCCGTGATATCATTATTTTCATAAATGTTGTGTTGCAACAACAACATCGCTTATTTTTTTTACAATGCGTTTAATATTATTAAGAGATTATTCGTGTTGGCTAGAAATGCTAGGCTACAGCAGGACATTTTTTTGTCATGATATATGAGACTTTTATGTATGTGGCAGTAGGAAGTTGGCTGAAATATGTTGTTTCACATATTGAGTGAATACCAGTATTATTAGCTTCAGAGAGGACCCGGATTGAGGATTTTTTTTTAAATGATTGTTTATAAAATCTAAACAATGTTCACCCTCATGATCAGCAACTCTAAAATGAGTAATTTTTCATTATGCATGCTAATAAATGTAAACAATTTTGGCCACAGTAAAAGCTCCAAGGTCGTTTTGGTTATTATTTCGCAATCTTTCTCCATGTAATATTTTTTGGATTGGGATAAAACACTCACACGTTGGAGTATATAAAGTGTAAAGTTGACTGTCACAGTCGTGTATTGTGGTTTTACTGTGACTAGTTCTCTTTTTTTACCAGTAGGCGCTCGACATGTGGACGCCGAGTGTTGTGGCTTCTGATTGGTCGGTTTTTTGGTGAAAATGTGGGTTACCGGTGGGGGTGGGGCGGGGGTGATTGACCCTCGTGAACGAGTCCTGTGATTGACATGTTGAGTATGTTCAAGAGCCAATGCAATATTACTGTAGGAAACGGGTGACGAGCAATGCTGTGCATGTGTGAATTGTCCAGTTACAAAATGCAGATGGACAAAATAAAATAATTTCCACGTGCATATTAGATTATTCATAATTTGTCACTCATATTTTAATCTCGACACCAATAACACATTCATGACAACGAAAACAGAAAGGTTAAAGAGTTTATTACTTTATAATTTGTCATTGTGTTGTTACCTATGTTTGAAAATAGTTTGTGGTGCTAATAACTACAAATTATGTATTTATGTATTTTATGAGGCTTTCATCCATTATCAAATAATTTTGTTTCAGATAATTCGCATTAGCCTTTTTGCATCATAACTTTGTACTATTTTTTTTCTTTTCTTTTTTAACTCTTTTACTATGCTAATACATGCTATGCTAAAGTTATTAAAACAACAAAAACATTGATACTAGTATTAAAACATTTTAATGTTATCAAAATAAAATGCATTTAAACACTATAATTATACATTCATGCTTTTAACCAAAAACATGTTATCGACTAAATTATCTTCAGTAGGTTAAAGATATGAAGCAATCCTTCAATAATTTGTTGTGATATTCTGTATAGCCTCCACATTTATTGTCCGTTTGATATCAAAATATCTATCGTCAAATGAATTATTTTTTTCTGAGATAAATGAATTCTCATTAGCCTTTTGCATTACTTATACCTTTAACTATTTTATTTGTTTATTTATTTTTTACTATGCTATTACAATACAATAGTACTAAAACATTTTACTGTTATTAATATTTATAATTTAAATGAGCATAGTTAAACACTATTCTATGTTCGTGCATTGACCAAAAATATGTCTCATCAACTGAATTATCTAAGATAAAATGAACTATTTATTATTAAAATGAACACATTTATTGTCCATTTTTAGTTCCAGAATGTTTTAATATTAGCCTAAAACCACGTTCTGGCATCATCTCTGTGGAATTTTTATGCTTTACTTTCTGCAACTCAAATAATAGAAAAAAAATCTTTGTGTTTTTCCATTGCTATCGGGCCATTCCTAAGTAGATTAATACACTGGAATGTGTTTTCAACCATGGAAACTTTACCAAACAGTTCAGAGTAGGTTACGTGAATGATCAGTTCATGTGTAATTCAATGTTTTGGGGGAGTTTTAGTCTCAAAAGTCGAGACGTTGCATGTTTGTGTCTCAGCGCTCGGCTGATTTGAGAAGACAGCGACGCTGCTCACACAGATCATTTGAGTCATGTGAAGGGTGTTTGCGTGTGTGTGTGTGTGTGTGTGTTTGAGCTTCGTATGCATAGATTTTCTTCCAGAGCTCTTATGAAGTGTTTGTGGAACGACAGCATTTCTATTTGCTTAAAATATCTGCGCAGGAGCAAATTCCAAATGAATGAATCGATGAGTTGTTTTAACCACAGTCTTGCTTGTGATCTTATGCAACTTATAATTTTGTGCTCTGACAAAAAAAATATAAATTCTGCCATTATTTGCTGGACCTCGAGTCAGTCAAAACCTGTACGAGTTTCTTCAGTCGAACACAAAAGAAGATATTTTGAAGAATGTTGCCTTAGACAGTCGATGGGGAGCATTGACTTCCAGTTGTTTTGTTCTACTATGGAAGTCAATGGGGTCCATAAACCCATATTCTTTAAAGGGATACTCCACTATTTTTGGAAATAGGCTCATTTTACAACTCCCTCAGAGTTAAACAGTTGAGTTTCACCGTTTTCGAATCCATTCAGACGATTTTCAGATATTTAGAAGAATATCAGTAACCAGACAGTTTCTGGTCTCATTGACTTCTATAGTATATATATTATTTTCCTACTATGGAAGTCAATGAGACCAGAAACTGTGGTTACTGATATTCTTCTAAATATCTGAAAATCGGCTGAATGAATTCGAAAACGGTAAAACTCAAGTGTTGTGGTAAAATGAGCCTATTTCCAAAAAAAGTGGAGTATCCCTTTAAAATATCATCTTTTGTGTCGACTTGAGGGAGAGAAAATGACACAATATTAAATTTTGCCTGAACTATCCCTTTAAAACTGAAGGAGTATAGATGTTTTCTTTTGTCATATGTTGGTTCCCTAACCGGTCTGCTTGTGTCTCGGTCAGTGGTTAGGTGCTCCTAGCTGCCTTCGAGGCTCCTTCGCCTTTTATAAGTCGGTGGGCTGCACGCAGGAGTCCGGCGGTGCGACTCGGGTCTGGGAGCTCGGGGAGTTCTACTTCATGCGCTGTGGCCCTCAGGAGCCGGTGTGTATCGCCGAGGTCACTCTGCTGTGGGAGGATCAGACGCAGCGCCGCCTGCTGGCCAGTTCCAGACTCTACTTCTTACCTGAGGACACTCCGAAGGGCAGAGCGGTGGAGCATGGAGAGGTGAGACTGCAGAAACAGCCCGTGCTTAAAGGAGTAGTTCACTTTTAAAAACACTTTTGCTGATAATTTACTCACCCCCGTGTCATCCAAGATGTCCATGTCTTTCTTTCTTCAGTCCAAAAGAAATTAAGGTTTTTGATCAAAACATTCCAGGATTTTCTCCATATAATGGACTTCAATGGGGACCAAACGGTTCAAAAGACGTTGAAATGTTTGATTATTATATTAAAAAATATTATATATATATATATATTTTTTTTCTTTATTGAACATGTGAAAAACAGTACATACAAAAACACAAAACAAAACAGGCATGAGTAACAAACTCCAAAGATGTTTAAATTAATAAAATAAAATAAGAGACATTCATAAGACGGCAAATACAGATTCATAATATTTTACAATAGACATAGCTTTTGAGTTTTTTTTACAATTTTAAGAGACTTCATTAATAGAGTGAGTTCGTTAGAGAAAACCTTGTATAAGGGAGGAGATTTTGATAATCTACATTTATGGATGAATATTATTTTTTATATATATATTACATTGCTAGAAAACGCTTTTATTCAGAAATATGTTTACATGGAATATTTCAAAATGCATCACCCGAATGTATTTTAGATTTTCTATCTTATAATTATGTCAAGGTGAAGGTTAGAGTGTAATAATAAATAAAATAATTAAAAAAAAAGTTTGTTTATATCTATTGTTTTAAAAAAAATGTCAAGGTGAAATGTTTTGTATAATAATTACAATGTTTTATAATTACAATTTTATGGATTATGATATTGACTTTGTGTTTTGTGTTTGCCATGTTAATAGACTTGATGCTGACATGGTGTTAAATTTAATAAACAAACAACATTTAACGTCTAATGTTAAAATGTTTCTAATGCGACCTTTTTTATTTAAATACTCAATACAACAATAAAATAAGTATTTTTTTTAAATAGAATATTTAGGGCAAGTCCTTACTGAAGTTTTTTTTTTACACAAAAATGTGCATTTTTATTTTATTATTTTCAACTTTGATAATGACAACCTTTAATAATTGTGCACCAATAATTATTTACCAAATCTGCATATAAAATATCATAAGAATTGTTACCAAAGGTGTTTTTTTTTTTTTTCCCCCAAGTGGTTTACAATCCAATGATGGAAAATAAATTATAAAAAAAGTTATTAATTATTATTAAAAAGTTATTTATTAACTTTTTAATAAAAAGTTATTATTGGTGCCTTTCATATTTAAAACTTTAATAGACGTATAGAAATGATGTGATCATGCTTATTAGGAATGTGCATCCACACATCACAGCTTTATGCAACTTTAAGTGTTAACTTTAAGTCAAATCCCTCCTTCTGTGGTATACAAATTAACTAGCAATATTTTTAGTAACAGGATGATTTAAGGGACTTTTAGTAGCCTAAACATAGAATGAAGAAGAGTTTTGGATTTAGTAATGAACATAAATGAGTTATTTCATAGTTTATTTGGAGAATCCAGTCATATGCAGACCAAGACTCCTCTCAGATTGGTTCATCGAGACTGTAAGAAGCAGTCATGGCTGACCTAGACGGTATTTTAAATAAGGTCTCAGTGTCCCTTGTATATTTTACTTCTTCATAACGCGTTTGGAACAAAAGGCCATTTTGTAACCAAATAAATAAGGAGGAGTACTAAAGCTTTCATTGTAAACGGTAGAATGTGAGAATGTCGCATAGATAAGCATCTAAATGTCAACTGGGCTTTTACTCCTCTTTTTCTTTTAAAGTGATTGGTTGTTAGTTTTTGCCCGAGGCGATGCGTCTCTTGTTAGTATAACATAGGAAAAAGGGAGAGGCTTCTCTCTAATGGTGTTAAAATACTTCAGGCCATTGAGCAAAGCCCCGGTCCTGCCTGTAAGCTCAGGTTTAATTCGCATATTTTCTGCACAGGATGAAGTAATCGCCGTATCAAAAAAGATTGTGGTCCGAGTGGAGGATCTGGTGAAGTGGACTTGTCAGGAACCGCCACAGTGGAAACACAGCAGTCCAGACATTCCCGGCTCTGATGGGTCACGAGACGCCAGTTCTCCACAGGAAGGCAAAACGGAGAGTGACGGTGAGTGAAAATACTGAACGGCATTTTTTTTGGTTTCTTAAAGGAGACGTTCACTTTTAAAAAACTTTTGCTGATAATTTACTCACCCCGTGTCATCCAAGATGTCCATGTCTTTCTTTCTTCAGTGGAAAAGAAATTAAGGTTTTTGATGAAAACATTCCAGGATTTTCTCCATATAATGGACTTCAATGGGGACCAAACGGTTCAAGGTCCAAATGAGAGTTTCAGTGCAAACTGTTCAAAGGGCTTTAAACGATTCCAGATGATGAATATGGGTCTTATCAAGTGAAACGATCGCTCATTTAATAAATAAATAACAAAGTTTAAGTTTTATAAGCTCAAATGCTCGCCTTGCTCTGTTCTGTGATGCGCGTTCGTGACTCTCCTGTTCATCAAAATGAACGAATCTTTTTTGAAATGGCCGCTCGTTTCTCTTGATAAGACCCTTATTCATCGTCTGGGATCATTATTCATTTAAATGGTAATTACATAGTAGATAAAGACACGGATTATAAAGTGTGTCCTTTATCGGCTTGGCTCATGAATATTAATTGTGTTGTCTTGTAATTAGTATTCAACAAGCCCAGGTGTCTTACCTTATTTTTTGAGAGGCAGATAGACATTCATGTTGACTGGAATTTTTCATTGTATGCATTTGTTCACTCTTGATGAAGAATTACTGACACATAATTTTTTTTAATGGTTTTCTGTTATATTGACATTTTTATATATATATATTAGTTTTTATAAATATTTTGACTTAGCTTTTATCTCTATATTTTTAGTAATTTTATCATTATTTATTTATTTATTATTATTTATATGTAAATATATTAGGGCTGTGCAAAAGTTAATTGCGATTAATCGCATCCAAAATAAAAGTCTGTGTTTACATAATATATTTGTGTGTGCTGTATATAATTATTTTGTATATATAAATACCTATGCATGCATGTATATATTTAAGAATTATTTGTGCTTAAATTCTGTATATATATATATAAATACATAATCTATTTTATATAAATATTTTATATATGAATAACACATTTTCTTAAATATATACATGCATGTGAGTGTATTTATATATACAAAATAATTATATACAGCACACACAAATATATTATGTAAACACAGACTTTTATTTTGGATACAATTAATCACAATTAATTTTTGCACAGCCCTAATATATATATATATATATAATTATTAAATCGATAACAATCAATATCGGTTCACGGTGTTGGGATTGGTATACTATATTAGTAAATAATATATATTAGTATTTATAAATATTTGTATCTCTATATTTTTAGTAATTTTGTCAGTAAATTTGTTTATTATTATTTATATATAAATATATATAATTAATATATATTTATATATAATAATTTTATATATATATATATATAAATTACACATACATTCACCTTAATTCTTTTTCAATTTTAGTTTTATTTAGCCTTAAAATCATGGGTGTTTTAATTTTTTTTTTTTTTTTCAAAAGTTTTTCATCAAATTTTTATTTTATTTCAGCTTTATTTTAATTAACCAACCATTTTTGATAGTTTTAGGTTCGGTTAATAACTGCAAAATCGCAAAGTACATCTTGCCTCATTTTCTAATGAACCCTGTATTGTTTGAGTTAGGCTTTTGTCAGGAAGTGAATAAAGAGGAAGGCTTATGAAACTGTCCATTGTGTCTGTTTTTCAGGCTAAAGCCAACCGAACGCACATCACATTATAGTTAAGTATAAGTAAGAGTGAAATGTGTGAATAGGAACTTGTAGGCAACATTTTGTGAGATTGTGATAGAATAGAAATGACATTTGAAAGTGAACTATTTTTAAAATTATAAACAGAGAGTTACTCTTAATTTCAGGGGGGACCCGAAAGTGAATCAACCAGATTATTATGGTTCAGCTTACAAAAATGTAAAATTGCCTTCTTCATAATATTTTGCAAACAGTCGAGCCCAGGGATTGTAGCTAATATTGAATGATTATAGTGTCTATTTAACTATATCGTGGGTTTTTTTGCATGAAAGCTGTTGTTCGGGTCATTATTTGATGTATGGACTGACTCTTGTGTTGTGTGTGTGCGGTTAGACGAGGCTCAGCAGAAGGTGAAGGTGCTCAGTTACCCCCAGTACTGCCGCTTCCGTTCCCTTCAGAGCCGCGTCCCGGATCAGGCCATCTGCCCCGGTCTGCAGGACCCGCATCTGCTGGCCCTGGGGGGAATAAAAGTGGCCCTCCAAAACACACGAGTCCTCTACTGTCGGGACACCTTCAACCACCCCACGCTCGACAGCAACGCCAGCATACTGACACAGCTCGGTGAGTAATACACTCATGTTGGACTGTGACAGGACTTGGTTAAAAATACCGATTTCTCGATTTTAATCAACCCTCTTCAATTTTAGTGAACCGATATCGATTGTTAAATCCCAAGAATTAGAGATGCACCGACATTTTGGCCTCCGCAAATGCGCGTCTGTATTGAGGTTATAAGTCAAACAGATGTTTTATTGGACTAATAGCAGCCCTGAGATCTTTAGTAATATCCAGAACACACACTACAGGAAAGGATCAAATGGGACTGTGTTCACTTTTTGCAACATGATTTTGCATGTTTTGGGGAAAAAAAGTTAAGCACTGTTGTCTAAAGATGATGTATGTTTCTGTCCCAGGATGCACTTCTCTCAGTCTGAAGGGGAGACCTCGTAAAAGAAAGGGCAGGGACGATCAGCAAAACAATAACCATTTATCAGAGTCATGGATGGAAAGAATGAAGGTACGCTGTGGAGTTTGCTAGTTCTTGTTAATGAATACAGATCTGATGACCAAACAGGATGTTTTGAGATTTTCAACAAATAGTGAAGAATACTGTGTCGCACATTCAGTGCTTCCTGTTTTGTTTTAACTTTGAGATCTTGACTTCCTTTCACACTGTTTGACAATTTTATTGTAATTTTAGGTGTTAAAAAATTAACTTGGGTAAAAATGTATATTATATTCTATGAAAGAGTTAAAAGCCATTTGGTAAACAAACCTGATCATAGATGAATCAACATTACAACAATTGAAATAAAAAAGGCTGAGAATATTTTATTTGAGAACACTGTGGTTTTCCATGCTTCTAACTACAATATCCAAGATTAAATATTGTAAGGCGAGGAGCTAGTTAGCCAGGGTTGGCAACTTTTTGCGTTTAGCTTGGAGCCAGAATTGTTTTATTTATTTATTTATTTATTTATTTATTTATTATTTTAATATAATTATTATTTGAGAATTATTGGGGGTTGTATTGTTGTAAAAATAAAACATAATGCCCCAAAAAAATCTTGCATCACAATAAGTGTACAAGTTTGCTAGGCCAAAAAGACTTAATCGCGCAATAAAATTAACGCCGTTAAAATGGGTTTGCGTTAACGCCGTTAATAACGCGTGTTTACCTGACAGCCCTACTCTTTTATTTTTTCTTGTAGGAGAATGTGATGGGCAGTGTGGAGATGCATTGGGATGGGAACTGGCTTCCACATCCAGAAGAGCAGCTGTTCCTGGATCAGCTCTATATCTTTATGGAGCGGAGGGGTTCCCCTATAAGCAAAGTGCCCAACCTGGGTTTCAAAAAGAGTACGTCTGCATGACTGTGAGAACAATTGAGTACCAGTCACTCACTAGACTAATTTCTTAACTTCTTGATTAACCAAGCCGTTTTCCTCTCTGCCCACAGTTGACCTTTTCCTCATGTATTCAGTTGTAAAAAGACTGGGGGGATATGAGCGGGTAAGTCATGTCGTTTCATTCCTTGGCCCTGCTGAGTACGCTGTAATCCATCATAACGGAATGAAAGCATTAGCGGTGAGTCAGAACCATTGTCCTCCCCATCGCCTGCAGGTGACATCGCACCGTCTGTGGAAGACCGTGTACAATGAGTTGGGTGGGAGCCCAGGCAGCACCAGCGCCGCCACCTGCACGAGGAGGCATTATGAAAGGTGAGCGTGAAGCTCTGATTACAGCAACAACTTAATTCCTGCTGCCTTTTCTCATCTAACTCAATGCCCGTGTTCAATCAAACTCTAGGCTGATGCTCCCTTATGAACTGTACGTAAGGGGAGAAAACCCAGAACTTGGCAAGCCCAGAGCTACATCTTTCTCACCCGCCACCATCAAAAAGACTGTACGGGGCAGAGGGGTGTCAAACAGCCCAAAAAAGAATGCCGTTACAAACCAGGTGAGGGTTTTATTCTCTATAGCACTAGAAAAGGGAAAAGCTGACCCATTCGTGATCGGGATATGCAAGATCTCTCAATAAGATGAGCTAAACATGATGTTTAGTCCATATTATGGTGCTTTTCCACAGCTAGCACGATTCGGCGTGGTACGGTTCAGCTCGCTTTTCCCAAGCGTTCCGTACCGAACCATACCGTACCGTGCAGTGGAAAAGCACCAAAACGTTCCGTACCGAACCATACCGTACCGTGCAGTGGAAAAGCACCAAAACGTTCCGTACCGAACCATACCGTACCGTGCAGTGGAAAAGCACAAAGCGTGCCGTACCGAACCATACCGTCCCATGCAGTGGAAAAGCGCCATTAGATCTGATTATGGTTTAAGAACCATGCTTTGTTCATACATGCCATTGGTCTGATATCCATAATGCCACACTACTGTAGAGAAAAACTATTTGAATAATTCTGCGGCAACCTCTAACAAAGCTCCAAAAGGTTTGAAGTCACAAATTTCAGTAAATCCACTGATCTCTTCATTCTCAAAAACGCTTGCCGCATCATCCCGGTACTTTGTAAGCTTTGCTTTCAGACAGACTGATAAATTGAGCATACCTAAGATTACCCTTTCTATGTCCTACTACTTCTTTAGCCCTCACTGCCAGATGGTGGCGTCATCGTTGTACGGAAAAGAGGAAGACCACCCGGAAAACGCAACGCTAAAGTTCTGGCCAGAGGCAGAGTTGGAAGACCGCCCTTGCATCCCAAACCTCCCTCGGAGCAACCAGAAAGACCCCATCAGGAAACCGTGCAGCCATTGACTATTTTCCAAGAACTGAAGCTTGCTAACCATCCTCATGGCCAAGGTCTGTCCCTCGTGCCCTCTAATATGGTGCTCCACCAACCCGTACTGGGACGAGACGTGAAGACGGAGACCGTAGAACCTCAAGCTCCCTCTTTTCTGTCGGTTCCTTGCAAGTTGCTGGCAGGCGGTTCCCTTGAGGGATTCAGTCCCACTAAAGGACTGTGTCCCCTGGACCTCTTCAGAGCCCGTCTCGGCCTCAATGGAGTGAGTGCCCATGAGGTAACTCCTCAAGATTCTTCTACGCCCAACCAGACAATTATGGTCCCTCAGCCCAAAGTCGGTACACCCGAGACCCCCGAGAGTCTCCAGCACCAGTGTTCAGGGTGTAGTTTGGACGCCACGACCCAAAACGGAGGAGCTCTCCTGCCCCCGCTTAGGATCCTCCCGCTTGACATTGGCTGTAGCCTACAGTTGCGTCAACTGATGCGCACCCGTCTCGGCTCGACCCACATGAACACCTTCACCAAGAGGCTTTCTGAAGTTCTGGCTCAGGATCTCAGCAAGACCTCCCAACCCAACGGGAGTGCACCTCAAGATCAATCCCTTCCACTGAACCTGAGCAAGAGAGCCATCACCAAGAGGTCTGCCGGAGACATGGAGTTCACAGAACCGCAAGGTCGGGATGTCCAGTCCATGACCAAGAGACCAAAGGTGGAAACCGAGGATCTCGGAGCGTCTCTAAAGTGGAACGGCGTGTCCTTTCAGGTGCCTTCGAACCAAGATGAGCCAGCCGATCTTAGCTCCCCTAGCAGGGCCAGAGCTTTAGCCCAGGACAGGACCAATGTGGCTTTGACTCTTCCCGAAGCGAATTGTTTCTCTTTAGTGCCCAAATTGGAAGAAAACCCCTACAGTATTGGTGCTTCCCCAGACTCTCTACCTTGCGTTTATCGCATGAATCAAGTGGAAGACGAGACCGGCGTTAGCACAGTGACCGTTAAGAAAGAACCAGAACCTCAATCAAACAGTGACCTCTACTCGCAGTGTGTACCTACTGATGATATCAAAGAGTCGGATGCAGTTTCCTCTCTCAAAGTACTCTCTAGCTCACTCCTTTCGAAGCCATCTAGCTGTTAGCATGGGAGCGTTACGAACTCTTGCATACTTTATCACTCCTCTCTGCTCTGCCTTTCGCGCAAACACATTTGTGTTGCGTATGATCAAAGAGACAGTTCTGCAGATGCAATGCTATCTGCTTTTAAAACACTACTAAACTCTGAACTGATGCAGGTGGCCATGGTTTTTTTTACCAAAGATAAGGTGCCTTGAACTTGATTACTCTATATTTTAGTACTTTTTAAGTTGAAACATATGCTGTAGATAGTGGCCAGCCAATAAAGGACATTTAATATGACTTGTGGAGCATTTGATTTCTTTTGAAAAAAAATACAGGTATTTAAGAAACACATGGACACACAATCTGGGTTTGGTTACTGTTGGATCCAGAGTTCAACAACAGTGCAGAAGATTCGGTCAGCTACTGTACTTTTTCCCTATTGCTTTGTTTCTAAATGGTCGTTTGTTTTTATTTTATGATAAATCAGTGTCATGTTGTGGGTGTAGGTCATACTCTCAGTTATTATTTATGTTTTACACCTTTATCTAGGTTGGTAGTCTTCTCTTTGTGTATTTGTTGAACCTTGCTATTTAAGAAATGGGCTCTATATGACCTCTGTGCTGGATCTGATCATATTTTCCCTAGTTACATGTTTTAGAAACAATGTACTGTATTGTGCAAATGGTATGGGTCCCAATGCAAATGTTCTTTTTTGTTGTTGTTGTTTTTCTTTTATCGTTTAAAAATGCATTTCAATAACACAGTCATATATTGTAGTTAATTACTATTTGTGACCATCGAATGGTTTACCACAGACATCATTGATGTGTTTACAGAGAGACTGATGTAGAACTGCCTGATTTGCTTTTCACTCTTGATGCAATGTATTTCACAGGTTTACAGATTACAAATTATATTTAATAATTTTCACTCGGTTTGCTAATGATTAATTACTTATGTAAAACACATTTGTATGATTATTCTGTTGGTTGTATTTTTCTTTCATTTGATTTCTGTGTTTGAAAGGCAGCCAAACAGAACGCTAATCCCTATTTAATGTTCTATAAACTGTTGTAATACCGCCAGGTTAAAAAATATATCGTTTTTTTTTCTTTCTTATTTTGCATGCTATGCTAACGGAAAATGGCCACCGCCGCAGACATGTTTAAACACTGAATATTTATAATAAAAAAATATGTACTTGCATGCTGTTATTTCAATTGCTGAAAGATTCTTACACTTAAAAGAAATCACACAATTTATTATTTTACTTAAGTAGCCTAACTAGCTATTGATGATTGTGATCTTTAAGTGGCAGAAGCTTGATGTTTCGTTTATTTATTTGGCAGTGGGGATATTTTTTGACACGAAGTGAGGGCTACAGTGGATTGTAGCCTACTTTTGTTCAAAAACATTTCCAAAAAACTTTCAAGCGGAAGTGTGTATTGAAAAACGGATGCGATCTAGTACCTTTTATACAGCGCGGGAAGACGGTAAATCTATCCCTCACAGCCTTGTTTTCATTTCCGTAAAATTCAACATGGCTTCTTGCCTATTCACGGTCTACTGTGGGATTTATGGTAGTAACAAACAGCATTAACTACACAATATGGTAATTTTTGAAAGGGGAGAGCACTATCAACTTTCAGCCTGTGGCCACCAGGGGGCGATATCACCTCGTGTTTAAAGGCCACCCAATAACCTCTTACCAATATTAAACTTCCAAACATAAAATTGAACACGTTTTCAGGCCTAATCAACATTTGCTACAAGGTTGATCCTTCCATAGATTCCTATACTAGTCCCTAGAATCAAAATAGGCAAAATCTAGAACGTACTTCAGATACTAGACGCTGTATTTTTGTTGTAGGACTGAATAAATTGCATGGTTCCCCCTCCGCTTTATTTTTTTGGACATAACCCACGGGTCTTTCCGCTGGTCAGGCTCTTTGTTTTAACTTTAAAGGCTCTCCATGGGTCTCGCTTTCATATGTCTGGTATGTGGATTGTATTTTTTTCACAGAGCTGCTGTGCTGCTTTAACCCTTTACCACCATCTAACATATTCTTACTTTTTTAAATATTTGAAATCCAAACTAAACAGCAAAAATGAACGTATTTGCATGCAATGTCTTTTCTTCCTTATTGTGACGTAAATCAGGTTTTTCGGACAAGGAAACATGTAGAGTGAGATTTGATTTGGCCATAGGGAACTGATTGGATGGATGTGGTTTGTTATTACTGTGATCTCACGTGAGTGACAGGATGTACGTCATCAAAGAAGAAAAGAGATGTCCCTGGAAGTGAGGTTGGTAGTTATAAAGTTATTTTGATCGGAAATTACGATGGCACGTGAATTTAAAAAGAACAGTACTTGCAGGTTTATATTGCAATCTGCAATCAAGTCAAGTATATTTATATAGCGCTTTTCACAATATAGAGATTGCATCAGAGCAGCTTCACAGTATCAATCAGAACATAATAACAGTGTTCGTTTCTTTGCGGAAAAACATTCACGTCCACTTGTAAGTGAACTTAACATCATAGAATCGGTTAGTATTATTTTTGCACTTTAATTATACTAGCCTACTATGAGTTTGCATTGCAAGAGTACAGAATGGTAACCCGAAGTTAGATACTCAACACCTGCTGGAAACCACTGAGATGCCCTTGAGCAAGACACCTAACCCCCCAATCGCTCCCCAGGCGCCACAGCTAAATTGCTGCCCACTGCTCCGGATGTGTGTGTGTGTCCACGGTTTGCAGTGTGTGTTCTCTGCTCACTGCTCCTAAAGTGTGCACTAACTTGGAAATATTTTTACTTGAAATATTCCTTTAAAGCGGACCTATCATACCCATTTTTACAAGATGTAATATAAGTCTCAAGTTTCAGCTCAAAATACCCCACAGATCACTTATTATTATACCATGTTGTAGTCGTAAATGCCCATTTTTGAGTGGAAGGAAAAACATGCGCTGCGTCCCAATTCGCCTACATATACTACGCCCTGAAGTACTCTTTTTGTAAAGAAAAAGTGCATACTTTTGAGTGTGTTGCAAAAGAGTATGGTTAGCTTTGGGACATGCTACTAAAACTGCTGGGTTGTTTTAACCCAACTTTGGGTCAGATATGTACAAACCCAGCCATTGGGTTACATTTTTAACCCAACGTTTGAGTTTCTCCATATTTGACCCAAAGTTGGGTTAAAACAACCCAGCAATTTTTAGAGTGCATCATAACGGACAGATCTGTCGCTTACACTCTAAAAAAAGGCTGGGTTGTTTCAACCCAAATTTGGGTCAAGTATGCACAAACCCAAATGTTGGGTTAAAAATCTCATTTAAAATTATAACCCAAGTTCAACTTTCTCTTTTTATAGTTTTAAAAATAGTTTTAAAATTTTATAGTGAATAGCATTTTTTTTTTACATTAAATTTAATAGGATTTAGAAATACAAAAGTATCATTGATTTCTTTTAATGCAAAAAAATTCAAAAGTTGCATGGCAGCTTTAACACTAAGTTTCAGCAGCATTGGTACATTTGTAACTGATATTAATAGTAGGGCTGGGAAATGATTAATCGCGATTAATTGCATCCAAAATAAAAGTTTGTGTTTACATAATACATGTGGGGGCACTGTGTATAATTATTTTTTATATATAAATACACACACATGCATGTAAACATTTAAGAAATATTTGCATGTTTATACTTTATACATATTTATACAAAATTAATATTATACATAAATATAAATATTTGATATATTAATAACACATTTTTCTTAAATATATACATGCATATGTGTGTATTTATATATACAAAATAATTATACACACTATATTATGTAAACACAAACTTTTATTTTGGATGCGATTAATCGTTTCCCAGCCCTAATTAATAGCAAGCTGAAGAGAATGTGTTTGTGTGATAAACGTCACGAGCTGTTAAACACACTGTTAAACACAGAGACTCGTGTTGGATGCCGAGGCTCTGCCGGACAGATGTCTTCCCCGAGAACCGTCCGGTCCGCATCATCACGGAAGATAATTGCTACCTTTGTAGGCAGTCGGAGACGCCGAGGACCAGATGAGTGAGAAGAATTAATTAACGGTAACCCATTTAGTGGGCAGGCGAGGGGAGGGCAAACACACATCCTGATTGGATGAGACTGAAGTGGAAGGTGAATATGTGTGTGTGTGTGTGTGTGTGTGGGCCATTAATGTGGAGGCTGGGCTGTGAGGAGGGTGAAAGGCTTAGCACTGTGTGTGTGTGTGTGTTTGTGTGTGTGTGTGTGTGTGTGTGTGTGTGCGTGCGCCCATCTCCCTATACGACACACAGCAAACGTGTGTTTTTGGGTCGTGGGATTAGATATGCTGCAATTGTTTTCAGCAGGAAAGCAGCACCCTAGTGGAAGTGTGTGTATCATGGATGAAATCTGTGCCGTAGTTGAATACATACACACACTGACCCATGCTGTGCCTGTCGGATCCTGGCCGTGTGCCATTATATGGGATTGGACCGAATCCATGATAAGTGCAGGATACTGTAGGATAAGGTGTGCATTGGACGGAGATTTTCCCACCAAACACAAGATATCTGTCATGATTGACTTTGTTGCCCAGAAGAACAGGACAATGCCCGTTTGAAAGTGTGTGTGGTCCACTCGGTCTAGTTCAACACATTCAATCACAACAAGCTAAATAAATGAGCAATGTTTTTGAGCTTGGCATTTCTACTATGATACAAACATCTGGAATCATTCTGGGATCAAAAGCCCAGAAAATACTGTAGGCGGCACAGCATGATTTGAGATACAGCCGTAGTCTATATACATCCAGCGCATAGACGACTGGAAAGATCCCTCTCGTCCCATCTAATGCCACATATCATAAATGGAAATATTAATACTAAAATCTAATCGCGATTAATCGCATCCAAAATAAAAGTTTGTGTTTACATAGGCTAATATATGTGGGTGCACTGTGTATAATTATTATAGATATATAAACACGCGCACATGCTTGTATATATTTAAGAAATATTTTCATGTATATTCTGTATATAGATTTATTTATAATTTATATTATATATAAATATAAATATTTTTTATATAAATAATATTTTTTTCTTAAATATACATGCATGTGTGTTATTAGGGCTGTGCAAAGATTAATTGCAATTAATCGCATCCAAAATAAAAGTCTGTGTTTACATAATATATTTGTGCATGAGCACACGCACATATATCTCCCATGAGCATCGCGTTTTTAAAATGAACATGCGTTTTCCTGAAATTTAAACTCGCGACTGACACCTGTGGGCAAAAAACAGAACTGCTCTTCCTTTCTGCTCGTTCTTGCAGCGCGCGCTCGTACGTGCACACTTCACAAGTCATCTGCTGCAAGGAGGTCAACATTATGTTTACAGAGGTAAGAACAGTTACATACATATATTGTTTGAGATAAGTGTTCTGTTTGCGAGTGTGGGCTGGCAGAGTGATCTGAGGGTTTCACCGACGTCACGTTCTGGGCGGTAACCCGGATGAGCGGCCATTATGGAGGCAACAGCATCGACTGCACTGTTAACGTACAACTGAACACACTGTTACACTAAAACAATCAGTGGTAGATGCGAACTCATATAGAGAAGGACCTTATTCATTTGCATAAAGATGGGCATCGGTCAGCTTTTTGACGCGCTGCATTTTTTCAAATGTAGCGCCGCCTGGATGCTTAGTTTGCGGAATATAACGTTACGTAACATTACGTTGTTACACGCTTGACGTCACATCCGCAGACAGCGCGGAAAAATTCGAACCCTACAGAAAATAAGAAAAATAGGATACAGGCTTATAGGTGCACCCACTGTGAGCCAACAAGGTGTCAGTATGCTCATCCGGAGATGTTTGAGTCATAAATGGTCAAATAAAAAGGCTATTGTTATGTTTATTTTGGGGAAAAAGCTGCATATAACCTATTTAAACTGTTTTTACAACGCTGCGTTCCATTGTAGCTGTGTTGAACACTATAACGCTCTTCACGGAGGCACTAGGACCGCGCAGCGCGAGAGGAGCGTCTCTTTGTTCAGCGTGCACCATCCCTCCTCCTCCTCCTCCTCCTCCTCTCGCGCTCCGTCCGCAGTGTCTCTCCCGCTCCTCATCATCACTGCTACACTGGGCTGGATGATTGCAGTGGCAGAAACATGGCTGTGAATCTCAGCAAGAACAGACTGGCCCTCTTAACAGCCTACCAGGACGTTATCAACGAGACGTCGGCAACCGACTGGTAAGAGAAATCAAACCTGACTTAAAAAGAGCGCTTTCTTTTAGTACGCTGTTAACTGCAATTAAGCTGGCATTCTAACTCTATGCGGATGGGTTGCACAGAATGGGATGCGTGCGTGGATTAATGCGTTTGCGATGGATCCTGGATCTCTTGTTTCCTATTTCTGGGGGCTTTTGTTTGATAAATCGTTTTTTAAACCTCTTGTTGGGTAGTTGCATTTTAATAGTGCGTACTTTGATACATTTTGGACGCTAAAATGATGCATTTTAAATTTGTTGGCATCTGTAGCTTGCCTATTGGTGTACTCGGGTTGTACACTAGGTTGCAGTTCATGCTTTGACCTCCAGAGAGTTGTGCAAGGGATTCAATCTGCACTGTTTGCTCAGTTCAGGGAGTCTTCACCACAGCGCTTGTGATTTGCCAGTTAGAAAGCATGGCCAGATGATCATGCCAAACCCCAAATAGTTGCAGCCTCCCTAATTATTTATCTTCTGAGTGAAGTACATCAGTGGGAATAATGGAGCTGGCAGGACAGGGATGGGCGAGGCGAGGCGAGGCTGTCTGTCAACCTGTCAGCCGTTTATTGTGCTCTCTCATCTCTATCTTGTGGACAAGACGCGGAAACGTTACATATGTTGGAATAATGACTTGCTTCCTATTTCAGCTTTTTGTAGTGCGGATTTATTTATTTGTTTGTATGGCGTTAGTGGTTGTGGAGCTGTACTGGGGGAGTGTATCTGTCTCTTTGTGTTGAAACGAAACTGTTTGTTCTGAATCATTGGTTCAGCACCCCAGACAAAAGTTGGGTTTGGATTATTTTGAGAAAATGTGTTTTGTTGCACAGAGCATAATTTGGACCCTGACTCAGCGATTAACCAATATATTGGGCTGGCTCATTGATGTTTGAGCTTTTTGAGATGATCAGCATTGACCAGTAGAGTCTCTAGTTTAGAAATCTAATGAATAATAATAGTTGTAAGAAATGTAAAAATTAGGGGCGTGCAAAAATTAATTGCAATTAATCGCATCCAAAATAAAAGTCTGTGTTTACATAATATATTTGTGTGTGCTGTGTATAATTATTTTGTATATATAAATACCTATGCATGCATGTATATATTTAAGAATTATTTGCGCTTAAGTTCTGTATATAAATACATAATCTATATTATATAAATATTTTATATATGAATAACACATTTTCTTAAACATATACATGCATGTGTGTGTATTTATATATACAAAATAATTATATACAGCACACACAAATATATTTTGTAAACACAGACTTTTATTTTGGGTGCGATTAATCGCAATTAATTTTTGCACAGCCCTAGTAAAAATACTTGTAAATTGTTTTGTTTTTATTTTATTTATTTAGATCACACACATGCATTGTGTTTTCATGTTTTTTGGGGACTTTTTATAGACATAATGATTTTTATATTACTATAATTATATTGTATTTTATATTATATCCCCTTACACTAACCCTACATCTATAAGCCTTTTTACTCATGGGGACCAAAAAATGTCTCCACAATGGCACGATTTTTGGTTATTGACATCTTTTGTGGGGACACCCCCCCCTCCTCCACAACACACACACAAGAAACTGGACATAAAATCAATCACTTTTCCACCCGAAGGATTCATATTCTCCCATTTTAATTGAGATGTTTGTTTTCTGCATGAGCACTCTGTAATTTGCTTGATTATGATTATATATTCATAAACTGATGACTTTGTGACATTGACTTGAAGGAAACAAAGACTTTCAGCTTGCCTTCCTCTATTAAACCTCGGTCCAAACAATGCTCCTGTTCTACGTGTGTAAAACCACATGACTATAGCAGACGCAAACACAACTCTTCTCTTTCCTGGACCCACATAGTTGACATTATCATTGAGTTAACTCACATTCCTCTTCCTGGTATTCATCCGTATGTCATTGCAATACAACCAACACCACGTTATGGAGCCTTTGTGTCTGGAAAACCAAAGTGAACTCTGTGTTTAAAAGATGAGATCAAGCCCAGAGGCTCAGGCGCATTTTACTAACCACCATTCATTGCCAAAGGAACCTTCAAAACTGAATAGATAAAGCTCCTAAACCCGCTGAGGCGCATCAGTTAGGCAATCAAATTGTCCCGAGTGCACGTGTACGGTTGGAGGGCAAGTTCCAGGATGTTTTGTCATAATTATTTTAAAAGGATTTTGATGCATCGGGTGCCGTAGGGTTTGGAAGAGAAAGCTTTTGAACTTTGTCAGGGATAGGTGACGCCAAACCATTTGGGATGGAGAGTTGGATATCAGAGTACTCTCAAATATCAAAGAATCCTTCGGGATGCTGATCTGAGGAAAGCGTATGGATATGTGATCCAGTCACATTATATCAGCTGTCTATAGTGTTTCTGGAAGGCATTTTTCCATTCTTTGTTGGGTCATTGCATTGATTTTGTAAATCAGGGGTTCCCAAAACTTCAGTCGCTTTGAAAACACTGCATTATATGCACACATAAATGACCGTACACATCAATTAAATCCCAGCCTGTTTTGATTAGATATAGGGCTTCTCTTCCAGATAAGCTCAAGCCTTTTTGGTTTGTGTTTAGGTCAACGAAAGCATGCGTTTAGGTCACTCTCCTGTTTGCATTCGGCTGCCAAGAAATGTTGGGGAAACCACCCCGAGGACTGGAGATTCATATTCCTCATGGTCTACCAGACTCTGTTAAAATGTTTCCATTTCCCTAAAAGTGTGGCGTGACGTCCAGATCTCCACTTCACCTGAGAGGAGTTTATCTCCCACAGTCTGACTCCTGCATTCCTTCTGCATCAGCTCACTATCTTAGTCGGCAAGTCATCATTTATCATGGCGGACCAGCGCTGGGGAAGCTACATTAAAGGGATAGTTCACTTTGAAATTATATTTTGGTATGTTTTATCTTACCTCAAGGGCATCCGAGATGTAGGTGTCTTTGTTTCCGCAGTAGTTTCAATTTTGATATTTTTAGGTCAAAGCGTTCTTGTGTGTCAGTCACATAATGGAGGTCTATGGTCACCACCTCAAAGAGCATGCACAGAGAAGTCCAAATTAAAGGGATACTCCACTTTTTTGGAAATAGGCTCATTTTACAACCCCCCAGAGTTAAAAAGTTGGGTTAAACCGTTTTCGAATCCATTCAGCTGATTGTCTGATATTTAGAAGGATATCAGTAACCAGACATCTTTCTGGTCTCATTGACTTCCATAGTAGGAAAAAATATATACTATGGAAGTCAATGAGACCAGAAACTGTCTGGTTACTGATATTCTTCTAAATATCAGAAAATCGGCTGAATGGATTAAAAAACATTTTGGTAAAACTCAACTGTTTGACCCTGAGGGAGTTGTAAAATGAGCTTATTTCCAAAAAAAGTGGAGTATCCCTTTAACGATATAAATACTGTTGGTTTTCTCACACAAACCGCTCGTTTGGTGTCTTAGGCCATTAATGTGTACTTACATTTACGAGTCATTAAATCATGTTTAATCTGGACTTCTCTGTGCATGCTCTTTGAGGTGGTGACCATAGACCTCCATTATATGACTGATACGGTTTGACCTAAAAATATCAAAATTGAAACTATTTCGGATAGAAAGACACCTTGAGGTAAGCTAAAACATACCAAAAATTAATTTCAAAGTAAACTATCCCTTTAAATTGAACTCAATTTTACAATAAAACTTGGAAAAACTAATTTCAGGAAATGTGTCGAAACATTAGTGACAAACATATTTTAGTGAATATTTGACTAAATTAACTTGAACTAGTTTAGACGCAAAATAAGACATTTATGCTAATAACCACTACAGCGCCCCTTGTGGCAACGCTGAAAATGCAGTACATATTTTTTTAATAATGCATTGCAGTCTGACAAAGTTTGGAATGCAAAGATGCATAAAATGAGTTTGCGACTGTGAGTTAAACTGCAGTCTAAAGCTGTGGGCACATTAATGTGATAAATCTTCTCCAGTGGGTATTTCTGACTGAAACTGATCTTAAATGTGGCTGTACTCAGTTCAGTTGTGATGCCGTATAATTGAAGAGAGGACATGCAGTGTTTTCCCTCTCCAGACTCAGTGGTGCGCTCGCTGTGTGGGAAGATGATCCTTTGGCTTCTCTCTTCACGGACTCGAGGCTGTCTGTGAAAGGCGGCTGATTCGGATCACGGCTGTGTATTTTCTCTTCGACTCGCCTTGTGAGTGGCATATATTAATAACAAAGACGGCTCCTTGCCTGGCTCTTGACCTTTGACATTACAGGAGTGCAAACATGTCCACATCCCCCAGCTCTGATAAGATCCAGGCCACAACATTCTCAAAGTTCAAAGTTTAGCATTTTCAACCCTGGTTTATTTGAAAACAACTTTTTTTTTGTCAATATAATCAATTATTAAAATAAACATGATATACATGGGGTGCACAAAAGTATTGATTAGTTGATAACATTTTATTTGCATATATATACAGTAGATTAATAACAGATCCATTCAAAAACGTGCAGCCTGAAAATAGCGAACGAATGAGAATCTTTTTGTAGTTTGTTTTCATAACCTCAGCAAATGTGATTCCATATTTAAACTCTACTGGAAATGAAACAGGACTGCGTTTTGCTGTGTTGGTTGTGGTTCGACTGCTTTCAGCTAATGATTCTTTAATGGTGGTGAACTGATTTGTGGTGTCGACATTTTGTGTCAGAACTGCGACAAGCGGTGACTACAGAGGTGAGAGCGTTTGAGTGTTTTGGCAAAGTTAAAATCATGCATGGACACATTTTGCTTGCACACAAGAATGTGGAACAAAGAAATATGGTCATATGAAACCAGCATATTGCTGTGTCGGGAGTTAGAACTTCTGCACTGAAAGACATTAAAGGAGTAGTTCACTTTTAAAAAACACTTTTGCTGATAATTTACTCACCCCCGTGTCATCCAAGATGTCCATGTCTTTCTTTCTTCACTCGAAAAGAAATTAAGGTTTTTGATGAAAACATTCCAGGATTTTTCTCTATATAATGGACTTCAATGGGGACCAAACTTGAAGTTTGTTATTTTGTTTTTAATGAGCGATTGTTTCGCTTGATAAGACCCTTACTCATCGTCTGGAATCGTTTAAAGCCCTTTGAAGCTGCAATGAAACTGACTTTTAGACCTTGAACCGTTTGGTCCCCATTGAAGTCCATTATATGGAGAAAATCCTGGAATGTTTTCAACAAAAAACCTTAATTTCTTTTCGACTGAAGAAAGAAAGACATGGACATCTTGGATGACACCGGGGTGAGTAAATTATCAGCAAAAGTTTTCCTTTAATGGCCATACGCTTCCATAAAGGGAAAATCTTTTTTTTTTTTTTTTTGGACAGATCGCCAAATTTTGTTCCGACAAAGTTGTCAAGAGGAGCGATTTGTTTTTGTGGGGCTGAACATCTGGCAGAGAAACTGGTATACAGTGATGAGGATGATTATGATGACATGGCACTTTTGAATTCTGGACAGAGCAATGCGATCTCAGTTGGATGATGATAACTCTGCTAATGTGTTTTGGATGTACCGATAAACCAAACTATTAATAATCTGCTGGTGATGCATTAGAGAGGTTCAACCTAACATGCAAGCTCCAAAAAGTCTTTTAGACCGGTTTCATTGCATTAACAAAGATTTGTTTGAAGATTCACGCAGAAACGAGCATCCTGAGAGCGAGATCCCACTGGTTTCAGACCTGATGGAACTTCCCATCAGGAAACTCTTCTGCTAAAATAAGTTTCCCAGTTTCCCTGACTTCCCCACATCAAAAAGCTCTTTGTCTTTTGGCATCGCTCTGTCCATTCAGTTCAGTTTGGTTAGTTGATCTAATTTTAGAGCAAAATGTAGTGGCTGTGAATATTTCTGATAGTTGGCTCTGTTTAATCTTTAATTATTCAACTAAACCTGTTGGATCGGGGAAATCAGTAACTTATTGTTCAAACATTCCCTTAGTCCTGTTAAAACTATTTTCCGAAGTAGTTTACTTCCTCGAGTGGATGTACAGTTTTGAGTCCATTCTCATATTTAACAGTCAAACATGAAGAAGTGTTGGGAATTAATCTGAAAGATTTAACTCGTGTTCAGGACCATTTAAGTGCTTTATTGGCTGCACTTATAGAAGCAGACTAGTGAAATCGCATAAGATTGTCTAAGTGGTTTTAAAAAAACATTGTCTCCTTTCAAACGGACATGGGCACAATTTGCTTCGATTATATAACCGATTTAGCTGTTTTTGGGTCACCTAAGTTTGGTCAATTGAAAAATTAATCTTTACACTATGAAAATAGTATTGAAAAAGCACACTTTGCATTTAGCACACCCTCTTTTTTACGTTGCTCTCTAGAAAACTTTGTTCTGATTGGTCAAAGAATTCTGAGGTGAAATGTATTTGCATAATGGCCCCTAATTGTATAATTAACTATTGCGTCGGGAATCTCATTTCATACATACCTAACCCTAGCTGCTAATGCTAGTTTTGTCTATCTTGTACCATTCTTCTGTCTTATACTTAACAGTTAAATCATTTTAAGTCAGAACTATACTTAATTATTGTTAGGGCTGTCAAACGATTGATTGCATCAAAAATAAAAGTTTGTGTGTGCATAATATATGTGGGTGCACTGTGTGTAATTATTTTGTGTATATAAATACACACACATGCATGTATATTTAATAAAAAAAATATTTTTATGTAAAATATTTTTATTTGTATATAATATAAATCTATATATATGAAAATATTTCTTAAATATATATATAAGCATGTATGTGTATTTATATATATATATAATATTTATATTTATAATATAAATTATATATAAATCTATTTATATGAAAATATTTCTTAAATATATATATGTGTGTATTTATATATATATATATATATATATATAAAACAAACACAGTGCACCCACATATATTATGTAAACACAAACTTTTATTTTGGATATGATTAATCGCGATTAATCGTTTGACAGCCCTATTTTTTTATTTTTTATTTTTTACAATTATGCAGTTTTTATTTAAAAATATATGCTGCACAGATTCATTATTGTCTGCAAATGTCTAATAATATGTGTAATATGTTTTTTTTTTTTTTTCAGCAGTAGAAAATCAAAATATATTGATTTTTTTTTTTCAGGTAAATTGTACAATGAAATAACAAAAAAAAAAAGAGTAGGCTGAAGCCGAGGCTTATATTTGCCTACCCTATTATTTATTTTTTTATTGCAGTGGGGTAATGTACAGTCGGTGGGTTGTGATGGCAAAATAAGCACGTTCAGGACCCTCGATTCACATATTTTGCAGTACTGACTGGCTGGTTATACATCATCACCTACTGACTGAATCTCTTGAAGGTGTTGATTAGTGTTTGAACTCTATATAATTACACTCTCTGATAAAAATAGACCTTGTGCGTCACTGTTTTTTTTTCCATTAAAACACAATTTAAAGGACTTGTCTTATGCTTTATAATAGTAAATTGGTTCTATATGGCATCTTGAAGTGGACATCATTGCATTACTGTCTGAGATTGGATCTATTTTTAGAGTTGAAGGTCATTTATCTCGCTACAGGCTCTCGATAACCATCTGCACCAGTTAAAGCTTTAAGATCATCGTTCCTCACTGAAAATGTCTAATCATGGCCGCGACGTTTCTGGGAATTACATTCTGATTGAGAGGGAACTGAATTTGAACCAGGATGAATTTCTTTATTTCACAAATCGTAAACTCAGCGATGGAGATATGAAATTATTTTTAATGCATTTATTGTCTTTGACACTTGACATTTTCAGTTTTCCTCCATGGATTCTGTTCTAGAATATCTTATTTGAAGCCAACAGTGAAATACGTGCTGAAAAATGTGCTCTAATCCTTTTTGAAAATGTATATTTATGTCTCTGACAGGGACTAGGCTTACGTTAGTGGATGAGGCTCGGGGATTTATGGGAAATGATTTGCTCGGTGTGGGTGTCAGCTGAACGCTGAGGTGAGGTTTGAATCTGAATGAATCGTGAAGAGCCTTTTATCTCTGAAGATGTTTCCTGTGGCGTTCATCATTGTGCAAATCAGACAAAATTGGTCAAGTAAAAACTCCTTCATTTATATTGCTTCATATATATCCAGATTGTTTCAAAGCAGCTTTACAGTGATAAAAGGACAGTAATTGGCTGTATACAGCAGATCTAGAAGAAATTCACTGTCCACTTTAAGTCTGTTTTTGATTTGATTCATTCAAAGTAAAACCTGATGACCTCAAACCGATTGCCTTAAATCATTTAAGTTTATTAACTCAAACAATTTAAACATAAATAAATATTTGATTTGTTTCCAAGTAACTCAATAACTTGTTAAGATAACTTGGGTAAATAAAGTTATTAGTACTAATTAGTTACTATGAAGTACACTGTAAACCTGAATAAGTTGGCAGAACTCAAATCACTTTTAATAGTATAAACTTAGTGGTTACTAAAGCCAACTTCAACAGAAATTCTTCTAAATTAGCATAACAAAACATTAATCACTATTAAATCTCACACTTAACATTAATCTTACACCAAAAAAAACATTATATTGCACTTAATTTTAGCATTTACACTCTCTTTCGAGTGCCATCAGCAAAGCATGCTGGGAAATGGATATCCCAGCCGTTTCAGTTAAACTTAAGTTCGTCTAAATTAAAATATATAATTTCATAAAAACTCAAAACAATGAAACAGTTCAGTTTACTTAAAATATATCAGTTCTGTGAACTTGAAAGAAAAAGAAAGTGCTAAATACTCATAAAAAATAATTTGACTGAACTAATTCGTTGAATTTGTCCTGCTCAAACCAATTAATTATTTTGACCGTTGGGGTTTATCATTAGTTATTAACTTAGACATTTACACAACACCATTTTCAACTGAAAACAGAACATTTTTAATGCATTTTGGCCGTTTATTTACACACGACAATGGTGTTTTGGTGGCCTGAGAATGAAAACTTTGAAAAAGAAAAAGTGCAAGTTTGTGAGTTAAAAGTTAAAAATGTGAATCTGTGAAAAGTGACTCATTATTAGGGTCACTTAATCTATAAATAAACATTTTGTCTTCATACTTTTCATGTTTCTAAAGTCACTGGCAGTGGATCAGTCCTATCCTATAATTTAGAAGTAATTTTATAATATATATATATATATATAATTTTTATCCTGTAATTTAGAAGTGATTGAATCACGATTTCTGCATGAAAATATTTGAAGAGTTCAGATGCAAAAGCCACTATAAGTGCTATTTGAAATTTTCTTCTAAAATGATCATTTTTATCAAGCTTGTATATTAAAATTCAGTAATTTCACTTAAATGGCAATGAAGATTACCTATTAATTGTTATTTAAGTGGAATTACTGAACTGAAATATACAAGCTTGATATTTCAAATGGCACTTAGAGACTTTTGCATCTGAACTCAGGAAAATGCATGTGCATGCACAGTTAGTGAATGAGACGCATTGCTAATGCTATTTACACATGCACAGATTTCTAATGTAAAGCGGCGTCAGATCTGTTGAGTTAGTTGTGTGGAGGTTGGCGTCGCAGTGAGCACCGAGTGCCCCATGAAGACCATCTGCCCGTGTGCTTAGCCTCACTCTCATCCACAGTAACATTGGCTTCGATTAATTCTCAATCCTGAATAAAATAGTTTTAACTATTTAGCGCTCTACTGTGCATGTACGTCTGCGAAAGGCTGGCCCACACTATAAGATTTTCAAAATCGTATCAGATTTGCAAAATGTGAGAAACCACAAACATGACTAAATTAGATTTAGATTAGGTTTTGTTCTTATAGTGCTTGAAGAGCCGCAATGTGACCATGACAAGAGAGAGATCTTGCAAAAATCAATTAGTTTTAGACCAATTTTAAAGTTCCAGTTTGTTGACCGCATTTGTCTGTGAATTTTCATAGCAGCCAGGAAAATGGTTGAATTGTGTAGTGCACCAAAATTATTTTTTTAGTCAAAACACTGAAACTGGAAATAAAGTTTAAGTAAGTAAACTTCACATAAATAAACTATCAGGCAAACAAATTGATATTGCAACTTTGTAATAAAAACTTTATACATGATTTTTTATCATCAGCTTGATGTGTCCTCGCAGTTTTGTACTGTTAAATGGATACCCTTGTGAAAAAGTACACTTTTCACTCTTTTAAAAAGTATGTATTATAGAAATAATATACTTTAAATTACATGCAATTATACCCATTTAAGTAGGATGCACATCTTTATATGTAATTTCATAATTACCTCTACTGTCTTTGATGTATCGTTAAAACCTACTGCCGAATGTGACAAACACATGATTTATGATAAATTAAATATAGTTTATTAATAATATAATAATTTCTTTTGATACTTTGATGTCATGTATTTATTATATTTGCAATTAAACATTATGATGAAGTTGCAATTTAGTAAAATTAAAATTAGGGCTGTCAAACGATAAATCGCGATTAATCGCATCCAAAATTAAAGTTTGTGTTTGTTTACATAATATATGTGGGGGCACTGTGTATAATTATTTTGTGTATATATAAATACAAACACATGCATGTATATATTTAAGAAAAAAATTTATATATAAAATATTTATATACATGTATAATATAAATTATATCTAAATCTATATAAAGCGTATACATGAAAATATTTCTTAAATACAAAATAAATAAATTAAATATTAAATACAATATAAATGATTAAATATATACAAGTATGTGTGTGTATTTATATATGTAAAATAATTATACACACACAGTGCACCCACATATATTATGGAAACACAAACTTTTATTTTGGATGCGATTAATCATTTGACAGCCTTAGAAACTAGTAATATACCTTTAGAAAGTGCACATTTCTTACAATTATGCACACTTTTTCACAAGGGAGCCATTAACATTATTCAAAGTCACATGACTCCTGTCCCTATCTTTTGATGATTTATCTCAGTAAATCAAGATCGAGGGCAGGATTTGTCTAAAGGGCACGTTTTGGCAGGCCGGCTGGGTAT
Source organism: Cyprinella venusta (assembly GCA_038021265.1). Classification (NCBI taxonomy): domain Eukaryota; kingdom Metazoa; phylum Chordata; class Actinopteri; order Cypriniformes; family Leuciscidae; genus Cyprinella; species Cyprinella venusta. Next base: position 189,581 of record CM075880.1, on the reverse strand, counting down.
TCAAACAAGCAGTCGGCCAGACGGACTCCCAGCCTGGAGGGACAAGATAACAACCATAACATTGGAATCAGTACATCAGTATATTTAGACCAATGGCAGTCCGTTTTGGACACTCACACACACACACACACACACACTACCTGTTGGCTCCGACAGGCTCTGTACCTGCTGCCATTGAAACAAGTCCAAATCCCTCAACACTGTAATCTGTATCAATCCCAGAGAATTAAGGACAGATTTACACAAGTCCCCACATATGCAGGAATGACACAGTTTAAAGAAAAACACGCAAAATGCATACGAGTAATTTTACCATTTAGGTCAGGTTCTCTGGAGCTTGCGGGGGAATTAGCCGAGTCCTTATTAACATTTAGATGCTATTGAGAGCCCTTTTATGTCATCGCACCCAAATTATAATCAAATGGGTTCAGATCAGGCAGGGTTTAAAAAAACAAAACAATTAATTCCAGGATCGTTCAACGGCTTTACCTCAAGTGATCTGCACTACTAGTTTTGGTCTTTGATTTTAAATATGAGAGGAATAGGAGATATTCTGTGACGGGGGATTATGGAATTGGGGCCAGATTTATTTCCCCACAGCCGGCAGGACGAATGCTGACTCGCATTCAGAAACCATCAGAAGTTAAATGTCATCATTGAGACAGGACTATGCGTTAGTGGAGTGATTCAAACGGTGAAATGCTTTCCGTGTTATATTTTGGTTGGAAAAGGCTCTCAGCCGAACTGATTTGAGAAGCAGAACTAAGGGTTATATGAAGGATAATAAATCTCAAATAAGTTTATTTGCCCAGAAAGTTTGTGATTGTGTGGAATTTGTAGATGGCCACAAAATAGCACTGAAACTACACGATGAACATGTAAGTTAAAAGAATACCAAACATTGGAATGATAGTTTTTATTGCACTGTGTGATTTATATATATATATATATATATATATATATTAGGGCTGTCAAAAGATTAATCACGATTAATCGCATCCAAAATAAAAGTTTGTGTTTACATGATATATGTGGGGGCACTGTGCATAATTATTTTGTGTATATATAAATACACACACATGCATGTATATTTAAGAAAAATGTGTTATTTATATGTAAATATTTGTATTTATATATAATATAAATTATATATAAATCTATATATAGTGTATACATGAACATATTTCTTAAATATATACAAACATGTGTGTGTGTGTGTGTATTTATATATATATATATAAAATAATTATGTACAGTGCACCCACATATATCATGTAAACACAAACTTTTATTTTGGATGTGATTAATCGCGAATAATCTTTTGACAGCCCTGATATATATATATTTGTGATTTTATATATATATATATATATATATATTTAATTGAGCCTTAGACCTTATAAATAGCATTTCTATATACGTAATACACACTGTTCAAGGCTGTGGTCATTTTTGAAAGAAGTCTCTTATGCTCATTTATTTAATCAAAAATACAATAAATTTGTGAATCATTAACAAAGTTTGAAACGCCTGTTTATTCCTATGATGGACAATCAGGACCATTACTCCAGTCATCAGTGTCACATGATTCTTCAGAAATCATTCAAATATGATGATTTGATTCTCAAGAAACATTTGATATTATTATCGTGAGAAAACAGTTCACAGTAAACTCATAGAAAAGCCTATATATGGCTGAAAGTTGCTAGTAATATTGTTTTAGTGTCATCATCATCATCATCACAGTCCTCGATTATTTACAGCTCTGATCTGCAGTTATGGCGCCGGCTGCATCAATAAAATACTCACAATTGATTCTTTAAAGCAATGTCTCAGAATCAATAGTGTTTCTACAGCTGGACATCGATTGTGTTTTTGTGTTTCCATTCACTCTAAAAAATGCTGGGTTGTTTTAACCCAACTTTGGGTCAAATATGGACTAACCCAGCCGTTGGGTTAAATTTTTACATTACATTTTTAACCCAACATTTCGGGTTTGTCCATATTTGACCCAAAATTTGGTTAAAACAACCCAGCATTTTTTAGAGTGTTCCTGTGGATGTTGTCCTTCATTTTACAAATGTTAAGCTAAGATATTTGGAAGCTAAGAGGAGGGGAAGACTGAGAGAGTTTGAATGATTGTAGGTCTGAGCGTTTTGCTGTGGTAAGCACACTGGGCAGAGGGGGCGTGAGGGGGATTGATGGGCACCGGTTTAATGCCAGGCCGTAGAGACACCGCTCTGATCTGTTCTTTCTGGCCGGATATAAAAACCGACTACACCCAGACAGTATATCCAAATCTATCCCGCCTAATTCATCACTGTTTGTTCTGTCTCTTTTACCGGGTACAACCTTAAACCTCATCGGATCACCCACCCAGTGTCCAGGTTTGCACTGACTTTTGGTGGCAATACTAAAGGCCTTTAGATGGGAGATGAAACTGCACCAGGCCACGTCATCCCTGGCCAGCGATCAGTTTTCTGCAGTGGTGGGGGCACCGGATTGCCGCAGTGGAATTTTAATACCCTGCAGGCATCAATCAGTCGGAAAGGAGCTCGGCACATTCCACCTATGTTTGCGTTTCCTGTCGCCCTGCTTGGTCATGTTACAAACTGGTGTGTCCCAAAGAATCCCAATTGGACTAGTGTTAGAAATGGCCAAGAACATATCAGACGTTGACCACAAGCATAAATTATTTTTGGTTGCATCTATAACAGATAACTAGGGCGCCATCTTGCACCCTCTTCCTCTTTTTCCAATGACAAGTTCTTTAGAGAGTTTTTGTACCTAATGTTATGCTTGGATCACTGTTTGAATAATTGAGATAATAAACATTTAATATTGGGCTGGGTAATAAATATCGATTTCTCGTTATTAATCGATTCTCATTTTTACGAACCGATATCGATTGTTAAATCTCAAGAATCGATTAGTCATCCTGTTTCATTTGAATGAATGGATCATTGTATCGCGGCTGCGCGCATCCAAAAAATCACAATAATCTTTGTCCTTTTTTACTATTGATATGAAACAAAGTCTCAAATTTCAGATTACGTCCATTTTCTTTAGAAATTCAAAAACATAAATAGCGTTTTGGCGCTGTGGCGGGAGATCGCTCTGACGCAGCTGAAGAGAAGCAGCAGCGCTGATCTCACTTCCGGGTTAATAAAACCAGTCACAGCGCCAAATAAACATGAATGAGCGTCTGAAAGTGTGTTAAAACTTATCGAAATCCGGATCATGACACATTGATTCACTCAATCAGCGTTTCAACCGTGGAAAGACGTCAGGTAAACAGCTTATCAATGTCATGTATCGTCATATTTACCTCAGAAAACCCACATAAACTCGTTAGTCAGATAGAAAAAATAACTCTAGAGAGGAGCATTTTGATAAATATATACACCATATTACATATGCATTATAATCTTGTTGTTCTTTAATATTTAATGCATATTTGAATAAATCTGGCAAGTTTTTATGACAGCCACCATTTAAATGTTTATATTTAATAATCTTCTTATTATAAAAATAAATAAAAGTGTAATTAATAAAAATAAATAAAAGTGCTCCTACAGTAGTCACATTCAAATCCAGACTCAAAACACATCTGTTTAGCTATGCATTTACTGAATGAGCACTGTGTCACTGTTCGTCCAACTGTTTTTACTGTACTTCATTTTATTCTTGATTCTAAATTGTTTTAATTATTTACTGTATTTTATTTACTGGATTTTATGATTTTTTTATTCTAAACTGTTTTAATTATTCTGATTTCTTTTGATTCTTTTAACTTCTTCCATGTAAAGCACTTTGAATTGCCACTGTGTATGAAATGTGCTATATAAATAAACTTGCCTTGCCTTGCCTAATTTAAGTGTTTGTATAGCTACAAAACAGTTCATTATTACCTTCATATTAGGCTAATGAAGCCTATAGGCTACAACTAGACTCCCATAGTTTACAGCATTAGTTAAGAGATTTGATTTCCTTGAGAAAAATGGCCATTTATTGTAACTGATATCCAAAATAATCAATATTGAATCGAAGCGGAATCGAAATCGAATCGAATTGTGAAATTTGTGTCAATACCCAGCCCTAATTTAATAGCAATGGCGGCCAGTTTTCAAGATTTTCCATATTGAATTTTTGAGTGGCCAATGCCTTTTTTTCCACAATAGTGGCCCTTAGAGAGTATCTGTACCAAATTTCAAGCTTCTATACCAAAGTGAATGATGTTTTTACTAATGTGCTGTACTGAGAGAGCATTTTTTGATAAATGCATTCCTCTGTCCTGTGGAGCCAGAAACCGAGCCAGCGTTAGATCTGCACAAAAAACAGATGGGTACTTTGTGTCAGTTTTCAATGAGATAACAGGAGACAGGTTTTTCAAAAAATGAGAGTGCTAACCTTCCTTTTGGTGACACAATCAGGACTTCCTCGTTCCTTTTCATAAGACTCAATAGATAAATTACTAATTCTTTTGTTCACGTTTTTTCAATCCCTTTACCAAAGCCAGCTGGATTTTTATTTTTTAGGAATTGTTTGAACAAGAAAAGGTCTGCCGATGTCAATGCCTTTTCTCGTCCGAGAATAAAAACGGCACAGTGGATATCTTTCCCTTATTCCGAGAGTGAAGATCCGTGATTGATGCGTCTACAGGAGTCTAGATAACGGTCCCCGCTAAATTTAGCCATGAAACGACTGGGACTGTAATTGAAAACGTAAGAGGGATCTTGCACTTTTTTTTTTAAATCAGGATCCAATCTCTGATCACCCTTTGAGATTAAAGTGTACCTAATGATAAAAATAACCAAGGATTGACCCGGACATGTCCTGTACTTTTGCCTTGAGTTTTACAGCCCGACAAGCAAACCCATATTTTATATAATCTTGGTGATATTTTTGATGCATGTTTCTCTGAAATCAGTCATGTAGAGACACGGCAAACCAACAAAGAACCGATTGATGTATAACAAATCCCACTTGTGATGAGAAACCCATAAATGATCCAGTCCTGAAATGCAAGGATGTTTCGCTTTCGTTTTATCCCAGTTTTTGGACCTACAAGGCCTCAGATTAGAAGTCAAGTCCATCCAGATTCATTTCCCCTGGAGAACGGTCTGGAAGCTTCTGTGGGTGTTTTGCGTGGATAACAGGATTTGCCCCAGTTTCATAAGAATGGCATCATCAGCGCTGGCCTGTGATCACAGCACAGTGTTGGACAGAATGCAGTGTGAATCTCTCCGACTCCTGGTGACGGCACTGGTGACATATTTCTGAGAGTGTCCCAGAAACACATCAACTTCATGGTACTGCAGTTGAGCTCAGATAAGGGTTAAATGATTGGGCTTTTATTCACTCTCAGAAAAAAAGGTACAAAAGCTGTCACTGGGGCTGTACCTCTTCAAAAGGTACACTTTTGTACCCAAAGGGTGCATATTGGTACCTTAGTGGTACATATTAGCACCTACAATGTACATACTAGCACCTAAAATGTACATATTAGGACCTAAAATGGAAATATTAGCTCCTAAAATGTACATATTAGTACCTAAATGGACATATTAGCACCTGAAATGAACATATTACCTACAATTTACATATTAGTACCTAAATGTACATATTAGCTCCTAAAATGGACAAAAGTTTGCCTTTTGAAAAGGTACAGCCCCAGTGACAGCTTTTGTACCTTTTTTTCTGAGAGTGTTGGTGTATTTCATAGTGATGCAACAACTTCTGCAACAACTACTGTATATCTTATGATACAGTTCAAATGATCTTGATCTGAAGCTCTGAGGATTGTGAGGTTTAGGGCAGCACACGTCCTGTACTGTAAGCGAAGGGGTTTTCCACACAGCCTTGATGAATAGTCTTGGTTGGCAGACGTACAAAGAGTATGTCCTGTTTCCCACCTGTTTCTCTCTCATTCACCATCTCTGTCTCTCTTTCTCTTTCCATTCACACATGACACATTTATTTTCATTTTCACTCTTTTTTTAGTGCTTTTCCAGGCCCAGCTCTTCCTCACAGCTATGCTTTTTGTGTTAATGTATACCATGTATATCCATGTGTCTGTCAGGAGTCGGGAGGAAATGTCACTCACAGATTCCCCGTGCACACTCGACTCCAAGGCAGTGTCATAGCTGATTTGACTTTCAGTTGTTGCAGGCATAACCTCGGTGTATCTCAATGTCGTGTTCGTTTTCCTTGTGGTTACTGGTCAGAGAGTTTTCAAGCACATGACCCAGCGACGTTTAGTGTGTTATGTGAGAGATGTCATATTATCTAAAAAGGGAAACTTCCCACGCACAGGAACGAAGCTCTGTCATCATTTACTCCCCCTCATGTCATTCCCCGTGAACAAAGAAGTGCACTTAATTGTATTGAATGTGCACTTGTAGTGTACAGTACTTTTCCATAGGCTGCTGGAGTTTATAAATAAGAATTTGATTCTTGCATGTCGTGTTCATCATGATGCACATAAATCCAATCGCCAGAATCATTTTTGATCGCATTAATTTAATTGCAATCAACATGATGCAATTAAGTGTCCGGAAACATTATCAGGGCTGGGCAACACTTAATCGCATCCAAAATAAAAGTTTGTGTCCACGTGATATATGTGTGCGTAGTGTGTACACTGTAAAATATATTTTCAAGATTTGTTATCACAACATATTTTCTTTTGTCAAATCAACTTTATAATAATTTATTTAGTGGAGATAACTTATTATTTTGAGTTTCTGATGATTAAATTAATCTCACTTTTTCCCCCAAATTTTTTTTAAATAAAATTACGAAAAATTAAAAAAGTTAAAAAATTAAACTCACTTTTTCCAGTTTAATCAACTTAAAATTTTAAGGCAACCCAGGTTACTTGCTTTTTTAAGTTAAACAATATTTTTTAAAGTGCACACATATACATGCAAAGAAAAAAAGTTGTGATTACTACAGTAATCACAACATTTTTTTCTTTTGTCAAATCAACTTAAATAATTTACTTAGTTCAGATAACGTATGATTTTGAGTTTCTGATGATTAAATCAATCTCCTTCATTGTATTAACTCACTTTTTCCACTTCAATCAACTTAAAATTTTAAGGCAACCAGGTTACTTACTTTTTTAAGTTAAACCAACAATATTTTTTTACAGTGTATAATTATTTTGTATATATAAACACACACATGTGCATGTATTTATTAGGGCTGTCAAAATGATTAATCGCATCCAAAATAAAAGTTTGTGTTTACATAATATTTGTGGGGGTACTGTGTATAATTATTATATATAATATATATAAATACACACACATACTTGTATATATTTAAGAAATATTTTCATGTATATTCTGTATATAGATTTATATATAATTGATATTATATATAAATATTTTATATATAAATAATATTTTTTTCTTAAATATACATGCATGTGTGTTTTTAATATATATATATATATATATATATATATATATATATATATAAAAAATAATTATACACAGTGCACCCACATATATTATGTAAACACAAACTTTTATTTTGGACGTGATTAATCGTTTTGACAGCCCTAGTATATATTCAATAAATATTTGCATGTATATACTTTATTTATATATAATTAATATTGTGTATAAATAAATATTTGATATATTAAGAACAATTTTTTTTCCTAAAAAAAAAATCGCTTTAAAAGGCATTGAAGTTAGTTGGCAAACATCTCAGTGGTTTAGCATTGACTTTATTAGTGTACTCGTTGATATATATATACTTACAGTGCTCTAATCTTGGCACAACTCTCTCTTAATCCATCTGAGCTCGAGGAAGCTTTGCACGCTTCCAGAATTAGCGAGAGGTCCTTAGGAAGCACGGTGGCAATTTTTGGGACAAAACTCCCATTGCTTATAGTGAAACAAATCTGTGTCAAGCCCTAGTAGAAGCAGTCTAGCATCAGCGATCATCCTTGGCTCTTTATTAACACGGATCCCTTATATATTCAGAAGAAAGACTGTTTTCACCACCGCAATCCATATGCATCGCATCCTGTTTTTCCTAATAGCTGGGTAGTACACATGGGCTGTTAGCACTAGCCAAGTCATCTGTGGCTTCAACATGTTGTTTCTCCCTCTGACAGATGGCTAGTCAATATTCAGTGTGAAATGGTGGTACAAATGGTGTTTGTTTGCCATTTGGGCTGTGCGGTTTCCATTGCTGACGCCGGTGAGATCCATAGAGGACTAGTGGATATGCTTTTACTCAATACTACAGGACAGGTCTTCCTCCATTTTGAGTTTCACTTCACAAATCTAGTAAAGATTGGTTGCACCAGAATTTTCTGTATAGGCACAATACTTTTTTAACTTTTCAAGGTAAATTAGCTCTTTTTTGGTTGGCTAACCTCTGAAAAGTTCACATTGTTCACATCAGTATGACCAACTTTCTGAATAGGCTCTGATATGCTTTTAAATGTTGATATTACAGTATGTCTACAGCATCCCTTACAGGGATGGAAATTAACTTTTTTGTCCACCGGCCACTATGGCTGGTGGATTTCAAAATCTACCAGCCACTCAATGTTTTTACCAGCCACTTTCTCGTTTTTTCTCGCTTTTCTTGACAATGCGTAACTGCATGTGAAAATTAATACTACAAGATCTACAATACTACTTAACCAGTTTATTTAATCTCAAGTCTCAATGAAATACTGACATTTTCTCTATTTCTCTTGCTCTTCCTCTCCTGTTCCCCTCCTCTGCTCTTCCATCTTCAAAAGACTTCCATGTTTTTATTTTTTTATTTTTATAAAACACCATTTACCCACACTAAATAAAAACACGTTTAAATAGGTAATTTTCTTTTCTGATATAGCCTACTCCAGTTCTTGTTAAAACACACTAGATATGAAAAATCTGTGCATTTTGGGCACTTTTTGTGTGAAATCATGTTTATTTTTGTGTCCATCTGTGTGCTTTTAAGCATGAACAGTGATGTGGCCCATTATCTGTTCACCGATGCCGACAGTGACGCATTTCAGGCGGCTTTTTATTTATCATCTTCATAAATATATCTAGTAGTAAAGCTATTGCTAATGCAAGGACTAGGAATCAAAGAATTCTTTGCTAATACTTCCTCATCATCGTGGAGAGCGCAGTTCGCACCGCTTTCTCCTTTCCACAAGCGCGTGCTCTTCCGTGGCGTCTGTCGTTGCTATGCAACAATGAACTTGCGCGCCTCTAACGAGCGCGCCGCGTCGCTTTTATGAGTAGATGCGGAAATAGCGCGCGGGTATGTTCACGCGGCTGGCGCTTTATGTTTACCACACAAGTGAGCTTTTCTTCCTTTATCAAGCCTCGACGGAAGAAACGCGCGGGTGTTGAAGGTGTGCCTCCTCTTAAAGTGTCCGCCGTCCGGGTGAAACAGTATGCTATTTTTATTCACCCGCCACGGTGGCTGGTAGGTGAAGTTAGTTTACCCGCCACAACTCAAAATCACCCGCATTTGGCTGGTGGCGGGTGCTAATTTCCATCCCTGATCCCTTAGCAAGAATTGCTTTCCAATAAAACATAATGAATGGCGACTGTAGAACGCAAAAAAAGCAATGATCTAGTAAATGTAAATGTATTATTTTTGTACTGTAATTATGTATGTATTGCTATGTGAAAAGCCCATCTGGGGACGGACATTGCAAATTAGCTTTGGCTATAAATGTTGTAGTGTGGCGCATGTTGATTGTTCCCACTTGTCCCTATCAAATAAAAAAAAAAAAAAAAAGCCCAATCCCGGACATTTTGGGCGATCTGGAAACACATGTTCGGGCAGAAAATTAGCCTAGACTTGTTGTTTAACGACTGCGCTCTGTTAGCGGTGGGCGTGGCCTCCTAGGGCGGTGGGCGTGGCCTCCTTGTTGTCTGTCATCCACATAAGCCAAAAATACATTTTCTGCCTTTTCTCAGCCTAGAAAGCTCCAAATTCACATTTCTTCTACATTAATGACCCATTTTAAGTACACGTTCATCTTTCCAGAGGTGAAGTATCCCTTTAAGTGCGATCTGAATGTAATGTTTCAGACACTTAATTGTAATTAAATAATTTATCGTATTTTAAATGCTATTAGCTGAATTGTAGTGACTTTTTTTACCCACTTAAGTAGGACTTAAGTGCATATTTAGTGCATGTAATTACTTCTGTGTATTGCTGAATGTAGTGACAAGCATTTATAGTTAACTATACTTTATTGACACTAGAGCCAGACCGATATATTATCGGCCGATATTAGGCATTTTCCAAAATATCGGTATCGGCAGTCATAATGGCCGAAAAATGAATATTTAAAAAATAAAATAAAAACGGACGAAACACGCTTCAATCATCTCTCCTTGGCCTGTTATATTGAAAATGTATGTTTTACAATTTGCATTATGATGTTATCTATTGCTAAATTATGGCTCATCATAGACTAGCTAACCACAAAGCTAGCTAACGCCACTATCATCAGTGGAAGACCGCTAACGTTAACATTAATGAGCTTGGAAACCACAATGAACTTTTTCTGCCTAAATAAAGTAATGATTACTGTATTTATAACTAGCATATCTCTAGTTACAGTCCCTGCATTGTAAAATGTAAGTTATACTTGCGAGGAGTGAACATTTAGACATAGAGAAAAAGTATCAAACATATCTTGTGCAGAAAAGTTAGCTTTTCTAACTAATAAAAAAAATATATTTAATAAAATAATATATTTATTTTATTAAAAATATTTAATATATAAATATTTAATGAAAAAAAAAACATATCGGCCGATATATCGGAAAATCAAATTTTAAAACACAAAAATTTGTATTGGTATCGGCCTTCAAAATCCTTTATCGGTCGGGCTCTAGTTGGCACTCATAAATAAAAGCCTAAATTAAATCTGTTCTTCATAAGTCTCTTCAGAAAGTGTGGACTAAACCACTTTTTATAATCTCTTCATGAACTTTTTGAAGCGGTCAATGGAGGGACAGAAAGCTCTCAGATTTCATCAAAATGATCTTCATTTGTGTTTCAGATGAACAAAAGTCTTATGGGTTTGGAAGGACACAAGGGTTAGTAATCTAGTTACTAACTAGATTATAAGGGTTAGTTATCTAATTAATGACAGAGTTTTCATCTAACTAACCCCTAAAGGATTTCTCTTGGCTATTTCCTGTCATCTTCTAAGGGAAATACCACATTGGGTGAGAAACGGATAGTCACCCACGGTCTTGTGTTTAGAGATGAATCATGTTTTTGTGTGATTTTAATCATATTATCATGGTCACAAGGAGGTAGATATGATTCAGTCAATAACTGTAGACCTCCAGCACTCAACAATTTGCTCAATCATTCATTGATATTTGCATGCTCGGATTTTACGAGGCCCTTAATTTGTGGGCCACACAACACCAAAGCAACACGGCCAGCCAATCTAAGAGCTTTATGATGTGTGACTTCATCAAACCTCCTGTGGGGATTGTTCACCGAGGTGATTGTAAAACGTTAATGTAGTTAGTAGACAGATGTGCTCAGAGTCGGCAGTGGGTCGACTGGAGCTGTTCTGGATGGTTCTTTGTTGTTCCCGTTCCACCTCTTTGTTTCCCAGTGATGTTTCTTTGTGATGACCCCTGCTGATGTGGTATCAGCCCACTCACTAGTGGACATCTGGACAGGCACTGTCCGCACAGATGGTCCTTTCAGAGCGACGAGTGAAAGGATCGCAGGCTCAACTGATGAAAGCTCAACTCTTGCCATTGATCCTGTCATTTACACTAAAGAAAGGTTTCTTTTGGACCAGTATTTTTGTAGTGTTTCTAGGGCTGTCAAACGATTAATAAAAGTTTGTGTTTACATAATATATGTGGGTGCACTGTGTATAATTATTTCATATATATAAATACACACACATGCTTGTATATATTTAAGAAATATTTTCATGTTTACACTGTATATAGATTTATATATAATTTATATTATATATAAATATCAATATTTTATATATAAATAATATTTTTTTTCTTAAATATTCATGCACGTGTGTGTATTTATATATATATATATATATAGAAAATAATTATGCACAGTGCACCCACGTATATTAAGTAAACACAAACTTTTATTTTGGATGCGATTAATCGTTTGACAGCCCTAATTGTTTCCCAGTTGAAATATTCAAGCATTTTGAAAACACAATATATTTACTTGAGAAGACAAATTAAATATTTTGAAGTAAACCTAATGTTAATTTAGGGCTGTAAAACGATAAATCACGATTAATCACGTCCAAAATAAAAGTTTGTGTTTACATAATGTATGTGTGTGCACTGTGTATAATTATTTCATATATGTATAAATACACACACATATGCATGTATATTTTTAAGAAAAATGTGTTATTAATATATCAAATATTATATTTATGTATAATATTAATTTTGCATAAATATATATAAAGTATATACATGCAAATATTCCTTAAATATATACATGCATGTGTGTGTTTTTATATATACAAAATAATTATACACACTACACACACTCATATATTATATAAACCCAAACCTTTATTTTGCATGCGATTAATCGTTTCACAGCCCTACTAAATAATATAAAATTGCATTAATTATTCTTGAACTGACCAAAGTATTTAAAGGGGGATGTTAAAGCCATATAGAAATGTTTTAGTTTATACAGTATTTAAATGACTACTTATTAGTAATAAAATATGTAAATGTATTTGTAGTATACTTTGCAAAAAAAATAAATAAAATAAAAGTATTTCAAATACATTTTTGGTATATTTATTTGTATGTATATTTATCATTACACTTGGGTGAGCATGACTGTAAATAAAGTCCTTTTCTGTGTTAAATCTGCTTTCAGGGTTATATCGGGATCATTGCACCTCACGATTGCCTCTTTACACCTCAGCCAGGTGTTGTTGTCTCTTCACCTTTAGACGGGTAATCCTGGTTATTTAGAGCGCAGCCTGAGTTTGTTTTTTAGTATTTCGTTGCTTTGCTGTTGAAAATGTTTTATCAAGCATTGAAGTGCTGGCCGTACGGTGTGTGTGAAAGGTCCAGATGGCCTGGTTAGTGCAAAAGTCCTGTAGACTGCATGCTTCATAATACTGTAACCTGCGTTATTCGTTTTTCTTTATTTAAATAGTGTTTTTCTATATTTAAGTTATTTGTTTTTTATTATTATCATTTTTATTTATTTAAATTTTGTTTTTATGTTTTATTTATTTACATTTCGTTTTTATTATTAATTTAAATTTTGTTTTTTAATTTAAATTTCGTTTTTATTAATACAAGTGAGTTTAGGCATCACAGTATTGTATGCAGTATGCACAAGCATAAAATGTACATATTTTTAATTTGCTATTTCGCTATTAATCATGTTTTTATATTAAATTCTGCAATTCCATAAAAAATAAGAAATGTTGATTTTGATTTCATGGTGACTTTAATGAGATATCCAGGGGTTTGTATCTCCTTCATGCCGTATATACACACCCACTGAAACAACCAAACCGAAACAAAGCAATGTCCACTTTAGATTAATTAACAGAGACACACAACTACTGAAAGAACGGCTGCCCATGTTGAGCATTGTTGAGGATTTAGCATTTGCTGAATGTGTCGTGCGGTGGAGTCCTGCAGGTGTGTGATTGATTGGGAACCTGTTTTTATTTTATTTTATTATTTTTTAAGTGGAACTGGAGTAGCAACAAGCAAACCCTGTGATTGTGTGTGTGTGTGTGTGTGTGTAAGGGTCAGTGCTTCAGTTTGACCGTTCTGATTTAACGAGAGAGATGATCGGCACCCAGCTGGTGTTAAAGTGGTTTGAACTTTGAATCAAAGATGAAAATGATGTGATCTTATTTTATTTAGTCGTAAAACAAAATGTGATCACAACTGTGATTTTATAAAGTTTTCCCAACCTTTCATGCTTAAATGTCAACCAGCCGTTAGGTTCCAGTGGCTGTTTGCACTCGATACGTTTCAGTTCGACTCTCTTTGCGTCGGCACAATAAATGGACACACTGGCATTTGGAGTCCAGCACAGACGTTCAGTGGTCATGCTTTCACATGCACTTCTTGGCTAAATGTCACTCTGCAAGAGCTCGTCTTTGGAGCTCTCGCTAGCCATATGGAGCCGGCCGAGGCTCGTTCACTCACGCCTTCTTCCTCCTAGAGGAGAACACAGCGTTTCTGTGAGCTGCCACCTCCTCCTGATGCTGGAGGAGAACACAAGAGGACAACAGCTCCGCTTCTTCTGGAGATATTATAAACCTGTTGCTCTTGTCTTCAAATGTTCTGGGGTTCTGTCTTAAAGGGATAGTTCCTTCAAAAATGATTTCATTATTTACTCCTCTTCGATGTTCCAAGAAATGGTTCTATTTAGAACCAGAAATGGTTCCATCCCCCGCTTCATATATGGAACTCTAAAAAGGGTTTTATATAGAACCATTTTTTTTTTTGGTAAAAGGTTCTATTGGCCAAGTGCGGAACCCCAGGGTTCTATATAGAACCCAGAGGAACCCTTTTTTTAAGAGTGTATAGAACCTTCAGGGGTTCCAAATACGCGCTGATAGATAGAACCTTTTCTTCTAAGAGTGTGGCTGATATTATGCATGCTTATTCCCCTTATTTTAACATTTAATGACCTTTGTCGTCAATTCAGGTTACCCAACGCTCACTCAAAGTTAAAAACATTAATAAACAGTGTTTCCCCCATAGATATGTATATAAAGGCTAGACGTGTCGTCAGCGCTGCTGGCCAATGGAGGTCGTCGTCTGCACCTGGCGGCCATCTTGTCACAGGCAGCTCGCTCACTCGTAACATTGTGTTAATGGTACATGTACTATTTAAATAACCATAACTTGCTCAATTTTCCACCGATTTTCAAACGGTTTGGTTTGTTATAAACGTCAGAGATGTAGCTATGACACTGCATACTTATGAATAAAAAGTGTATAAATAAATAATCATCCAGATAATTATAGCCACATTAATAACGTTTGTAAGAAACCAAACCGTTTGTAAATCCGTCAAGATTTCAACGAGATAAGAGTATTTGTGTTCGTGCTGACCACTCATCTTACATCAGCTTGCCTGTGACAAGATGGCCGCCAGTGATGACGATAGAAACTCCGCCGTAGTACATCTAGCCTTTATATACATATCTATGGTTTCCCCTACCATTGGCGCCCCCCCCCCCCCCCTAAAATGCTGACGAAATCCAGTCATAAAAAAGTATTATTTTCGAGGAATTAATAGAAAGCGGTTCAGTACACTTGAAATAAAAATCACGATATAGACTAGTGTGTGTTAATATTAAACCACAAATAAATACGAATCCTGTTCGTATGTTCCGTGTGACTGAATAGTGCAGCCCAGAGCCGTTAAATATGAATATGTTTTTCAACGGCTCTGGTGCAGCCGACGCGCAGTTTTATTTACCACACACACACACACACTGAAGACACACGCGTGACGCTTGCGCTGTTTTTTTGCCTATATGAAGACAGAAATGATTAAACTTCCTCTCCAGGCTTTAGATCCACTCTGAAAGTCACTTCGTGATCATTTAACCGCTTCATTTGTGAAACTATCATCATGACGATCATGGCAAACACACAGAAACTCCAAAGGGCTTCACGGTAACCCGTCAAAATAAAAGTTCGGTTTCACTTGACAGAAATATATTACTGTTGTACAGTAGAAATAGGAAATGTCCAGATGTAATAATACATTAACACTAAATACGAATAAATTATGAATTTTTTTTAAACAAAACTGAATTTAAGGAATAATCCATGTTTTAATTTTAACAGTAAAGCTCATTCATATTTGACAAAAAGTTTATGATAAAATTAGTGTTTTATGGCTTGATTTTATTACCAGCAAAAACACAGAATTAGTGTGAATTTTTTTTAATATATCTATATATTTAAAAAAAAATAATAATACATTATTTGAATTATTATACATTATTTTTGATGTCTAATAATAATAATAATAAAAATTACATACCCGTTCCGCTACAGTAGCAGGTAGTGTGGTGTACGTTTATCCAAATGATCACTGCGACAGGTCAATGTATATATGACACCTTGGGATGAGAATGGGCTGGACGTTCATAAAAGTTGTCTTTGTTAGTGAAGATTATCATGGCAAACAGCAAGTTGTCTAGGGAACCACTGTGATGCCGACTTCTGGGATGCCTACAATAATACGTCATCACCGCAGCGCTCTATTTGCAGAGAGTTTTTTGTACCTGTGCTTGGCAACACTGATGTGAGCAGGTTCTCCCGCTGAAGGGTTTAATTGCGTGTGCATGAGAGCAGGTGCCGCCGCTCTACACTTCAATAAGGGACACGTCAGAGCAGCTTGACTTCACCCACTAAATGACAACATGGATGACAACTGGAACCAGTATCCCATGTGGGTGTGAAGCCTCCGTCATCCAGGTGCGCAGAATCTGTCGTGCGTATGATCTTCAGGCAGATGTGACTCTATATTTAGCGTCCTGCTAAAGTGTTGTTGAATTATCCTACTTTTTTTTAATGCCACCAAGCTAAGTGGACTCTTTGGTTCAGTTGCTTTTAAAGAGATATTCCACCCAAAAATGACAATTCTCTCATCATTTACTCTCCCCTGTGTCATCCAAGATGTCCATGTCTTTCTTTCTTCAGTCGAAAAGAAATGAAGGTTTTTGATGAAAACATTCCAGGATTTTCTCCATATAATGGACTTCAATGGGGACCAAACGGTTCAAGGTCCAAATGAGAGTTTCAGTGCAAACTGTTCAAAGGGCTTTAAACGATTCCAGACGATGAATAAGGGTCTTATCAAGCGAAACGATCGCTCGTTTAATAAATAAATAACAAAGTTTAAGTTTTATAAGCTCAAACGCTCAAAATGAAAATGAAAATCAAAATGAACGAATCTTTTTCTGAGCCATTTGGTTCATTCAACGAACGAAATGAACGAATTGACTCGGAAACGCACATCACAGAACAGAGCAAGGCGAGCATGTGAGCTTTTAAAACTTAAAGTTATTAAAAAAGTTACAAATATCATAATTTTTAGCTTCAAAAGACTTTGATTCATCAAGTGGGGTTGCGAGGATAACTGTCGTGTTGGTTTTTGAAGCGTAATCTTCAAGGGTACCATCCACATGCATTATATGCAGATCTATCATTTTGAGTCTGAAGAAAGTCAGTCACACATCTGGAATGGTATGAGGGTGAGCGAATGATGAGAGAATTAATGTTTTTGGGTGGAGTTTCCCTTTAAATGAACATCAGAAGCAAGATCTTATTGAACCATAGTTTGAGAAATAAACTAAAGTTGCAGTAATCATTCTAATTCTATCGCGACAATGACACAGTAACAATATTGTTGGAATTACTTGCTAGAAAGTTACCGATGAACCCTAAAATCTTTGACAGCCAATCAGAATCCACGATTTTTAAAAAGCTTGAGCATTTAAAGTGGCAGACGACACAACTGCTTATAATAAACAGAATGTTATTTTCATTCTTGGGATGAACCGCCTGAAATCTTTCTTTAAAACATCAATTGTCTGTCGAAAGCTATCCGAGAGAAACTATTGCCTGAAGGGAAAGCAAAAGGTTAATGCGACGGGCCGGATTGTAGGGCACTGAGCTCTCTGGTATTCTTCTGCTTGAGATAAATAACACTGGTATTATTCATCACGCCGAGCACTTCAGCTCAAGGAGCTAACTGTCTCCCCCAAGACCAGCTGGGGTTATAATGCATGTCTGAAAAGATTCGAGTGTCCTAATCAGAAATAACCATTAGCAAGATGTGTTCTTGTCTCTTGTGACTCGAGTGAGGAGAAAAAACTCAAAATGGATCTAATCTGCTGTTAGCATTAGTGTCGACGCATCATCAGCAGGCATAAAATGGGCGACATGGAAAGTGACTATGACCTCAGTAACCACAGAACTGCTTGTGCAGTGACATCATGACCACATGACTCAGGCTGAAACTGAGCATGCAATTAGAGAATTTCACTTACTGTTAACCTTCCAATGCAGAGACAACTGGCCGTTCCCTCGTGTGTAATAATAATACAGTATAAAATGTGTTTTGGATATTTCTCCAGGCTTTGTTTGGTTGTTGGGGATTGGAACAGGAACAGTGTGTAACTTCCGGGAATAGTTTTAGCACAATTTGCAAAGGACTGCATGCCGTTGAGTTTTCTGAATAATATTTGAAAGAGATGATTTTTTTTAACCCCTTAAAAAATAGCTGTGCACCCCCTTTTTTGAGAATAGGGGTTAAAATGCACTATTCACACTTAAATGGTTCCAATTCAAGAATGCTTTGGAATATATATACCCAAGTTTGGTCTTGTTTTAAAGAAAACACTCAGCAGATTATCGCTGAAGTGAACACACTTCAAAAAATGAAAGTATGAAAAAGTTATGGAAGTTTAAATTGACAGTAAATCAAATATTCTGTACTCTATATTTTTTATTTTATATAAAATATATATTTTTTACTCTAAAATTACTATAAAATCAAAGCCATAAATCTATCCAAGTTGTGTTCCAAATTTGAAGTTGATATCACAAAAATTGAAGTCCCCATGAGATTTTGTTTAGGCGTAGTACCAAAAATAGCCACCGGGTGCCATTGAATTGCATTGAATTTAGTTGTATACATTCTGTCTTAACAAATTAATACATTTCTGTCCAAATATCAATTCTGTCACAAAATTTGGAAGCTTGAGACTCAGACCTTTCTGACAATATGTGTTTTGTCAAGATTAGAAAAGGTTTTGATCATAAATTATGAAATATAATGATGCCCAAAAGGGGAGGAGCCTGATAAAATAAGTACTGTTTCTATGGTAACGCAACGTTCAATTATAAAACAGTTTTCACAGGATGAGTTTATAAGCTTTCAAATGATACCTAATTTATGATAACTACTAAAATGTGTAATATAGTAAGGCGATAGAAAAATATTATATTTTAGAGGATAATTTATATATATTGTTATTTTTAGAGGATAATATTCTAATATAATTTTTTATTTTTTATTGAAAAATACAAGATTATGTTTTATTATGAACTTTTAGCATGAAAACAGAAGTTTCAATGATTAAAAGTGGGTGCATCGACTTGTGATAAACGTCAGACCTCCTGTTAAGATGCAGATTTTTTGAGGTGCACTCTGGTCATAAATTCATCAATTACTCTTCCTGCATAATTTGTAAGACAAGACACAGATAGAATATCTATTTAGATTATCTATTTCCTGCTATGGAAGTCAATGGGGTCCATCAACTGTCGTACAGGTTTAAGCAAATGACTGATTTTATTTTTAAGTGAACCGTTCCTTTAAAATACTTTTTTAATTTTAATTTAAAGTAATTATTAATTTACATATAAAGATGCACTTAATCCAATTTATGTCCATTTTTTATATGAAATGCTCTTATTAGAACTTAAGAATATTTAAAAAATAATAATAATTTCCATTAAGTACTCTTTTTAGAAGTAAAGTGTAGTTCTTTTTCACAAAGGGACCGCTGTTAATCCTAAAAATTCAGTTTGGAAGTACGCCCCAGAAATTAAATCTCATAAATGAATCAATCTCTTACGTCACGGCAGCAAAGACCGTGTCAATTCATGTAATGGGATGAAACGGGCTACGAGTTCTTGGAAACAGGACATTGCTTTTTGTGGCCTTGCGTGGACGGACGTGTTTTAGTGTCTTGAAACTTGATTATCCAAGGGGAATTGCACAATTATTTCATATGAAGCCTTGCCCAATGCCCAGCCATTGTAAGGTGAAGCTGGCCTTTTCCAGAGCGAACGAGAAGTCTTGGATTAGTTCTGACGGCCTTCTTGGCAACAGCCTGAAGACAAGCACGTCAGCTTGGTTTTGTTTGCCGATTCGGTCCCCGAATCTTGTTTACAGCTGACCATCTGCTGTTGGTTAGGCCGGGACACATCCTGGACATTTCAGCCGTCAGTTTCGGTTCTGACACTGAAAGGGAGAACGGTCACGCTGTCTCCAGAGCAACAGGAAGCAGAGGGAAGAAACACTCGAGGTGAACGGCTAAAGGAAAATTACTGGCAGATTAAACTGAGAGGGTAAATCATACTAAGGACATGAAATGTGGGGTTGCAACATTAGCAAAAGTCTAAATATATGACTCTCAATGCCAAAATTAATTTGCTCCTGCATGCACTTCTGTTTACACCTGGTATTAACTACGCTATCTCACGACCAATTTGTACGAATTTGACGAATGATTAAAAAGTATCTAATTCGCAAAACCTCACTCGTACAAATTAGAGCCCGACCGATAAAGGATTTTGAAGACCGATACAAATATTTTTACATATTTTACAAAAAGATATTTTTACAAAAAGTTAAAAATATCGGCCGATATATCAGATTTTAAAACCCACAAATATTTGTATCGGCCTTCAAAACCCTTTATCGGTCGGGCTCTGGGGTTTTATTACCTCAGATATGATTCTTATGAAAGAAATAATTTCGGTGAATCTGCTTGTGATCTGGAATGACGCTAACTTCCCTTAGACAAACGGGCAGCTGTACCCCGAGGATGGAATTAACTTGCGCTTTAATCACTTTCTTTGTGTTTCCGTCCATGTGGCAGTCGCACAACTCGTTTAAATGAATCGTGGGACGCTCTTTTATGCAGACGAGCGGCCTCATTTAAATGACAATGCCAGTTTGTCAGCTGTGATTGGATGCAGTGGAAGTTACGCCTAAATTATCCCGGACTCGCAATTAGACTTGGCATCGAGCGACTGACATCTTTCTTAAGTCAGATTAAAGTGCATTTTCTATTTCAG
The DNA here is from genome assembly GCA_038021265.1 of Cyprinella venusta. Classification (NCBI taxonomy): domain Eukaryota; kingdom Metazoa; phylum Chordata; class Actinopteri; order Cypriniformes; family Leuciscidae; genus Cyprinella; species Cyprinella venusta. The sequence goes on along the minus strand of CM075880.1, from coordinate 168,687 downwards.
ATCTTTCTGTGGTTCTGTTTTTATACTTTTCCTGGACTCCAAGAATAGACTTTCATCTCTCTCTTTGGATAACTCTACATAAGGCCCTTGACATGAATGATTTCAAGCGGTTTTTTTCTATTTCCAATCTATGCAATTTTCCTGTAAAATGGTCCGTTTGAAGAGGCGTGGGTTCCCTAATTATAGAAACTGTTGAGGAATAGTTTTCTTTAGTTATCACTCATGCATTAGCTGAATGAAACGGATGCATGAAACATCTCGGCTGTTAAAAGAGTAACACACTGTTTATGTGTGCACAGTGTGTGTGTAGTGTCTTGAGCTTGAGTAAGCATTAAGTGCTGGAGAGTGTGTTTATGTCTGACGGAGTTTGAGTCAGAGATGGGATGTGACCTGATCTCCATGAGGACCCCGTGACCCCGTTTCTGCATTAATGCATCTCTGTATGCTGTTATTTCTGTGTGAGCTAAGGTGTTTAAAGTTGACATTTTTTACATTTTACTTCTGTATCGTGAGGGATGAGAGGAAAAGTCAAGTAAGAGGCGGGACAACTTTTTTTTGCAATAATGTGCACCGATGATGAATCATGTACTGTAAGATCAGGAAGATGTACTGCAAAAATAAATAGACTCAGTTAAGGCTGCGTAATATTGGGAGGAGTGTGAAGAACTTTTTAATAATCTAATGGAAAGTTTACATGAATGTTAAAGGCTCATGCCACAATAGATGCCAAAAACCAATCTTTATTTTTCAGTGTCAATGTCTGGATGTGTGTTATGTGTGTGTGGGTGTGTGAGTTCCACATCATCATTGTGTCAGATGTCCAGTATTATTATTATAGCTTCACAGTCACTGGAATCTGTGGAAGCTTATTTCCTCCACAGAATGAGAAATATAAAAGGTAATTGACTTTTTATCTCCCAATTCTGACTTTTTTTCTCACAATTGCGTGATATAAGTTATAAAGACAGAATTACGTGATATAATGGCGCAATTGTGTTTTAAAGTCAGAAAACTCACAATTGTGATAGATTGCGTGTTTATATCACGCAATTCTGACTTTATATCTTGCAATTCTGACTTTATATCTCGCAATTCTGACTTTATATATCGCAATTCTGACTTTATATCTCGCAATTCTGACTTTATATCGCAATTCTGACTTTATATCTCGCAATTCTGACTTTATATCTCGCAATTCTGACTTTATATCACACAATTCTGACTTTATATCTTGCAATTCTGACTTTATATCTCGCAATTCTGACTTTATATCACACAATTCTGACTTTATATCTTGCAATTCTGACTTTATAACACACAATTCTGACTTTATATCTCGCAATTCTGACTTTATAACACGCAATTCTGACTTTATAACACACAATTCTGACTTTATATCTCGCAATTCTGACTTTATAACACGCAATTCTGACTTTATATCTCGCAATTCTGACTTTATATCTCGCAATTCTGAGACAAACTTCAGAATTGCGAAATGTAAATTCAAATTAATGTTATTTTCTGTGTTAGAAACGAGATTTCCTGGAGTGGCTGAGATCTTTTTCTCCCATTTCCCCCAGTTTGGCATCCCCATCTCCGAGTCCCATCTCTACCTTCTAATCTAACCTATTACTCTGAAACTCAAAAACGGAAAACCTTGTGGAGCCCGTGTAATCACTGCAATTATCGCACTGAAGTGGTAATGAAAGCAGATAGCTCAGCAGGTGGCTTCTATTTCCTCTGAGTTTGCCCAATCTATTGATACCATGGTCATTCCCTCATGGAGTCCAGGGTCTTGCTGTCCCCATGACTATATAAGGGTATTTTCCCAGCTTCTCGACCTCCTCCCAGTGCTAACACACCGCCACATACTCCCATCACATTCCCAGACTGGAGACATAGTTTCGGGTATTCCCACCCCTTCTCAGCCGCTCTAGTTTTACAGAACGATGACTAAACAAGCCGAGGGAATGATGTCACCATGTTCTAGCTGCGGGTCAAAGGTCGGCATAACTCAGATGCCCCTCCTCGTCACAAACAATTAAGTTCACTGTGTCCTATTCGGGCCTGTAGAGCGGTTGATCTGTTTGCCAGTGTAGAGTCATGTTGCTCCGATTCCTTCTTCAGCCACTGCTCCTGATTACAGGATTTTCCAGAGATGTGCTTCTGATTCATATGCCTCATAGACAGTCTTACCAATTCAAGTTCTTTTTTGGCATGTCTCTGAAACGGGTATTTTAATCCAGGAAGAGCTCGAGTTTTCGCTGTAGATATCTGGATATCCTGAGAAAACTTTGTCTTGGCTGATCATATTGGTAAAAAGCTCAATTCTACTGAATTTCTATAATCTTGAGGAATAAGCCTTCAGTCATCGTTCTCTCAAGGAAATGTAATGTCATGCATTTCCATGCTTGATGAGGTTTATTCATACTCATACAAATCAATGGTGGACTTTAGAGAGCTGTTGCTCTTGTGTTTAGACTCTTAAGTATCACGGGCCCAAATCCAATACCTTATTAAAACAGTATTATCCTATACTAAACCTAAACTAGTCTTGACCAGTGTTGGGTAAGTTACTCTAAAAAAGTAATTAATTACTAGTTACACTCTAAAAAATGCTGGGTTGTTTTAACCAACTTTGGGTCAAATATGGACTAACCCAGCCGTTGGGTTAAATTTTTACATTACATTTTTAACCCAACATTTTGGGTTTGTCCATATTTGACCCAAAATTGGGTTAAAACAACCCAGCATTTTTTAGAGTATTACCTCTCCAACAGTGTAATTAGATTACTGTACTAATTACTCTCTCTAAAAAGTATTTAATTACTTTTAATTACTAATTACTTTCAAAATCCCATTTCAATCTCAACCAGCTGAATAATACAAGGATAGAAATGAATCTGTTTTAATACTTTCAAATAAACGCTATAAAATTGCATGAATTATCCTTAAACAGACCAAGGTGGAGAAGGTTATACATACTTTTTAACATCAGATCAGACGATACATTTTGATCTTAAACCCACTTTTATTTTGAAATTCATGATAAACATGAAAAATCACGAAAGGAGGGTAGAAAATGGAAATGCGCCCAAAATTCATCGTCTGGAATCGTTTAAAGCCCTTTGAACAGTTTGCACTGAAACTGAAACTCTCATTTGGACCTTGAACCGTTTGGTCCCCATTGAAGTCCATTATATGGAGAAAATCCTGGAATGTTTTCATCAAAAACCTTAATTTCTTTTCGACTGAAGAAAGAAAGACATGGACATCTTGGATGACACGGGGGCGAGTAAATTATCAGCAAAAGTTTTTTAAAAGTGAACTACTCCTCAAGTCCTCAACACAGTTTCCCAGAAACTCATTTTCTTTGCAGCAAGGATCTTTATGCAGTTCTGTGCAGAAAATCAAGTTTTTTGGTAATCTTTCCTGAAGGAATATTTGTCTTGGTCAGCATAAGGCTTTTCCACACAAAATGTTTTCTCCATATGTGTGGCAGTTTGTAAAACACGTTTGCTACGGTGCATCAAGACCTGGAATGATCATTAGCTGAGCTAAACACTATTGTTGTTTCTACAGCTTTCTCTTTCGTCACAGTCGTAATTTGAGCATTTCCAGAACATTAGCAGATAAATCTCCAAAAGAGCTGTGTGAATTATGGCAGCTCAGCCATTTTAGATGCTCCATGCTCCCCTATGCATTTTATGGGAATTTTTGGTTGCCATGACAACAGTGCGATATGCCTGTATATCCTGTATATTCCGTATATGGTTGCGTAAGGGTAAAGTCACCTCTGTGTTTTTGCACTTAAACCCAGAGCTTTTTCTAGATTCATAAAGTGATGTTTCATCGAGCAATCTCATTTATATTTCAAAGTCAAATACATGTGGCGTACAGTACGTCCTGCACTCAGTGTTGATGTACTTTACTGCTGTAAATGAGCTAGAGCCTCTGCCTGGACCGAGCTGTGACAAGACAACTCAAGAACGAAGCTTGCACTCAATCTGACTAATAGACATTGACATGCACACACACACACACACACACACACACACACACACACATACACACACACACACATGTCGTGCTCAAATGAAAATGACCTACTTGTGTCAGCCACTAGAACGGTGACAGTCAGCAACTTGACCACATTTCTGGGGACGTTACATGCTTTCACACTGAAATATATATATACTCTAAAAAATGCTGGGTTGTTTCAACCCAAATTTGGGTCAAATATGGACAAACCCAAATGTTGGGTTCATTTTTTTAAACACATTTTTTGAAACAACCCAGCATTTTTTCATTTTTTAAAGTATATATATATATATATATATATATATATATTGGGGCCAACCAATAATTAAATAATGAAAAACATTTTTAAAAATATTATTATTTATTTATTTAATTTATCTCAATACAAAAGGCACCTTCCTGCTAGTTATTTTGAGTTTGAGCTCAATTTGTGCATTAAACTAAACATTATTGCTATTTCCATTTGATTATCACAGCCAAACATAAAATGTAATACTGTATGTGTTTATACTAAAATGATATATTACAGCACAAAGACATTCAAGGCCATGCATTGCAGTGATTTTTACCAGTTAAGGGTTATAAACAGTATTACAAAAAGTGCCATAAAGCAATAAAGTGCCATTATATTATATTATATTATATTATATTATATTATATTATATTATATTATATTATATTTGAATGTGAGGGCAAAAGAACAATTTTAGTTCTATTTTTTTTGTCAGAAAATATCTATTTTATTATATTATAATCACTAGAATCTGAGGGCAAACAAATAATTTTAGTTACATTTTTTTGTCATATTATATCACTCAAATGTGAGAGCAAAAGTTATTATAATATTAAAATGATTCATGTCATCTGGAAAAGCTCAAATTATTCTTTCTGTTGCATGAAATTAAGTGTACTGTCCAGTTCCACACACACATAGTGGGTTTAAAACGGGTGTTTCTGGTGTGTTGAATTGGCTAGTCTTATCTGGCAAATGCACTGCATACTAGTGTGTGTGTGTGTCTGTGGAACATCCTAATGCAGGAGCATGAGCACACCCCTCCAGCTGAGAGATGCCCGTGGACCAGTATTGCCATGGTAACGGCAGGGATGCTGCTGCGGTCCTAATGATGCTCTGCTGGGAGGGGAGAGGGCAAGCTGTAACTTGTTCTGAAGTGAGGGTAGAGAAGAGAGCATGACTGTGTCTGCACAAAATCAGACACAAGATTATTGCTCCTTAAGTGTGTATGGCATCACGTCGATGTGAATGTGTCGTGTGTGCGTCCCCCATCAGCTCAGGGCAGCAGATGTCTGCGGTGGTAGTTCACCTCTATCTCAGATCCTGCTATTGATTTTCCTTGTTTTCACCGTCTCATAACCCCCTCCCCCACTCCCCCTTCCCCATCTTCTTCCTTTCTTTGTGGTGAGTGAGTGTGTGTGTGTGTGTGTGTGTGAGGGGGGGGGCTTCCTGTCATGAATAAGTCAGCAGCTTTTCACTTCTAGCGGTGAACAAGGTTAAGCTTAAATTATTGATTTGGGGGATTTTAAGATGGTCTGAGGAGAACTGTCCGGGAAAAGAGGGAGTGATGACAGACGGAAAAATCCATCCAGATTCCAGACTCACACACACGTTTAAACATATGCTTATAGACTAGTCATGTGACGGACAGTTAGCATAAATGAAACATTAAAGGAGTAGTTCACTTTCAAAAAAACTGATAATGCTGATAATTTACTCATCCGAGATGTCCATGTCTTTCTTTCTTCAGTCGAAAAGAAATGAAGGTTTTTGATGAAAACATTCCAGGATTTTCTCCATATAATGGACTTCAATGGGGACCAAAAGACAGTTTGCATTCCAAATTGTGTAAATTGTGCGTTCCGAATGTATACTGGAATTAACCGGTGAAGTAAAATAACATGTGTATCCTATTTACAGTGAAAACAAAAAAATCTGCCAAAGAAACATTGGCTCGCTCCCAGTGGTTCAGTTTCTCTGCATCCTCTTATTTAGAGAGTTGTGATGACAGGAGCCTGTGTGAGTAGATGTGCGATCTTCACACATTATATTGAGACTCGGTTCGGAATCACTTCGTCATGCTGCGTCCTGCTGACATCTGTGTGTGTGTGTGTGTGTGTGTCGGCCACGTGTCGCTCTGACCCCTCGACTCATGACCCTTCCCCGCAGGCTTACACTGCCAGATGTGTCCATCTGCTGCTTTCTCGAACCCTTTCTTTCCTTCTTTCTTCCAGTCCACAAACCTTATTAAGAGTGCATGCCATATTTCATTGTCCTAAAGGAATAGTTCATCCAAAAATTGAACAATTCGGCCTTTACACTTTCCTTGTTGGGAATCTAAATGGTTTGCACTTGCGTTTATGCTAATAACTTTTGAACCGATTTTGACAGATGGCGGCAAAAAGTTATGGATTTTTTTTCATACCGATATACGAAGTTATCAAATTAGACGGCATGATTAAAATTAGATGGTCTCTATGCAATGCTTTGGCATATTGATACCAAATTTTGCTTGTGGCATCGTCACCTTACATCCAATTTGGTCACAGCGCCACCTAGAACAAGGGCTTGACATTAACTTTTTCGCTCACCAGTGGTTTTCCAACATTTCTAGCCACTCAGCTTTTCCTCTGGCCGCAATTTTGGCATTGATACCAAGAGGAAAAACTGCCATATAGATATTTTTAACACTATCTCATAATCTGGCTGCAGGTATATTAGGCCGCTGTCACTTTAAGAACTGTCACACTCATCCTTTATACTGATCTCAACTGTTTATGTTCACTTAAAGCAGAACTAACTGTGTTTTGGTAAATTCTCGCCAAGACCGGCATTTTGACATTATTTTCAGTGTATTTTGACCGTTTAAGTGCAATAAGCAGCGAAAAAGAACTGAGTTTAGTAGAGGAGGCTTTATATGCGAGCACAAAACTCTGCAGGAATGAGTCAAATTAAGCACAATGTCATGTCATGATACTGTGATCGCTAGTATCGTGTATCTATTCTGGGGGAAATGAGTACTGGAAGCGTTTCAGTGTCTATGTATCAAAAAAATCTATATTTTTTGACAACTTCATTGCACTAAGTTTATTATTTCAGATGTCTTTTTAAAGACTACAATTGAAAAAATGCATATAGATTTAACCCGCTAAAGTTTCGAGTAGGAGTGACTGCGTTGCACTACAACAATCGTCTGAAAATGTCATGCCCTGCCATTAAATCACATTACTAGTGATTGTATTCATGATTTTTTAGCCATTTCACCTAAATCATCTTCATATGTCTTTAATTGCTCATTGTTGCAGTTGGTCTGATGCTCCCAGGCATGCTTATCGTGCCTTCTTTGTGCTAATCCCATTCATTTCTGCTTGTATCTGTATTTAATATTATTATATAACATATTATAGTTTATTTTAAGAAGTCGCTCCGTTCCCTGAGGCTACACAGATTATGAATGAACATCTGGGCGGTGTGTTGGAGAGCAGCTGGAGATTCAGTGCTGGACTATAATCCAGCATCAGCCCTAATCAACCGTGAGCCCAGAACGAGAAGTGCTGTTCTAATTCAGGACATTTCTTTATCTTTAGCACCTCCTCCGCTCTTTGAAGTGCTTGTCATTTTCCCCTTTAATGAGATTTCTTTTTTTCCTCTCATCTCGTGTTCCAATTAGAACGTCTGTTCTTCAGCACATCAAACGTACTTCATATATACATGTACAGGGCTGATGGCGCTATTAAAGGTGCTTTATAGGTAGGATTAGGGGTGGGGTTAGGAATCAGAGGGCGGGGTTGGCTAGAATTAGGGGTGGGGTTAGGGATCAGGGGGCGGAGATGAGTAGGTTTAGGGGTGGGGTTGCATCTGTTTCCAACTCCTCCCCCTGGATTTCGTGTTCTGCAGTGAGGAGCTTCTCAATTTTCTTGCAGTTAAACAGCTGAAAGAGACATATTTGTGCATTTACCAAGCATGTGGAATTATAAAACAAAACAAAAAAAACTTTTTAGTACTTTAATGTAGAATTTATGTGATTTTTTTTTTAATATCCATTTATTTGCAGTATTTTTTGATGCAGAAACAGAATTTGTGTGGAAAAAATGTGTTCTACATATATTAGGGCGAATGCAGGATTGAATTTTATACACTACTACTGGACCTGGAAAACACTTTTCCTCTCGGACATTTATTTCGGGCCCACTGTACTGTAATGCAGTTTTCCTAGTGTTATTAGTTTTACTAACTTGATGGGTTTAAAAACTGTGGTTCAGGATTGCATCCTTTCTTTCTTTTTATTTGACTAGAACTGGCTGTATTGGCCTCTTTTGAATTACAATATTTTTATTTCCTTTGATTATTATAATTAGACGGCATCCGCCTCCCACTGTTGATCTGCAATCCACTGGATTTAATTGCATGAGCTCGTCTGTGGCTGGACGTTTTGCTGAGCTTTGTTATTTGCAAAGAGGCAATCTCTTTGTGTGTGTGTGTGTGTTGTTTTATACAAGATGACCTATGCATTTTATTATATATATACAGAAATCTATACACTGCCATTCAAAAGTTTGGGGTATAAGATTTTTTGGAAAGAAAGAAATGATTACTTCTTGTAATCATTACAATGTCAGCTTAAGTACTGTTTTCCCATTTATTGACTGATTTATTTTTACTCACTTGCACAAAAACAGATTCAGTATTCCTCAAAAATGAATAAAATCAGTGAAATGCTACGCAAACTTCCAATAATTAAATATGTTAAATAAAACAAATATTTGTATGGATTTAATCTCACTTTATTGACCAATGTACTTGCTGCTGCTGACCTTCAATGATTCAGTTAAACCATAAGCAAAAATGACTTTAGATTTTTTGCTTTTATTGGCCTAAAAAGTGTTAAAGTTTCTGTCCGTCTGCAATCCAGCACAGCTGAAAGGTTAGTTTGAGCGGCGCCCTCTATTGTACACCAGCGATTTTGCCTTATTTCCATTTTGGTGTGAAAGGGCCTTTACATTTGCCACAAATTATACGTTTTTTGTAATTAACAAAAAGCCAGCCCAGCCCACGTGAGAAAAAAACAACAACTTAGCAACACAATTAGTTACTTTTTAAGGTAATAACGCAATATTGTAAGGCATTACATTTCAAAGTAACTCTCCCCAACACGCCACACAACTACCTGAAGGGTTCGTAGTATTTATCAGCTTAAGGTCGTGGCTTATTGATAAGCTAAAGGTGAAGTTTTTGCATAGGGTGTATGTCTATATTTTTCATTTATATACTTTATTACTATGAAATATTATATTATTGGACCTACTTTGATAGATATCAACATAAGGCATTGAATAAAACATGTTTTTCCACAATCGATTTATATCAGTTTCAGCGCTTCTCCAAAGCACACCTGATAATATTTAATCAAATCTGATCAACGTATTCTTTCTCACACGAAACACACAAAACCCGTGACCTTTTTTTTTCATCCAATGTCACAAAGCTTCTTCCTCTTCGGCACAACAAGAAAGAAACTTTCAGTACTGCTTTGAGGGACACGTGCATTCACTTTAGAGAAAACTACCTGTGTCTTGCAAGATATTTTACACATGTGGGATCAGTTTATGAGGTTGTAGGAAACATTTCGGAAATGTTTGATTGCTTTTGCTTCCTGGAAAAGAGCGCAGTCATGGGTTTGGGGCGGACTGGACACAATTGGTCAGATTAGTGGACCCTGCTTAGGAGTGATCACAACGACACGGTCCAGAACGAATTCCCAAAGCCAGAATGAAACTAATTGCAGCTGTGTAGAACTGACCAACTTCCGTGCACATTCTTTTCTCGTCCTTTGGCATACCGTTTAATTTGGCCATTTCTGTATGTCTGCTATGTAATTAACAATGAGGAAGATCACTCGCCGATACTTTTACTTAAAGCATTCACAGGGTCAGTGAACTTCAAGTCAAGTGTATTTATATATATATATATAGATTGCATCAAAGCAGCTTCACAGTTTCAATCAAACACAATAACAATGTTCGTTTCCTAGTGGAAAAACATCCACGTTTGGTAGAGCTGATCAATGGTATTAATGATTGGTTAATTTGAAAATCGCCAACTGAAATGAGTGTCTTGTTTCATTTCTGAAGTTTAATCACAGTCTTGGTTTCTGTTTGTCATGTGATCCTGTCATGTGCTTCCATAGTCTCATGTGTCACGTTCTCATTGGTTCATTCATTGTTCATTGCTTTCAGGTGTGTCTTGTTAAGTCATTAGTCTTTAGGCTTGTTTGACTTGAAAAAGTGCATGCCGGTTCGAAATTTTGTCCGACTTTATTCGTGTAAACAGATGTTGTATTAAAGGAGTAGTTCACTTTTAAAAAAACTTTTGCTGATAATTTACTCACCCCCGTGTCATCCAAGATGTCCATGTCTTTCTTTCTTCAGTCGAAAAGAAATTAAGGTTTTTGATGAAAACATTCCAGGATTTTCTCCATATAATGGACTTCAATGGGGACCAAACGGTTCAAGGTCCAAATGAGAATTTCAGTGCAAACTGTTCAAAGGGCTTTAAACGATTCCAGACGATGAATAAGGGTCTTATCAAGCGAAACGATCGCTCATTTAATAAATAAATAGTAAGTTTAAGTTTTATAAGCTCAAATGGTCGCCTTGCTCTGTTCTGTGATGCGCGTTCGTGACTCTCCTGTTCGAACTCGTGTGTCATTTGTCATTTGATTCATTCAACGAACGAAGCGAACAAATTGACTTGGAAAAAGATTCGTTCGATTCGATTCTCTGTCTTTTTTCAGTCTAGAAAGCTCCAAATTCTCATTTCTTCTACATAAGAATAAGAGGTGAAGTATCCCTTTAACAACTTACAGTAAATTCAGTCTATTATATTGAGTCGCCCACAGAGGCGACCTCAACATATCTTCATTTGCACTACTTTTGGTACCGCTTTTGGAATTTTTACAATGAATCACCCCAAAAGATTCCCAAAATAAAAATGTTCTAGTTTAGAAATTAAATGCATGGTCATTAAAGAAGAGGCGTATTCAAGTTATTGCATTGAAATGTGAATAAATGAATAAAACAGAACGAAACGAGCACTGCAGTAGTGTTATCAAGGCAGGAATGCCTCAACGTTTCATTCACGCTAAGGGAACGCTTTAATTAGCATGGCTATAGAGAGTTTGTTCGCATGTTTCCCACCCCGCGAGACAATAGAGGAGCCCCCCACTCGGGGCTCGAGCAAATCGCTCCCCGCTTCTCCCTGCGCTCGTCCACGCTCTGAGCCGCGTTTCTAGGTCAAGCGAGTCTGTTATGAATAATAAAACGAGTCAGATTTAAATGGAATATTTATAGAAGCGCACAACAGCAAACGCTGCACCTCCTTCCTGTATTATTTTCTCTGATGTCTGCGGTATTCGGAATATTTCCTCCATCTTGTAGTATTCAGCTGTGTGTGTGTGTGTGTGTGTGTTTACCGTTATGTTAGCCGGGGGGATTGTGAGACAGACTGTGAATGAGCCAGGGCCCTAATGACTCGGGCTGAGGCCCCTGACGGGATGGAGATATTTGGCTGAGGGGGAACAGTTCGGTTAGAGGTGATGAAAGAGGAGAGGTTTTATAATTCTGCCCTCGATGTTTAATTGTGGGACCACTCAGATGGAAAACAATTAGAGCGTAGTCAAGTAGGTCTATTTTGGTGCTGTAGGCTATTTATTTTCCAGTGAACTTATTTTCAGCTCCTCTAATCAACATAATAATTGCAGGATCCAAGGGGGGGGGGGCAGTGTTAATCTCCTTCAACATTATTGTGTCCATCAGGCTCCTCCATATTGATAAACCACTCACTAAAATAAACAGTAAAGGATCCAGAACTATATTCACTCACCCATATTCACTCATTAGTACTCTTTTATTAGTGTAGCCTTCTCCAAGCAATGATCTGGAAAGCACTTACAACCTATAGTTTCCTGCATGGAGTATAATTATATATATATAGTGTATATATATATAACAAGGAATAGATTAGTCTATCCAGGAGTTTCCGAGGGGCGCTCCTGTAAAAAATAAAGTGGGTGAAACTTCCGGTGACGCGGCGGAAGTAGCATTCCAATGGTATTTTGTGTGTTAGTTAGCGAAGAGGCTAGCTGTTTTTCAGAGAGTTATTTTACTATTTAAAAACGCAAATCTTTATGAGAGATGTCGTTACGGAGCTCAGGGACAGCATGTGCTGTTCGTGGTTGTATGTATAACCGAACTAAACTAATTCAGTGGCTTAAACGTGAGTGTTTTGAACATTAGCCGAAAACGAAATCAGAGTGATCCTGCCAGAGCCCGTCTCTGATCCTCCTGCCTACGACTGTAGTTTCCATCACCTCCCAAAAGACGACGATTCCTGTGTACATTAGTTTAGATTCTTAATATTCTATAAATTCTATCAGCATGTGATTGGCTGTTCGCTACTGATGTTACACCTAAACTCAGGATCAAAGTCTGTGTTGATAGAATACCAAATGTGCCAGTTAATGTATTCAAGTAGCAAGCACATTCATTTATAATTTTGAATAAACTCCAAACCACAATGACTAGGTGTGTATTTTTTTTAATTGTTTGTCAGCTCACACAACTGTCTGTCAGCATGCCTTGGTGAGTATTGATGTTGTTTGTTTACTTCGAACCGGATGACGCGGCTGCACTCGTGGTACGTCAGTAAAGTGTCTTGATTACGCAGGAATGAGAGTATAGTTCCTAGCCATATCAGCCTAAGAAATTGAAATTTACATTATCCGTCGGTCTTAGTGCACGATGTAAAGAGTCAAGTTTTAAATAGGAAAAATATCGAAACTCTTTGGTCATTTTTTGTTGTTGTTGAGAAATGCTAATAGTCTTGTCCACTTCAACGATGTATGCTAAGCTATGCTAACTGAAAAGTGGTACCGCCACAACCGGAGATCGGCTGAATGGATTCAGAAACGGTCAAACTCAACAGTTTAACTCTGGGGGAGTTGGAAAATGAGCACTTAAAACATTTGTGTACTCCCTTTTCACAAGGAAACCACAGTTTCTAATCGACAAAGTTTCTGTTTTTATTAGATTTTAGGACGATATATCCACAGCATTGTACATCAGTTCATCTAAACAGCAAGACACGCCATTTTCACCCGTTTCCCGCTCACGGCAGAACTTGTGTTGTCTTTCTTTACTAGCGTAGCAGGTCAGCAAACTCCCACTCGTTCTTCATGCAGTGATGTGGAACGAGATTAGCCGCGCACTACAGTATGTTAATGATTATCTCCATTATTTAAGGAACGAAACATCAAAGCCATGGCATGTTAGAAATGCGGGGATCTATTTTATCTGAGCGTGCACGATTCATTAATATCTCTAGATATCGCGATTCGCTTGTACCAGAATCCTCGCTTTTGCAGGTAAGCGTGAGGTAAAGCACTTTTATTAGAAGCATAACAAGTACTAGTGCTCCATATTTTATCCTCCTACACACACACACACAGCTCTCAGATGACAGAGGATAATGCCCTTTTCTCCTCGGAGCTAACATCACCCTTGTCCCAGAGTGCACTGCTTTGGCCTTTTGGAGAGAACGCTTTCCAGTCTGTCTGTAGAGATGAGTTTGGCACTTTATTATATAGTACATGCATACTATATACTTATAATAGCAGGAAGTGTAATGCATTAAAACACATGAAATCCACAAATATTATAATGCATTTTGGTTGCAGTTATTAATGAAAAGATAATGCATTATTATGAAAACTTTTATTATGCAATGCAATACATAAGGGCTTATTATTTTTGCATTGTGTTGCTGCGTAGTTCTCTGAATGTTCTCCTCTTTCTCTGTTCTCCAGGGCCTTATACACATATGAAGACGAGAGTAATGATTTGATCCTGTCTTCATCGGGAGGTAGGCGACACCTCAACACACCTCCTCTACAAATATAGACGATCTAATAATAACCGACCAGAATCTAGTCATGCACAAGCAATAACTCTGTCGGCTGTGACTGATGACATTGATTTGCATTGTTGATGTAGCGTGATTATGCCACCGTGTGATTTGTATCGTGACACGGAAGCCAAACGCATTAAACCTGATATTAACACTGTCGGAGTCGAGCACAGACAAACATCCTTATTGATTTGCAGCTTATCTGAACTATCTTTAAAACTCAACAACGGACTGTAATCCCGCCATCTATGAACCCAACAGATCCCAGTAAATCAAACCGTACGGTCTCTGTAGAGCTGGAGGACGGAAACCTGAGTCTGTGACCGAGGGAAGGCGGTCATTAAGGGCCGTGTTGATTAGCAGAAGTTCGATTTGTTGTGGGAATTCTGTTTGCAAGAGATGTTTATTTACAGTGAACCGTTTCAACCTAAAGCCATCATTTTCTTGCATCATATCTAAGCATTGTTAAACATGCCTGTAAACATGACAATATGAGAAGGATGAAGACCTTCCATCCAAACTTGAGATATATTGAATAACGAGTAGATATTTAGCTCAGCCAATCGGATTTCAAAGCAGAAAGGATCGATCCGTTTAAATGGATTGAAAATTTTGGTTAAATTGAAAAATGGTTAAATTTTGACGGAAAAAAATAAGAAAAAAACAATACAAGTTAGAGCCAGAGCGATATATCGGCAAGCCAATATTAGGCATTTTCCAAACTATCGGTATCGGCAGTTATAATGGCCAATAAATGAATATTTCAAAAATAAAATAAAAACGGAGGAAACACACTTCAACCATGTCATGAGTGTTGGAGTTGTATATTTTGTCCACCAGAGGGCGCTCTACACCGTCCCTGTTGGGAACACTCGTGTATAACGCGCCACACATCCTGCTGATCCAACTAATTATTATTTTATTTATCAGAACTTTAATATATTTTGATGTTCCTCTGTTCTGTTGTGACAATAAAAGAAACAAGTTTCTTTTTAATATGCATTATCATATTATTTTAGTTAAAACTCAAAAATAACTACAAATAACTAATGTTAGGGAAATCTGTTAATGTTTTGTTTCTGGAAAAAAAAATAAAACCAACAAATATTTGTATCGATATCGGCTTTCAAAATCCTTTATCTGTCGGGCTCTATTACAAGTATTATTATTGCAGTTGCTGCACTGCTAACTGATGGAAAACATACTCTTTACCTTTTGAAATCAAAACTGTGTCTGATTTTAAGAGTTTCATTTCCAGGCTGAAAAATTGGTTTAAAAATAAACCAAAATTGTACTAATTTCTAACTATATTTAATTATTAGAGTTGTATATGATATGTATGTATGTTTATATTAGTATTTTTTAGGGCTGTGCAAAAGTTAATTGCAATTAATCGCATCCAAAATAAAAGTCTGTGTTTACATAATATATTTGTGTGTGCTGTATATAATTATTTTGTATATATAAATCCACTCACATGCATGTATATATTTAAGAAAATGTGTTATTCATGTATAAAATATTTCTATTTATATAATATAGATTAAGTATTTATATATATATATACAGAATTTAAGAGCAAATAATTCTTAAATATATATATGCATACATAGGTATTTATATATACAAAATAATTATATACAGCACACTCAAATGTATTATGTAAACACAGACTTTTATTTTGGATGCGATTAATCGCAATTAACTTTTGCACAGCCCTAGTATTTTTATTATTATAATTATTATTATTATTATTTTTACTTAAGTAGCTAATCATGTAAATTTTATTGTGTATAAAAGCCCTTCCAGGGACAGGAGTTGAAAATTAGCAATAGCTACAAACTTTATATGCAACACTTCAGTGACATGCTTGGTCTTGACACTATGTTTGTTTGCATTGTCCCTGTCAAATAAATAAATAAAAACTTTTGTTTCTAAAGTGTGATGGTTGTGTTTGACAGATGGCGGTCTGGCAGAGATCGCAGTCACCTTCGATAACACCCGGATCATGTACGGTTTCTGCAGTCTGAAGGAGCCCACGGCCGCCCTGCCGCGCTACGTCCTCATCAACTGGGTGAGATGACGCAACAACCGCCGCGCAGCGACACTGACATTAGCAAGCCGTTAGCAAGAACACTTCAGCTCAAGGACAGAGCAGTCGACACAACACCAGTGCAACTCTTTAATTATACGTGCAATCTTTTATCTTACAAAAGCAGGAAATGGTTTTGTGATGGTGGTGGGAGCGAGACCCCAAGTCTAATCCGGATATTTAGCCCCCACAATCCTCAATTAGTAGTTATGAAATTGCTAGTGTATTTTGCTGAAGCTCTAAGATTAGATCAGATTAGAAGATATAGGCCAGAATGACAGAAACTTCAAGGCATTTTGAGTTTTGAACATGAGTTGGAGGGTGGAAAATTATAGATGAATCAAGAATAAAGTAAATGTAAGCCTCCAGTCATTAGTTCAGCTCTCCAATTAAATGATTTACACTGCCGGACAAACGGTTGTAATAATTGTAATTTTATGTTTTTAAAACATTAAGTCTTTTATGGGGGCAGTTTTGGCCTAATGCTTTTAGAGAGTTGGACTGCTCAAGAAACATTTCTTATTATTAGCAATGTTGAAAACAGTTGTGCTGCTTAAAGGAGTAGTTCACTTTTAAAAAACACTTTTGCTGATCATTTACTCGCCCCCGTGTCATCCAAGATGTCCATGTCTTTCTTTCTTCAGTCGAAAAGAAATTAAAATTTTTGATGAAAACATTACGGGATTTTTCTCCATATAATGGACTTCAATGGGGACCAAACGGCTCATGGTGCAAAACTGTTCAGTGCAAACTGTTCAAAGGGCTTTAAACGATTCCAGACGATGAATAAGGGTCTTATCAAGCGAAACGATCGCTCATTTAATAAATAAATAACAAAGTTTAAGTTTTATAAGCTCTGTTCTGTGATGCGTGTTTGTGACTCTCATGTTCGAACTCGTACATCAAAATGAACGAATCTTTTTTTCAAGTCATTTGGTTCATTCAATGAACGAAATTACTCGAAAAAAGATTTGTTCGTTCATCCGTCGATTCATTCGTTCATCTGGAATCGTTTAAAGCCCTTTGAATAGTTTGCACTGAAACTCTCATTTGTACCTTGAACCGTTTGGTCCCCATTGAAGTCCATTATATGGAGAAAATCCTGGAATGTTTTTATCAAAAACCTTAATTTCTTTTCGACTGAAGAAAGAAAGACATGGACATCTTGGATGAGTAAATTATCAGCAAAAGTTTTTTTTAATTTTTTTTAAAGTAACTAAGTAAAACTAATCGTTCAATATTGTTGTGGAAAATGTGATGCCCTACCATTCAAAAGTTTAGGGTAAATAAGATTTTACAAAAGAAAGAAAGAAATTAGTCATTTTATTCAGCAGGGATGCGTTAAAATGCATAGGATGCGTAGTTTCAACAGTGATTATTAATTCAAACATTATTAATAATAGAGCACCAGTAATATAATTGAGCATTTCTGTAGGATCATGTGACACTGAAGACTGCCGTAATGATGCTGAAATTCAGCTTTGCCATCACAGGAATTAGTTACATTTTAAAATATGTAAACAATAAAAAACAGTTATTTAAAATTGTAGTAATATTTCACAAATATTACGGTTTTACTGTATTTTTTGTTTAAATAAATGCCGCATTGGCAAGGGTAAGAGACTTATATAAAAAAACATAAACTTACATAAAAAAACATAATTATTCCAAACTTTTGTAGTAGTGTAAATCATTCAATTTGAAGTTTGCACCAGTATTTTGAAGTGCATAAAGCACACAACTCTCACTCTTTCACTGAATACTTTCATTATTTTCTTATGTTCGTTTAATTACAAGCACGTTTTGTACTTTGTATTATTATCTCTTTATGTCACAGCAATTATTCTAAACTGTGTGAGCGTCTTTATTTTGAATGGGACCTGATCAGAGAAGTGTCTCTATTGTTAGTTGTCTCTCTTTAAATGTATTGGCGCCTTGTAAATGCCCCTAATGTCTTCAGAGGAACACAATATTCACCTCCGTTTAAGGTTCAAGGATGTTATTATCAGTTTTTGGTTTTCTGAATGCAGTGGGAGGTTGTAACTACCTAGGAGAGCAATCTGAGACAATTATATATTGGCAGTACTCTGAAGAGTATTTTTTTCCATTCACACGGCTGTCGAATTCTCTGAATAAACACATTCTTGACGATGTGTGTTCAGGTTGGGGAAGATGTGCCCGATGCCAGGAAGTGTGCCTGTGCCAGCCATGTAGCCACCATAGCCGACTTTTTCCAGGTGGGTCTCCCCAAGGTAAAACGAACATCTTTTACTTCCCTTTTAAATTAGGTAATGACCCATGAACCCATCGTCACTCATTTTGACATCATCTGTCCTCTGAGCATGCGAGGAGTGTTAGCTGCAGTGCTAGGTTTAATGTTTTCTGACTTTCCTGAGAAAACGGTCTGGAACGAAGGAAATGTGATTCTTTGTTAGTGTTGGGGTGAAGCTAGCAAACACTTATTTGCAGTGTATATTTGGGCTGGGTAATAAATATCGATTTCTCGATATTAATCGATTCTCATTTTTACGAACCGATATCGATTGTTAAATCTCAAGAATCGATTAGTCATCCTGTTTCATTTGAATGAATGGATCATTGTATCGCGGCTGCGCGCATCCAAAAAAATCGCAATAATCTTTGTCCTTTGTTACTATTGATATGAAACAAAGTCTCAATTTTCAAATTACGTCCATTTTCTTTAGAAATTCAAGAACATAAATAGTGTTTTGGCGCTGTGGCGGGAGATCGCTCTGACGCAGCTGAAGAGAAGCAGCAGCGCTGATCTCACTTCCGGGTTAATAAAACCAGTCAGCGCCAAATAAACATGAATGAGCGTCTGAAAGTGTGTTAAAACTTATCGAAATCCGGATCATGACACATTGATTCACTCAATCAGCGTTTCAACCGTGGAAAGACGTCAGGTAAACAGCTTATCAATGTCATGTATCGTCATATTTACCTCAGAAAACCCACATAAACTCGTTAGTCAGATTTTGATAAACATATACACCATATTACATATGCATTATAATCTTAATGTTCTTCAATATTTAATGCATATTTGAATAAATCTGGCAAGTTTTTATGACAGCCACCGTTTTAAATGTTTATATTTCATATAATCTTCTTATTATAAAAATAAATAAAAGTGTAATTTAAGTGTTTGTATAGCTACAAAACAGTTCATTATTACCTTCATATTAGGCTAATGAAGCCTATAGGCTACAACTAGACTCCCATAGTTTACAGCATTAGTTCAGAGATTTGATTTCCTTGAGAAAAATTGCCATTTATTGCAACTGATATCCAAAATAATCAATATTGAATCGAAGCGGAATCGAAATCGAATCGAATTGTGAAATTTGTGTCAATACCCAGCCCTAGTGTATATGTGTAACATATTTTCTAAATAAATGTTGTTTTGTTAAATGAGGTCATGTTTTCGTGACATTCTGTGTTTTCAGAAGTTCAAAAATTGACTCTTAATGCATGAATTTTTTTACTAACGTGCTTTTCAATATCACTTCTGTTGGCTTTGTTCAACAGTATGCCTCTTTAGCTGTGCTTTAATTCAGTCCTGTGCTCCAGCAGATCAGAGTAAATCATGTGGGTGGGCCACAGAGTCTTGGTGGGGTTGTTGGATGTGTGTGTGTGTACCTAACTGCTGGTATTGTGCAAGAAGATGTTTTTAGATGACTAACCCGCTCCTCTTCATGGCTATTGTATTGGAGGTGTCTGTCGGTGTGAGGCATCTGAATGGGGGGCCGCTCTGCTTTTCAAGCCTCTCAGTCTCTTCAATGTGTGTGTGTGGGTGAGAAAGGGAGAGAGAGAGATAGATTAATGTATTGAGGTAGAGAAACTCCACGATAAAACCTCAGCGAGACGACCAAGGCCACCATCGCAGAGATTGTGCTTTTGGGCTGAAAGAGAGACGGTGCTATCAGGAATGAATTGATCTAAAGTGCCAGTCAACTCACCGCTTGCTCTTTTTGAGCGGCTGGAAACATTGATGTCAGAGAAACACACTGCACTAGATATAGTCGGTTTGTTTGATATTCTTACGAAAGCTTAGTTAGAGGAAGAGCTCTATATTCTCAAAGAGTTGTTTTGTCCCGCATGAAAAGCCTAATTGCATGTGAATGAATCATTCATACTCATTCCTTCATATGTTATTAACTGCAGTTATTCACTTTGGACTAATTCTTTCATTAATTATGTTATTGAAGAGTTAATAATGTACAACACTGATGAAATTTTTTTCTTTTTAGGGCTGTCAAGCGATTAATCGCATCCAAAATACTATACTATTTATTGAAGAATGCTGAAACTCACAATTTTATTAATAGATACAGCACAACTTTCTTAAATTGAAAATATTAATAAATGTTTTTTAGCAGGAAATCAGCGTTTTTTTAATGATTTCTGAAGGATCATGTGACACTGAAGACTATAGTAATGGCTCCTGAAACTAATTCTAATTCCAATTCCAGTTCCATGTTTTCAAAACAATAAAATAAAATGAAATTAATTTGTAATAATATATTTTTCTTTAATTGTACTAACCACTAACCTTGCCTTGGTGAGCCTACATTACAAAAAAAAAACATTACAAATCTTACCAACCCCAAACTTTTCAAGAGTTGTGTAAAAAAAAAAAAAAAAAAAGAAAAAAATATTTTATAGACTTATTTTCAATATAAGTGTGTATTTTAATAAAAAAATACCAAATGAACATATTCTTTGTAAAAAAAAAAAAAATCTTAAATGGACTTTTTTTTTTTTACTGGTTTGAGGAAATGACCCCTTCTTTTTAACGGTGGCACAAACGAGTCGCCGATGAAGACTTTTGAACCAATCCCAATAAATACACAGAAATGAATCAAACTCACCAACACTAATGAGACTTTTAAAACATTTCCCTCTCAACAGTCTCACAAAGTCACATGACAAGGTCGAATCACAAAATGTCTTTCGGAGACCTGTAGAGCTGATGCTTTTGTGACTGTTAAAAGAGATCTCGTCATTTAAATGCACGGTTAATGCTGGTTGCCAGGTGACGTGTGTGTGTGTGTGTGTGTGTGTGTGTGCAGCAGTACTACTGATGTATTTTTTCTCTCTCTCTCCAGGGTGTTGACGTGGTCGTGAACGCCAGCACCATCGACGACATCGACCCCTCCGCCATCGGACAGAGGCTGACCAATGGGACGGCTCCGGTGGCCAGCCCAGTGTTGAGCCGCCTGCGAATGAAAGACGAGGAGAACTCCGAGAACGTTGTGCGTGATTGGTGACACAAGGGCTCGTTTGCATGCACACTAGAAAGGGGTCAAATCGAGCCTTGCTGCTGTTTTTAGAGGACAGTTCTCTTAGAGCCAGAGGAACTGAAACAATAACACACTTTAAAATAACCCAGATCCTTCACGTCTCTGAATGACGTCTCTACCAAGTAGACACTACGTCAAAAGTTTGTAATAATTACAATTTAATGTTTTTGAAAGAAGTCTCCTATGCTCGCGTTAAAAAGAGTAATATTGTGAAATATTATTACTGCATATGAATATGCATTTTATGAAAGAACTGCACTGTAAATTATATGATCAATAAGTTGTACAATAATGTTTTTACTAGGGCTGTCATGATTAATTGCATCCAAAATAATGACATATATGTGGATGCACTTTGTATAATTATTTTATATATATATATATATATATATATATAAATACACACACATGCCTGTATATATTTAAGAAATATTTTCATGTGTATACTGTATATAGATTCATATATACTTTATATTATATTTAAATAATTTATTTTTTAAATATACATGCATGTGTGTGTATATATATATATATATATATATATATATATATATATATACACACACACACACATGCATGTATATTTAAAAAAATATTTATATATAATATAAAGTATATATGAATCTATATATAGTATATACATGAAAATATTTCTTAAATATATACAGGCATGTGTGTGTATTTATATATATATATATATATATGTGTGTGTGTGTATATATATATATATATATATATATATATATAATAATTATACACAGTGCACCCACACATATTATGTAAACACAAACTTTTATTTTGATGCGATTAATCTTTTGAAAGCCCCGTTTTTTACATTACTTTAACTCATCAAAGTAACTTTTTTTAAACTTAAACAAGATTCATCTAATTTTTAAGTCAGTTTAATGTCATTTAAGTATTGTGATTTGAATTTAATTTATTTATTCCTGTAATGTAAAGCTATATTTCCAGCATCATTACTCACAAAACATTTCTTCTTATTATTATTATTATTATCAGTGTTGAAAACAGTAGTGCTGTTTAATATTTTTGTGGATGCCATTCAAAGGTTTGAAGTAAGCAAAATATAAAAAAGTCAATACATTTGTTCAGCAGGGATGAATTAAATTGATCATTTATGATGCATGCTATAATTATTTCAATTATTTAAACTTTCTCTTCATCAAAGAATTCTGAATAAAAATGATCATGGTTTGCACAAAAATATTAAGCAGCAAAAACCATTTTCGACAATGAAAATAAGAACTTGTATTAATCACTGAGCACTAATGGTGGCAATTGAGCACCAAATCATCATATTAGAGTGATTTCTGAAGTGTCATGTGACACTGAAGACTGCTTTGATCACAGGAATAAATTACATTTAAAAATATATTCAAATAGAAAACAGTTCTTTTAATTGTAATATTTCCCAGTTTTTACTGTATTTTGGTTAAATAAATGCTGTCTTGTTGAGTATAAGAGACTTCTTTCAGAAACACATTAACATATGTGTATGCTTTATTGAATCCCCTAAAATTTGGTTAGCGTTTCATCCAATAAAGTTCAAGAACTAAGAGATGTTGGTATAATCTAATCACAAAGCCAGTTTGTACATCTTTCAAACAGTCTCCACAAGGAAAGTAATGCCAGAATTGTTTGGTCTTGTGGGGACATTTTTGGGAAATGATGTTTTTTTGAAACTCTAAATGACAAACATGAAAACCTGACACATATGTGCTCTCTAGCTGACTTTATAGCGATGTCCTCCTTTGGATCAATATCTTTGTCCAATTAAAATGGCCTGTCGTCACACTTCCCCTTTCCTCCTGACCGCAGGGCACCACCTACCAGAAGACGAATGCAGAGATCGAGATGAAGAAGATCAACCGAGAGGAGTTCTGGGAACAAGCCAAGGTAGAGATGTGATACCTGTGTGTTTCTGGAACCAGTGTGTCTGCACAACTAGCCTCTTCCTTTTAACATTAATGAGGAAGTGCGTCTGTCAGATTCATTGATGCCGTTCAGTCACTAGCAAACTTTTATTTATTTATTTAAATTTTTTTTGAATATGTCTTTGAAATTTTTTTTGGTGGATTTTTTTTTTTTTTTCATTGACTTCGATACTTTTTTAAAAATATTTTTAAATTTTTTTTAAATTTTTAAACTGATCATCTAAACACAGAGTGAAATAGAGGTAATATTTTTTGTATGGCCGAAACAGCTGAAAACAGCCACTAACAACCACTAATTTCCCTCATTATGTTTTATATTTATATATAAAAAATAGCGTACTTGTTTCCAATTTTTATTGTTCATTATTTTCTAACCATGCTGTAATTTTGACGTTTTAAAAATTATTATTATTACTATAATTAATACATTACAAATGCACATTATTTTTTATATTAGTAATTCATATTTTATTTCAAATTATTATTAGTATTTGTATTATTAATGCTAATATAATTTGCAGTTTTAAATTATTATTTAATTGTGTGCATTTAGGATACATAAAATGCTTGCTGTTAAAATAAAGGAGTTTTTTAGTTCTTTACATAAATATTTCAAATATTTATGTTCTAGTATATACTGTGTAAAATATATATATATATATATATATATATATATATATATATATGTATATACACATACACACAGTCTATATTAGAACATATTTATAAGAATATTATTATTTATTAGTGTAAATTAGAACATATATGTTTGAGACATTTATGTTAAGAACTGAAATGTTCTTTACATAAATGTTGATGTTCAAATATATACTCTGTGTGTGTGTGTGTGTGTGTGTGTGTATATATATATATATATATATATATATATATATATATATATATATATTAGGGCTGTTAAATGATTAATCACGATTAATCGTATCCAAAATAAAAGTTTGTGTTTACATAATATATGTGGATGCACTGTGTATAATTATTTTATATATATAAATACATATAAAATACATGAAGAAATATTTCATGTATATACTGTATATAGATCTATTTTATAATTTCCCTTAAATATACATGAAGATATTTCTTAAATATATACAAGCATGTGTGTGTATTTAAATATATAATATAATTATACACAGTGCACCCACATATATTATGTAAACACAAACTTTTATTTTGGATGCGATTAATCGTTTGACAGCCCTAAAATAAATAATAATAATAATATATATATATATATATATTCCACAGTATATATTGAAAGACTGCTTTTTTATGTATATATACCTAATAATCACAGTGGAAAAAAGGAGGCCTGTGTCCTCATTGATTCACTGTTCAGTGTGCTCTACAATATTCTAATCTAATCTTATTTAAATGCATTTGACTGATATCTTTGTGACGTGTGTGTTTAAAGCGGGAAGAGGAGTTGAGGAAGGAGGAAGAGAGAAGGAAGATGGCGGAGGAACGGCAGCGCTTCGAAGCCGAGCGGATGGAGCTGGAGAGAAAAGAGCAGGAGGATCGAGAGAAGCGATACCGTGAGAGAGAGCAGCAGATCGAGGAACACAGGTGCCATGATGAGGCCACAGTCGCCGTTACCCATGATCCTCAGCCAGACATTATGATGATGCAATCTGTGTTTGTGTGCGGCCACAGGAAGAAGATGCTGGAGGATGAAGAGGCCAAAGAGAGGTCGAGGAATCAACCCTTGATTGTAAGAGTGCGTGTGCTTTGCTTTCAGTAAACCAGCTTTTGTGTCTTGCAACGAATGGGTGGTAAGACCTATGACCTATGACCCCTGTTTCTTCAGTAATATCTAACAGAGAGCCTTGGCACTTCCTATTAGCCCTATTGTGTATCATCTTGGTTGCAGTTCCATTATAATTCCACTGGGGGTGATGGCGGGCGAGAGCAGAATGAATGGGAGTCTATGGGGCTAAATGTGTCTCTTTCACCTGCTTGTCGTTAAATCAACATAGATTTTATTGTTGATTCCGCAAGTTTAATATAGATTATAGGCCGTTGTTGGCCGGAACACGCTAGCATTCTGCTATTGTGTGACGTCATCACAGTTTTAGAACAGATAAGTGAACTTAAAAATGCCATTTTCAGCTGAGTGTATTATCTTAGCCCTCCCTTTTGAATGCAACTTTCAAATTACTTGACAAAAAATTACATCCTGAGAAAAGTGGATTTCCCCCATTGACTCCCATTCATTCTGCACTCGACCGCCAGCGCCCCCGCATGGACACAGACGTGTTACTGCAGCCAGTGCCAATTCTCTTCAATTAGACATTCTCTGGTAATATTGTGCCTGTTATAAGTGGGCTGTACACAGGCTTCAGAAGTATTTACACAAAATCAGTTCAGATTTATTGCTCTAGTCATTTGTGAAGTAAATAAGTCACAAACTTCAGTATGTGGAGGAACCCACATTTACAGTTTTTCTCGATTGTTTACATGCCTCATACTCTCAGAACTCCACACACAAATCAAAAACACACACACAATGGGCAAAACCCCTCAATTCTCCTGTAAAATGAATGTTTAGATTCAAAACAATGTTATATATTCTCAAAATGGTATTTTGTTTTCAAATGACACACACAAAGCATCATATGAATAGACATTTATAAGAACCAATTGAACACTGATGAACGGAAAACACTTCTTCTCCATTCATCATAATGACTTCGGCCTTTGTTTGTTCAGTACATACATTAGTGTTGTAAAATAATTGAGGATATTGTTTTTATACCCAGAACACACAAATACACAGTAACAAAAAATATTTAATTTTTCCCACAAAAACAATGTACATCCCAACTTGTATATTCCAACAATATATTTAAGGAATATGTGTTATTATGTCAAATATTTATATATAATATTAATTGTGAATAAATATCTAAAAAATATATACATGCACATATTCCTTAAATATATACATGCATGTGTGTGTATTTATATACACAAATTAATTATACACACTACACACACATATATTATGTAAACAAACACAAACTTTTATTTTGATGCGATTAATCGTTGCCCATCCCTAATCCCAACCAACACAAAGTTGCACATACAGTGGTCTACATACAAAACAACAGAAAAAAATACTGCATACAAGTTACAGTAAAAATAAAAAAAGCTCTGATTGCTAATTGTAAAACTGTGTGACGGGTTTTCCCGTGTGATGAGTTCGTGTGCAAATCTGAATAACAGTGTGTTCCTTGTGAAAACGGGATTTTCTGCATGAAAATTGTGCCAAATGCAGAGAATTGTGTGTAGTGTTTTGAAAAAAGTGTGTTTTAGAACTGCAGTTTGAGTGTAAAGCAGCTGGGAGTTGAGTAGAATTGGTTCAGGGGGTTGTGTATGAGGTACATGTTGTGCTCATTGTGTCTCAAGTACCAGTATTTGTGTGTAAACAATAAAACTGTAAGTGTAATAAGCGTTTTGGCGCCCCCTGCTGGAAATAACTGTGCACTGATTCTCTTCACAGACAGAGCCCAGCTGTGAAGACCTGAACCTGGACAAGAAGGAGTCAGAGGTGGAGGTGGGTCCACACGAGTCACACTAACATCGCTTCATTTCTCAGATAAGGGTTTTAGAAAGGAGAACAGACCCTGAAATGTGGAGCAGACTTGTGTTGTGTGTGAGGATGACTGATATTCTGCAGGGATTTACATGTGGGTCAGTGGGATTCCTCGGGCTATTTAAAGACAAGTGTGTTTCTGTGTGTGTGTGTGTGTGTGTGCAGTCGATTGGATCTTCATGATGAAAAGGGCCCAAAAAATCCTAATGCACAACTTTCTTAGCCGCACATTACATTTAATACACTACCGGGCAAAAAGTTTGGAATAATTAAGGGGTCATGCACTCCTGAGGTGCACTTAGGATTTTTACAGCAAAACTTAACACATAATTTAGAAATAAAATGCCATTTCCTACCTTGATTTTAGCCTCTGCTAGGTGCTAAAATGTACATTTTAAGTGTTATTATGTACATTTTAGGTGCTAACGTAAATTTTAGGTGCTAATATGTACATTATAGATGTTAATATGTACATTTTAGGTGCTAACGTAAATTTTAGGTGCTAATATGTACATTATAGATGTTAATATGTACATTTTAGGTGCTAATATGTACTTTTTAAGTGTTAATATGTACATTTTAGGTGCTAACATAAATTTTAGGTGCTAATATGTACATTATAGATGTTAATATGTACATTTTAGGTGCTAATATGTACTTTTTAAGTGTTAATATGTACATTTTAGGTGCTAACGTAAATTTTAGGTGCTAATATGTACATTATAGATGTTAATATGTACATTTTGGGTGTTATTATGTAAATTTTAGGTGCTAATAAGTACATTATAGATGTTAATATGTACATTTTAGGTGCTAATATGTACATTTTAGGTGCTAATAAGTACATTTTGGGTGTTATTATGTAAATTTTAGGTGCTAATATGTACATTTTAGGTGCTAATAAGTACATTTTGGGTGTTATTATGTAAATTTTTGGTGCTAATAAGTACATTTTAGGTGTTAATATGTACGTCCTAATATGTACATTTTAGGTGTTAATATGTACATTTCAGGAGCTAATATGGACATTTTTTATGTTAATATGTACATTTTAGCTGCTAATATACATTTCAGGTGCTAATATGTACATTTTAGGTGCTAATAAGTACATTTTAGGTGTTAATATGTTCGTGCTAATATGTACATTTTAGGTGTTAATTATGTACATTTCGGGAGCTAATATGGACATTTTAGGTCCTAATATGTTCATTTTAGCTGCTAATATGTACATTTTAGGTGTTATTATGTAAATTTTAGGTGCTAATAAGTACATTTTAGGTGTTCTTATGTAAATTTTAGGTGCTAATATGTACATTTTAGGTGTTATTATGTTAACTTTAGGTCCTACTATGTAAATTTTAGGTGCTAATAAGTACATTTTAGGTGCTAATATGTACATTTTAGGTGTTATTATGTAAATTTTAGGTGCTAATAAGTTCATTTTAGGTGTTAATATGTATATTTTAAGTGTTAATATGTACATTTCAGGCGCTAATATGTTCATTTTAGCTGCTAATATATGTACCACTAAGGTACCAATATGCAGCCTTTGGGTACAAAAGTGTTCCTTTTGAAAAGGTCCAGCCCCAGTGACAGCTTTTGTACCTTTTTTTCTGAGAGTGCACACTGACTGATAGCATTATGTATTAAATGTGTCTCTAGGAGGCAGCAGCCATCATTGCCCAGAGGCCTGATAACCCACGGGAATACTTCAAGCAGAGAGAGAGAGCCATCGCCAACAGTGTGGACATCTCTCCAGTCTCCACACACAGGACCGGTAAGATCATACTAAAAGCTGGAGAAGAGGAGGAGGAAGTACTCTGCTAATACTCTGTGTGTCCTGCTACTTGCTCTTCACTCGTCTCTCAATCTGTCATTTAACGAGAATTGAGCAACACAACTCAGGAGAGACCATCTGTCTGAAACCTCTGCTCTGAATCACCATGACAGATTTCTAAGGCTCATATTCATATAGTTCAATTATATAGACATTTAGATATTGATATGTTTATATAGAGGATAGATGTTAAAGAGAGAAGGATCTAAACTTCTTATATGCTGGCTGGCTACAAATTATTGTAAACTACAGTTATAAATGGGTTTATATAACCTCATGCTGGTCATTTTGATCAATACAAATACCCAACATTTCTGTGTTTTCTTAAAGGAGTAGTTCACTTTTGAAAAACACACTTTTGCTGATAATTTACTCACCCCCGTGTCATCCAAGATGTCCATGTCTTTCTTTCTTCAGTCGAAAAGAAATTAAGGTTTTTGATAAAAACATTCCAGGAGTTTCTCCATATAATGGACTTCAATGGGGACCAAACGGTTCAAGGTTTAAAAGACAGTTTCAGTGCAAAATACAAACTGTTCAAATGGCTTTAAACGATTCCAGACGATGAATAAGGGTCTTATCAAGAGAAACGATCGCTCATTTAATAAATAAATAACAAAGTTTAAGTTTTATAAGCTCAAATGCTCGCCTTGCTCTGTTCTGTGATGAGCGTTCGTGACTCTCCTGTTCAAACTCTGAGCTCTTTTTCCGAGTCATTTGGTTCATTCAACGAACGAAGCCAATGAATTGACTCGGAAAAAGATTTGTTCATTTTGATGAACAGGAGAGTCACGAACGCGCATCACAGAACAGAGCAAGGCGAGCATTTGAGCTTATAAAACTTAAACTTTGTTATTTATTTATTAAATGAGCGATCGTTTCGCTTGATAAGACCCTTATTCATCGTCTGGAGTCGTTTAAAGCCCTTTGAACAGTTTGCACTGAAACTCTCATTTGGACCTTGAACCGTTTGGTCCCCATTGAAGTCCATTATATGGAGAAAATCATCAGCAAAATTGAACTACTCCTTTAATCAACATAATATCACTATGCAATCAGGTTTGGAATGAATTGGTTGAGTGTGCTTTGCTAAGTCGTGAAGTTTGCTGTTTTTGCTCCAAATTGCTTTACCAGCTTAATCAGAATATGGAGGCTGAGTAGATCAATGCTATTTAGCCTAGTTCAAGGCTTTATTTGTCAACAGGGATGCTAAAACAAAGATTGATTTACTGTCAGAATGCTTTATTAGTGCCATTTATGATCCTGCTGAACAATGCAATATTATTTACTGGGTGATTGTCTCATTTCATTGTTGAAGATCAAACTCCTCACTATAGCATCTGATGTTGACGGCGTACGAGACCATCACACTAACAGCTGTTTTCTTACCTCTCTCCTTCTACCTTATTTTCTTTCTCTCTATTTCTTGGTAATTTCTTTTCCGCTCACTCCATCGTTTTGGTTGTTGACATTTCCTTTAAACCATCTGTCCATCTCATCTCTCCTCCTGACGATCCTGGATCTTATTTCTCCTCCACCCAACCGGTGCACATCATCCGTCATAATCTCTTCTGTTTGAACTCGTGCGTCTCTCTTTCACTTTTACACAAATTTCCTCCCCTCTCTATCCCTGGATTTATTTCCTCATGTCTATCCGGTTTGGTCTTCTGTGTACGTTGCTCTTTGTGTGTGTGTGTGTGTGTCCCACACGATGGTCCCGTCTGCCGTTTGCCAGGCCGCTTGGACAGTCCATTCTTGAGGCAGCAGCACAGTCCATCCGATCGCAGCCCGCCCGCCTCGCGCACTCCGCCCCGTACGCGGCGGCAGCCAGGTCCACCTGGTAGGTACTGGACAGATCTCGCTGAGGGCCACTGCTTCAGCGTAGGGTCACCGAGTCACCAGTCTAGCTTGTAGCCTCTCTGAAGTTCTTACTGAATTAGCCTTTTCCTTTTGGCTTCCTCTGCGACACTGAGCTCACTCACTGTCTGGGGCGCTCTAGGTTAGTATGTGCTAGTATTAAAGGACAACTCCGGCGCAAAATGAACCTTTGGTCTAATTACACATTGTTACCTAGCCAACCGTTATCTGAGATTTGTTTTCATGATTGCCGAATGTAAATAGTTTTATCTCTAAAAACAGTTTAGTCTATAACGCTAGTATAATGCTAGCATATAGCGCATAGAGTAATGACTAATAAAAATCGCTTGTTATTACCACTAACAAGGCTCCAAATAGCCCCACACTGA
Source organism: Cyprinella venusta (assembly GCA_038021265.1). NCBI lineage: Eukaryota > Metazoa > Chordata > Actinopteri > Cypriniformes > Leuciscidae > Cyprinella > Cyprinella venusta. The sequence goes on along the minus strand of CM075880.1, from coordinate 137,600 downwards.
CACGGATAGCATAATAAGGGTCCCTACATTCAAACCGAAGCATTCAGAACTTTATCAGTGTCCATACAGTTTAATAAGAAGATATTTAATACACACAGTGACAGTCAACTTCGCGAATACAGGAAGAGGCCATCTTTGAAAAATAGTCTCTACCAGTCGATCTACGAACGCCGAATCAAGTGCGCCGGTGAGATGTGAATAAGGTGATAAGGTGAACATGAACAGTAGGATACGTGTACATATTGAAGAGAAGAAAACGGTTCGTGTTTGTGTTTCTTCCGAAAACAACGGACCATATGAGATTCTGCACAGTTCAGCGCACTTGGATCGGCGTTCGTAGATCGACTGGTAGAGACTATTTTTCAAAGATGGCTTCTTCCTGTTTTCGCAAAGTTGACTGTGTGTATTAAATATCTTCTTATTAAACTGTATGGACACTGATAAAGTTCTGAATGCTTCGGTTTGAATGTAGGGACCCTTATTATGCTATCCGTGTCAGTGTGGGGCTATTTGGAGCCTTGTTAGTGGTAATAACAAGCGATTTTTATTTGTCATTACTCTATGCGTTATATACTAGCATTATACTAGCGTAGCGTTATAGGCTAAACTGTTTTTAGAGCTAAAACTATTTACATTCGGCAATCATGAAAACAAATCTCATAACGGTTGACTTGGTAGCAACGTGTAATTAGACCAAAGGTTCATTTTGCGCCGGAGTTCTCCTTTAAAGGGATCGTTTGCCCTAGAACTAATTACCTGTCTCTATTTCCTCACCCTCATGATGCTCCAAACCCTTTGACTTAAAGGAGAACTCTGGCGCAAACTGAACCTTTGGTCTAATAACACTTTGGTACCTAGTCGACCGTTCTCTGAGATTTGTTTTCATGAGTTTTATCTCTAAAAACTGTTTAGCGTATAACGCTAGTATATGGGGGCATTTAATAAGTAAAAAGAAATTGCTAGTTACACAAATATCACGCAATAATGATGCATAATAAATTAATACAGTGAGGTTATGTATAAGTAAGGGAATAATATAATGACAACTGAGAAATCAAAAACGTAATAAGAGCAAGGGTTCAATGACAATTATTGTTGAAAACTGTAAAAATATTATTATTTCTCAACTGTCTCAATAAAGTGTAACTGTCCACAAAATCGTTATTATTATTATTATAATTATTATTGTAACAGACTTGACAGATTTTACATGACTATATAACCGGTAATGATGTAGGCTACTGGCGCTCGTTGTATTTTTCCCCTCTGGGCTTGCCGTAGATAGGATGGTTCAATTGCTGCACAAAACAAACCGTAAATAATCATGAAAACATACTTTTATCTTCCTCTTTTTTTTCTCCTCTGTCATTTTCTTCGTTCTATTTTCGGCACCAGAGGGAAACGTCCTTTTTTGTGTGACATCATTACCGCGAGTCCGCGACTATGCGCACGAATTGTCTATTCACGCGCGAGGTGTCTAGATTATGCGCATGAGAATCAGAATTTTCTTGTCTTTTAATTATTCATTAATTCATAGTAATTCGTTCATTTATGTCACTTGTTGTTTAATTCATCAAAAATAAATATATATATTTTTCAATTTTTCGACTCGATTTGGTTGCCTCAAGCAGCCGCCTAGTTCGTTTATGCCTCGGCCCTGCTTCTATTGCTAGCTACTGAGAAAATGACAAACAAAATAAATATTACATAAGTCCGTGTAGTCTTGTTTTACATTATGCGATTCATCCAAACAAGTCTGCAGCAGAAGTCACTCAGAACCGAGCGAAATGTTATAATTTCATAATAACTAAATGAGTTAACTCTGCTTAATAAATGCGATTGACATAATGACGCCATAGGTCCTCGAAGCTGTAGCCGTGTCCCGTTAGTTAACCCGCTGTACTAGCTAACTACACTACGGCCGTCTCCGTGTCACGATCCATTTCTTTCTCAAGACGTCTATTTGACCCATACTACCATCTTCTCTGGATCCATGGTCAGTATATGTGTTCTATACTTGTTGTCCTTTGACTTTGTATTTTGCGCAGGAAACAGTTAGCATGTGTTATTATCTTGAAGCTATGCCATGGACGTTTGGAGGACTGAGACAAACTGATTCTTGTGGTTAGGGAGATCTGGTTGAATCTCACCAATGTTACTCCCCTCATGTCCCCCTTCCTCTCCTCATGCTCTTGCTGACGGATAACCGGCGGCCCCGCCTGCGCTTCCTTTCGTCCCGTTGACCCGTGAGTGTACGCCACGCTGCACCGCATGTGATTGTGGTCTCCGAGCCCTCGGGCTTGCACTCCGTGGACCTTGTGTGACTGTACTGTTGTGGAGCCGACCTTGTGGTGTGTTCGAGTGTAAAGTTAACTAGCAGCACGAGGACAAATGGCGCCCGTGAGGACTAAACACTGGGTCTCAATATCTAGAGACTCAATAGAGTTTATGTAGAGTGATACTGTGGATTTCACTTTCAGAAATGGGGGAAGGCATGTGCAAGCAGTTTTTACAATGGTCATTGTTTGTTATATGTTGTGTGAGGTCTTCAACTGTATCTTCATCTATTAATCACCAAAATTTGCATCTCAGTGTTTTTTTGTTGCATTTCAAATTGGTAAATTTCCCAGCTATCAGAGAACGTTCTGACAAGGTTATGAACAAACGTTCTTTCTAGTAACATTAATATTATGTTCATTCAAAGTTCTCTGGTCTTAAAGATTGTTAGCACAAAAACATTGTTTTTATATTGTTCATGGATATTTTTTTTTTCTGAAATGATTTAGTTGGATGTTCATCAATAATACTAATACTTTTCACCGAACATTCAAAAGTAACATTGTTTGCAAAATGAGCAAATAGAAAATTTCCTCAAAGGAGTAGTTCACTTTAAAAAAAACTTTTGCTGATAATTTACTCACCCCCGTGTCATCCAAGATGTCCATGTCTTTCTTTCTTCAGTGGAAAAGAAATTAAGGTTTTTGATCAAAACATTCCAGGATTTTCTCCATATAATGGACTTCAATGGGGACCAAACGGTTCAAGGTTTAAAAGACAGTTTAAGTGCAAACTGTTCAAAGGGCTTTAAACGACTCCAGACGATGAATAAGGGTCTTATCAAGCGAAACGATCGCTCATTTAATAAATAAATAACAAAGTTTAAGTTTTATAAGCTCAAACGCTCGCCTTGCTCTGTTCTGTGACGCGCGTTCGTGACTCTCCTGTTCGAACACGTTCATCAAAATGAACAAATCTTTTACTGAGTCAATTCATTCATTTCGTTCATTGAATGAACCAAATGACACAAAAAAAGATTCGTTCATTTTGATAAACGAGTTCGAAAATCATTTAAAGCCCTTTGAACAGTTTGCACTGAAACTCTCATTTGGACCTTGAACCGTTTGGTCCCCATTGAAGTCCAGTATATGGAGAAAATCCTGGAATGTTTTCATCAAAAACCTTAATTTCTTTTGGACTGAAGAAAGAAAGACATGGACATCTTGGATGACACGGGGGTGAGTAAATTATCAGCAAAAGTTTTTTTTTTTAAAGTGAACTACTCCAACTTTTACAAAACAGATTTTTTTAATGTTCTTAGAACATATTTTTTTTGTTAGCTGGGTTCATAGTTCAAAGGTTGCTCAGGAAACGTGACTTTTCAAAATGTTTTTTTTCAATTCTAATTTAATCTCAAATTTATAAATGAGACGATTGTTGATAATGTGCTCTTGAATGTTGGAAATCTCTGACTTTTGATTGCAGAGATGTTTTGAAGTCTCTGCAACCCTGAGCACCATTTGTGATATTTTACTGTAGAATATTAGACTATATTTGACCCAGACAGCAACATAGTATCAGTCACATCTGGTACATGTGGATTCAAAGCGTGCCGGACACTATGTTGCTTTCTGGGGAGATTGTACAAAAATAAATATCATTACTATCCAGGAGAAAGAACTGAGATTTAAGAGACCTCATCTGTGATTGTTATCATTATTTAGATATTTCCTAAAAAGTGCATGAACAAGTCAAATAGAATCTGCATTATTACATTGTAATTTTAAAATCTTGTCTTATATCGATCACCTATTTTTGAACCTGTCAGCTCGCCTCAGCTGTTTTGAGTATAAGACATTTTTTTAATAAAACGTGCATGCTCAGAAAACGACATGCATTTGTAAATTTGTGAGCTCATTTCTGTGCTTTACACCATGTTGTGTCTTCATGGTCACAGTGGCATGTCTGTTTTAATGTCACGGCACTGTGGACGACAGATGAAACACTGCTTGCTGTTGTTTGGCGTTGAAAGCAATCCTTTCAGACTATTTGTAAATTGTGTCATCTGTGTTGTGATTGATATCTTGAGATTATCAAACATTTACCTTGTCTCTGATGTCTCAGATGACTGTACTGAAGGACTCCTCGAGCGCAGCATGACCACTGGATGCACTCCCATCCCGAAAATCGCCATTCAGGAGGATGACTTCTTTCGAAAGGAGTTTGGTAAGGCCTTAAAAACAAGGGGAACTCTTTTTGATATTCAGATTTAAAAACAGTGCAAATCCTCTTTTGGCGTATTTTTTTTTTTTTAATTTCTTTAAAAAGACCTTTAAAGGGATAGTTCACTTTGAAATTAATTTTTGGTGTGTTTTATCTTACCTCAAGGGCATCCAAGACGTAGGTGTCTTTGTTTCCGCAGTAGTTTCAATTTTGATATTTTTAGGTCAAAGCGTTCTTGTGTGTCAGTCATATAATGGAGGTCTATGGTCACCACCTCAAAGAGCATGCACAGAGAAGTCCAAATTAAACATGATTTAATGACTCGTGAATGTAAGTACACATTGATGGCCTAAGACACCAAACGAGCGGTTTGTGTGAGAAAACCAACAGTATTTATATCGTTTTTATGAAGATCACATGGACGTTACAAGAGGTAAAAACGATATAAATACTGTTGGTTTTCTCACACAAACCGCTCGTTTGGTGTCTTAGGCCATCAATGTGTACTTACATTTACGAGTCATTAAATCATGTTTAATTTGAACTTCTCTGTGCATACTCTTTGAGGTGGTGACCATAGACCTCCATTATATGACTGACACGGTTTGACCTAAAAATATCAAAATTGAAACTACTGCGGAAACAAAGACACCTACATAGCAAAGCCCTTGAGGTCAGATAAAACACACCAAAAATTAATTTCAAAGTCAACTATCCCTTTAATATATGAAGCAGCAGTGCTATTTTAAATAATAAAAGTTGAGATCCCAAAAAAATAATCTCCAAGAATGTCGTCCTGAAAACTAGTTAATAAGTCAGCAAAGACTGTTTGGGATTTAAAATGTGGGATCTCAATACGTTAGACAGATGGGAGGCTGTTATTGGTCCCTACCGCATGCAGACGGCCCCTGTGATGCATCCTGGGGCTCTTCTGTTTGTCCAGGTTGTGTTTGCCTTCACAGCGGACTGACTTTCTCAGCTCTTGTGTGTATCTTAAGAAAAACACTTCACTGGGGCTCATAATCAGAACAGAGAGAAATAGACGCATTCATATCCTTGATTTTGCCACGAATGCTTCCTTAAAGGGATACTCCACTTTTTTTGGAAATAGGCTCATTTTACCACTCCCCCAGAGTTAAACAGTTCAGTTTTACCGTTTTCGAATCCATTCAGCCAGTTTTTCAGATATTTAGAAGAATATCAGTGACCAGACTTTGTCATTGACTTCCATAGTATATTTTTTCCTACTATGGAAGTCAATGAGAGCAGAAACTGTCTGGTTACTGATATTCTTCTAAATATCAGAAAATCGGCTGGATGGATTCGAAAACGGTGAAACTCAACAGTCTGTAAAATGAGCCTATTTCCCAAAAAAGTGGAGTATCCCTTTAAGATGAGAGAAAGATGAAGAGTTGTTCAGTATCAAAGGCTTCTGATATTTCCTTTTCAGAACAAGCATGTATTTATGCAGTGTTCGAACATTGTTTTTAGTGAATTAGAAAGCTTTCAAAGAATACATTAAATACATAAACACTAAATGTCATGTGTTGGCTTAAATAATGTGTTATAAAATGCATTATACTTTTTTACAGTTAAGTACTGAGTAATATTAATTAAGTAACTACATGCACTTACTATAGGGTTAGGGTTTGATTTAGTTGCATTGTTCACAATTTATAATCTTTATTATAGTAACTGCATGTAACATTGACACTGTTAAAAAAGGGGTTACCTAGGTACCATAATAACCATAAATCTGATTTGACTCTAAAAAAATACTTTTGTTGGCTTAACCCAATATTGACAGATTGATATTAAATACTTTATCTCATGAAATATATATGTTTTTTATAGATTAGATTACCCGACTCTCTGATGGCAACACCAAATATACCTCAAATATTTTATTTTTACATGTAAGGACCGAGTTTTGCTGAATTTGAACCAGATTTGACATTATTGAAATGTCATAAATAGAATTTCATAACGTCACTATGGTATACTCTAAAAAATGCTGGTTTGTTTTACACCAATTTTGGGTCAAATATGGACAAACTCAAACATTGGGTTAAAAATATCATTTAAAAATTTAACCCAATGGCTGGGTTTGTCCATATTTGACCCAAAATTGGTGTAAAACAAACCAGCATTTTTTAGAGTGTAAAAATCAAGACATTATTACAATATTATCTGTCAAGTAGATTAAAATGATTAATTTTCTTTAGAAGGCAAACTGCTACAGTGAATATTGAAATTCTGTAAATGTTTAATTTTCTCTCTCTTAAATTGGTGTAATGCATTGTAGGCTTCATAGAAAGTGTTATTGCAGTTCTGAACATAATAGTCAAGTCATCTAGCACTTTATACAATACACATACTACACTGTAAAAATGAATATTATCTAATCAATAAAATTGTGGATTACAAGCAATATTCAATCAATCAATCAACTTTATTCCAGATACAAAGGCCCATAGAGACAACACAGTACAGATATTTAAATAAATAAATAACAATACAAACGGTTAAAAAAATAATTATTATTTTATTATTATTATTTTTTATTTATTTATTTTTTTCGGTGCATGTCTCTTTTTTTATTTTTTTTATTTAACAGTCAGACATACATACAAACAAGCCAACATAGTGCAGCAGTGATTAATCTTGTAAATCCATAATTCCAGCAGTGGCAAGAGTGATTTAAGTGTTTGATCCAAGTAATATTAAGCAATATTATTTATTAAATTGAACAAATTAGAATTGAGTAATAGTTAATCAAATTAATATTCTAATTAATTTGAATTTGTACAATTTAATTAATAATATTGCTTGTAATACGTTGCCACAATTTTATTGATTAGATAAAGCATATTATTATTTTTTTTTCAGTGTAGTTTTTAAAGCAGCTTTACAGTGATTTCTGCTGTTGTTCTGATCGTGAAGATCATCAATTATTAAATTAGCTCATTTCTAGGGCTGTCAAACGATTAATCGCATCCAAAATAAAAGTTTGTGTTTACATGATATATGTGGGTGCACTTTGTATAATTATTTTGTACATATATAAATACACACATGCATGAATATTTAAGAAAAAAACATTATTTATATATAAAATATTTATATTTATATATATAATATAAATTATATATAAATCTATATACAGAATATACATGAAAATATTTCTTAAATATATACATGCATGTGTGTGTATTTATATATCTAAAATAATTATACACAGTGCACCCACATATATCATGTAAACACAAACTTTTATTTTGGATGCGATTAATCGTTTGACAGCCGTACTCATTTCATATATAACGTATTAAAACATTGTCATTCTTCCAGCTCGGTTCGGTTCTCACACAACAGCGTCAGTACAGTCAGATATTAAGTGTGTGATCTAGTTCTGTGTGTTCATGAGTGTTTCCTAAATGTCCTTTTCCCTCCTGAAGCCTTCGACACTCCCAAGCAAACTCCAGTGCAGGAATCCGGCTTCAGCAAGAGCTCTCCGAGTGCGTCCCGCGGCACAGACCTGTGGGACAGCAGCCCGGCGCCAGCCTCGGCCCCGACCCAGACCCCCGCCCACATCATGGACCTGATGGAGGACACCCCGGAGCCCCGTGTCCCCGGCTCCTCCCCTGCCCTCCCGCAGCCGCTCATGAGCTTCGACGAGGTGCCCGACGCCCCCTACTGCACCGGCCCCGACGACGACCCCTCCAGCCTGGTGGACGTGTCCGGACCCCACCAGATGACCCTGAGTTACCAGCAGGCCCTCCAGCACGCGTCCGGCTCCGGCAGCCAGGACATGGATGACGGACAGCTGCTGCTGACCAATGGAGACTCGCTGCTTAAAGAAGGGACTCAGGTCTGCCTATCGGTCTCCTTCACTAATGCATGATGTCGATTCTGCCACTAGGGGGCAGCATATACTTTCTATATTTGACATTAAAGGCACATATTCAGGACACTTTATATTTTATTGTATGTTTGCCTTTATGCAGGCGAGCGAAGGCTACTTCAGCCAATCACAGGAGGAGGATTTCGCCCAGTCAGAAGACTGCACTGCAAAAGTCAACCCAACACCAGTTTTTTATAACAAACCACCAGGTGAGATCGCCACAGATCGCACATGAAGTGGTTTAATGAACGCATTTTATGTTTCTGTTTTGAAGTTTGGGTGGGACATAATGAAGGGCAATCACCTTTTGTTCATAATTACGTTCTATTGATAATCAAGTGTAAATGGTATTTACAGTTAATGGGGAGGTCAGTTATCATTTTTAAGAGATTCCCTGGACCAATGTTTGTATCAGTGTTATTTTAGTCTCACTCGAGATATTATTATTATTGTTTGAAGTTTTCTGATTTCATTATTTTACAATGTTGTTGTGTTTTTGTCATTTTCTCTTTTTAATGTCTTTATAGTTTTTAAGTTTAAGTTTTAGTTATTGTAGTATTACACTACTGTAAGTCCAAAAATGAGAAACTACCTGAAATATTTTTTTAGAAATACTTTTATTTCAGTTAATGTTTATATTAAGGAACAAAAAAATTAAAAAGTACATGTTAATTTTTTTAAAAAAAATTAAAAAGTACACTATATATATATATATATATTAGTACATGAGGGGGCATTAATATTTTTGGTCAGTTTTTTCGTATTTGCACGCGTTTTTCTATTTGCATGTGTTTATTTCTATTTGCACGTGTTTTTTCTATTTGCACATATTTTTTTCTATTTGCACGTGTTTTTTTCTATTTGCACGTTTTTTCTATTTGCACGTGTTTCTTTCTATTTGCACGTGTTTTTTCTTTTTGCACACGTTTTTTTCTATTTTCACGCATTTTTTTATTTGCATGCGGTGTTTTTTCTATTTGCACATATTTTTTTCTATTTGCATGTGTTTTTTCTATTTGCATGTTTTTGCTTCAAATGCAGCACGTTGAGCTCTCTCGGCCACCGTAATTAGTACACGAGGGGACATTAATATTTTTGGTCCGTTTTTCCTAAAGAGAAAAACTGTACATTTTGCGTGTGTGTGGGGCTGTTCACAATGTTTCAGCAACACTAAATTACTTTAAATTATCTGTCGTTCCGATGCATCCCACCACAATAAAAGATCCTAATATAAGGTGTTTGTGTTCTTGTCTTCTGCAGAAATCGACATCACGTGCTGGGATACAGACCCCGTGATGGAAGACGATGATTAGGAGCGACCGAGGGAAACCGAAAACTGATTTTACAACAGTTACTGAAGTCTTGCATCAAAATGTTTTAGAGAAAAAAAAACAACAACAACAACGTTAGCCACAGAAGAAAAGGACTCGGGTTATTGTTAAAGATGCCAGTGGGTATGAGCGCTTTCGGTTGGTGTATGTGTGTGAGAGTGTGTTTATTATTTATTTCCATCTCTTTTTTTCTTTTGTTGCTATGCAGACTATAGCACAGTGCGTCTCTAGCGCTCACTTGTGTTGTATGGATCCCTGTGCCTAACAGGTGTGTGTAGTAGCAGATTAGATTCTCCTTAATCCACGGTCTGCTCGATCAACTTACCCACAATCCTAGTTGCTTAGTTGAATCACATGTGTTTGAGTGTTATGCCCACATATGTCTTTGCTTTGACTCGGGGACGCTCGAACCCTCACCCCTCGTCGAAGCAAACTCGATTTTAGCTTCAGTTGAGTCAGTCGTATTTAGCAAACGGAAAATGAAGGGGGTTTATATGTGATTATGAAACAATTTTGTGTTGTGCCAATTATTTTGAGTATGACGTGTCGGTGTAACGGCCTTTTAGGACTTTAGCGCCAGGTGGCATATGTATATTTTGACTACATATGAGATAATGTGTATAAACAATGGCTGAAACTGACGTTTGTTTTTTTTATGAACAACTGCAATAGAGCTTTGATTTGTTGAGAAACTTAGGCAATAACAACTGTGGTGAACTCCTTTGGGAATTGTTTTAGTTATATATGCGGTAGTGTGTGTACATATACATCTAGTTTAAAGATAAAGGGAGAAGAGAGTCCCTTATTATTGGGGAGGTTCAGGCCTGAAAGATATTCGACAGAAGTACGCAAGCGCCGACGCCCCAGATGTTAGCATTACTGTGGCGTTAACAGACCTCAGTACTAAAGGATAGTTCAGATGAAAACTCGACCTAAGATCTGTGTGACTTTCTTCTGTGGGGCATAAAAGAAGATATTTAGAGAAATCTCAGTGTTTAATGTCCAAAGAGCCCCTTAGAGGACGTGGTGGTGAAAACAAAATATATGATATGGGAGGAAAATGTTTTTTTTGTGCACGTTTGGGGGAACGCAAACATTAGCAAGAGGCATTGCCAAAGAATTTTTTCTCCCATCTCATATTCATGTTCTCGTAGGGTGCCCGTAAATAATAATATAATCTTTTGTGTTTGTTTTACAGAAGAAAGATGGAACTACAACATGCAGAATTGTTGGGTGAACTGTCCCTTTAAGAAGCCGAAATAATTCCCCTCAGATTGCTATAGGCCTATGTCACGAAAAAACGGAAGATCCTCTTTTAGTTCGTCTTTTACGGCTATTCCGGTTAGCTTTTTCCAATGGTGGAGTCCGATAGATACCGCTACGTTACGTAAGTTACGAATGAAAACTCTGAGGTATGGCTGTTTACGTCCCGGTACACCATAACAACAACCGCGGTAGCTCTAGCCGTTCGCCAGTGAGGGAAACGTTTCTATGGTAACAGCGAGTTGGACCAGTCAGCAGACGTTGCTACTATGCTTAGGATTGTGGGTAGTGTAGTTTTTTTCTAAGATTGCGGATAAAACATGTTTTTCTTGATTTCATACAGCTTCAACAGGAGCAAAAACCTTCGTTTTTCACAACCTCGTAGCTCGTGGTCTGTCTACCTCGGAGGGTTTCGACATTAGGCCTGATAATCGAAATATCGAGAAATACTGTTGACCGGAAGTTCCTACGCTATCTCACGACCAATTCATACGAATTCGACAAATGATTAAAAAGGGTCTAATTCGACGAATTCGTACGAGTAAGGTCGTACGAATTCGACAAATGATTAAAAAGTGTCTAATTCGTACGACCTCACTCGTACAATTTGTCTAAACCCACGTGATGGGTAGGTTTAGGGGCGGGGTAAGGGGTGGGTCATTCGTACCAATTCATACGAATGGGCTAATTTGTAAAATATGTACGATTTAGCAAAATCGCACTAATTCGTACGAGTGAGGTCGTATGAATTGTTACGAATTAGCCACTTTTTAATCATTCTTCGAATTTGTACGATTTGGTCGTGAGATCGGGTTGGAAGTTCTGTATCCTTACTCCGCGTTCAGGAAGCAGGAAGTGTGACATAGGCCTATTATCTAAGTAAACGTGTTTACCAGGATGAGTTATGCTAATGCTGGCTATAGCGCCCCTTGTGGCCGAACACATTTTAGCGAATGAAACCGAAGCGCTTGTGTACTTGCGTAGAGTATGGCCTTGACCTTATTTTATCGTGGATGTGATTTTGAACCTTTTATTTCTACACTCAAACGGAAGGAAACTCTTAATGTTGACACACTTCAAACCCTGGCAAACCCCCATTATTGAAATATAATATTAATATGAGCCTTTTTTTTGCTTGTTAAAAATGCATTATCCAGACATTTGACATTTTTTTTAACCTAAAATTATTTCAACCCTTTAAATCAGATTTGTGACTGACTTTCACACAAGGACTAGTGCAGGGACACATGGCCTTGCTCAAGGGCAGAAAGGTGAGAGGTCATCTCACTAACTCAACACTGACTCCAACTGTAATCTTTGTTGTTCCAGTAACTTCCAAGTTATCACCACCCACTGTCTTCCTCATTTTGAAAAGCCACAACATCTTGGCTTTACGTTACAAATGATTTTTTGCTGTTGTTGTTTTTTGGAGTGGAAAGGCGAGCAATAAGACTAAACCAAGAGTATTGTTCTGTAAATAGCTTTAATTTTGTTCTCATGTAAAATGTACTACAATAACTAACATGTATTGATTCACCGCTCATGAGAAACGTGGTGTGGCGTACGTTTGGTGAGAGAGAGAACATGGCTTCTCCGTAGGAAGTAACCCGCATCTTTAACCGTAACTTAGCCCCTTTTAAACGACTTCCGTGTATTCCTGTTCACCCTCCGACCTCCTTAGTAGTGATTATTATTCTCTTTCTCCCTCAAACTACTAGGAGACTACTACTACTACCACCACTACTATTATTACTCTTACTACTGCTGTTCTACTACAGTAATTTCTTCTTTGCCCCTGAAGCAAGGCTTAGCGACTCCTGAAAGTTCTTTTTTAATTATTTTTTTCTATCTCTTCCTATTTTTTTTTCGTCCGCTTCTCACACGCTGTTTTTGAAACAAGCACAAGATCTTTTGTGACATGCTATGTGCTTATGTATGTTAATAAAAGACTTTAAAATCCTTCAGAAAACTTGTGTACGTTCACGTTTTTCTGTTTGTTTAAACAGTGTCCCTATAACTTGAGACTTTGTTGCTCCCTTAAAGCGAAACGATCACTCATTAAAAAAAAAAAGTTTAAGTTTTATAAGCACAAACGCTCGCCTTGCTCTGTTCTGTGATGCGCATTCGTGACTCTCCTGTTCGAACTCGTTCATCAAAATGAACGAATCTTTTTTCGTGTCATTTGGTTCATTCAACGAACGAAATGAACGAGTTGACTTGGGAAAAGATTCGAACAAGAGAGTCACATTTGAGCTTATAAAACTTAAACTTTGTTATTTATTTATTAAATGAGCGATCGTTTCGCTTGATAAGACCCTTATTCATCGTCTGGAATCGTTTAAAGCCCTTTGAACAGTTTGCACTGAAACTGTCTTTTGGACCTTGAACCGTTTGGTCCCCATTGAAGTCCATTATATGGAGAAAATCCTGGAATGTTTTCATCAAAAACCTTAATTTCTTTTCGACTGAAGAAAGAAAGACATGGACATCTTGGATGACACGGGGGTGAGTAAATTATCAGCATTTTTTTTAAAGTGAACTACTCCTTTAAACACATACCTTGAGTTCATTTTTTGTAAAAAATTGTAAAGGGTCGCTAACGACCCGAGATGTGTAACAGTGAAAATATATTGTTCTGCACAACAATAATTGAATCTTTGATGACTGAATTAAGTTTAATTTATTGCAAACTTTTTCAATGTCTGATGCACAATGATGAAGTGACGTTGCACTCATAGTTAAAGCAGGCAGAAAACAAAAGAATAGAAAGCATCATCAGCAACTCTTGAAATGGCTCAGAGATTTACTGAATAAGTACTGAATGCAATCAAATGTTAGTGTCACTGTCACTTGATGGTGGATCTGGTGAAGAAGCTGTGAGCGATCAAAATATTGATTTAGAAAACGATATGCTTGTGATCCTGAATATGAGCCAGATGCTGAATGTGCTGGGAAATGAGCTCTGATGATGATGAGGGTGATGATGGTGCTCAAACTGAACACTTCCAAGCTCCAAAAGGTAACAAAATATGCTTTATTTTATTCTTCTGTAATAGTGGCGAGTTCTATACTATTGTGGGAGCTGGAGATCCACCCGTGTTAGATATACACTGGAAAAATGAATGTGCTTTATTTAATCAAAAAAATTATGGCAACAGATTACAAGCAATATTATTAACTCAATTAAAAAAATAGAATTGAGTAATAATTAAGCAAGTTTAATCCTTAAAAGATAACCATTTAAAATGAGTAAAACTTTTTTTGTTTTAAGTAAATTTGAGTCACCGTTATGGTGATAGGTGTTTGTTTTAGGTTTGTTTTAAAATTAGTTTTCTCCTTCAATGATTCTGCTTGTTAATGGGATACTCCACTTTTTTGGAAATAGGCTAATTTTCCAACTCCCCCAGAGTTAAACTGTCGAGTTTTACCTTCTTTGAATCCATGATTCGGCCGATCTCCGGTTCTGGCGTTAGTGCTACCACTTTAGCATAGCTACACCACTGAAGTGCACACAAGACCAATAGCATTTCTCCCAAAAAAATAACCAAAGTGTTTTGATATTTTTCCTATTTAAAACTTGACTCTTCTATAGTTACAACGTGCACTAAGACAGACGGAAAATGTAAAGTTGCGATTTTCTAGGCTCATGTGCAGGGAACTATACTCTCATTCCTGCGTAATAATCAAGAAACTTCACTGTCGTACCACGAGTGCAGCCGGCGTAATGTTATGACGCAGCGCCTGAAAATAGTCCCCGGCTTATAAAGTGACCGGGACTAAGTTTGTGTAGTTATCGCGCCTGCTGCACTCGGCAGTAAAGTGTCTTGATTATTACGCAGGAATGAGAGTATAGTTCCCTGCATATGAGCCTAGAAAATCGCAACTTTACATTTTCCGTCTGTCTAAGTGCACGATGTAACTATAGAAGAGTCAAGTTTTAAATAGGAAAAATATTGAAACACTTTTGTAATTTTTTTTGGGAGAAATGCTACTGGTCTTGTGTGCACTTCAGTGGTGTAGCTATGCTAAGCTATGCTAAAAGTGCCGCCAGAACCTGAATAGATTCAAAAAAGGTAAAACTCAAAGGGATTCGGTTGGTCTCAGAGAAGCACCATTAAATTAATGCGGTTTGTTAAATAAATGCCGGAAATCCAAAACAGAAGTGGCCAACATGGTGATGCTTGAAAATGTTGACAAATCCGATTGGTCATTACAAATAAGGTGCTATCATCAGTCTGAGGAGCACTTCAGGAGGATCGATTTAATATAAATATTTTTAAATCATTATTCATACAGAGATTCAGAATCTGTTAAAAAAATAAAATAAAGAGCGAAAATAGTACCGCTAACATGAAATTAAATGCAGTTTCTCAGTGTACCTGCATATTAAAAGCTGTGAGAGACAACTTTCTCCAACGGAAACTTACATTAGGGGTGTAACGGTTCACAAAATTCACGGTTCGGTATGTTTTCGATACAGCAAAAAGAAATAAATGCCAGAGAAATGTCCTTGATATAATAGTTTTTTATATCTTTATTAAAACTAACATTATAAAGTATTATTAGCCTATTTTTTTTACTTTGAGCAATGATGGAGCTATAGACCATTTCAAAAGATGTAAACAACACTGGTCCAGAAGCACTTCCTGTTTCAGTTTTTTAACACTACATAAAAGCTGGGATAAAATACAACCAACAGAACATTTAAAACTGAATCAAATAGTTAAACAAACATCTTTAAGAAGTTTTCTTTACATGTGAAATAAAGAAAACAGTTACAAACTGAAACAGGAAGTGCTTCTGGACCAGTGTTGTTTACATCTTTTGAAATGGTGGAAATATTAATTTGCATATAATTTACGTAATAACTGCCTAGCTGAAATGCAAACAATTCAAAACTGACTTTATCTGCTGCATTTAAATCAAAATAAAATCAACTATCGTAATTCTAATTGTAACTCTTAAATAAGTTATCTTAAGCAATTTACAAACTTTCAAAGAGCGTCTAAAATCACAAACAGCTGATCAAACATCTGTAATGAATGAGAGCATGTAAATGAAATAATAAATAAATATGATGATGTCGTACTGTGTTGGCGAATATTCGCTCTGAGATGATTTTAGCACTTAGTTTTCTGCATTTCTGCACGATGTTAATACGCTGGACAGCCAATCGGAAGCGTCGGACCCGCCTTCAATGTATTTTCCCTCATGTGATTGGTCAAGCGCAGAGCGGGGAGCTCATACTCGTGAGCTGATTGGCTTGATGTTATTCAGTCAGTCTGTCAGCTGCGCTACAGTAATGAGACACCAGAGGGCGCAACACACATTCACACGATCACTCCGCTTTATTTCTACAATCACAGTCAACAAACACACAGAAGATGAAGTTCCATCCACTCAGAAGTCTATATTAGTAAACCTCATCTCATGTTAAAACAGACAAATTACCCCAAAAAAAGAATAGTAATAGAAAAGCTGATCAGGGTAATTGGCCAGTGAGGTGTCACGTGTCGTGGCCGAGGAGCCTCTGCATGCGGCGGATCTTGCGCTTGTTCTTGGGCAGGATCTTGTTGTACTGGCCGCTTCTGATCAGCTGCTCTTTGCTGTGGTGGACCTGAGCGCCGTGCTGGAGCTGGAAGGAGCACAGCGCCTGGAGAGGCTTGAGGAGAACCTGCACACACACACACACACACACACACACCAGAATGAACGTGTTCACGGTAACGTTCATCAGGCAGTAATACAGTACATTCAAAATATGAACGCGTTCAAGGCACAACACTGCATATTACACACACACACACACACACACACACACACACACCTCCTGGATGCTGAGGTTGTTCTCCAGGATGGCTAGTGCGACGGCTGCACACTCCAGCGTGGACACACACATGTTGTTGGGTTGTGTGCGGATGACGTACTGACTGGAGGGGGCGCTGCGGAGCTGGACCTGCGGCACAGAGGACAGGTGAACACTCGCTGGGCTCCTATTGGCTGATACCCTGTGTGTGTGTGTGTGTGTGTGTGTGTCACCTGTCGGGGCAGCTGCAGCAGAGGGTTCCTCAGGAACATGTCTTTAGCCTGACTCCAGGTGCCGTCGATCAGGATGACGCTGTGAGTCGCGGAACCGAAGCTCAGATCCTCCAGACTCTCGGCTGCGGCTCCGGGATACAGCAGGAGAGAGGAGGAGTCACGACACACAGACGCCAGATCAGGGTACCTGACACACACACACACACTCCAGAGCTGATGAAGGACCTGTGCTGGACAGTGGACACACACACACACACACTCACCTATCCTCAGAGAAGCGGCGTCCCACGAACACTCTGCACTTCCCTGGAGCGAGACAGGCCGCCAGCAGAGGAACAGTGCGGAGAACACGACTCTCCTGAGGGGCGAGAGGAGGGTCATGTGACACGTCAGGGAGAGAGTGTGTGTGTGTGTGTGTGTGTGTGTGCGCACCTCGGCCGGATGCTGGACGATGTAGAGAGATGTGGAGACGTCGAGAGGAACAGCCGGGAGATACGGACACAAACACACCTTTACCGGCCGACTGATGGAGACACAACACACACATTACTGTAACTAACACTGTGTGTGTGTGTGTGTGTGTGTGTTTTTCTATCCCGGTGGGGATTTAAGCCTGAAGACTCATGGAGACTCGTGTCACTGTGGCCCTAAACGGGGTAAACACGCTTATAAATCATACAGAATTATCTTTGTTTTGAAAATGTAAAAAATGCAGAATAGTTCCTGTGATGGGTTAGGGTTAGGGTTAGTGTGTGTGTGTGTGTGTGTGTGTAGGTTTAGGGTTAGGGCATTGTAAGGGGATAGAATATATAATTTGTACAGAATAAAAACCAATCAAGATAGTAAACCAGAGACTGTGTGTGTGTGTGTGTGTGTGTGTGTGTGTGTGTGTGTCACCAGCATCTCCGGCAGGTCGGGCGTCTCTCGCTCATCTCAACCGGCAGATCTGACAGCATTGAGAATCCTTCATCATCATCATCTTTCTCTTTCGGTTCCTCCTCTTCCTCATCATCATCGTCATCATCGTCGTCATCATCATCCTCGTTCATTTCTCCTGTGTCTTCATTCAACTCCGAGTTCATTGTGTGTTTTCGTCCAGTGTGATCAGTCCACTTCCGCTTCCGCTGACGTATGTAAGCAAGATGGCGGCGCGCGGAGGAAAGCGTGCAGCGGACAGATCGGCGCAGATCAAGGCTAAAAGAGCGAAATTAAACGGCAATAAAACAGCACAAACCGAGAGAAAGACGAAGAGCGTGTCCTTTACACTAGATAAAGAAGAAGAAGCGAGCCCGAACTCTCGCGAGAACATCATCAGCGTCCCGCCGCCCGTCAGCGCGGTGAGAAACACATTCATGACATCATCACTGCACGTGTTTACAAACGACTGCGTGTGTGTATATCTATGTACATGTATGTGTGTGTGTGTTGTTAAACTGTAGTGTAGGAATGTAAATGAAACATTGAATTTAAGGCTGGATGTAAACATTAGAAACAGATGAGAATATTTACAGTTAATGTCTCTCATTTACATGTGTGTGTGTGGCTTTTAGATATAATCTAGTGTTTTATGTTCTGAATGTTTGTTCTTCAGGGAAAATGGACAAACAAAGAGCGAGTGTTGGTGTTTTCCTCTCGAGGGATCAGCTTCAGGACGAGACACCTGATGCAGGACCTGAAGACCATGATGCCGCACAGCAAAGCAGGTAACACCGCCTCAGACCAGCTTTAACCCCGTTAAACCGCCTCAGACCAGCTACAAACCGCCTCAGACCAGCTACAAACCGCCTCAGACCAGCTTTAACCTTGTTAAACCCCCTCAGACCAGCTTTAACCCCGTTAAACCGCCTCAGACCAGCTTTAACCCCGTTAAACCGCCTCAGACCAGCTACAAACCGCCTCAGACCAGCTTTAACCCCGTTAAAGGACAAGTTCGGTATTTTACAATTAAAGCCCTGTTTTAAGATCGTCCCTGATGCAATAGAATAGTTAAGATTGTTTTTTAGACAGATGCTGCTGTCACGAGAATTTTAGGTTTCTGTGTTAGTACCCCCCCACCTTTATAATGAAAGCATAGGTGCACTCGAACAATCATTCATTAAAACGCATAAAACTTTAGTTTACAAAGACGTGAAACTCACCGAGTGGTCTGGGGTGTTCACTGATATGCTCACACAAAAATCGCTGCAAAATGTGCTTTCCAACAGGTTTTATCCACAGGTTTTATCATAGTTTTTGTCCAAGTCCATTTTGTTCCTGTTTTTGGTTTAAGTCCACAGTAGTAAATTGTCGAGTTCACGTGCGCGATCATTGGTAACTAGATAATTAAGGATCATGCACGCAAACTCGACAATCAACTACTGTGGACTTAAACCAAAAACAGGAACAAAATGGACTTGGACAAAAACTATGATAAAACCTGTGGATTAAACCTGTTGGAAAGCACATTTTGCAGCGATTTTTGTGTGAGCATATCAGTGAACACCCCAGACCACTCGGTGAGTTTCACGTCTTTGTAAACTAAAGTTTTATGCGTTTTAATGAATGATTGTTCGAGTGCACCTATGCTTTCATTATAAAGGTGGGGGGGTACTAACACAGAAACCTAAAATTCTCGTGACAGCAGCATCTGTCTAAAAAACAATCTTAACTATTCTATTGCATCAGGGACGATCTTAAAACAGGGCTTTAATTGTAAAATACCGAACTTGTCCTTTAAACCGCCTCAGACCAGCTTTAACCCCATTAAACCGCCTCAGACCGGCTATAGACCATTTTGCAAGATGTAAACAACACTGGGCCAGAAGCACTTCCTGTTTCAGTTTTTTAACACTACATAAAAGCTGGAATAAAATACAACCAACAGAACATATAAAACTGAATCAAAAAGTTAAACAAACATCTTTAAGATGTTTTCTTTACATGTGAAATAAAGAAAACAGTTACAAACTGAAACAGGAAGTGTTTCTGGACCAGTGTTTACATCTTTTGAAATGGTCTATAAACCGCCTCAGACCAGCTTTAAATAAACATGAAATCTCACTCTGTTTTTCTTCCAGACACCAAAATGGACAGAAAAGACAAATTGTTTGTGGTCAACGAGGTACTTCAGTTGCTTCCACACACACACACACACACACAGGCCTGGTGTTTTGATTCTCAGCTCTTGTGTTTCAGGTGTGTGAAATCAAAAACTGCAACAAGTGCATCTTCTTTGAAGCCAAGAAAAAGCAGGATCTTTACATGTGGTGAGAAAACATGCAGATGTGAGAGAGTGTGTGTGTGTTTGCTCTCATCCTCTGTTGTTCGCATCAAATCGTGCGCAATTTTCTTCTAGAAACAAACTTGTTATATTATTTCCATGTTAGCACTGTGAAGCTTCTTTGATACGGTCAGCCTGTGTTGTAGAAATATAAATAAAGGTGTCTTGACTTGTGTTTCAGGATCTCCAACGTTCCTAACGGACCCTCGGCCAAGTTTCTGGTTCAAAACGGTAGCGCTTAAACACGTTTACACACAATCATACTGACAGATTGCTTCTCTTTATAACTGTACCTGTATGTAAATGAGCTCTTTTAGGATTGGCTGATGCCATCATGAGCTTGTGTTTATGAACGCATGTTTTCAGTGCAGTAACACTCGGTGTAATAGAACTATTGTGTTTGTAGTTCACACTCTGGCTGAGCTGAAGATGACCGGAAACTGTCTCAAAGGGTCCAGACCTCTGCTGTCCTTCGACCCGGTGAGTGAAACACACACACACACACACACACACACAGACTCTCTCTCTCACACATATGGTGCGTTTACACTGCATGGTTTGGTACGGCTCGCTTTAAATGGTAGCACCTCTTTTGAGTTTCCTAGTGTACTGTACCGACGCTAAAATGTGTCTATAACAGACTGATCTCCGATATATGATGTCATTCACCTATTGAACATGTATATCTCTCCACAGAAGTTTGACACGGAGCCGCATTACGCCCTGCTGAAAGAGCTCTTTACTCAGGTTTATTTCAACATTAGTGTGTGTGTGTGTGTGTGTGTGTGTGTGTGGTCTTCATACGGCAGTGCTGTAGTGTGAACTGTGTTCTGATGTTGCCAGATCTTCTCCACGCCTCAGTATCACCCGAAGAGTCAGCCGTTCGTGGATCACGTGCTCACCTTCACCATCGCAGACCACAGAGTGTGGTTCAGGAACTATCAGGTGTGCATCTCTCTCTCACACACACACACACACACACACACCCTCAGCTGTGTGTGTGAACACTCTCTCTCTCCACAGATCATTGAGGAGGACGCGTCTCTGGTGGAGATCGGCCCTCGTTTCGTCCTGAACCTCATCAAGATCTTCCAGGGGAGCTTCGGGGGACCGACGCTGTACGAGAACCCTCACTACCAGCCGCCCAATACGGTACCAGCTCTCCATCATCATCCTCCTCTTCCTCACTCAGGCTTAAGTTATGGAGTTACCGGCTTACACCAGATCCAGACAAACTTTATCTTTATTTTGCTTTGTGTTTTGTCTATATTATTGTTTGTTTCTTGGTTTTGTAAAGCATGTTGACCAATGCTAGACGTGGTGTGTGTGTGTGTGTGTGTGTGTGTGTGTGTGCAGCACCGGCGGATGATCCGGCTGGCCACGGCCCAAAGGCAGAAGGAGAGGCAGATGGTGAAGGAGATCCGCAAGGAGAAGCGCTCAGAGGAACAGGAAGTGATGCGGCCGGACGTGACGGACGATGTGTTCCTGACGCCAGCGGACCCCAAACCGGCCCAGATCCAGCTGGAGGCCCCCGAACCCCAGGGCCAGAAGAAGAAGAAGAAGCTCTCCGAGCTCAAGAAGAGGAAGATGATGAAGCGCAAGGGCCTGCGATGATCTGTCCTCATGTGTGTCTGTGAACAGTGAGATGTTAATAAAGCTTTTTATTAAAGTTCAAAGATGTGCTGATTCTGATTCATAAAGGTCTGTGAAAAATTCAGATACAGATTATGACACTATAAATTAATAATGACCATTTCAAAAGTTAAAATTCACATGCGTATAAGGTTTTCTCCAAAACAGCTACAAATGTTCGCAGAGAGCTCAATGAAGTGGTGTCTCCTACTGGTTTTAGTGGATCATGTCTCGGGTTAGACAGATATCTGGAGTGTGTGGCCGGAGCTGCACGCCGGAACTGCTTGTTCATATTGTTTGTTTCCGGTCGGACTGTTTAGCGGCAGGACCGGAAACATGGCGTTCAACTTCGGCGGCGCGGCTGGCAACACGAGTGAGTGGAATATATTATTGAATCCCTTTAAACATTCATATCTTCATCTCAAAAGCTGTCGAGTGTATTTGTGAAGTGGCTCATCTCTGTCAAACTGTTCTCGTTGAATGATGGGAGCCGCCGCAGACTGAGCGCACGAGACGCGTCTCATTATTTTGTTACCGGTAGTTCAGCTGTTGTCGCCTATCGGTGTGTTCATGAGTGTTGTGGTGTTGATGAAGATGAGTGATGACGATGAAGACACTCCGTGCTTCTCATTTAAATTATTCTCTTCCATTTTCGGCGCTAAAACAGCAAACGGCGCGTGAGGCTTCGGTTTAGCTCCCGCCAATCATCATCATCACGTCATCATCAGCTGGGCTGCGTCCGAAAGCGCACATTCGGTTGATTTGGTACTTATTTTGAGTAACTTGTTATTACCTGACGAACGCTAAATAAGTATGTTATACAGTACAGGTGCGGTCCCTCCGCAGTGTGCACTCTGCACTGCTCCCTTCAGCTCTCGGGTCGGTCCCTGTGTGACGAGTAGCGATTGATTGTTGTCATGGTTACAGGTCTTTCTGGCACTGGCTTCGGAGCCGCGACCACGACATCCGCGTCCACGGGCTTCGGGTTCGGATCCGGTACCGCGGGTGAGTGAGTGAGTGAGTGAGTGAGAGAGACTGGGGTCGGTGTTCCAGTGTCTGGTGTGAGTGAGTGTCTCGCTCTCTAACTCTGGTGTGTGTGTGTGTGTGTGTGTCTCGCTCTCTAACTCTGGTGTGTGTGTCTCGCTCTCTAACTCTGGTGTGTGTGTGTGTGTGTGTGTGTGTGTGTGTGTCTCGCTCTCTAACTCTGGTGTGTGTGTGTGTGTGTGTGTGTGGGTATGGGGCGTTTGCCTCGGGCCCCAGGGTTCAGTTTCGGCCTCAGTGGCGCCGGTAGATTGAGTCTGAGAGGTCGATGGTCACCGTCATCCATCAGTCATGTCTTTGTGTGTGTGTGTGTGTGTGTGTGTCTGCATCCAATCACAGACCTCGTCAGTGACGCTCAAGCCTGTTCTGTCCATCGCATCACTTCCTGTGTCAACCTTTGGCATGTGTAGTGTCCCCTACTCATATATATGTGTGTGTGTGTGTGTGTGTGTGCAGGTGCGTTCGGAGGCTTCGGCACAACAACGACGGCCGGCACCGGGTCCAGCTTCAGCTTCTCCACGCCGGCTAACACAGGTACAGTGTCCTCATGCAGGAAGTGACGTGTGTGTGTGCAGGAAGTGATGCGTTTTCTGACTCGACTGTGTGCAGGTGCGAGTCTCTTCGGGAACACCCAGAACAAGGGCTTCGGCTTCTCGTCGGCGCTGGGCACGAATGCTGGCACGGGCTTCGGCACGCTGGGAGGAGCTGGACTGGGGTTCGGCGGCTTCACTGGGATCACTGGGATTCAGCCTCAGACACAACAGGGTGAGACACTCATACAGGAACAGCAGGATAACAGATCAGTGATGCTCACCTGGTGTGTGTGTGTGTGTGTGTCTCTCTCTCGCTCTCTCTCTGAGTGAGTGTGTGTGTGTGTGTGTGTCTCTCTCGCTCTCTCTCTGAGTGAGTGTGAGTGTGAGAGAGACACGTGAGGGAGAGCGTGTTGCGTTTTTTAACGATTTATTGTTTGATTTTATATGTTATTTTATATAAACTATATATTTTATATGTTATATTTTTGCGATTTATTGTTATATTTTATTTTTTCTTTATTGATTTATCTTTTTTTTATTCTTTGTCTTTGAAACATTCTGTGAGGGTGTTTCATCTCTCTCTCTCTCTCTGCAGGTGGTGTGTTCAACCAGCAGGCGTCTCACTCCTCGTCTCAGCTCTACAACACCGCTAGCGCTCTCTCCGCCCCGTCAGTCCTGAACGACGAGCGCGACTCCATTCTGGCCCGATGGAACCAGTTACAGGCGTTCTGGGGAGCTGGGAAGGGTTACTTCAGCAGCAGCGCTCCACCGGTGGAGTTCAGCCAGGAGAACCCCTTCTGCCGCTTCAAGGTACACACACACACACACACACACACACACACACACAGACTGCAATGTCAGTCAACAGTCGTGGGCGGGGCCTGTGTACAGCTCACTCAGGGTGGTGTTCTAGATGAGTTAGTGTATGTCTCTCTCTCTCTCCCTCACACACACACACACACTCACTCTCTCTCTCTCTCTCACACACACACAGGCGGTGGGCTACAGCTGTGTCCCCGGGGTGAAGGATGAGGATGGTCTGGTGGCTCTGGCTCTCAGTAAGAAGGAGTCGGATGTTCGTGCTCAGCAGCAGCATCTGGTGGAGTCCTTACACAAGGTCCTGGGCGGAGTCCCCACGCTGACGGTGAACGTGGAGGGCGTGCGAGCGTTACCCGACGACCAGTGAGACTGACCTCTGACCTCACTTCTGTTCTACAGGCTGTCACTGATAGTTCACAGCTGTGCATGTGTATGACAGTCCCGTTTGTGTGCACACTAGAGTCTGAAAAGGCCATTTATTTCTACGTTATAAAACACTTTTCTACAATTCTATATAAATAAAAATGGAGTATTGACTAGGGGTGGGAATCTCAAACACCTCACGATTCAGTTCGATTCAGAGGGCTACGATTCGATGCTAAAGCGGTTATCGATTATCTGAATCTTTTTGTGTGTGTGTGACTATACATAATTTGCTTTAAAAGTACAAAGTAATGACCCATGAAGAAATAAAGTACAATATATTTCATTAACATTGCAAAGAACCAATAGGAAAATAAATGTGTGCTTGTTTTTGTTGTAAATTAATAATCTAACAATGACCGGTACAGCCGAGTGTTTTCCTCCTCTGACTGGAAACGTGTCATGGCTTCTCATATTTGTTGTGTTTCCATCATGAGTTTTATAGCTTACATCTACTGTGGCTCTTGTCCAGCTCCTTCAACTTCAGAAGCCAAAAGATTTCAATACGTCAGCGTTTAACGTGGAGGGAGTTTGGATTTAGCGCTCAGCTGTCGCGTCTCTGTTATGCGCACACCACAGACGGTCCGGCCACTTCTGCGCTTCAGAGTTCCGTCTATATTACACTATTATAGTTGTATATACGAAAGAAATTTTTTTTAAAATCAATTTGACATCAGTGAATCGATTCAGAATCGTCCATACGTGATGCGTATAAGGATGGACTGTCTATAGACTGTTATTCCTCGTCAGGCATAAATTCTTTCGGTTTTTGTATTTTAATGGTTATTTTTCCAACGTTTGTTGCAAAGCTGTAGCTGTATGGAAGAATCCTAGCAAACTAATGTACAAAACTGTGTGTGTGTGTGTGATACACTGTTCAGTCACGAGCATGTGATCCAATCGGCCGTTAGCTTGTCCTTACACTGAAACAGTCTGAGAACTGTAGAGCGAGGTTCCTCCATGCTGATCCTGTGTGTGTGTGTGTAGGACCGAGGTGATCGTGTATCTGGTGGAACGCTCCCCGAACGGCACATCGAAGCGAGTCCCGGCGTCCACACTCTACGGCTTCATGGAGCAGATCAACGTGAAGAACCAGTTACAGCAGCTCAGCGTGTTCATGACCGTCAGCCGCACCGCCCTCACTCCTGCCCAGCTCAAGCAGCTGCTGCAGAACCCCCCCGCAGGTCTGTGTGTGTGTGTGTGTGCAGGGGTGTGTGTGTGTGACCGCTGCTGACCACGTGTGTGTGTGTGCGTGTGCAGGGGTGTGTGTGTGCACTGCTGAGGACCGCTGCTGACCACGTGTGTGTGTGTGCGTGTGCAGGGGTGTGTGTGTGCACTGCTGAGGACCGCTGCTGACCACGTGTGTGTGTGTGCGTGTGCAGGGGTGTGTGTGTGCACTGCTGAGGACCGCTGCTGACCACGTGTGTGTGTGTGTGTGTGCAGGTGTGGACCCCATCATCTGGGAACAGGCCAAAGTGGACAATCCAGACCCAGAGAAGTGCGTCTCATAACTCAATCATCTCTGAGATCAC
Source organism: Cyprinella venusta (assembly GCA_038021265.1). NCBI lineage: Eukaryota > Metazoa > Chordata > Actinopteri > Cypriniformes > Leuciscidae > Cyprinella > Cyprinella venusta. The sequence goes on along the minus strand of CM075880.1, from coordinate 111,324 downwards.
GTGACCTCGTCAGCCGCTGGTGTGATCACGTGACCTCGTCAGGCGCTGGTGTGATCACATGACCTCATCAGTGTGTGATTTCCCGCTCAGGTTGATTCCGGTGCCGATGGTGGGCTTCAGAGAACTCCTGCGGCGACTGAAGATCCAGGACCAGATGAGCAAACAGCACCAGACGCGAGTGGACGTGAGTGAGCCGATGCGTCACATGACTGCCTCTCTGATGACGCATCACATGACCGTCTCTCTGCTGTGTTTCAGATCATCTCTAATGACATCAGCGAACTGCAGAGGAATCAGGCCACGACCGCCGCCAAAATCACACAGTACAAACGCAAGCTCATGGACCTCTCACACAGAGTCCTGCAGGTACACACACACACACACACACACACACACACACACACAGACCTCTCACACAGAGTCCTGCAGGTACACACACACACACACACACACACACACACACACACACACACACAGTCCTGCAGGTGTCCTCACACTCTTCTCGCTTGTGTTTTAGGTGCTGATTAAACAGGAAGTGCAGAGGAAGAGCGGTTACGCCATTCAGCTCGATGAGGAACATCTGAGAGTTCAGCTGGAAACCATCCAATCAGAGCTCAACGCTCCCACACAGTTCAAGGTATGAACATCAGACACACACACACACACACACACACACACACACACACACACACACACAGGGTGACTCATGTAGTGAACCCTGCTGGACACACACGAGAGAGCCGAACAGTTAAACGGCTTCTGTTGCAACTGAGTTCTGCTGCGACGGTTCGAGGATTAAACAGAAAATATCAATAACCTGATCGCTCGTCTCGTACTGATACAGTCCATCACGTGTGTGTGTGTGTGTGTGTGTGTGTGTGTTTTTCAGGGGCGACTGAATGAACTCATGTCTCAGATCCGGATGCAGAATCATTTTGGAGCCGTTCGTTCAGAGGAGCGCTACCGTGTGGATGCAGACCTGCTGAGAGAAATCAAACAGGCAAGTGTGTGTGTGTGTGTGTGTGAGAGAGAGAGAGATAAAGCTCAGTGTTGCTGCTGCTTTCAGGCTAGTGTAAAGGAAACATCCAAAATACACATTTGAGTGTTTATTTCATTGCACCGTGTCTATTTGCGTCTGTAGTTTTCAATCTTTGCAGTGGGTTAGAGTTTGAGTTTGGGTCAGGACTCTCTTTACACACACCATACGTTAGTTTCATTCATAACTATATTCTGAAGGGTTACTCATATACATATATATATATATGAGCTGGTGAAAGTGTGGAGATATTGTAGTGTGGCATGTCAAAACTATAAGAATAATAATTTTCCGCTGGTTCCCATAGTTCAGTGGTCTCAAACTCGTGTCCCCCTACTGGACATTAAAGTGTAATGTTAGTGCAGGCTGTTGCACCAATCCTGGGGCTCCACCAATCAGGCCTCTGGCAGCTCACGAGTGTCGTGTTGGAGACCCCCGCTCTAAAACAGCCTGAGAATCATCATTTGAGCTTGTAACGTGTGTCCAACAGGTCGATTAGAACGTTTGCTTTGATTTGTGCAGTCAGTAATTTCCTGAGACACTATACATGTGTAGAAAGAATTCAATAAGACATGACGGCAAATATTTGTATTTCAAAACCAATTATTGTTTTCTAAGTATAATAAAAGGAAATGTGCCTCCAAAAAAACATTCAATATCTTTAATGTGCTGTATAAAGAAAATAAAAAGGACATGAGCAAATGGAAGTATCACACAGATGTGTTATAAGGACAAAACAAAGTTTGTAAAATGAACTTCAGCTTCCAGCAGCCCCTGGTTAAGTTGAGTTTGAGACTCCTGCTATGGATGTTCCTGTGGGTTTTTCCATGTCTGAGTGAAATGAAGCCTGTGAAACACACACACACAAGCTGACCATAAGCGGATGTTTTGTTCTACACCGTAAATTACTGAACACGTCATGTGTCTAGCTTTAGGAAGTAACTAGAGAGAAGGTTTGGCGGTGAGTGTGTAGAACAAATCGTTCAAGGATCGTCTGTTTTCCACCCAGAGGAACATCTGGAGGATCCAGCGGTCAGTTCCTCATCCTCGGGTCTGACCGCAGCGCTCCATTACTTGTGTCTATTTTTGCTCTTTAAAGGGATAGTTCATCCAAAAAATTACATAAGCTCATGATTAACTGTCCCTCAACTCCTCCTCGTGGATCAGTGAAATACACTTTTATGGACTTCAGAACAGAGTGGCCATGATCTGTCCATCATACGAGTGGGTCTGTCCATGATAAATGTCCATGTTTTCAGGCCGCTGCAGCTAATGATTAACCCTAACCCCCCCTCGTACATCAGTCTTCATCTCAAACACACTGTCATCTGTTGATCTTTCAGCACCTGAAGCATCAGCAGGAGGGCCTGAGTCACCTGATCAGTGTCATCAAAGACGACCTGGACGACATCCGGACGGTGGAGGACGGGCTTCAGGACAGCGTGCACACGCGCAGCAGCAAACTCAGCTGAAGCAAAGAGACGGAGCTGAGCTGACACACACACACTCAGAGTCATTGATTTAGACTGGTGCGTGTGAATGTTTGCCCTCGATCAGCTGGACTATTTTACTGTTGCTATGACGATTAATAAAGTGTCTCTGTGAGTTTCCTGTGTTGGTGATTTAATGAGCGTTGCGGTTCTGGAGGTCCATCCGTGTTTCCCGCTCTCTCTCGGCCGCCGGCTCATCTTCCCCCACGCCTCTGCGCTGCTCCACCAGCCGGAACGCCTCCATGAACTCGTTGATGTCGATGCTGCCGTCCTTGTTGAAGTCGATGCTGTCGGCCAGCTCTGCGATGGCTTCGTCACTGATGTCCGTCTGCAGGTGAGAGCTCAGGAGACGCCAGGTCTGGTGGAACTCCTCCAGCGAGATCAGCCCTGATCAACACACACACACACACACACTCTGATTACACTCAAACTCTTTCAGACTCAGTCAGATCGGGTTGTTAGGGCTCATCTGATCACCTGAATGGTCCATGTCGATCATTCTGAAGATGCTCTCCAGGTTTGAATGATGTTTGTAGAGCGTCTCCAGCAGACCTGTATTCGCAATCTGACAGAAAAAATCAAACACACGTGTATTTACTGAGTTAGTGGAGTCCGAGTCCATCACTAAAGTGGCTTTTGTTCTTTGCAGCTATCAGATGTGCCTCTCTCTCTACCCCTCTCTCTCTCTGTCTCTCAATTCAATTCAGAAAGCTTTATTGGCATGACAAAAAATACATTTTGTATTGCCAAAGCGTCAAAACAACATAGAAAATGATTTGGAACATTTAGTACACTAAATATTACAACTGATATAAAACAATAATAATAAAACGAACAGATTAATAAATAAAATAAAATGGATTTAGAAAATTATATATATATATAAAAGAGAAATATTGAACATTATATACATGTGTGTAGGTCTTAGGCTGTGGGTGAGTGTGTGTTTATTGTATGTTTGCTGGTTTCTGGTCGTCCCTCAGGATGTGGCAGGATGCTACAAATTTTGCAGCTATATTTGAGCATTTGGCTTCTTCGCCAAGAATGAAACAAAGTTTTTGGGTCGGATTACAGGTGTTACATTGGGGAAATATATTATTAATTTTGGGGTAATAGTGGTCTCTAATGTGTTCATATTTTGGGCATTCTGTGAGGAAGTGCAGCTCGGTCTCCGTCACTCCCAGGGTGCAATGCGGGCAGAGTCTGTCCTCACGGGAGAGCCAGGTCTGTCTGCGCCGGCCCGTCTCGATGGCCAGGCTGTGCTCGCTGAGTCTGTACATCATCAGGGTTTTCTTAAGTCTCACATCACTCACTGTGCTCAGGTAGTTCGCAGCGGTGTACTCTCGATTTAGTGCCGAATAACATTCCAGTTTGTGTTGGTTTTTAATGGTGTTAGTCCAATGGGTGATGTATTTGTCTTGTTCTGTGTTGATAATTTGTGCGGGCCGAATGTGTGTGAGTGCGTGTGTGTGCTGAGGCGAGCTGATCTCTGTAGGAGAGAGCCCAGTCAGTCTCAGCACCAGCTGGCACAGGGGACTTCTCGCTACGTTCAGCTCTTGGTGTTTTAGGGCTTGGTAATGGTATGTGTTGGGGTCGCTTGTTTTTAGGTGTTTCCAGAATTTGATGGCTCTTTTTTGGATGTTTAGAAGGAGAGGGTATTGGCCTAATTCTGCCCTGCATCCGTTGTTTGGTGTCTTTCTTTGGACTTTGAGTATTCGTTTACAAAAATCTAAATGTAGAGTTTCAATTGGATGTTTTTCCCAGTTTAAGAAATCAAATTTGATAGAAGGACCCCACACTTCACTGCCATATAAAACAATTGGTTCAATTATGGATTTGAAAAGTTTGAGCCAAATTTGGATTGGGATGTCAATTTTGATGGATCTTTTTATGGCATAGAAAGCCCTTTGAGCTTTCTCTTTGAGTTCATTCACAGCCAAAGTAAAGTTGCCAGTTGGGGTTATTTTCAGGCCAAGGTAAGTGTATGTTTTTGTGCTCTCGATGGTTCTGTGTGATAGTGTGAATGTGTGTGTTGGTCCCTGAGATCTGGAGCGTTTCTGGAACATCATGACTCTAGTTTTCTGGAGGTTGACGGTCAGGGCCCAGGACTGACAGTAATCCTCCAGCAGATCCAGGCTGTCCTGAAGCCCCTCTTTAGTGGGCGACAGGAGGACCAGGTCATCTGCGTAGAGAAGACACTTGATCTCTGTCTCGTGTAGAGTGAGACCTTGAAAGGGGGCGTGTTCTAATGTATTGGCCAATTGGTTGATGTAAATGTTGAAGAGGGTGGGGCTTAAACTGCAGCCCTGTCTCACTCCGCGCCCCTGGGGGAAGAATTCGGTTCTTTGGTTTCCAATTTTAACAGCACATTGGCTGGCTGTGTACATAGATTTGATCAAATCATAAAATTTCCCCCCTATTCCACTGCCGATGAGTTCGAGGTATAATCCTTTGTGCCAGATTGAATCAAAGGCTTTCTTGAAATCAACGAAACAAGCAAAAATTTGTCCTTTGTTTTGATGTACATATTTGTCGATTAGTGTTTGTAATGTAAAAATGTGATCGGATGTGCGACATTTTGGAAGAAAGCCGATTTGGCATTTACTCAAGGCATTGTGCTTCATAAGGAAGTCTAAAAGTCTGGTGTTTAAGACGCTGCAGAGAACCTCTCTCTCTGTCTGTCTCTTGATAACACTGTTTAATGAGTACGATACTGATAGGTATTCTGAGTTTGAACGCTGTGAGAGATGTAAGGAGAAGAGCAGTACTTTGAGTTAATCAGACACTAGTGTTTGGATGTTATGGTGGTTCAGGAAACACACAGTGATAGTTTTAATGAAAGGACTGGAGAATGGAGTGGGATGGGGAAGTAGCGCTATCTCATGAGTTCAGTCAGACGACGGGTGGATGTACTTTTTGCCAAAAAATTCCTGCCTATTGCTTATGAATTAAAACATGTAATACCACATCGGCTCATGCTGATAAAAGCTAAATTTGAAAGATTCAAATTTTTTATTTATTTATTTTATTTTTGTATATGCATGCTCCAACTATTGGGTCTGAAAGAGTTTATTTTTTAACAATATTAACAGTATTTTGCAGGATTAATTTTCTGATGATTTTAGGAGAGGGAGGAGGACTATCCTCTCTCTCTCTCTCTCTCTCCCCCCCCGTCTCCCTCTCTCCACTCGCCTCAGTGTGTGTCTGGATGGCTGAGAGCTGGTTGAGCCAGTGCTGGTAGTTGAGCGTCCCGTCCCGTGTGTTTCCCACCAGCTGAGCCCGCAGAACCCTCCAGGGCAGACTGAGACGCAGCACCTTCTCCACCGCCTCGGCCCAGTGCTTCACGGAGATCACACCTGAGCACAGAACACACACACACACCTGAGCACAGAACACACACACACAAGGACAGAAGAACGTGTTGTGTCGTGTTGTGTAGTGTAGTGTAGTACCTGTACACTGTGGGTCGTATTCCTGAAATTCTCGAATCAGGGCAGATGTGTGTGTGAACAGCTGCATCCTCAGAGCCTGTAATGCAGAACGTTCTGTTCGTCCCACACTAAACACACACACACACAGTAATGTTTTACACTCACAGGGTGAGGTGAGGGTCCTGACGGCCGGTTGCTGGCTCACGTGAGAGTTTGAGAATCGGCTCAACTGCAGGAGTCTCACGCAACCCTAGTTGTCTTAATATGTGCTTTATAAATGAAATAAACAGAACTGAGCTGATCTCAGAACTGCTGCAGAGACAGTGAGTGTGTGTTCACCTCTGTCTCAGTGTGAGCTCTCGTGTCGATCTGCTGGCCTGAAACTGTTTGAAGTGAGGAATGAGGTCAGGGCCCAAACGAATGTAAGCGCCTCTGTTGCTGCCCACGTCGTAGTAATTAGAGGCTGAGAAGATTGTCAAAACCTGCAAAGGCAAAACAATCGACTTCAGAACAGATTACAGCAAAACTGGATGGGTGGATAGAGAATAGGTTAACAGATGGGTGGATGGATGGATAGAGAATGGACAGGTACATTTATGGATGAACTGATGGATGCTCACCCTGCCGTTGTGGCAGAACTCATATCCCTCCTGCTTGCACTCGTGTGATCTGATGAGCAGCTTCAGTTTGTGTCTGTCCAGCACCTCCTGTGTGACGTCCGGCCCCCAGTAACACCCGCCCCCCCGGACCTCATTCGGGACACAACCGTTCTGAGACATCGGGTCACTCCACAGAACGTCCACTATCTGCAGCGTGTGTGAGAGAGACACAAACTCCACATTAACACTTTAACAATCTCTTGAATCAAACTAGATTATGTTGCTAAATCACCTCTGATCACATTTACATGAACAATGTGCTATCCTATGCATCATTTGGCTCTGTTTAATGGCCTTAAAGAACCATTTGATTAGTTGTTGATCTGCAAATGTCTAGAAGGTGATGTAGACAACAACAAAACTACAAACCCTGTTAAATCAATAGCACATGTGGAGTAAAAACTGCCAACAAAGAGCAAATAAAAATCCTTCTCAGAAGCGTGGAGGGATACTTGAGCTGCTGTAGTCCAATGGTGTATGTCTCCTTAACGAAACACACATTCGTTAGTAGAGACTTTAACACCTGAACAAAGTGTGTCTGATTAGAGAGACCTTCAGAATCTGTCCTGTTGACGACCAGAGTTTGGAAACACTGACCTAAATGACCAAGATGATTCTTTAAAAATTACTATTAATCTCTGTTGTGTTTCTCAGCTGGTCTTTTAGTCCTGCAGTTTCATCAACATCTACTTAGGCCAGTCCACACACAACCAGAGCTGTGTTCCCAAAGTCATCATAAGCCTTAGTTGATCGTAGTTGCTGGCAATAGTTCTACAATCAACTTAGGGAAGGGTTAAAACAGTAACGTAAGAGCAGCATATCGATTACAGCAAATGACAACACAAGCCAAACACGATTAAGCCAGCAAACACAAACACAAAAACTCAAACACAACTAGCTGCACAAACACCAAAAAAACCCTTGGTATTTCCATGGTTTATTTGGTCCTCTTACGAGAGATTCTCTCGTTGCGCGTAAGTTAGCTCACGTTACGGCAAAGATGTATCTTTTCGAGATATTGAAGCCAAAAAAATATCCTTAATTTTGTATTCACTGTCAATGCAGTGCACCAGCTAGCAGACCCTGCGGGAACAGCAGCAGCAGCCTAGCACTGAGCCCGACGCGACGTCACGTCCAGTGGCGTTTGGGCGTAGTTTAGCGTATATAAGCAGGGCTCAGAGGCTGTTTCTCTGTTTTATATCGACTGAAGTAAAAGTCGCTCGTGGTGCGAGTACGGCAGGTTACGCAACACTCATTCCCTCCTCTAGAGAGAACCGAGGTTACGTTAGGTAACTGATACATTCTCTTACGAGAGGTTCTCTCGTATTGTGTAAGTTAGCTTACTCTACAGGAACCCTTTGTCAACGCCGTGCGCGCCAAGCATCCACTCACGAGCACCCCTCATTGGACGTGACGTCACGTCGGCCTCAGTGGTTGGCTGCTGCAGTTCCCGCAGGTCAGCCAATGAGAACGCTAGACGGCCTGCTCTAGATCTGCCAGCTGCTGCACTGCGTTTACAATAAATACAAGATTAAGGATCATTTTTTGGCTTCAATATCTTGAAAAGATTCATCTTTCCCGCAGCGTAAGCCAACTTACGCCATACTCGTTCCCTCTTCTAGAGAGAACCGAGGTTACATTAGGTAACCAATACGTTTTATGCCATGGTAATACTATGGCATTCTTAAGTAAATGATGGTAATCACTCATTACCACGTATATATGAGTACCATGACATTACCATCTGATGTCATCACTGTACCATGGTACTGCCACAGCAGTTTTGTCTAAGGTTTTCCTCAGATTAGTACTGTGTTGGAGTGAGAGAAACAGAGAAAGACAGAAGTCATTGAAAGTGTGTGTGTTCTACTGCTCAAGGGAAGTTCGGTGTGTGTGTGTGTGTGTTTTCACCTGTTTCCATTCGTCTGTGTCTGACTCCGGAACCTCAGCACAATTCGTCGGTGAGTCGGATGATAGACTGAGACCCGCCAGCCGACGTCTCTCCCGCAGCTCCTCGTCGACAGACCGACCCGTCAGGCCGAACCCCGAGTGGAGCTCCTGCCTGGGATAACTGGTCAGGCCGGAGCCCGAGTGTACCGAGTGCCGCGGCAGCTCCTTTCTAGCCCGACCCGTCAGGCCATGGGTCAGGGACTGGACTCTCCTCCGTCCAGCGCTCACGTCCTCCTCGTCTCCATCTGCTTCTCTCCTCGCCAGGGGCCGGAGGGCCGACACGAACTGAGGGAAAACAGCCCAGAAGAGAATGATGACACACACGGAACTCGACAAACATTCCTCAGTCGATTTTTAATGCGACCGCTAAAGTGCAGCATACTCTGTGACGGTCCAGTTTGGCGATCACATTCAAGTCCGTCTTGTCCGAAATTCCTCCATGTAGAATCAGAACTTTATGGTCAATCACTGTAGCCAGGGGCAAACAGCTGAAGATCTTCTGCAGAAGTTTCAGAATCATTCTCCCATGAACCTGCGAGGACAACAGAGACAAGCCTTCAGTCATGAAGACAATCGTTAGTTTTGAGTCTTGCACCGTGAGTTCTTCAGATGAAGTCTGTTCAGGTTTTGTCTTTGGTGAAGGAAGTGACACATCAGAGATGCTTAAAGGTCTGTGCAAGCCTCTTGCAATAACTATGAGGTTTTAATAATCGTTTGGGTTAGGAAAAGGAATAGCGAACTATAGCAATAAAATGTCGTTTTTTTCCTCCAGCTTTCCCATTTTTGTTGCATATACAAAAGCATGTGGATTGGATGTGTATGTTTTTTCCCTGTGTGTCTGTGAATGGATGGTCGAGTGGACGCTGTGAATCCTCTTAGAGCTGGCGTGTGCAATCCTACTCCTGGAGGCCTGCAGATTTCAGCTTTAATCCTAATTAAATGAAGCTCAACCAGCTAACAAAGGCTTTCAGGATCACTGGAAACTTCCAAGCGAGTGAGTTTGTGGCGTTTGGAGCTGAGCTCTGGACCATCGGTCCTGCAGGATCGGACAGCCCAGCGAGGCCCGTTCACACCAAGAACGATGACCATATTATCGTCCACACAAAATCGTTCTGTTTACTATAAGCGTTGAAGTTTTGTCGTCTGCCGATTTGAATGCCCGAGTTTGTTGAAGCAGGATGGATCCTGATTGGCTGTCAATGTTTTTATCTGTCATCAGCTGGGGAAAAAAATCTGAATGTGATTCCAGTGTTGGTCTATCCCGTTATCCTTGTAGTTGCGCTACGGATTTGGCTGTTCTTTTATATTTAGAACAACTGTATCCTTATTGTTATCATTATAGTTATTGTCCTCGGTGTGAACGGGTCTTTAGGAATGAACGGTTAACTCACCGGATATTTCCCCAGAACTTCCTTAGTGAAGCCATATCTGCATGAAAGAAACTTCCATCTTACAATCTCATTTAAAACATTTGTACTCGCAGTCACTGAATTTGTTGCTTGCCAACACAAACGTAGGTTATTGATTTGATTTCAGAGTGTCTGCTTATAGATGAGATCTCCACCTCAGATTGACGATGTGGTCCTCGTGGTTTCCTCTGTTCAGGTGCACGTCAAGCGGATACAGCAGCAGGAACGCAAACAGGACCAACAGAATCTCCATCGACTCTTTCCCTCGGTCCACAAAGTCCCCGTTGAAGACGTATGGTGTCTCCGCTGAAGGAAACCCATTCTGTGGTTAAACAGAAATCTATTACTGGCACATTCCAGAGCAATCAACCGTGGACATCAGAAGTTTACTGACTTTGTAAAAGACCAACAACAGATCCTCCAGATGGCCGTGTAAGTCACCTGCACGAGTTGCGAAGAATTAAATTGCACTTTGTAGCCCTGAAACCGTGTTGTTTCGTAAGACAGCTGGAGAATGAGGTGTGTTTTCTCACCACAGATGGTGATCTCCGTGTGTTTGCAGCTGCACACGTGACTGATGTTGGGCATCAAGCGCAGAAGCGTCCAGGTCTTGCCCAGCAGTTGCAGCACGTAGCGAGCGTGAAGCTTCTACAGAAACACATCTGCACTTAAAGACAGCAAGATCTTCTCATCGACAGAAGATAAAGACCAAAAGGATCGTACTTGTTTGTTTTTGAAGGCGTCCACCAGCTCTGTGACAGTGGAGACGGTCAGCGGGAAGGAGAGACGCGGCCCGGCGTAGACGTCTGGAACCTCGATGTCCTTGTAACAGAACTGTCTCTCCCACTCCACGTCCTGAAACGCGTCACTCTCGCGAAACATCTGCGAAACCAGATTCCCTGAGAGAGAGACGGAGACCGTTACGCCCATCACTTCGTGAGACGACACAAAGTTGAAGAGCTCTAGAGTTTCTTACTTTGGCTGCTGGCAGAAGTGAAATGATCCATCAGGTACCCGAAGAAATTATACAGCTGCAAAGACACAAACAGTCTCGTGTAAAGACACAGAACACAGATATTAACTCTTGAAAGGTTGTGGTCAATTACAGCTTAAAAGAACAGTAACCCGAGATCAAGTTTCTATGACTGTCTGTAGAGAACATCAGTGTTTCACCTTGATATGATCCTGTTGTCCAGAGTACTCTATAGACTGGAAGATGTTCCAGCTGCAGCGGCGTCGCATTTCCAGCCGGGCCGCATACTGACGATACCAGCGCTGGATGAGCAGAGCCGCCCGCATTGCTGGACAGGTGAATGAAGAGAGAGAGAGAGAGACATATTATTTATGCATAATATGGAAATGTTTTTTGTTGTTTTGTTTTTGTTTTTTTTCACTTTTATTTATCTACATATATGTTTGTTTATTACTATTGCTTTGGCAATATTGTGCTATTTTTACACAGTCATGCCAATAAAGCTCAATTGAATTGAATTGAGAGAGAGAGAGAGAGAGAGACAGACAGAGAGAGAGAGAGAAAGAGAGAGAGAGATAGACAGAGAGAGATAGACGGAGAGACAGACAGAGAGAGGGAGAGAATCAGGTCAGCAGCAGATGTGAGTGAGAGTGATGATTATTCAGAAACATGTAATCTGACTGACCTGTAGCAGCTGCATGTGAGAGGAACCAAGAGAAATAAAGTTTATGATGATCATTCATATTCATTGACAACACTGAGACATTTACTGAAATAGATGAGGAAGAATTACCTGGAACTGAGATGCTCCCTACAGACAGACAGACAGACAGACGTGAGCTGTGTCTTTCAGAAAGCATTCACCGGCAGATATGAACGCTTGAACAGTGTCAGACTTGAATAATCTTGTTCACGCACCTGGATCGCATGCTTTCAGCTGCTGTTGGTTTGATTTTGTGACTCTGCATCCCATATCAGTATCGCACTGTAGATCCAATCACACACATATCACAACAACTAATTCTAGTTGTAGTCTGAATTTCACTTTTAAACAAATGTGAATTATAAATGTTGCATTTTATTTAATGTTCTCTCAAGGAGAGTAACTGATTAGTTATTATTGTGAAATATAATTATCTTTCTCTGCTGTAGAGATAATATTAGCTCTAAATCCCAGCATTTAGAAAACAACAACAACAGACCGTCAGACTCACCCGTCAGAATCCCGTCAACATTATGATGAACAGGAAGTGTGTGTGTGAATCTGGAGCTCAGAGAGATGGACAGATGGTGAGATAGATCCCTTCATCAACACACACCTCTCCGCGGCGGGATTAGGGTTAATACTGCGGCTCGGCTTCAACCCAGAATAGACGGATAAAGAATGTGTTAAAGGCCACCGCTCCGTGTGTGTGTGTGTGTGTGTGTGTGTGTTAGCTGTCTGTCTGTGCTCCACATCTCATTAACATCCCAGTCAGGAAACCTAATGGATTTGATAATAATTTTTTTTTAATTTGTGAATGTTTGTTATTAGGCTCAGACCAGTTGCTCCCATTGATCATAGGGGTGAGCTGGACACACACTGACGCGGGGCTAGCTGCCACACTGTAAGGGTTCGGGTTAGGACTACTGTTGGTAAAGCGCTACATCCATCTTCAAGTCTATGTTTGATCTTGTTTTGAGTTTAATTAAACTACACTTGGGTTCTGCAAACTTGCATCTAGTGGACTTAATGTTTCAGAATACTTGACCTAAAATGAACCCAGCAGTTACCCCCCTGCATCTACAGCAGGAGAAAGGCGAAACTGTAGCGCTTGAGACGTATGTTGAGGACTGTTGTGGACTTACAGACTAGTCTGACTTCATCATACTCATATTCTAGTCTGATTCTGCTCCATAGGGCTTTGATTATAAAGCGTGTCTTAACCGATCCAGGGGAAAAAAAACTCTATTCTCAATTGGATAGACCTACAATCATATCACAAATATCAGAGTAACGCAGTAAGACAGCTATAGTTGCACAGCACACCAACAGAACTCTGGAAGACGTAGTAAAATAATGAGTGTTGCTTCTTTTACTTGGTCTTCCATGAGCGACCAAAGGAGAAACCACAACGGCGTTTTCATTGCGTCCCATCTTCTCAGCGACCGTCGGATCCAGCTGATAAATTAAACTTTTGCAGAATCCCACAGGAAGGACAGCAAACACATCTTTTCGATCGACAATTAATCTGCACTTGGGCTGTGTAAATTTGCGTTCAGTGGACTTAATATTACACACACACTTGTTTTACATATACTTCCACACATGGCAGTATGACAAAAACTTAGTGTATTTAATAGATGTCATATCAACACTATATATCAACTTGATTAATTAAGAGTTTCTATATTGTGAAAAGCGCTATATACTGTAAATATACTTGACTTGACTATATAGAGAAAAAATAGCACCCAAGTCTTTGGAAGGTTTTACTGAACATGGTTAAACCATGGCAAAAGTACATTTTGTTACTTATGTTCATTTTTCATCTGTATTTTTTGTGTTTATACAAATCTGATATTATTTTAATCTGAGATAGTTCTTTAATGCTGAGCAGAAGACACTAGCCAGCTGGTTGAAATAATGCCTCACATATTCAGGATTGGTGTCGAAGTGTCAGAATGGGGGACAAAACCCCTCAATCGTGGTGATGGCTAATATGTGAATATGCTTCGGGTGACGCTTCACAGTCCATCGGTGAATAAAACGATGTTAAGTTTTGGTGAAAGGGCTCCGATTTCTCAGAGTAACAGATAAACTGTTGTTTCTTTCTTTAGATTGCCGTTCACACGCAGGTGTGGCGCTCCTCCTGACGCAGGGGAGGCGCAGCGACTCAAGGACAAACTCGCCAGCCTTCCTTTGATTCGCTTTATCTGAGGTCAGAAGAGAAACTACAGATGCTGCAACAATGTCCTTTGTATTTCTCATGAGAAATGGCAGAAAATTAAAACCTTTTCACTTTGTCACGTTGAGATGAACATTAATGCAGAAATAAAACAAAGAAACGTTTTGACTTTGTGTTAAATGTTCAGATGCACTGACAGGACTCTGGTTAGAATCCTGTTCATCTTTGACTGAGTGAGAGTTCATCCGTCTGTTATTTAATGAACCGAGGCTGTTGTAGATATTGGTGGGACTCCAAATGGCAGAACACACACTGACTGACTAGTGATCAATAAATGCTTTTGTGTGTTTTGCTTTGGCTGATTCTTTAACCATTCCTGACAGTCTTGCAGAGTTGTTTAGCACATTATTTTAAGTTTGGACTTTCCGGTTGATCTTCCTATTCTAATGTCTTAAAAGATTTCTTGCATTTCTCAGTTGCTCTCTTGTTTGTCGTTCTCGTGTGCTGATGAATGGATGATTTAATGAATGGCTTCTTTATTTGCACCGTTCCCGTCTGATCTTTCTCATATTTGCCATCTGTCCTCCTGCGGGTTTGAGCTTATCATTTTTGCGAGTATGTAACCATATGATAGAATTCACTGGTGTTTTTCTTCATTCTCCACCTCCTTTTCAACACCATCCCGTTTGCTCAACATGAAAACAGTGCAAAGTATTCCAAGGCCAAGCTTGTCCGAAGTAGATAAACCCCTGCTTTCCCAGGCCACGGCAAACCGCTTCCATCATTCCACCCCGAGACACCTGGAGTCCGCAGACATGAGTCTGGTGCTGTGTGTCGCAGTGCTGCTGTCCGGCTTTCCTCTCGGGAAGATGTTTGTCCTCCATCCTTCGCCTGAGGCGTCGTCCTCGTCCGCCGTGAAAAACAGGAGGTAAGAGCTGGGGTTTTCCGAAAGAGCGCATCTCTCGCCTGACAGACTCTTGTATCAGAGAGAGTTTCATTCATCTCATAACAGTGTGATCAGTATTTATGAATTCAGATCAACTTGAAGTCTCCAGCAAAGGTCAGTCGACCTCATCATCACGTGTGGCTCGCTGACCTGATTATGCTGGAGAGAATTTCTGGATGTTATCAGAAACCTTTACGGCCCTGTTGTGCACAGACTGACTGCGCAGATGCATGTGATCTTCTGGAAATATAAATGGGGGCAATGACTTCCCTGGCGTCTTCTTACTGCTCAAGATATTTGGCCTACACACAAAGTGTGTATGTGTGTGTGTGTGTGTGTGTTGCAGATGCAGAGGAGAACTGGAAATCAGGAAAATCCTCCTGGAGTCCCTGAGCCTGCAGCAGGAGCCTCGTGTGTCCGTGTCCCAGATGAATCTTCTGCGTCACGCTTTCAAGAACTCCATCTCGTCCTCTCCAGGTACGAAGCGCCGATCTCAAGCCCGGCTCGGCCCGGTTCCTGACTAAACCTCTCCGTCTGCTCTATCCCGCAGGCAATTCAACGTTCCCAGAGGATTCGGCAAACTCCACCTGCTGCACATATTCCTCTCAGGTGTTCATGAAAGGTGAGTGTTCAAGCAGACCCTGCTTTGACTGTATATGAAGCCTTGTTTTCATTAGCCGTGATTTCTTTCCTTTCCTCGTCTTTGGGGGTGATAATGACCTGGAGCGACTCGGTTCCTCTAATCCTGCTTGTCTTGTGTGTCAGATTTGGGCTGGGAGCGCTGGGTGGTTTATCCGGAGAGCGTCACCTTCGTCCAGTGCAGATCCTGCGGCTCGAGCCTCTGCGCTGAGAGAGTGTCTGCGTCTGCGCAGGTGAATGTGTGTGTGTTTTTAACGTCTGCGCTGGTTAACTCTCAGAGATCTGATCTGGCATGTCTTCCTCAGTGCTGCCAGCCGACGGCTCACAGCATCGTCCCGTTCGTGTACGTGGATGAGAGGAGTAGTCTGGTTCTGTCCTCGGTGAGCCTGACCCGCGAGTGTGGCTGCGACCCCGGAGACGACCCGCAGGAGTCTGAGGTCACGACCCCGGCCCAGAGCCTTCCCTGACTCTCTCTCTCTCTCGGTTTGAAGGATTCGTAGGTTTAAGGCTCAGCACAAACTTACAAGCGTCTTTAATTCTTCACTCGCTGCTGTTGGGAGTCTCAGACTCTTGTGGGCTTTAAGGGTTTATTGAAAATGACGTGGAAACATACATAGGCTATATATAGTTTGCAGAAAACACAAGTTCTCAATCAAAGTCTGTTCAACTGGGTTTTTTTTACATTCACAGAGAAGCACAATGAACCATCTGTTGCAAATCAGTTCAAGGCCAAATGTGTTTTAAACTCCTGGTTTATGGGTCTGGCATGACTTCAGTGGTCAGCGCCTGATCTTTTAGAAATGGCGCCGCCAAAACTTTCCCTCTGCGACTCGCAGGACTAAATAAACGGTTGCTTCCAAAATATCCTTTGTTTGCCCCCGGCTCCTGTGCCAGTTCCCGCCCGGTGTGGCATCCGCTGGCGTGTCTCTGCGCGCTGGGAAACGTCCCGGTCTCGCAGATAAGAATGGAATGGCATTCCAGAATGAACATCTGCGTTTGCAAAAAACAGCTTCAGAGCAGTTTAATAGAGCTCTTTCCTTCTTCATAACGTCTTGTTCTTGTTCTTCTCTGTATATGTTTCCCTGTTGAACACACCATTGTACTGGAAAGTATTAAAACTGTTTCATATAAACTAGTGATGGTTATTAACTAACGCTTTCGAATGCATGTTTAGCGGTCATGTAGCAAGATTATATATACAGTTTATATCAAATGTATCCGCAGAATGGTTTATTAAACAAGGCTTTCATGACATAAAGGTGTGATGATGTCCTTATTTCACCTTATAAAAGATGCACTGAACTCTGTACATCAACATTCATTTCTCTTTCAGCGCGTGTGTGTGTGTGTGTGTGTGACTTCTGGCAGCTTCTGTGAGTAATACAACACATGCTGAAAGGATCTGTCAGATTGAACTCCCTCACACGAACCTCTTCAACGCTCACTCTTCATTGGTCAGCATTGCTGTGGCCGCAGGTTACTTTCTGCATTCCTGACATGAAAGGTTATTTTGGGAGTTTATTGGCACACACTGTTTGAAAATGTGCTTGTGTGTGTGTGTGTGTGTGTGTGTGTGTGTGTCACATGCTGTTGCGCACTCAGTAAAAGAGTTTAGAGCCATGAGGGGCTGCTCTCTCACACACGCAGACACACACTCTCTCTCTTTATCTCTCTCTCTCACACACACACACACTGTGACACACACACTCTGCTTCTGGTGTTGACCCCGTCGGCACAGATGGTCTGACCCTGAACATTAAAGAGAGAAGGAAAGCAAACAAACGCAGGAGCCCGACCGTCCCGAAGCTCGATGGCGTGTGTGTGTTCTGCGTGGCTGCGCTGGAGCGCGCTCCTGTCGGCCGTCTTCTGTCTGTGTGTGCAGGAGTGTGTGGACAAGGACCAGGTTGTTTCTGAAATGTCGCAGGACGCAGATCTGCCGTCGGAGTGTGTGTTGAGCTGTACGGCGCTCACTTACAGGCAGATCTTAGACGGACAGCAGAAACTCACGGTCCGGTTCAAAGACTCGCAGCTCGGTAAGTGTGTGTGTGTGTGTGTGTGTGTGTGTGTGTGTGTGTGTGGAGACAGAGGCGAGGCTCTTTTCAGTGTTCATCATCTAGGTAGAAAAACAAGTAACTGTATGTACGGAAAGTGGATGATGGACGAAGACATCGCTGCTCTATAACTGAAATGTAACTCTGGAGTGACATTTCGTTTTTTTTTTTTGTGGTTTTTTTTTGCATTTTCCCCTTTGAATTAAATATATTCGTTAAAAGTGTCGAGAGCATCCTTTCAACACAGTTCCATAATTGATAATTATTAATCTCTGAACTGATTGTAGCGGAATAAAGACAGTCAAGTCAAGTCCAGTGATATATTTATACTGCACTTTAAACAATATTGTTTCAGAGCAGCTTTACTGTGTTAACAGGTGTTTGCAGTAACAGAGATTGTTCTGGCTTTACAGCAGCTCTACAATAATGTCCAGCTAAAGTTACTTTTGATTGATTTGATCAACTACCATTGTAAAGATCATTAATTATTAACTAGGGGCCGCTAACACGACACCGCTCCGGCCGGTCACTCGCAGTGTTCGGGGAAACAGACTCCAACGAGCAAACACTGACAGCTTCTGAAAAACGTCATCACCTCGTTGGGTCATATCTGCGACAATGCTGACGGTGCACATGCGTATCACGTGTTTAGTCTATAGGTATGAGCGGTTGAATATATATATATATATATATATATATATATATATATATATATATATATATATATATATATATATATGGCCAGGCGTGTAGTCTTTCTTTAAAAATTGACCTCACCAAATCACTTGTCAGGTCTTATAAATTCAGAATACTTTTTTTTTTGCGTATCCGTGAACCCGCACATTTTGACATCATTTTATCTGTACAGAAGTAAAGGGGAGCAGGCTTTCACAGGGGAGACACTAGTCAAGTCTAATATCACATGGAATCAATGTAGATGCCATTGAAATTCTCAGACCATTATCTAGTCCTGTGTAAACTTCACTTAGCCTAAGTAGCAAAGCCGACTCTTTGAACCCTCCTTGCATGAGTGACTGTTATCTATTATTACTGTGAAGCTGTTCTGTGTAAAGCTGATGTGATATTCCTGTTGATTCTCTACAGGCGAGTCGGACGACTTCTGCTGGTTCATTCACTCGAGATGCAGCACGTGGGATGAAATCTTTGTTGTGCTGTCTGTCAAAGAGTCCGTGGCAGCTGAGAGGATTGGACTTCAGATCACCTGGCCGCCGCACCTGAGCCCCGCCTCACTGCACCTGAGCCCCGCCCCTCCATACCTGAGCGCCACTCCGCCGCACCCGAGCCCCGCCCCACTGCACATGAGCCCCGCCCCTCCATACCTGAGCCCCGCCCCTCCACATGTTCCACCCAATGCGTGTGGTCTGCGTTTCGACATCACACCGCATCTGAAACTCCTAAAGCAGCGCATGCTCTGCGTCCGGCCGCACGGCATCATGGGACACCGCTTACACTGCCCGCCCTACCTGGTCATCGTGAAGAAGAAGACAGAGTAAGAGTCCCAATTTATAACAATGGTAAAGATTAGGAACAGATAAACTGGTGTGACATTTAGGATTTTGCATCTTAATTTCAATTCATTTGAGCTGAATTGAATCTGTTTCGGTGTAGTATGTCAACGGTCTGTGTTGTAAGATAAACTATATTGCATTTTAAGACACTTTAAATTTGAAGTATACCATTTATTTTTATATACCTATAACAAGTCTTATTTTTATATCCTTTCTATTTTATTAAGCTTTTTAAATGTAAAGACAAAAGCACTGGCACTCGTTCATTTTGTGCCATTTAATCTGTGTTGTCAAACTCTGAATCTCTATTGGTCAGAACTGCCCCATTTATTCACCAGCCTGTGTGTGTGTACTTATAAATATACCCATTCAGCTATTTTGTTAATAAAATTCTGGAAGCTTATCTCGGTCTACTGTGATTTCATATTCATGTAAAAAAATCACTTAATTGAGTACAGGCTTCAAACAAATTCCAACGATCACCATGTATGTACTTTAGGGAAATGTGAGCAGTTCTAAACAGACGTTTCACTCGCACAACAAGCTCAACAATTCTCTACAATAAGATCATTGTATCAGTCTCATGCCTGCAGTCTGACTGTTGTTCTGGCCATGAGGAGTGTGCAGGAGAGACACATCCGCCCGTCTACGTCTCCTGCTGCTTTGAGCTTCTTCTTCGTGACCAAGAAGGACGGAGGCCTGGGCCTTGTGTTGGTTACCGTTCTGTTGATATAATAACTGTTAAGTTCAGATATCCTCTTCCCCTCGTCCCAGCGGCGCCTGACCCTCTGTGAGCCCTACTGGCTATCTGGTCATGCCATGAGGACTGCTAGTCAACGCCTCCTCCATACTCCAGGACTCGAGGTGCTCCGGGAGGATCTCCACCGGTCTGTCCTCGTCTACATGAAAACTGAAACACTCCATCAGCAGTAGATGTGGAACGGATCACAAAAAATAGGAATCATGTCTATTGAGCCACGGATCTGATCAATTTTCGGATCAGCAAAAAAGGAAAGAAATAAAGGGGCTAACTTGGTTTTTCATTTATAACTTGAAGCTCACTGGAAGTTCTTCATCAAAACTACTAGCCTAACTGATAAAGTCCCCACATTATTTAAAACAGGTGAACAGTCTGAACAAGAAGAACAAAAGCAGAGATGGACACGAAATAACACAGTTTGTGTAACGGAATACTGATAGACTTTGTAAACTAATAATAAAGCCTAAATTTAAAATAACACTATTTGTTCTCTTCAGAAATGAAATATAGTTTCATCATTGCTAAAGCTGTATTTTGTTCTTTAATTAACATTAATGACACACACAACAGCAGGAATATTAATCTGCCGTCACTTAAGACCGAAAAAACTGACAAACATTCGGTTTCTTTCTCTACTGTTCATGACAGAACCGAGCGAACACTTGCCGAGACAGGGGTTTAGATGAGTATCATGTTGTGGTTATGCCCAATTCCCAATTCGGTGTTTATCTGCTCTCTCTCTCCCTCTCATCTCTCTCTCTCTCTCTCATCTCTCTCTCTCTCTCTCCCTCTCATCTCTCTCTCTCTCTCTCTCTCTCTCTCTCTCTCTCTCTCTCTCTCTCTCTCTCTCTCTCTCTCTTTCATCTCTCTCTCTCTCTCTCTCTCTCTCCACCATCTGATGATGAGAGCAGATCATGTGACACTGATGATGAGAGCTGTCTCAGGTCTATGGTACGGTCTAAATCTGGACTGAAAATCCTCACAGATATCATTTCTTTCTAGAAAGGAACACAGTTGTGAAGATACTGCCTTTTCTAGTATCTATGACAGAAAGGCAGATTCGAGATCGGCATGTAATTGACGAATTCTGTAGGATTAAGTTGCGTTTTTTTAAAATAAAAGGTTTAATAATAGCCAGCTTAAATGTTTTTTGACTTTCAAACACATTTTTAAATATATATATTTATATATTTACAATTGAACTAGCCTAATGATCAGCTTTTTTATTAAACTGCAATAACCCCCTGCAGTTCCTTCATGAACCATAGTCTGTGTAATGTACCTTATGTTGTTGATAAAGAATGCATTTTCTTTCTCTATGTATTTAAATATCAAAATTAGGTCAAAAGTAATTTAAAAGTAGTAAAAAGGTTAGCAGATTATATTAATATGCAGTGTAATAGAGTACGTTACTAAATACATGTTTTGGCTTGTAATTTGTTATCAGTAACGGACTACAATTTGTAGTAGGCTAATCTACCCATGACTGTGTAAATATTTTATTGTAAATCAGTTTTTTTAAATGCTCGTAAAAATCAACAACAACAAACAAACAAACAAACATACATACAACAAAAACATATTACAGCAGAGTTTTTCAGTCCAAATGAAGTTTCTTCAGTCTTTTTAATTTATTGTAAATCAGTGTGACTGAACTTCGGTGGTGTTGTGAGTTTTGGCGTGCGCGCTCCTGGAATGATGTGCCCATAATAGGAGGGGTGCGCCGGAAGTATATAACACTGCGCGGGGTGCGCAATTCAATTGTTGTCTTTATCCTGACGAAAAATTATATGAATTAATGTGATTATATGAATTAAAATGTCTTAAACAGTAGGAATCTGTAGTTATAATATATAGTTATATATAGTTTAATTGAGTCTGTTTGATACGATTATCTGAAGTATCCACTGCACCCCCTCTCGAGTGGACGCGCCCGAGCTCCATCTGCGCGTGACCTCACTTCATTCACACAGCGGTCTCAGAAACTGCTGATTTATTGATGTGGAGTGATTTACTGATGTGGTGTGATGTGATTAATCAGCAGATCGTGTCGTCGTGAGCGACAGAACCCCGGTGTGCCGCAGCGGACAGACCAAGCCGAGCACGAGCACGAGCAGGTGAGAGGACTCAAATCAGCAACACGACACAGGGAACGCGCACAGAGTTCCACAAAGTATATTTAAGTGTATGCCATAGTTCCACAAAGTGTAAACACACATTATATTCACACAGGTATGGGAAAATTACAAATATGGAAAAATGGATAAAACTGATCTAACTGAAGAAGGAATACTCTTTGAATTAATTAATCCTATAAATATGAAGTGACAGCATGTGTAATTATTGACAAATAAAGTAAAGTATATATTTGAATCGTATGAGTGTAATCCAATACACATATACAGTGAAATATTCTGATTAAATCCCTATAGATGTGTTACTGTTAGATTTATTATCAGTGTGTTCTGACGATTTGTGTTTTGGACACAGACGCGCGCGTGCACACGCACACACGGTGGCTCCACTGCTTTATTTAGGTGATAGTAAGATAGATAGAAGAACTTATATAGTTTACTGGAGCATTATTATATCGTTCTAAAAGTGTGTGTCAGATATTTTGCAATGGCTTTAAATGAGACTCAACAAGAACTTAATTATAATTTCATTTTTGCCTTTCGATATTTTATTATTTTCCTTCTTCCTTCATTTTTTATTTGTGACATAAATTACTATGATGCTCTAAGTGCTGTAATATCGATGTGACCGACAACATGATGAGCAGAATTCAGTTCTGTGTGTGTGAGGCATAATCGAGAGCAGATGTTCCTTACACACTCTTCCCGCAGGACACACACCTGAGACACTCCCTTCACAACAAACAGCACACCTCTTTGTGCTTGTTTCATGAAAACACACACACACACACACATGCTCTCTCTCTCTCTCACACACACACACACGGATCAGTTGCAGCATGTGTTATAATGTGAATACAGTGGATTTAAATGTGTGGCAGTCTATAGAGGGATCAGACCCCCGGCCCAGTGCACTGACAGTCCTGATGTTCCTCACCCTGTGTGTTGTTCTTGTGCAGTGTGACGATGGAGGATCGCGACGTGTTGCGGCGTATAGAGAGGGAGAGGAGGAGTCAGGAGGTGCTGCAGGAGGAGACGCAGTACGACAGGATCGCTCCTCTCTTCAGTGAGCCGTTTAAGGTGTGAGTGAGTGAGAGAGAGAGAGAGAGAGAGTGAGTGAGAGAGAGTGAGTGAGAGAGAGAGAGAGAGAGAGTGAGTGAGTGAGAGAGTGAGTGAGTGAGAGAGAGTGAGTGTGTGTGAGTGAGTGAGTGAGAGAGAGAGAGAGTGAGTGAGTGAGAGAGTGAGTGAGTGAGAGAGAGTGAGTGTGTGTGAGTGAGTGAGTGAGAGAGAGAGAGAGTGAGTGAGTGAATGGGTGCAAAATAAAGCTTTGTGTCAAAATGAAAGAATTATTTGAAGGGGGAAATGGAGGATAAGGACGCTAACTCTTGTTGTGATTGTTGTAATATAAAAGAGATGAAGATGCTCATCCAGATTCCTTTGTCTTTCCAGAGAATCAGAGGCGATGACCTGTCGAGTCGCATTCAGAGGATGCTGGGTAATTACGAGGATGGATCGGATGAGTTCCCTGTGGTGTGTCTCCTCCAGCTGGACGGTCTCCCGCCTCTGGGTCCCCCTGCGCTCCCGCTGTCTCCTCTGCCGGCCAGTGACTCGTCCTCGTCTCCGGATCTCAGCATCCACAGGCCGGACGTCCCGCCGCTCACGCTCACGCTCAACTTACCCTGCAAACTGGCCAACACCAAGAAGCCCACGGCGTACGTGAGGCCGATGGACGGTCAGGATCAGGTGACCAGCGACTCTCCACGACTGAAGGCCTCACCGGGGCGCTCACAGGACCTGAAGGAGAGCAGCGAACCGAGCTCGCCCCCTCTGCAGTCTGTCGATGTGAGTGTCTACCTGCAGGTCTTACGGTGAGAGATCGCCACGGTAACAGTGAGCGTAACTGAGCGTGTGTGTGTTGATCAGGCTAGCGTCGACTCGGTGTGTGTCGTGTCTGGCAAACGTGCGGAGGACATTCTGCAGGTCAGTTGAGTTTAGGACAGTCTGGTTTGGTCGAAGAACTGCAGGATCTCAATGTCTCTCTGGCACACCACAGGAAATGACCTCATGGCCTCCACTGTTAATGAGCATCTGTACGCCGAGCTCAGCCGAGCCACCGAAGGTCCTCGACACTAACGAGGTTAGATCACAGTAATGATTCTTAATGAAACTCTGGCTTTTTTAACTCCTTCATGCTAACTCGTTCACTGCTGCTTTGACAGGAGTCGCATGGATTCACTGCTCTCAGTAAGTGTGTGTGTGTGTGTGTGTGTGTGTTGTGGTCTTCTGTTTATGTGCTTTTAATTATTTGTGTTCATTAGAAGCTCATGAATCATCAGACGGTGTTCAGCGGGAACAGCAGTGAGTATCAGATCAGGAAAATACTCATCATTTACTCTCCTTTCTGACTTTATACAGCAGGAGATGTTCAGCAGAATGTTTACTTTACTCAAGTGTGTGTGTGTGTGTGTGTGTGTGTGTGTGTGTGTGTGTGCGTGTGTGTAGTGTAGCTTCCAGCAGCTCCAGTGACTCTGACAGCAGTTCAGACACTGACAGAAACCCAGATCAACCAGCAGCTGATGAACCATCAAACACACAGGTACACACAGACAGACACAAGCACACACAGTTTTTTTTCCCATTAAAACACAACAAGAGGACACGATCTTGCACCCGACGCAAATGACTTTGTGCACAAATGCATGTATAATTCCTAATTCCTTTAAAATAGGGCCCAGACAGACACACACAGACAGTAACAATAATAATATATTTTAGACATGCTGATATTTGGCTCCATATCACTGCTCGCAGCTTGTACCTGTTCAACAGCGAAGTTACGTTCAGACAAGTAAGATCCTGAATCCAAAACTCGTCCCTCGTATAAGCCAGGACAGACTACCCCACGAGGACCTGGACTAGGGTGAATATCGCCTAACAATAACGAGCAAAAGATTATAAGGAGTTTTCCGCCGTTGGGATGGTGTTTAGAGATGGAGGGCCTGGACGAGTGTAGATGTAACGAAAAAAATAATACTTCATCCATAACTAAAGGCACCACGTCGCAACATTCTTCAGGTAAAAAAATAAAACTCTGCTTCGTATCAGTACAAACGTTGCCTGATGGACACAAATGGCAAAAAAGAATAAACGTAAAAACTGGGGTCACAATGCCAGATGCTCCTGCCACCATACTCCCGGGGTACATCTTTGAGTTCAGTGGACGAGTCTGGGTTCAGCGGTTGCCAGAAGAACGGCACTTGCCTGACTGCTTTTAGTGTTAGGTTTGGTGGAGGGGTGGTCATGGTATGGGTTTGTTTTTCAGGGGTTTCCTTCCAGTGAAAGAAACTCAATATTTCAGCATAACAAGATGTTCCTGTTCCAACATGACTGCGCATAAAGCAGGTCCATAAAGACACGCTTGAGGAGTTTGGTGTGGAGGAACTTGACTGGCCTGCACCTCAACCCGATTTTGGGATCAATTAGAGAGACTGAGAGCTTCTCATCCAACATCAGTGCCAGACTTCACTAATGAATGGTCAGAAATTCCCATTAACACAGTCCTAAACCTGTGGAACGGCCTCCCAGAAGAGTTATAGTGTCACACAGTGGGCCAACTCCATATTAAACTCTATGGATTAGGAATGGGATGTTATTAAAGTTCATGTAAAGGCAGACGTCTCAAAACGTTTGTCAATATAGTGTAGTTCACGCATCACATTACATATTTTCATGTTCTCATGATGAGATTCATTAAATATCATGCTCATGTTCTCAACATCCTAACGTGTCTGTGTGTGTGTGTGTGTGTGTGTGTGTGTTTAGACACAGACAGGCTGTGACTGGCATTTGGGAAGATGGTTAGAAAGGAAGGACGACCAGCACCAGCAGTTCCCTGGGAGCCCGTGTGACATCATCAAGGCCAACTCCCACGATACCCCTGGAAGGGTCGAGGCTGCGGGTCAGCAGGGTTGCTATAGTAACCAATGTGACAGCGGGAGAGTGGCCGATGGCAGACAGACTGTGGAAAACACATGCACGCGTGGGGATCGGCCATTAGGAAGCACAAGCGTGGAAATTTCCCAGCATGCTGAAAAGGCCTCCACACACAGATCGAAACACCAGAGAGTGAAAACGTCACGTGACACAAAGCAGAAGAAAACCACAACAATAGCCAACATCAGCAAACAAACATGCGGGAAACCACAGCTGCTGGTGAAGATCCAGCTGAACCTGCTCTCCAGAATCCCTCAGGAGCCCAAAGCAGCCCGACACCGGACCGGCCAGACCACCAAGAGAACCGTGAGACCGACCTTCAACTGTTTCTCCCTGAGTGACCAGCGGTCAGAGAATGTTTGACCTCAGTCGAGTCTAAAATAATCTGTGCTAATTACCCTAATTAACTAACAGAGCAGTACATGTGAACAGCAACCATTTCAAAATATCTTTTAGAATCAGATGTTCCCATGATTTTAGTCTGTGTGTGTGTGTGTGTGTGTGTGTGTGTGTGTGTGTGTGTGTGTGTGTGTGTGTGTGTGTGTGTTTGCAGGCCGAGAGCGATGAAAAGTTTCCAAATAAGAAACAGAAACTGGACGTTGAGGGAAAAAAGGTTTTCTCTTCTCAGCAGAGCCTTCACCAAAAAGAGTGAGTCCCATCACAATCACAAACACATCAACCAATCAGATCGTCTGCTCATTTAAAAAATGTTTTGTGATGCTGCACGCAAAGATAATCACTCGCATCTCAACGCAAGGTCACTCAAAGCTTTCTTTCAATGAAAATGAAATATGAATGATATAAATGGTTTTGGAACCAAAGAGCAACCAAAGGAAACTCCTAAACTCCATCAGGGACAGAATGGAGAAAAAACTCTTTGGAGAACCCAGTGGAACCTCAGTGTCAGACAGATTGTCTAAAAAGCTCAGCAGCGACTTTTCTTTTTGAGACAACGTAGGAGATTTAAAGTGTCCAAGGCTGGAGTGCTCCACTTTTCCAGGGCGTTCTCCTCTTCTCCATCAGTGTGTGGTGGAGCAGCCGCTCGGCGGAGGACAAGTCTGCATTGAACAGGGGGGTTAGCACTGCGTCAAGAATTATTGGGTTGGAACTGTAGTTTGAGCCTTTCAGACTGTACAAATGTCAGTGCCCGGTTGCATAAAGTACCTTAAGTGTAATTTTCCCTTAAGTTCACCCCTTATGTTTCCCTTAAACCTAAGGGTGTTGCAGAGAAAACCCTTATCTGTTACTTAAGGGTTTCTTTAAGTGAAACGTCATAAACACTTAGATTTTCCCTTACATGCTGTTTTTTCACTTAAGTTATCCCTTAAAAAGTGTTAAGTGTTGCATAAAACCCCTTAACGATCATTTCCCTTAGTATAATTTAAGGTTTGGAAATCGTAACCTTAAGAGTAACTCTGACAAAAACAAAGACGAAATGGCTGAATGTATGGAAGATCATTATGTGCCAAGAAGAATTTTTAGGGATAGGGAGAACCCTTTGGACCCTTTTTGTGTTGGCGCATGCTCTCATTTTTTTAATCAAAATAAAATAAAAGAGTCCGAATGTTTGTCATTGTATAACGCAACAAGGAATTTTATTACATATGATCGTCAAACCAACGTATCAGCAACAGCCACCAACAGCATCGGCCTGAATTGACAACAAAGCGATCTCTCTCTTATACTCTTCTATAAACATATAGTGGCTATTAACATTTTAATTAAATTACTGTTATAGGATATTTACCATTAACATAATGTGCCAAACTGTTATTTGCAATCACATAGATATTGCCCGCACAATCATAGAGTATGATCAGATATTGGATACGTGCATCAGATATTGATATGATCCCCCATATAATTACAGGTATGTTTCAGACAATAGTGGGAGATGTTTTCCACGTGCATAAATCGCCTGTCAGCAGAGGGGTTCACCGGGTTGCGGGGGCTCTATCCCGTCATTTAAAAGACTCAGTCCCGTAGTTTGCTTTTTCAAAATTGTTTTTATTTTACTATATTCGTCAAGAAGAAAACATTTATCATCCTCTGTCCAATTAGGCTTTCTTTTTTGTTTTCTTTATCCATTTCGATATCCTAGCCTGATGAAACTGCGAAATTGCCAGTGTTAGTGTTTTGCGTATCTATGGCAACAACAGACTTTTCTAACGTGAATCCAGGATCGCTGTCGTGAAACACTTAATTTTTTCCCTTACCTAAGAGAACCGTTTAAGAGATTATATGCAACACCCTTAAATTATTCTCTTAGGTAAGGGGAAATCTCCCCTTAAGTATCATTCTTAAGGGAAAAACTTAAGGTGTTTTATGCAACCGGGCAGGACTGGAACAGAGTGTATGTGGATCTTTCTTTGTAGAATATCAAGTGTGGTATACTGTGATCTAATGCAGTGACTTTCAGACGTTCACACATGAGACGTCAGCGTTGGTGTCTCTGAAGCTGGATTAAAGGACTCGTCCCTGGTGACTCTGATCATCTGATACTCTCACTGTTTCCCTCAGAGCCTCGAAGAGCAGCAAGACCGTGATGATGAAGATGAAGACGAGGAATAAGAGCACGAAACACAGCTCCAGTGTTCCTCCGGAGCCACAGAGAGACGTGGGGCACAAGTGCCGATCTGACGGCCAGCTCAGGAAAGCAGAGGCTCATGGGAAGGTATTGTAGATCATTTTCATGTTCGAGTCTTTGTTGAGTGACTCTTAAAGAAGTGTGTGTTTATTAAGCAGAAACACTGCAAGAGCCGAAGCGTCTTCCCAGAGGAACCTCGTCCGCCAACCCCTGAAGCCCACAGGTGCGTCACACACACACAACACATGTCAATCATGTCATTCAGATCAATCAAGTCAGTCACGTCACACACTTCGACATTCAACATGCGCTCGTCTCAATGAACGTCTCACTCAACGTCTTATTTTTTTATTCTGCTATTTATTCCATTACAGAAGCAGACGT
Source organism: Cyprinella venusta (assembly GCA_038021265.1). NCBI lineage: Eukaryota > Metazoa > Chordata > Actinopteri > Cypriniformes > Leuciscidae > Cyprinella > Cyprinella venusta. The sequence goes on along the minus strand of CM075880.1, from coordinate 82,464 downwards.
CACTCGCGTCACACACGTCACACCTAGCCTAACCCTTAAAGCAAAGTGCTGACCTCTGACCTCTGATTCACAGGCGGCGCTCTGTGGAAGATCATATGAAGGAAGCCAAAAAACTGAAGCACAAAGCAGATGCTACGGTGTTTATAAAGGCTTTGACCCGACCCCCGACCCCTGGCCCCTGACCCCTGACCCCTGTACGGTGACAATGTTTCTCGATGTTTCTCAGCTGGATAAGATGGCTAAAGCGCTCTGCTATCTGGAGGCTGCGCTGGCGTTTGTGGAGAGTGCCATCGCCATGGAGACGCAGCCGGAGACGCCCAAATCCGCCTACACCATGTTCTCCGAGACGCTGGATCTGATCAGGTGTGATGTTCACAGAGTAACGTCTGTATGACAGTGAAATAACAGTAAGATGTTCATATGACTATTGCAGCTTGTGTTCATCATGATTACAGTATTCAGATAATATTTGAATATTTTGAATGTTGGTCTAAAGTTGATACTACATCGTAAGCTCAGAGACCGGGCAAAAAAGGAAATACTATCTTGGAGAAAAATAAGAGAGGAAGTTTGACTGCCTGGTAAATGATGAAAATATACAAATAGGGTGCTGTGAACCCAGACACATTCTCCGTATGTGGGACTTCCACAACAAGGACAGAGCAGCAATATCTTTTATTTCAGACATGATGGAAACGTTTGCCGGAAAGAAACTGGGTTGTTGTTTTTTTTTTTTTATCTGCAAATGACGCGCAAATGGGTTCAAAATGTTCAAGCTTCTAATTAGATGCGTATTTGGGGCTCTATTCGCGTTCGGTGTGAACAGACCATAATAGAGGCTTTAGAGCTCTTCTGTTTCATGTTACAGATAGATATGTGTCTGATTATCTCAGTTGTTACAGTGATGATGGTGAGAATGATGGGGATGATGATGATGATGGTGGTGATGATGATGATGATGGTGCTGATGATGATGACGTTGTCTGTTCAGGTTTATCCTCAAACTGAAGAACTACACGGATCCCTCCGCCACGGCCCGAGAGAGAGACTTCTTCATCCTGTGGTGAGAGAGAGACAGCAGAGACTGAGACGTGTGTGTGTGTGTGTGTGTGTGCTCTAGTCTGAGCTGCCAGTCTCTGCTGTGTGTGAATCAGTGTGTGTGTGTGTGTGTGTGTGTTCTGCAGTCTGCGCTGTCAGTCTCTGCTCCAGATGGCCATGTTCCGCTACAGACGGGATTCAGCGCTCAGACACTCGCGGACGCTCGCCGATCATTTCAGAGTGTGTGTCTTCGGTTTTCTCTGAGTTTCTTCTCACACTCCGTCAGACCGGCGGCCTCATGATCTGTGTGTGTGTGTGTGTGTTCATTTCAGAGCTCATCATGGTCTGCTTCTCCCTCTGTGTCCAAGTGAGCGTCCTCATCACTCCCTATTGATGCGCAGTGATGCGTTTCCTGCTCTTGAGGTCTGTGTGTGTGTGTGTGTGTGTGTGTGTGGCCCTGCAGGAGTTCAGTCGTGTCCCCCGTGAGCTCAGGATCAGGATCGCTTGTCGTTCCTCAGCACGTCCAGCAGGCGGCGGCGTCTTACGTCAGCATCACCACACTCTTCCTCAACGCTCACCAGACCTGGGAGCAGGCCGATGACCTCATGACCTCGGGCACTGGTAAGGTCAAAGGTCACAGGAAGCTGAGCTAAATCTGTCTTTAGGAGTGTGTTTGTCCACACAGGAAACGTCTGTCACACTCTAAGGTCAGGAAGAGGAGAGATTGAAATATTTCAGGGATATTTGTGTGTGAGTGAGTGAGAGAGTGGCAGGGGTTATTTAAGTGTGTGTGTGTGTGTGTGTGGTTGATGATAAGAGTGTTGTGTTTGCGCAGGTTTGCTGCGAGAGCTGGACTCATGCGTGGCTCCTCTGAGTCTGACGGCCTCCATGATCTCGTTAGTGACGTACGTTCGTCTCGGGCTCCGCCGGATCAGATGCGACTCACAGAACCAGAAATGATTGACACCCAGAGGATGATTAAAAGTTTAGATGAAAATGCGGTAGAAATGAAAGATGTATCTAAGTATGAAACTGAATGTATTTATGTTAAACCCCTGATTGTGCCGTGGGAGTTTCGGTTGGTTTTCTATAACCTTATCAAACTCATAAAGGGCAAAAGTCTTATTTGATTAATTGCCGAATCTTAATTGAAAATGTGTTTGTGTGTCACATTGTGTTTGTGGAAAAAAAGAGAAACTAGTTTTGATGCCTTATTCCCTTTTTTCGGGTGACTGAGTTCAGTATTGAGGACTGAAGACCCTTTTCTCAGGATCCATTTGGATATGAATTGAATAAATCTTTATTATCCTTTATTATCTGTTCTCATTTGTCTTTGACACCTCACAAATTATTCATGATAAAAATATATTAATCACAAAAATAAAAATATGAAATTTACTGACAGTGAGATCAAGGATCTCTTAAAAATAATTTCCCTGCTTTTTGTGAGCCTTCCTGATCCGAGAGATCATCTACGGTCATTAACTGTGGAGGTTTTCCTCGTTAGCTGTTCTACTTCATTAACTTTAGCTCAGACCATCTCGAGCACAGAGACGTCCATTTCCCCCAAATCCAAGATATTTCAACTTTCCTAACTTTTTTTTATCAAGCTGATCGAGAACAGGTATTCACATCTCCTCTCTGCATTCACCAACTCAACATGACCATCAGAATCTTCATCAGTTCTTCATCAGTTTGCGGAGAATGAAAACATTTACAATGATCCTTTCAGACAGAACATCTGTAACCAAAGCACTGTCAGATTAGAAATCTATAGTCTACATTAAATTATGGCAAGTTAATATGGCCCTATTGCAAAATTTAAATGTATTAAAAATACTGAGCTGCAATCATGAAACTTGCTGATGTTCAGTGATCTGAGTCACTGTTGCTCTTCAGGGTTTGTGAATCTCATGTAAAACTAGAGACGTTTGATTGTTTTCAGCAAAGACTCCACCAGCTGCCAATCAAAAATGCTTTATCTTTATATTTTAGTTGAATAAAGTAATTGAAATACTGTAGTTACACTACCTACTAGCCTACTACCTTTCCAAAGTAAACTTCCCAACATTGTGTGGAACACAACAGTACAAAAATAGAAATATTAATTTGTAAATTTATTCTTTTTTTCATGCATTATTTCTCAGTCTCACATTTATTTTAAATACGGTGGCCGAGAGAGCTCACCGCGCTGCAACCTGATGAAGACGAATGCAATAACAAAAAACATTCCCGGAAACATTTCCGTTGTGGACCGTTTCATTTGCAGCGCGTTTCTGTATTTGGTTGTGTTGTGAGTACTTGGAGCACATGTGTGTTGTGGAACTGATGAAGATGTTTTTATTAATTTGCGATGTCTTTTTTGTATTTGCACGCGTTTTTAAAGTTGCACACGTTTTTTGTAATTGCATTCGTCTTCATCAGGTTGCAGCGCAATTATTGTTTAATGTTTTTTAATGAAACAATCAAACATGTCTGGGTCATATGGGACGCAAAAGGCCGATTGTCCCCCTTTGACCAGCAGATGGCGTCAGCGTGGAGCGTGTTGAAAAGCCTTGAGTAATGATGAACCATTGGACGAGACTGTTGAGGGGAAAGCTAATGAGGCGCGCCTCGACCACACGTTTCTTAATTACTGAGATTATTAGATTGAAGTGGGCTTTATGAACAGCTGTACTACTTCCCAGCTCCTTGTTTCCTCTCTGCCATTATTGGCCAAACTGATTAATCCAGGTGTGTCTGACCTCAGTATTCACAAGAACAATAATCAGACACACCTGGATTAATCAGTTTGGCCAGTAATGGAAGACAGGAAAGGAGCTGCTGAAGTTCAGGAAGAGCGGTATAAAGCCTCTGGTGCACAGGGATGAAAACAACTAAATAAAAAGAAAGCCCAGTAAACGTAAGTCTTCTCATCTCAGCCATTAAGGTGTTAAACGAAATAAATGTACCTCGTGTTGTGCACCGGCATTTAGGCCTACTGGCCATCGGCACTACCGGGAGATTCCCGCTGACCGACGGGCTTTTTGGGCCGATAGCCTACATCTCATAGACTACTTTTATTTATTTATTTTTTTTTTCTTAACGGCCCATTAAAGTCTTGCATCGGCAGCCCATTCGTTTAGTTTTGCTTCTTTGGCGGAGTTGTTTAAGGCTACTTACAAGTAAAGAAATTTGTACAAAACTAATTATGAAAGTTGCCTTTTTTCCCCACTGCATTTGTTTTACAATAGTATAGCCTAGGTATTATTGTAGCTAATGTAGACAGACAGTGAACTTAAAGAGGTTTGAATTTTTGAATCTTTGTCCAATTTGCACTGAACTGCACCAGACTGAGGAGTTTAATATTTAAATTCGATTTAAAAATGAATTACAAATTATAATTGCATAACAATTTCTTACAGGGGCAACGAAACACCCTTAGCCTTGTAGCAGCCTAATAGATTAAGAATAGTAGTGGTGGTTAGGCACTGATTGTGATTTATCTACCACAAATTACATGGTGAGATAGAATTTATTTGTACAATGCAACTATGTACAATGAAAGAAACATCGTTGAACGTTATTAGTAGCATTTGTATTTATAACCGATTATCCTTCAACTTATTGAAGTTTCGGAGTGATTAGGGAGGAGCGGGCGGTAGAACTCAATCTCGCCTAGCCCTAGTAAGCATTTTAGGCCCTAGGGCAACCAAAGGGCTCGAGCCGAAAAATGCTACCGTAGCATGAATTGATGACAGAATGCCGATTAAAGTCGTATGAAATACAATTATAATACAATTCTAAGTTATGAGTAGCTAGCTACTGTATACTGTAGACGACTCTTTTTACTTTTAAAACGGAAATATCATAAAATATTCAAGTACACTTTTCATCATAGTAACTGAAAATTTCAGTTATTCTTTTTCTGACCGTACAAATATTCATATGGTAGTAAGCATTTTTAAAGGGAAATTATATATTATAACCGGAAAATGTACCTTTTGTAAAAAAAAGAAAAAATAAATAAATCTGTGAGTCTGCACATGCGCATAACCGGTAAGTAGCAAATCTCGATGGGTAGCATGAATTGTCAGAACACCTGGCCCTGGTTCTGGTCAGATGGGTTCTAAACGGACTGATTTTGATTGCCGTTTCCTTTGGACTCCAGTTCCCAGAGTTCATAGCGCTTCAGAACGCGGAAGTTCCGCCGTGGTGGTTCATCGAGGCTTCTGCAGCTGCTGCTAAAATGTGGTAAAACATCGACAAAAAACATTATAATTCACACATCAAATTCAAGTTAAGTTTTCTTTAACGTCGAATCGTCAGAAAGGCTAATCTCTGTCAGTTCCTGTATTTAAATCCGTATTGACATTTTAGCTCGTGCTGTCGTGTTTGGTTTTACTACAGAAGCAAAAACTTGTTCAAATGAATGTCTTTATACGGAATATTCACGAAAATTGACCAGCAACAATGAATTGATTGCTCATACAATAAAAACTACGTAAAATGGCTTAAATTCATTGATAACATTAATGTCTTTGACGATGATAATCTCGTTCATTTCAAATGTTTATATATCTATGTATTTGTGTAGTCTCATTCCTTGAAGGGATAAAGTGTAATTTATGTAATAACTGATCAAATCCCAGCTTTCAAATGACCTCATGTAACAATAGACGGCATGAAATATTTATTGAAGCCTAAATAAGTGTTTCTGACAGTCAGTGGTGGTCATCTGAATATGTTTATGATTGATAAGGTTATGATCTGTTTCTCAGTTTAAACAAATCACTGCACTGTGAATCTTGAGAGAAGAATTATCTGCATTTGTTTGTGTGTGTGTGTGTGTCTTGAGTGTCTAGTCATCTATATTTATATAGTGCTGTTAACAGTGTAGATTGTTCCAAAGCTGCTTTACAGAGATAACAGGAGATTACAGTAACAGATTGTTTTGGCTTTACAGTAGCTCTAAAATAAAGTTATTTTCCAGCTAATGTTAGTTTTGATTCACTTCTGTTTCATTTACATTTAGTCATTTAGCAGATGCTTTTATCCAAAGCGACTTGCATCTGAAGACTAAATCAAACTAGTCACAGTGGAGAGGCAAAAACAACACGAAGTGCTCAATATAGAAAGTTCAGACATTGCTCAGAGTAGTACAATCCAGACAAGTAAGGATTTTATTTTTTTATTAAAGTGCTGACGGTTCAGTTGTGTTCTGAGTGCTGTCAGCTATTCCGGATGATGATGATGATGGGCAGATCACTCCTCCAGGATGGAGCCGTGAATGAGAATGTTCTGGAGAGTGTTTTTATGGCTCTCTGTGATGATACAACGAGCCGTCGCTCATGGATTGGTCATAGTCTTCCGGTAGGGATGTAGACCCGTAGGAGTGAGTGAGAGTAAGAGGAGCTGAGCCAGAGGTCGATCTGTGAGCACGAGTCAACGCTTTGTGTTGGATGTCAGTGTATCGCAGGAGGTTCTGTCTGCCCTTCTTAAACCGAAGTGTGTGTGTGTGTGTGTACAGGTGTTGGCGTTTGTGAGCGAGACATGCTGTCTGAACATGGGAAGCAGCAGAAGCGCTCGTCGAACAGCGAGGGTGAGGCGGACGGGTCGTTCCTGTTTGAAGCCCAAGAGGCCTGGAAGGACTTCCACAACTCGCTCCGACAGTTTTACGAGAACGGAGAGCTGTGTGACGTCACTCTGAAGGTATGGAACAGCGTGAGGAGGTCTGTGTCACGATCATCGCATCCTAAATGTCTCCCTCTTCTTTTTCCCTGAAGGTTGGAAACAGACTCATACCATGTCACAAACTAGTTCTGGCCTGCGTTGTTCCATACTTCCGGGCCATGTTCCTCTCAGACATGGCCGAGGCCAAACAGGACCTGATTGAGATCCGGGATTTCGACGCCGACGCCATCCAGGACCTGGTGGGATTCGCGTACTCGTCGCGGCTGACGCTGACGGTGGATAACGTTCAGCCGCTGCTCTACGCCGCCTGTATCCTGCAGGTGGAGCTGATCGCGCGGGCCTGCTGCGAGTACATGAAGGCGCACTTCCACCCCTCCAACTGCCTGGCCGTCCGCACGTTTGCAGAGAGTCACAACAGGGTGGATCTGATGGACATGGCCGACCGGTACGCGTGTGAGCATTTCAGCGAGGTGGTGGAGTGCGAGGACTTCATCTGCGTTTCACCGCAGCACCTGAAGACACTGCTGGCCTCCAGCGACCTCAACATCCAGTCCGAGACTCAAGTGTACAACGCTGCGGTCAAGTGGCTGAAGGCTAATCTGAAGCACCATGACGTCTGGCTGGATCAGATCATGTCTCGGGTGAGCCCCTCGTGTTTTACGGGGTCTTGATCTGCTGGAATATCCAGATCCCGCTACTGTGCAGATCCAGCAGATCCCAACACACTTTGTACAAGTCTATTATAGACCATTTCACAAGGTGTAAACAACACTGGTCCAGAAACACTTCCTGTTTCAGTTTGTAACTGTTTTCTTTATTTCACGTGTAAAGAAAACATCTTAAAGATGTTTGGTTTAATTTTTTGATTCAGTTTTATATGTTCTGTTGGTTGTATTTTATCCCAGCTTTAATGTAGTGTTAAAAAACTGAAACAGGAAGTGCTTCTGGACCAGTGTTGTTTACATCTTGCAAAATGGTCTAGATAAGTCCCTAAAATGGCCATTTCATGCCACAAGGTTGAGCTTCACACAAGCGTAACTACATCATCACTGCAGATGGAGAGAAGATTCACTCTGTTCAGCAGCAGAAGCTTAAAGACGCATAAATGAGCTTTTCTTTACTAACACAACTACATCTATTTTTTTAAGTTATTCACTTACAAAGTTTATTAATGTTAGGTGTGTACTATCACATGTAATTGGTAAACAACAAACACAGCCAAGAAAACATCTCTGATCATGTTGTTTCATGACTTGGGTTGGGTTAGAGCCTATATAGGCTTCCTGTCTGTGTTTTAAGAAACTAAAAAAAGTTATTATATATTTTCTGTCTGTAGATTTTTTAATACACCATACTTTCACCCAAACTGAGTAATTAAACTAGTTTAAATGGGTAAATCTTTTATAAATATATTTGATTCTTTATTTTCTTTTCTGAAATACTCCAGACAGTTCTTCTTAAAACACACTAGATAAGCTTATTCTGTGCATTTTGATGACTTCAGTCCAGAGCCCTGTGAAGTCCAACAGTAGTGTCCGTATGGCTGGACCTGTGGAAACATGGTCAAATGTTGAAGTGTGCTCTGCACGGTCCAGTGTCCCTGTGTAATCATGTACAGATTCAGAAACTGATTCTTAATCTGATCTGAAGGATCCTAATACGATGTGCTCTTCCTCACTCAGGTGCGTCTTCCTCTCCTGCCGGTGGATTTTCTCACATCCACTGTCGCCAAAGAGGAGATGATCAAGGCCAATCTGAACTGCAGAGATCTTTTGGATGAGGCTCGCAACTATCATTTACACCTCAGTAACAAGAGCGTTCCTGACTTTGAGTATTCGATCCGTACGACACCCCGCAAACACACCGCAGGTCAGGACACGCCGCCCCGCTTTTCACACTTTAGTAGTTGAGTCTTCTCTTCATTTAAAGCTCTGTGACCCTGCTGTGCTTCTGATAGGTGTGTTGTTCTGTGTCGGGGGCCGGGGGGGATCCGGTGACCCGTTCCGCAGTATCGAGTGTTACTCCATCAGTAAAAACACCTGGTTCTTCGGCCCCGAAATGAACAGCAGACGGAGACATGTGGGAGTGATTTCAGTGGCAGGTGATATAAAAACGTGGATTTATAGAGAAAAACAGTTTGTAAAAGAATTTTTCAAAGATGAAAATATTTTATTTGTTGTTAAGAGATACTTTCACTTCTGTCCTCTTTCAGGTGGACTTTAGATTTGTAGGTTTAGACATCAGCGCAGAAGTATTTTAACTAGAGAGAGGCGCTGGGGCCTGTGTGATTATATCTTATGCTTTAGACTACTGTACATTAATGTCAAGTTTATATTTATATTAATTTTTGCTGTTTATAAAATGCTTTTTACAATACAGGTTGTTTTAAAGCAGCTTTACAGTGATAACAGGAGAATAGTGCAACAAAGTTTGTTTGGGCTGTACAGCGGATATGGAAGAAAACAGCGTCATAGTCCAGCTCAAGATAGTGGATCTGAATATCTGCATCTTCCAACACTGTCAGAAATGAATCAGATTTTATTCTTTATTTTTAGGCAATGTTGAAGCAGAATCCTAGTAAAACAAAAATGGAATAATCGAACCTCCTGCTTACAACAAATGACACAAACATGTGATTAAATCTTCATCAATTGACAGGGAAAGTTTATGCTGTTGGTGGCCATGATGGCAATGAGCACCTCGGGAACATGGAGATGTTTGATCCACTCACCAACAAGTGGATGATGAAAGCGTCCATGAACACGAAACGGTATGAGAAACCAACATAACGTTCTGCTCGAATACTGTTCTTAATGTATCGTTTTAATTCATTTTTCTATTTAGTTAATTTTTATAGTTCTAATGGGGTTAATCTGTAAAGATGCTTTATCCATCCGTCCAGCACAATGAAGATGTAGTAAGTGTTGATGAAGAGGTCATGCTGTGTTGTGTGATTAGGAGGGGGATTGCTCTCGCTGCTCTCGGCGGCCCCATCTACGCCATCGGGGGTCTGGATGATAACTCCTGCTTCAGTGATGTGGAGCGCTATGACATCGAGTCGGACCGCTGGAGCTCCGTCGCCCCCATGAACACGCCCAGAGGAGGCGTCGGCTCTGAGGCGCTCGGGGTACGAAAGCCACAGCAAAACTACTTCAAAATAGCCGTGTTTGCACAAATGTGATCTGCTAGTGCGCGCCAGGGCTATACGTGTTTCCACTCTTACTTTTGTGGCTCGTCTGGCGTTCTCTGGGCCGACGGCCAGTGCTTTAGGCCGGCCGAATACCTTGGTCCACAGCGGGCCAACTGGGGCTTGAGGAGAGGTTACATGTGATCAGGGTACCCGCTAACTTCAACATTCAAGTCACACCAGCGAGTGCTCGACATAACTCCTGATCACCACATTAAAAACACATGGAGTAACCCAATAACAATAATTGAGTTTTCTTCCTTCTCTTTCTGAGTGTTGCTGGTTTATTAATGTGTTGGTCAGGGTTTTGTGTACGCGGTCGGGGGAAATGATGGCGTGGCGTCGCTGTGCAGCGTGGAGCGCTTCGACCCTCACCTGAACAAGTGGACCGACGTGCGGGAAATGGGGCAGCGGCGAGCCGGGAACGGAGTCAGCGAACTCAACGGATGCCTCTACGTTGTCGGTAAAGATCAGAGTGTGTTTTTAATCTTCTGAATGTTCTATCTCATGTGACCCGAGCTGCGCTGGGGTGTGTGTGTGTGTGTGAAGGGGGTTTTGACGATAACTCACCGCTGAGCTCCGTCGAGCGCTTCGACCCCAGGATGAGCCGCTGGGAGTATGTGGCAGAGCTCACCACACCGAGGGGCGGAGTCGGCGTCGCCACGGTGATGGGGCGTGTCTTCGCGGTCGGGGGCCACAACGGAAACATCTACCTGAACACAGTGGAGGCCTTCGAGCCGCGCATGAACAGGTGAGGGATCGAGCTGGGGGGGGCTGCGCGTTCCTGAATCAGGTGGACTCAGCTGCTGTGTGTGTGTGTGTGTGTGTGTGTGTGTGTTCCTCCAGGTGGGAGCTGGTCGGCTCGGTGTCTCACTGTCGGGCCGGAGCCGGAGTCGCAGTGTGTTCCACTCACATCAGTCAGATTCGGGACGTCGGCCAGGGCTCCAGTAACGTCGCTGACTGCATGTAGACACACGCCACACACACACTCCACACACCCACCCCACACACACACGTTCAGCTTTACCGTGTCTCTCTGGTTAGTTGGCGAGAGGCTGTTTCCCTTTGATGGCTGATCTGATGTTCTTGCTGTCAGTCTGGAGTCTTCAGTAAACCACACCAGTGTTCAGTCCTCTGAATGTCCATGACATCATCAATCCTCATGTAATGCGTTCTTGTGTTTGAAAGGCAGGATGACGTCAGATACTTGGTACACAAGTTGAAATATCACTATTTTGTGACTTCAGGAACTAAAGAACAATCAAAAAGAGACGGTTCTGTGTGAGCTAGCGTGAGTACAGTCACAGATGATGATGATGAACAGAACCGAGTCCAGACTGGTTTCCGCTTCAGGTTGTGCCGAGAGAGAAGCTCAGACACTTTTGTTACCGTTGTGTTTTACAAATTTAAAGATTGCTCTGGCTTGGTTTTGTTGTGTTTATTGTTCTACATGATTTAGTTTGGCGTGAGTTTGCTTTGGAAATTGATCAGTTATACAATGAGGGCATACATTAAGTTTATATGTTGGAAGTTTTTGTTTTGAGTCTCTGAATATCAAATATGAAATATTTATTTTGACTTTTTTTTTTTTTACATTTGAATTCATGCTTTCAGTGGCATAAGAAACACCTGATCATATTTAAGAACTGTTGTTTTTCATTATTATGGTATCGTATGTCAGAGATGTTGCATTGAGTGATGTGTAACTGTAAGAAATATAATGATTTCTAGAACATCTGTGGCGATCTACAGAAGCACAGAGAGTAGCTCCAGTTATATCTGTGTTTCTGTACCTGCTGATTTTAATGCAGTGTATTTGATAAATATTTATCTTAAATAAACGTGACCTGTGTGAGGAATGACGCTTTATAGCATACTCGCCCATGCTTTACTGTTTTCCTCAATGTCCATTTATTCATTTCATTCAATTTTTCTTGTGACTTTCTTTTAAACAATTAAATAAAAACAGAAAACCAAAGTCCACTTTTCTGTTTTTTCCCTTCTACCTCATGCGAAGCTCCAGTTTTGTCTAAAGTGGGTCAGTAATAGAACTCTCTTTCCGTTCAGTTTAAATGTGAATATAATAACCTGAAGTGTTCGTAATACCTTTAGATTATCATATTAAACTGATTATCCAACATCAACCAAACCTCCACGACTGCAGTTTTATGGTCATTTGAATTTTAGTTTTGTATTTGATGCTTTTTATTGTTTTCTGACAATTTTGCAGCTATAAAAAGGTTAAAGAGTAACACAAAGGTAAGAGATTTTTTTTTTTTATTATGCATTTAGTATCCTAAAATATGTGCTGTTGTAAGAGTTATGAAAGAACCTCTTTGGACTTTAGAGTATTTTCACGATGAGGATACATAACGAAGTGTGTTCAGCATCATCTGATCTCGGCTGTGGTGCTGATGGGGTCATTCTGAGGTCCAGAACCGTCATTAGGATGGACATTTGGATTTAACGCTCAACATGTGATCGCCCGCATTAGTGTCGCAGCAATTGTGAAATTATTCCTCCTTTTCTTCCGGTAGAGCTTTTTTTTTTAAAAAAACAAAAACATCTAAAACTGTTTACTCCGCAAACTATTCACGTGTGTGTGTGTGTGTGAGATCTGTTTCTCCAGGTCTAGCTGAAGATGATGGTGGTGTGTCTAATAGAGGTCAGGAGTCACGGTTAGATTCTGCCATAGACAAATTATTATATTCCTTATTTTTTGTTTATTTCCTCCGGTATCCTGTGATGCTGTCTATCGGTTTACTTATTCTTTAAATATATTATAGTTTATTATCTGAGTTTTTTTTTTTTAATCCAATTATTAGAAACTGTTTTTTTTAAGACATAAAGGCATTACTGCTGTGTTTCTTCGTCACTTCTGGGCTTGAATCTTTATTTTTTGTTAGTTTAGCCACTGTTTCAAATAGACACCTATTGGGTTTCTTCTCTTCTAATAGGGTTGGAAAATAAGCAGATCTAGTAGCTTTTAAAGCCTCTTTAAGCATTTGAGCTCGCCTTCCATGAAATGTGAAATGGTTTTGTTTTTGTAGTGTAATAGGATTCCATTTTGTGACCATATAGAAGATCATGACATGTCATGTGTTTTTGGTGTCAAATGAAGATGTTGGACTTTAACGTGCAGCATCAGATGACCATGAATGTTTTACAGATTACTCTTTGGACTCTGATGAAGGTGAAAAGACCCTTGGGTGTGTGATGATGAGCAGACGTCTTGAGGACAGGCGTGTGGACGTACAGAGGGAATGACAGGAAAACAAATGTGTAATGTTTTTTCAAGTTACAAGTTAAAACTGATTCAGAACTAGAATGTTTTTGTTTTTCTTCACTCTCCTTGGTCTCGTCCATTCTGGTAAGTTCATTCATTTTTATAGTAAATTCAATAGAATACCATATAGAATAATAATATTTTCAATTTGTGAAATGGCAAATACTCAGAATCATTGGCTGTGTATTTCAATTGTTAAGATATTGGAAGAATGTCAATGCAATATTTCCTCTCATCCTCCAGATTCATGTGAAAATTGTATTTAACATTGTAGGCTAAAGCCTGTAAACAAAATATAACGATAAGCAACTAATCCACACGCAGCGCTTTCCATCAATAGGGCTCGAAATATAGTCTGAAATTTAAAATAAAATCAGTTTAAAAAAGATTGGTGGAAAAGAGGTTAATTAACTTTCTAACAATCATCAAACTAAATCATTTAGAACAGAGGTGTCGAACTCATTTTGGTCTGGGGGCCGCATATATGTATATACAGCTCGATCTGATCTCACCAGTAAACCCAGAGCAAAATTACACACAACTAACAAGAAGTCCACTTTTTTCTTTGTATTAGTGCAAAGTAGTCGGTAATAAAAATCTTTATATTAAATTAAATGAAAATCGTCATTTACATAATATATTATTTAATATAATATAATTGCAAATTGTATTAACCAAACCTTTTCTTTTTTTTTTAAGAAAAGTATGTGCGATTTCAACTACACTATTACTAAATTTAACATGTATTTAAGTGCATTATGCTTAAACCGATCACAGCGATTGTACAACGCCACAAAACATTTAGTCACAGTTTTGTGGAACTTAAAACACTGTTAACGTAAACCAAACACATCAAAATATAGAAATTATTTAAAACCCATTTTCCAATTCTGCACGAAAACCATCCACGTTTGGTAGAGCCGATCGAGTGCACCAACGTCAGGCGTCGTGTCCTGAGGAGCAGCCAATATTAGAATCTCATTAAAGTCCTTATGTGTGTGAGCCTTGAGCGCAGCTTCGTTTTATTGTCTTTGTTTTATTCATTACTGAGAATACTTGCTCACAAAGGTTTGGCCATTAAAGACCTGAAATCGTTTCTCAAACTCCCTCTGTAACCCTGAAATGTTGTCTTTGTGCTGTCTCGACGCTTGTGCGCACACATCTCTCAGACAGGAGAAATGAGCAGGGTGACCGCTGGCTGTCTGCGTCTCCATAACGGGAGCTTTACCTGTCTTTAACTTTGTTCAGATTATTCAAGTGCTCTGTAATATCAACTATAAATGCAAGGTCCTGTGGCCGTTGTGGGCACTGTAATTCCTTGACAGGTTGACCCTTTTCCTCCATGAAATGTCCTTGTGTAGATGAAGGAAGCGCTCCTCCGCTGACCCATCTTCCTTCAGTGTGGGATGGGTCATCCATGGGTCACTGAAGGCTTTCAAACTGATGATGATTGAGACCTCTGATTGGACATCCACCTCCATGACATGATGCATTTTTTACGACTTGCAGCCTAATGCTGTCTCCGTTTGCGGCTTGAACTTTGTCACGTCTGTAGCCAGGCTTACGGCGTGGGACCCGTCCGGCCCGAGTCTGTCCAGCGCTCCACGACTGAGCGGTCAATGTCCTCCGCTGCTGTGGTGTCGGCCATAGGCACTCCTCTGTGACGGTCAAAGTCTCATCAACTCCACCACTGTAAATGGCCAGTTGAGTGACATCTGTAATGTCAGTACTTTCATCAGTTGGCACAGAAAATGCCAGAATTGACTCCACTCTGCGTTTCAGTTGCTGTCCAGATCTGCTGCTAGTTCCAGAATCTTCTCTGCCACAGTATTTCTCATCAAGCTGATATTGGCGAAAGCTTGTCTCTTCTCTGGACACACAATTTCGGCAGCCTTCAGCATGCAAGTTTTGAGAAAGTCCCCCTCACAGTACGGCTTTGACGCTAATGCTATTTTGCTGGCAATCAGCTGGCCTCTCGGCTCCCGGTGAAAAACGGATTGCTGTTTCTACAGACCTAACAACGTTTTATTTACCATCTGTCATCTCAGTGTTCCATGCAAGTGGTTGTTTGTTTTTAGGCCGTGCTGAGTTTCATACACTTGCTGCTTGAACACCAGGTACAGGGTTTCCCATTAACCTCTGTGAACTAATAGGGAGAGGTCAATTTTTCTTGAAAAATTCAACAGTCTGTGTCCACTTCTCTTTTTTTTGATAAAGACATCACTGATAGGAGTGTCAGGGCCAACGGGAAAGCAGCAAAAACGACAGAACCAAACGCCACTCGCAGACCCCAATGCTCTGTACTGCCATCTGCTGGTTCCTCCGAGAATGAAAATGAAGTTTATAATTAATTATTTTTCAGATTTATCCCCAATGATTCCGGCCCGGGCCGTAAGTTTGACATCCCTGATTTAGAAGATGTTTCAACCATTTTCCCAAACGTGGAGACATACTTAAATACTTTTTAAAAACCCATGTAACTTTTACCAATAAACTTTAAATAATAATTTAACAAAATAGAGCAGGCATTTTAAGCAATAACTAAAGCTGGTAGTTGTAAAAAGTAGAGGGAAACCAAAGTGTACCGCGTTTGTCTTTTACTGTTGAGTTTTATTTCTCGGGGTCATTTACAATGCAGTATATGGATAAAATCATGACACTTTTCTACAGTTGATTTGAACCATGTGATCATGACACTACACATCGACCATTCCAGTCAAACATTAGCAGTGCATATGACACTCAGGAATGAGATTTACATCGTAGTCATGGGACGTTTTACGATAGAAAGTTTGATCATTATTTTTTGCAAGCAGAAATTTTCCCTCTGCCAGATATTATAAAACCCTATTCGTCTTACAGGAACTGTTTCATGGATGGGTTACCCGAGTTCAGTCTGTAGGGAACGCATATATTCTCTCATTTGTTCTCTTTTTCATTTGTCAAGCGGAGTCACCTTTTGTTTATAAAGACAGAGCGTTTCAAAGCAGCTTCACAGTATCAATCAAAACAAAATTACAATGTTCGTTTCTTAGTGGAAAAACATCCACGTTTGGTAGAGCTGATCATGGTATTAATCATTATTTGCTGACATTTATACTGGAGTTTTTCGGTTCCTTGCCACTGTTGCCTTTGGCTTGCTCAACCAAAGTTGACAGAATGGAGGAAAAGCTTGGTAGAAACCAGACTCAGTCGTTCAGTTCTCCTCTGGCGTCCTCGTGTTGTGTCTGATTTAATGAGAAACTCTGTTTTCTAAAGGCTTCAGTCAGTGTGAGGACGGCTGGCGGCCGTATGAGGAGAGATGCTACTTCTTCTCCTCCGTCATGAAGCCGTGGCACGAAGCGCTGGAGGACTGTGTGAGCAAGGGCAGTAATCTGATGAGCATCCAGGACCTCCATGAGCGGGTGAGACACACACACACACACACACCACAGTAAGATGAGGACGGGATGACACAGACATGCGCTCCAGAGCTCACACTTCTGTTGTGTTTTCAGACGTGGGTCCGGACGCAGATCGGGACCTCCATCTACTGGATCGGACTGAATGACGTGGCGTCAGAGGGAAACTGGGAATGGAGCGACGGGAGTGTTTTCTATCCATACCTGTCGTAAGTCAGACGTTCTCATTTTCAACCCATTTCTTGATGTATCCGTTGTGTACTTCTGCACGGTGAACCGGTCCTGCTTCTGGGAGTTCTTGCAGGAACGCTTTTTTCTATTTTGAGAAATGGATGCAAAAGTTCCTCACACTTATATACCCCACACAAATCTCATCTTTTCACTTTTACAGAGTAGTAATATCTAGATCAGGGGTTCTCAAACTCGGTCCTGGAGGGCCACTGTCCTGCAGAGTTTAGCTCCAATCCTGATCAAACACACCTACCTGTGAGTTTCTAGTGATCCTGAAGACCTTGATTAGCTTGCTCAGGTGAGTTTGATCAGGATTGGAGCTAAACTCTGCAGGACAGTGGCCCTCCAGGACCGAGTTTGAGAACCCCTGATCTAAAGTATATCATAGACCTTTCTGTGATTGAACAATTCACACCGGCATGACTGAAACACCCGTGTGTGAGCTGCAGGTATTGGAAGGAGGGTCAGCCGGATAACTGGGCAGATAATGAGGATTGTGGGCAGGTTCAGGGCGCCAGCGAAGGCCGATGGAACGATGAAACCTGCTCTGCCAGACGGCAGTACATCTGTGAACGGCCAAACCGTACGTGCAATGCATTTCCCAGCTCCATAGATCTCCCACATGTATACCCAGTAGAATATATTGAGTTTATGTGTGTGTCCGTCTCCAGCTAACCCGGCTCCGGTCTGTGACGCGGCGAGCGGATGGGAGCTCTTCGGCTCAAACTGCTACAAGCGAAGGGCCGGCGTCCGGAAGAGCTGGACGGCGGCTCGCAGCGACTGTGTCCGAGAGGGCGGAGACCTGGTGTCGGTCACTTCTTCTGAAGAGGAACAGTACATCACCAGCCGTCTGGACCCGTCCGCCTTTGACCTCTGGATTGGGTTTTCCACAATGGTGAGAATCATCAGTGTCCGTGTTGGATCACCACCTGAGCTAATTCACCACATGCACCTTGACAATAAACCATAAACAACAAAGACGATAAAGAGCCTGACCAATTATATTTTACGTCTTAAAAATAGACTACACAAGAGCCGTGCATTTGGTCACATGCTAAATAATCATAGCGACTCCGTTTCACAGAAATGCACAACTTTATCCTGTCAAATTCAACCAAATGCCACGACTTTTACCTGGTCTGATGCGAGTACTTCCACGTACCTAAACTGGCCGGCGGGACAACCTGATCTCACGTAAGACAACTTTCAAACTATTACAGGATTACTTGGTTAGTTTTATCAATATGTTTTTCTCTAACTGGAGAGCCTATAAATCATTCAAATGTTCATGTCAATAACTGAAACTGTTGGATCTAGTGACAAAGCGAATGGCGTGTGCACTGCTATGATAAAAGAATCAGGAGAGGATTATGGGAAATGGAGAACACACGTCTGCCGTTATGAGCGACCCTACATGTGCAAGAGAGCTTTGAACAGTAAGATTCCCTCACTGAGATCAAGTTTTTCACACGATTCTCTTATTAATGCATCTAATCATCATAAATGTGCCTCAGACTGTTTTGGGTCCAGTGAAACATGCTCTTTTGTTTCTGTCACTCCAGCCATTTGTCCTCCTGGATGGTTGAGCTTCTCGGGAAACTGTTACTGGTTGGTCAGTAACCAGAATCTCTTGACCAGCTGGTATCTGGCTCAGACCAAGTGCTTTGACATGGGTGCAAACCTAGTGACCATCAAAAAGTGAGAATACTAGCTGAAGTTTAAGTGAGATTCGCTTGGATTGTAATGGGTCCCAGTCATTGCTCATTTCCAGTGTATGTTTTCATCTCTAGTGAAGCGGAGCAGTTCTTCATTAACGCACAGTTGCCTGATTTTCACCAGGTAGATTTACCTGATCTGTGGATTGGGATTTCAGGTGAGTGACGCATGCAACACAAGATTTTACCCTAACCATGATCCAAACGAAACTCTTCAAATGCTCTCACTGGAGATAGAAACGTTCAGTTAGGCGACAGAATGACTATTTTAGTCCAAATGTTGTCCTTGAAAGACGATAAAGATGGTCTCTGATCAGAAGAACTATGATCTGTATGGGTTATCTGTATATGAACAATCTTTCTGATTTATGACACTATCAGATAAGGACCAAGATGGGACATTTAGGTGGGTGGACAAAACTGCAGTTGAGTTTTCCAACTGGAGCCCAAATTTCCCTCAGAATACAGCAAACCAGTGGGACTGTGGCCAGATTTACACCGGTAAGATTCACTGTTGTCAGGAATAGTCTCAATGTCTGAGCTGAATCTGTTTTTCTTTCTTGTAACAGGAAATTATGCTGGAAAGTGGGAAAGTACAAACTGCTTTAAAAATCTTGGATACATTTGCAAGATGCCAGGAGGACAGAATGTGAAGCCCACTTCAGCTCCAGGTAAAGGTCCCACACACTCGTTTAATCTGAATAAACAGCTGTTGGTGTGGATGTTCTGGCAGACCGAAGCATTTCGGCAGTGACGTGATGACCTCGCCACTGGTGTTTGCCTCAGGGTCAGCAGAGTTTAGTTCCAACGCGCTCCCACACAGATCATCCTGAAGGACTCGATCAGCTGGATCCGGTGCGCTTGAAGCGGCGCCGCGTATGTCGATCTGTGTATGACGTTAAAGTACCGCAAGAGATGTCGCACACCGATCGAAGTCAAACACAGCCAAACTCTGCAGGGCTGTAGCGTTGAGGAAATGTGTTCTGCTGCCCTGCTTTAGTTTTTTGATTTACTTTGGTCTGAACAGAAAAACCAAATGTGAAAGCAGTTGAATTAGTGTCAGTGTTGTGTTTATACATGTGAAGATGGAGGTTCATTGAATGTTTTTCTGCAGACTCACACTGTGATGAAGGCTATCTGCTCTTCGGCGAACACTGCTACCACTTTGAGACCGAAACGGTCAAGACTTGGCAGGATGCAGAAAGTTACTGTGTGGCTCAAAACGCACATCTGGTCAGCATCCACAACCAGGAGACCGTCAGTTTTCTGACAGGTGCGACGGCACACAAAATAATTATATGTGAAAAAGGAATATAAATATATATATGTATATATGAAGAGTTCAGATGCAAAAGCCTCTAAATGCCATTTGAAATTTTCTTCTAAAATGACAATTTTTATGAAACTTGTATATTAGCGTTCAGTAATTTCACTTAAATGACAATTAATAGGTAATCTTCATTGCCATTTAAGTGAAATTACTGAACTTAAATATACAAGCTTGATAAAAATGATCATTTTATGAGAAAATTTCAAATGGCACTTAGAGGCTTTTGCATCTGAACTCTTCATATATATATATATTTGTGTGTGTGTGTGTATATATATATATATGTATATATACATACATAGGTGTGTGAAAACAATGTTTGCAACAAAGTATTTGAGATATTTTTGTTTCATTGGGTTCTTGTTATCTAGTACAAACAATTGGTCAAATTTCTATGGAAATACAGAGAATTGACAAATGTCGAAGCGTCACCGTATATGAAGTCTTGTTTCTCGGATCTCACAGCACACATGAGCAGGTCTTCCTGGGTGGGTCTCAATGACATCGACAGAGAGGGAACGTATGTGTGGACCGACGGGACTCAAGCGGTGAGTTATCAGACCTCAAACTTCATCAAATGAACCAGTACTGCCTACCTGAGAAAGGCAAAGCACCGTTTTGAGTTCAATCCTGTCCCTGAAGAACGAGCACTGGTTCTGGATGCAATCATTTCAAGCATGTGTGAACCGCAGTTCATGTGTTCTCGGTAGGACTTCCTGCCCTGGGAGACGAACCAGCCCGATAACTGGCAGGGGAATGAAGACTGCGTTCACATTCGAGGAACTGAGCACAAGGATACGGGGAAAATCAACGACCTGCCCTGCACAGCCACTTACCCGTTCATCTGCCAGAAAGGTGGGAGCGTTTGATCAGGTCTTCTCTGTCACGGGTCTATGAAGGAGGACTCAAATGCAGAGCGAGTGTTAACAGGTTTGATTGAAAGACAGTTGACTAGACGAGAGATGGTTGGTGAGGAGATGAATAGTCCACAGTTGGCAGGGATAAGGCATAAAGAGAGCGACCACTGAATCCAACCCAGGATAATAGTAGGGAGGACGATAGACACAGAATCCCAGCAAGAGACTGTCTCGATGCTCAGCTGATGGGGTTAGCCGGCCAGGGAAGCTCCGCTTGGAGGGCAAACTAGGGAAGACAAAAGACACAGTGAGCACAAGAAGACACAACGAGACCATGAGTTAGCTTTGACTAGAAACTACACTAGATTATCAAACAACCAGTGTAGCGCACACACAGTCTATGGCACATACAAAGTAGACAATGAACTGGCGAAACATGAGGGCAAGAGAACACACACATAAATGGAGCTGAGAGCTAGAGGAACAAGGACTCAACTAGACAAGAGTGTGTGTTACTGGGAAACAGAGGAGCACATGGCCAACACAAACAGAGCCAGAGCACAAACATAGAAACATGAAACAAAGACAACACGGACAAGGCTGAAGAACCCTGACATTTCAATTAATTGGCTAATTTGATTGTTTACACCTGTTTTTTTCTTGATTTGTTTTTTGCAGCCAAAGGTCAAGGTCCACCCGCACCCCCAACATCCGGTCCAGGTACAGATTATATAATAAATGTGTACGAATCCTGAAAATCGTTAACCCCCTTAGCGTCTGGCCCATTAATCTGCAGGATTTTAGGATCCAGAGTAAAATGTAAATCGAATATTACCAGGAAAAATCATGTGTACAACACAGTGTGATGTTCTTTTTCCATTTAATGCCAAACATGCTCTTTGGATCCCGCTGGAGAAGTGTTTACAGTACACGCTCGTTTTCAGTTTTACTTCTGGGACATTTCTGACTGTAAAAGTGCCTTTCGTTCCGCTCTTGAGTTTATTTCATTTGCTGCCTCCGTCAGGCTGGAACGCCAAGTGTGGCTCGTGGGTCGCTGACCCGTTCAATGATTACTGCTACCTGTTCACCACTCTGTCCATGAGAAAGTGGGCTGATGCCCGTTCAGACTGTCTGAATCAAGGCGGAGATCTGATCAGCATCACCGAGCCGTTTGAGCAGGGCTTCGTCCAAGGTAAGTGTGCTGATGACATTTTGGAGGAATCGAATGGACTTTTCCCAATCCGTTTCACTCACTTCTGACATTCACGCAACCCAGCTCAGATCCAGGCGGCTCCCACGGGAGTCTCTCTGTGGATGGGAGCGCACGACTCCATCACCGAGGGCGGCTGGACGTGGACCGACGGTTCTCCCTTCCGCTATATAAACTGGGCTGCAGGTGATGCTGATAAAGAAGCACATTTAAACCTTTCATTGATCCAGAATGGAGAAAATAAACTGCCCTTTTAATTCACTGTTAAAGGAAACCCTGATGATTATTACAATGAAGACTGCCTGTCCATTTTGATCAACTCTGGAGCGTGGAATGACGATAACTGTGAGAATAAGAGAGGATATATCTGCAAGCGTCGTGGTATGATCTGCTGCCCCGTTCATGCCCACAGAAATGATGTGCAGTGAAGTATTGATGACGGTCTTCTCTCTTTTCAGGGAACACACCCGAGCCTCCTCCGCCACATGACGGTATGTTTGGCTTCTGTTGTGTTGTGATACTCGCATCTCTAGAGCCTTTCTGAGTTTTTGCTCGTCTTACTCCAGGTTTCTACACCACATACACCTGTCAGGACTCCAGCTTGGTCCTTCACTGCTCCCAGAACAGCGTCATCAACATCCAGTCGGCTTTTTACGGTCGCCGCAGTGACAAGATCTGCCCGTATGGAGACGGAAGCTCTGGTAAATCACGGTATTAAGAGCGTAAACGAATAATGGTGCAGTGTTTGACGTGTGGTGAACTCTCAGGTGTGTGCACTGTTGAGGGAACGCTGGCTCTGGCCCGGAAGAGCTGCGATAACAGAGAGTTCTGCTTCCTCTTCGCACACGCTGAGACTGACCCCTGCCCCACCGTCTCCAAATACCTGGAGGTGGTTTACAGCTGCGAGCAGAACGGTGAGAGAAACCCTGTGGATCAAGACATTTTCTGTTTTCTACGTGAGATCCCAATTAAAAAGAGGTTTAGGTGAAGAGTGAGAACTGGAACTTCCAATAGTGAATGTTCTTGATGTGTGCTTCCAGTGTGTTTGAGAGGGTTAGGTGTGGAGGATGGAAACATCTCGAATTCAATGCTCTCAGCATCGTCATCTCTCAGTGGAAAAGGACCAGATCAAGGTCGTCTGAAGGGGAACTCCTGCTGGATGCCCTCTGCTTCGGGTCTGTATCCGGAACGTTTGAATCCTTAACTGTTTTTAAATCCTCTCTTAAAAATTATTTTTTTCTTTAGCTTTTAACTCATTGTGAGTTTTTGTCTTGAATGTGTGGTTAGTCCTTGTATTTTGTTGCTTTTCTTTCTTCTCTTCATCATGTGTATTGTTCAGCACTTTGGTCAGCCTTGTTTGCTGTTTTTAAATGTGCTATATAAATAAACACAAACTTGAAACTTGAAACTTGAATCAGCCGTGATGAGGCTTTAGGGATCTGACGAGGAAACCAGAAGTCCCTTGCCTCTTCTGTCTGATGTTGAAGCTCACCCTGTGTGTTTCAGCCAACTCCTGGATTCAGGTGGATTTGGGTCAGCTGAAGAAGATCACCGGGGTCGTCATTCAGGGCTGCCCATCAGCAGATCACTGGGTCACTAAGTTTAAGATCCAGACCAGCTCAGACGGCCTGAACTGGAATGACTACAGCAACGACGGAGGGGTAAACACACACACACACTAACCCTAACACACACGCATGCGCACACACAGATATGCAAATCACCTTTTTTTATATAGTGCTTTTTACAAGCAGTGCTAAGAGTTGTTCCGAGGAGCATCTATGCATCTTCAGTCTCTGCTGATGGTGATTCTGTCACAGGAGTATCCGGGTTCTGTGGACAGGACGACCCCAGAGACGCGCTTGTTGGGGACGCCGGTCTCCGCTCGGTCCGTGCGGGTTCTGCCGCTGCAGTGGAACGGTCAAGCTGGACTGCGGCTGGACGTTCTGGGCTGCGTACCGGACTGTGAGTTCGACTCAAGATCTTTTAAACTGAATTAAATCCCTCTGTGTGTACTAAAACAATCGGTTTCCTCTTTTTTGTTGCTGTTTCTTTAGACGCTGTTTCTTGCAGTGCAAAACCCAACCTGGACCACTCCATAGACAGAATGACGTAATTATTGAGTCTCTGAAACACTGGTCTTCCCGGTTCATCCTCCACATCCGGCGTCTCTATTATTAAACACACTTTATTCAAATAATCAGCTTGTTAACAGAGCGATAACCCCAACACTGGACACAGAGAATGCTGTGACGGAACAAAAATGCTCCTAAATCCTTCAGTAATGCACACGGAAGAATAAATGTTTTACTTTGAATCAAATTCGAAAGCATTTCTCTTTGTGTTCTTGTTGATTTCAGGGTTCACTGCCCTGCTGGTTGCGCCAGCGAGGCGTATTCTGTGTTCGGGACAGATATGTATCGCGGGGTATGAGTATAATAAACTATAGCCGGACCCTTGATTCTAGTATTAGCATTGACCTCATACAGTACACACAAAAACAAAGGTTTCAGTTGAGGATTTTTCTTGTGAATCAGGACTCGAATATCTGTGCGGCTGCGATCCACGCCGGAGTGGTTCTGAATGACATTGGAGGAGACTGTACTCTGCTCAAAGCTGACGGTCAGAACTTTTACAGCGGATCCACCAAGAACGGCATCGTATCCAGACAGTAAGTCTCCTCAGCCGTCTCCTGCTGACGGGTCAGGTATAGAGTCAAATATGCTGTGTGTTGTGTTTCAGGTTTGACGGGCTCTACTCTGTGTCCTACCACTTTACTGATGGAGGTGAGACAGTGTCTTCTAACTAGCCTCAACATCAGTAAATACAGCTCTGGACTGCTCTGAATGCTGTGTCTCTTGCAGAGCTTGGGTGTTCTGGTCCAGACTGGTTCGAGTTTGGAGAGTTCTGCTATAAGCCGTTTGTAGAGAAGAAAACGTGGCATGGCGCGCGGACGGCCTGCAGAGCGCTGGGAGCCGATCTGGCATCCATCAGGTCCATGACCGAGCAGAGCTGGCTGGAGAGCTACCTGTACATGGGTACGTGTGTTTACTGGCTTGTTTGGTTACAAATAAACACCAATTGGGATTGGAATCGCGGCAAGATCCTTTTTTGGCTCGTAATCACTATGTATTTCCATGTATTGGGAAGCTTGTTACAAAACACACATGTGCTCACAAACAGTACATTCCCAAGTAAAAGTGTGAGTGCGTGACTCTCCTCTCTGTCCCGTAAAACAGCCACCAGTGACGTGTGGATCGGGCTGAATGATCTGGGCTTCTCGGGTTTGTTCTCGTGGTCAGATCATCACGAGGTCACGTTCACATACTGGGCTCCCGGAGAACCCAACAACCACTTGGGCTTCAGCGAGGACTGTGTGGAGATGTACCATCAGGTACTGCACTCCGTTCACTGACACACACACACACACACACACACACACACGTCTCGAATTAAACACTGGAGCGTGAATGTCAGCATGATGCTTTGTGTCTCAGACGGGCCGATGGAACGACGTCACCTGCACGGAGTTGAACACCTACATCTGTAAAATGCCCAAAGGTCACTATCCTCCGCCATCCGTCCAGCCCACCATCTACGGCTGTCCTCAGGTCAGTCCTGTGCGCTCGTGGGGGGACAGCAGTGTCTCTGAGCCTGTCCAGCTGACCGTGTGTGTGTGTGTGTCTGTTCTGCAGGGCTGGGATGTCTTTGAATATTCGTGCTATTGGTTTGAAGAAGCTGCCAGAAGCCGTGAAGAAGCCAAAGTGTTCTGTGAGAGTCGAAACAGCACTCTGCTGCATATCATGGACCTGTGAGTGTGTGTGTGTGTGTGTGTGTGTTTACAGGCATGAACCGCTTCTGTACTAACTGAGCTGCTCTTCTACTCTGCAGGTATGAACAGGCTCATTTTACAGCTCTGATGGGCCGATACTCCGGAGACTGGTGGATCGGGCTGCGGGCGAGAGGAGGCGAGGCGGGAGTCGACTATTACTGGGACAACAACGCTTTAATAACTTACACCAACTGGGGCCGCAACGAGCCGAGTAAATCAACTGAACTTTTCTGTCCTAGATATCACACCTGGGCATTGTTTAGACTTCAAGACCAATGACATCATCATTCATGAACCAATCAGGCTTTGTTTACCTCTAGATAACCATGCTGGATCGTGTGTCACTATGACGACGGCCCCGCTGGCAGGATTCTGGAATAACAAGCAGTGTGAAGAATCATTTCCATTTGTGTGTGAAGCTCCCAGGAACGGCATCTCTCCGCCGACCCCCGCCCCGACCCTGCCGCCGGTGACGGGATGTGAGAGCGGCTGGGGTGGAGAGCCTCACTTCAGAAACTGCTACAGGGTGATTCACGTTTGTCTTTTAATTACTATGATTACATGCACACCAGAAACGCAAGCTAATTAATCTTAGTTTACTGCAGGAAAGTGTGTAATTGCCTTAAATTGGGAAGATATCCATCAAATGCAATTTGAATGTTAATCAAATAACATAAAAACACTCTCCAGAGAGAGAGAGAGAGAGATGAGTTGTTTTCAAATGTGTTGAATGTTAAAATACCTTCCGTGTTTTAATTGGCTTCTCGTTGATCTGTTTGCGGTTCTCCAGTTGTTCACAGTGGACTTCCCCCAGAAGAAGAGCTGGCAGGCGGCTAGAGAAGACTGTCTCGCCCGCGGCGCCGATCTGGTCAGCATCCACAATCCCGCGGAGGAAATTTTCCTCTCCAGCTTTTCGAAGGGACGGACCAAGTGGATCGGACTGAGCGTCAACCTGGTGGAGGGAGGTTTGTTTGTTTGCTCACTGATGATTCACTCGAGTAAATAATACTTCGTTTAGTGCAACTGACCTGTGTCTAACCTTTCTACTCCAAGGTTACCACTGGAGTGATGGGACGCCTGTCAGTCACACAAACTGGGGCCACGGTGAACCCAATAATCACAATGGCCGGGAAAACTGTGTGGAGATGGTGACCACTGAGAACGGGACGTCCTGGTGGAACGACCTGAATTGCGATGCCCACCAGGACTGGATCTGCATGATTGCTAAAGGAAAGAAACCCATTATACCCCCAGTGCCTCCGTCCCCCGCTCCAGGTAACTATAGAAGTTATTCTGACCAATGGAAATCTTTGAGTGCTTCGTTTCTCTGGCCTGAGTTTGTGTTTGGAAATTGAAAGCTATTACTTTGCTAAGTCTGAGAAAGAACTTTTTTATTGTAAAAACTGTGTTTTTTAATTTTCTTTCAGCTCCAGAGTGCGGATCGAACCCGGGCTGGAGGAAGAACAATGGCATCTGTTATTACTATAATGACACCGATATCGTGGACTTTCACATGGCTCTTGTGAGATGTTATGAAGAAAAAGCTCAGTTGGTGTCTATCGCTGATGAAGACGAGCAGTCTTACGTGGTTAGCTTGGTACGGCTTCAGCTTTTTTCTAGAGAGATGGCATATAGGGGCCTGGTAGAAAGCATTTTACAGTTTAATATAACGTCTTGGTATGGCAACCTTAATGTGAAAGACAAAAACCAAGCTTTCCAAAAGTGTTCATGTTGCAGGGAAGGTGATTGGCAAGTCACAAAGGCAGCTTAGGGATGCATTTGATTGGGCGGTTCTCGGGAAGGCGTGAACACCCTACACACACCACACACACCACACACACCACACACACACTCAACTCAGAGTTAGAGCTGCTTCCATCCGTCCCAAGGCCGAGCCAAAACATTTATTAGAGCTATTTTATTCCCCATGCCATACAGAAACTGAATTTAAATTGAAATCATTTTTATTTTTTTATTGCAGTTTGAAACCTACTTAATTTCAATCGGCTGCGCTGTTTTCCATTGTGTGTTGATTGTGGTAGTGTCATACTCTTAACTGTGTGTATTTCATGTAATTTTGACTGCGGTGTCACTGCTGCATAAAGTCTAACCCTAAAGTCTGTCTGGCTGATGATGTCGGTTTCAGGTTGGCACGGGTCAGGCGGCCGCTGCTTGGATTGGCATGAGAATGTTGGGGGTCGCGGGTGGAGAGTATCTGTAAGCCTCAAACGTTTGAGTGTTATTAGTGCTTGTCTTTAACAGACTCTCCGGCCTGACGGTCCGCTGTTTGTCTGTGCAGGTGGATTGATCTGTCTCCGGTGACGTATGTGCACTGGGGTCCCGGAGAGCCCAACGACGCCAACGGAGAAGAACAGTGTGTCCAGATGAACAGACATCCAGGTGCAGTTCATGCACAATTATTATTTAATACCAAACCCTTCAATTAATGTACATGCTTATGTATATTGAACTTTACTCAGATCTAAAACTTGAATTATTATTAGTGATATTCTTATTCTGAAAAACCCCTAACATCATCTCCTTTTCTTGGTTTATCATAATGTTGCCTTTTAATATGTTTCTTTTAATGGACGCTTCTGTAAAAAAAAATGACCAATATCAATAGATAAGTATTAACACACGAGAAGTCAGAACAAAAAAATCGATTGTGAACAAGAAAAAAAATACACAATCCAAAAGGAGTGTGTGTGCAAGTATGATGCTTAAAAACCATGATGTGTTTAAAAAAATGACAGATGTGGATCACATAGACTTCCCTTTCTTGTGTTACTTGTACATTTGTCAAGAGTAATGGGATGTTTTGAGTTTTCGAGAGTGGTTTAAATGTGAATGTTTTCCCCAATAGGTTCATGGAATGATGCGAACTGTGGACGTGCCAGCGCTGGTTATGTGTGTAAAAAATATCCAGGAAATGACCACACGCCTCCGCCTCCAACGGCATCATGGGAAGGAAACTGTCCCGAGGGTACATCTGATATAAAGCACCATGCAGGAATCGAGGACAGGCTAATCTGGTGATGGTTCAGTGGTTTTTATAAGGCGTTGTGGTTTTTATCCTTCTAGGATGGATGAAATTCCGTAACAAATGCTACGTATTCAAAGGGAACCACCACCATCAGTCTGAGATCAAGGCCAACTGGAGTTCTGCGCGGGACTGGTGCCGACAGCAGGGAGGAGATCTCGCCGTCATCGACGATCAGAACGAAAATGGTACTTCATGAGATCTCATAATAATCCACAGTATTTGTTAACATTGTTTCAATTGTAAAAAGAGCTTTGCAAGATGAACATTAAATTGAAATTTCTCTTTTTATTATGATGGCTAAACCTCCAGGAAACACAAGTCTAGCTCATGTTCAACTTTCTCTCCAGATTTTGTGGCCAGTTATCTCAGGGATCTGGTTGTGCCAGTTTGGATCGGTTTATCCGATAGGCTGCACGAAGGGAAGTTTGCCTGGAGTGATGGAGTCAGTCCGGTCTTGTACACAAACTGGGCCGATAAGGAGCCAAACAACGCTGACGGACAGGTGACAAGATCCACATGGGAACCAAATTCAGAATTCGACAACTGAGTTGGAATTTGAATCAAATTTGCCACATCCCACAATATGTTGAATTTAAATTGAAAAGACAGGAAGGGGAACGTCTCCATCTCTGTTTGCCTGTCTGGCCTATAAATCCTAAAGAATTGAGACTTCTCAGTACATCTTTCAAAATGTGTCTTAAGTCTTCATTTTCCAGCTGAAAAAAAGCTAGACACTTAAATTGAATTTAACCTTCAATTCAGTTACTTCATTCACTTCTGTTCCCCCAAAACATGAATTGGCAATCTCAATGAAGTATGATCTAATGAATGTTGATTATGAAGTATTTCATGTTAGCTGAAGAACTCTGGTGTCTTTCTCTCAGGAACACTGCACTTCAATCACCCATAATCACCTGGTCACGGGCCGCTGGAACGACGAGCAATGTGATCACAAGCGAGGATGGGTGTGCTCTAGGAAGAAATGTACTTATATCTTCATTTTTAAATGTACTATGTGAGGGGCACGAGTTTAAGGGGTTAGCGTCTGAATTGTTTCACACATCAGTAGACCTCCTCTAACCTTTCACGCTTGGATCTCCCGTCGTCTTTCACAGCAAGCAGCCTTCCCGTCCCGCCGCCCACAAGCTCGCCGTGTGCCTCCGGATACATCGCCTGGTACAGCAACTGCTACAAGCTGATCTCAGAGCCCAAGACCTGGGAAGAAGCTCAGCAAGCCTGCGTGAAGGAGGGTGGAAACTTGGCCAGTGTGGACATGAGCTACGACCAGGCCTTCATATCTGGAGCCGTGCAGCAGGGCAAGACGGACGCCTGGATCGGACTTCGCCGACTGGTACAGTAGAAGATGATGATGACTACACACAATCAGTGCATTACACAACAGACCTCAAGCTGTCCTCTTCTCCTTCAGCCCGACAGCGATTCGTACAGATGGTCTGATGGTTGGCCCGTCTTCTTTACTCACTGGGGTCCGGGAGAACCAACCAATCACAAGGGAGAAGGGTGTGTCAGCATGCACGCGCCCTCACACTTCATCCAGGGCACTTGGAATGACACGGCCTGCAACGACGCCAAGCCTTACATCTGCAAAATCACCAAAGGTAAAGCTGAGAAAAGCTGCTGACAGACGAGCACCGAGACTCGAATATCGATTACAAACGATTTCTCTCTGCAGAAAAGCCTCCGGCGACGCCGGCCCCGGGCGATGGGAAGTGTCTGCCAGGCTGGTGGGCGTACGGACGCCACTGCTATTTCACATATAACGGAAAAGTGGGTTTCTCGTGGCCAGATGCGAGACACTTCTGCCAGGAGGTGAATGGGGGCGAGTTAGCCTCAATTCACAGTCGAGCTGAGGTGGAATTCATCAGGAATATCAATTACACCAAGTACCACTATATGTGGATCGGCCTGACCAGAGATCGCTCATGTACGCAACAAAGCTGTTGATCTGTCTTTCATTAGCTGTAGATGCTGTGTATGAGATGCGCTGATCATGTGCTGATGATTGTGATTGTAGTTGGATGGGGCTGGACGGATCTGACATCTCTAGGCTTCACCAACTGGGCTCCTGGAGAACCCAATGAAGCCGTTCACGATGGCGACTTTGGCAAAGAGAACTGCGTTGAGATGTATCACGACGGCACATGGAACGACAACAACTGTGTGCAGAAGAGAGGCTTCGTGTGCCGACACCGGCAGTGTACGTCACATCATTCACGTCACACTTGACAAACACGTTCTCGGAATACATTTTAGGGTCTTGATGTTTGTCAATAATATGAAATATTTAATCCGGAAAGGACAAAACAAATGATAATGAACCAAAAAGGTTTCATATAGAACCTTTTTCCTGGTTACAAAAGCAGGGTGTCCGCGGGGTTTTAAAAAGTATTAAAAAGTGATAAATCAAAATTGTCAAATTTAAGGCCATTAAAAGTGTTAAATGTAGTCTGAGAGGTATTATTTTTTAAAAATTAGGTATTATTTTTTTTTTCAGACTATCAGGTGTCCTATTCTGCGTTTGTGTTAGTCCATTTAAATATGGGCTTTAGCTTATCTGGGCACAATCAAAGATCTTTCGTCTCTGTCTATGTTTGATGCTGACGCCATATTCAATGGGCGATCGACATCATCTGTGAACAAGTGATCACCCGGATTTAGACCTGCCTATATTGTATTTACATAAAGCGTTCACAGGCAAATTTGCTTTATGTTTAGGTATATATTGCTTTTATTTCCCCGGTGTCGAAATCAGGCAAACATAAATGTCAGGCAACACGATATTGCATGTCAATATCCATGGATTACTGGATCTTTAGTGAGTTGTAAGGAACACTATATTGAGTCCAACATTTAGTTTAAATTGATGAAATTGTTCGTTTTAGTCGCATTTTCGCAGTTTCCCCTATTAAATCCAGTCACGCAGCAGATGTTTTGCCATTTTTATATGTCATAAATGTCAAAATCTGTGTAAATAATAGAAAGGTTGCTGCTGATTAACACTTAATTCAGTGTCGCGATGGTTTTTAAAAAAAATCTGAAGGTGGTAAAAAAGGTATTAAAAAGTAGTAAATTTAACCAAAGGAATACTGTATATACCCTGAAAAGAACCCTAATGCACGGGATCTTATGGGCTCTATGCGCTGCGGTGTTTCCGGTGAAGGTGTAAGGATGCTCAATAACTTCCGCCGATCGTAGAGTCCAATGCGAAACCGAGAATTTATATTGAATTTTATACTCCATGGTTATACTAAAGAAACGTTAGTCACAAAAACAGATAGAACAGCCACCCCTCGTTGGGTTTAGGCTTCTTTTTAAAATTATATTAAATAAACATAACTATATACAGTATAAAATTACATTTAAACGTATGGACGTTTCGTTTCAAAGACGAGAGGACAGTAAACTTTGAAGCCATAATCCCGTTCTCCTCCGCTTTAATCTCCACAACCGGAAATGGACGAGCATCCTTGCGTCAACTTATGCGTGCATATAGCCCATTGAACCCTTAAAAAAGGTTCTGTATAGAAGTTCCAAATCCGTAGCGCTGATAGAACCTTTTCTTCTAAGAGTGTCTTCTTAGCTCATAAGAGCTGACCGAGTCCAGAGAAGTGAGACAGAAAACCCGATCCGGACCACCTGAACTTTCTCTTGTTTTTCAGATTATGTGACGGATGATAATGGGATTGTCATCCCAACCGACGCATCAGCCAGTGAGTTCATATTCAGATTGGTTTTGAAATTGTTGTTGTTGTTGTTGTTGTTGTGACAGAATCTGTTGTTTGTGGCGCAGCGGACAGCGGTCTGATCGCCGGGGCTGTTATTGGGGCGATCGTGTGTGCGGCGCTGATCCTGGCCATCATGTACTACGTCTTCAGTGTGAAGGGTGTAAGACCAGGACATAGCGTCTTCAAACAAGACACCAAGAATATCGATGTGGTAAGTTTCATTAATTTTGACTTGACCAAACCCTGTTCTGCCAGTTTACCCTGAATAAGAGATTCACTGCTCAGCATTTTTTACAATCTGTTAACAGCCTGCATTCACTAACCCGAACTTCGCTGGAGAATCTGAATCGTGAGCTGCGAGAGTCATCTGCTCCTGTACAGAAACTAGAGCACTGGAACATGTTTAATCAACACCGAAACTCAATCACACACGCATCTTATCATATCCTGTAGATTAAAAGTTGTTTTTTTGTGTATGTGTGCTTGTACTCTTAATTTTAAATTTGTTATGGTAATGTTTATTGTCTGTACAGTTGTTTCTTGAAATAAATTTGAATTCTATACTTGCTTTATATTTATGAATTTACAAAACAGCATGGTATATTCTTCATGGTGTATGACGAAACACAAATGGGTTTGTTCTGTTCAGTGAGACGGTTCGAAAGAGCCCGGTCTCCGACGGATACGTTCAGTTTTCGCTGAGATATTTGCGTTTGTCACTTCCGGAGGGGATTTGGGGGCCTGTATCTCGGGCCCCTGGGTCTCGGTCGCTTCTCCACTCCATAAAAATTTGGTGTCGAAACGTTGATTTTTCACCGAGATATTTGCGATTTTATATAAAATAAGGTGATGGTTCTTTAGTTCCAATTCCTGCTTCCGGTTCTGCTTCACCCAATATCTGTGTAATTGGATGTTACTTATGTGTTTGTGACTTTGTTGATAAAACTTGTGCACAATATGTATTTGGTTCTGATTCTCTGCTTACAAACAAAGTTCTTGATCTCGTTATATGCTCGGCGCTGTACATGCTAAGAAAGAAGTAGTTTTCTGTGGCCATGAAAGATAGGCCTAACCCTTTTTTAGAATAACTGAACAATCAAGAGTTTGTTTGAATGAACTGTTTAATTGATTGTAATAATAATTTAGCTACATCACGTTAATCCAATTAACTGACCTAAATGTTGATAATCAATCATAATTTATGATTGATTATTAATATTCCCCCTTTGAGCCAACTCTTTACACATGAGCTGTGAGGTAAATAAATAAATCTATAAAGTAACTTATATCTACAAATTAAGTTATCTATTTGTCTATATATATATATATATATATATATATATATATAAACATCATTTACCTTTTGAGGTTGTTGCAGATGTGTCTCTCTCTATACATACATCACACACACACACACACATATATATATATATATATACACATACACACACACACACACACTACTGGTCAAAAGTTTTAGATCGGTAAGATTTTTAACGTTTTTAAAAGAAGTCTCTTCTGCTCACCAAGGCTGCAATAATTTGATGAAAAACAGTAATATTATGAAATATTATTACAATTTAAAACAGCGGTTTTCTATATGAATATACCGTGAAGTGTAATTTATTCCTGTGATCAAAGCTGAATTTATCATCATTACTCCAGTCTTCAGTGTCACATGATCCTTCAGAAATTATTATAATATGATGCTCAAGAAACATTTATGATTATTATCCATGTTGTAAACAGTTTTTTTTTTATTTTTATTTCAGGATTCTTTGATGAATAGAAAGTTCAAAAGAACAAAATTGATCTGAAATGGAAAGCTTTGATAACATGAATTACTACCATTCAAAAGTTTGGGGTCATTAGGAATATAATTTTTATTTTTTTGGGGGAAAGAAAAGAAAATACATTTATAATAAATCTGTATACATAAATAAATCTGTCACTCATATTTAGTTGTTGGGCTTGTAATAAGGTCGTAGGTCACATGATAACATTAACATGGCAGATGTCTAGATCACATTCATACTTAACGTCATCAGGCTGTATAATACCCACTCTTTTAGTGATCGTTATTGAAAATAAGTACCTAATCAGTGAGTATGTAGTTTCAAACGTAGCCAGTCCAGCCATATCACTCTACAAACTACAATTCCCAGAATTCTTCCTGCTCATGACCTGCACCTGATTAACACACTCATCTCCATCACGCAGTTCGGTCCTAAGACTGGTTTTGTACTGCGAATTACTAACCTGAGTGAGTTAACTTCTGAGATTTCTCCAAGATCCTGTCTCCTACTCTCTCTGTTTTTCAAGAATTGTGGGAACGTTGGAGGTGAAGACATTGTTTATTCATTTACACTCACGGCAACCAAAAGGTTGTACTTACCAACAAAAAAGGTAAAAGGAAATACCATTTGAGGTCATCCCGTCTGTCTTCACCTGCAAACCCAAAAACTGAAGCATTATTCTTTGGTTGCTCAGTGTGAGTTGTCTAAACTCGCCTGTTTTGGACTCTGTGTTAGAAAGCATTAGATCATGGGTGTGTTCATCTGGTTTAACTTTGCTGTTTAAATGCTGTGTTTTTTTGTTTTTGAGGTATCATTTATTCAGAAGATATGAAACCACTGCTTGGCACTTGGGCAAAGGCTGGACCCATTCTGAACCGGCTTGGAGATGAGGTGAAACGTGTGTTTGTGTGTGTGTGTGTGTGTGTGTGTGCGCGTGTGACTGCAGGATCCCTCCATCAGAGGGCGCTTCTATACAGCCGCCATTTTGTAACCAGCATTTATGAGCGCATCTTTTATTGACTGTCATAAATTTAATTTCAGTTTGATGTTTTATATCTGTGTGTGGTTTATCAAACTCTTTTAGGGACCGTGGCCAATTCTGTCCTGGAAATGGTGTGAGCTGAAATCGATAAAAACAAATGTTTGCAAGTACTTTGAATCCTATAAAAGGAAAAAAGTCTAGAAGAGAAATGTGTTAGTTATTAAACCTCCTTTAATCATAGTAATGTGATGCTTGTATTGTGATAATTTGTTTTATTCCATTTATATTAAACTCCTTTTGTGTACTGCTCTTACAAACATCCCAAATATATTATGCAGATTTAGATTTGATGTGTTTTAAAGTCTCTTTTAGCAGCTGGCCTATGCTAATGTCTTACCAGTCTTTAAGAGTTTTTTGTGTATTTCACTTTATCCACTTTCACACAGATTTTTGGAATTGTTATTATTATTGATTATTTAATTTGGTGTATAATGATAACTCTTCGTTTTCCTCTGTAGATCTGAGATGTAAATGGGTCTGACGTGAACTCCATCACTGAGATCAGATCGTTTGTGTGGTGCTTTTATGTCCAATGATCCATTTACATCATGACATGTGAACTGTTAACACCAGTTTTTCAAATATACCCCATGTTGATTAATGAATTTACTTTGTTTTTTATTCCAGTGAGGTCCTCACACGATCTTGATTGGAATGAGTACTGCATGTCTGCGTGTGTGTGTCTGTGTGTGTGATCTGTCTGATTTGTGTTTTTGCAGGAGCTGTTTAGGGATCTAAAGGCATCTGAGTGAGTCAGCTTTCAGAGACTGAGGGTCACCCCACATGTAGTGAGCAGTGAAGTTCAGGTCAGACACTTGTCAGGAAGTCACATCGTCGTTCTTCTCACAGCCAGAGGCCGGTAAAGGAGCAGATGTCTAGAAGGGATCCATGGAAGAAAACCCCCTGCCATGAGTACTTGAGTACTGTTGATTTGAAGAGGATTTGTGAAATATTCATGCATTGCTGTTTGATTCTCCTGTTCTAAATGAGAAACAGTACCTGGGTTAGGTTTAGTGTTCTTGATGTCGCTGCACAGGTTCCCGAGATCCTGAATGGCACATCGCCTGAAGCAACGAGCCTTGCACATCTAACCCTTTCTGTGTCTTCTTTAAATAATCTTTTCTAGATTTTTTTTTCGACTAAGTTTCACTAGTCTTCTTTTAATTGATTCATCTTTAAAAAAGAAAATAAATTTCTAATCCTTAAGCATATCCACGCACATGCTATTTAGCAGGCGCTTAACTGGTCAGTTACTGGCCAGAATTGAACAGTTAAAGCCCCATGATGGCTGTCATGTTTAACGGTGTGTGCTTTAATCTTAACACCTCTGACGATTACTTGTAATTAGCATTAGTTATTTATTGATTTAAATATTCCAGAAATAAAATCTAGGCTCAAACATTGATTCTTTATGCTCAAACTCTGGAATCTACTCCTATGTAAGGGAAATCATTATGGACATCAGCTATGCTAATTATTTCCCATCTGTTTTCTGCTGTTATCTCGGGATGCTTGTCCCGAGACAAATGGCAATCACATTCATTCTTAATGTCATCAGGCTGTATAATACCCACTCTTTTAGTGGTCGTTATTGAAATTAACTCCCAAATCAGTGAGTATGTAGTTTTGAACGTAGCCACGGTCCAGCCATATCACTCAAAACTACAATTCCCAGAATTCCTCCTGCTCATCATCACCTGCACTCACTCAGCCATCATCCTCACCTGCACCTGATTAACACACTCATCTCCACAGCTTTTAAGCACACCCCAGTCACACATTTCGGCCTTATACTGGTCTTACACTGTGGATTACTTGATTTCTCCAAGATCCTGTCTCCTATCCTTTCTGTTTTACAAGGATTGTGGGAACGTTGGAGGTAAAGACACTGTTTATTCATTGATGCTCAGTAACCAAAAGGTGTGTGTGGAAATACTGAGCATTTGAGGTCATCCCCTCTTATCTTCCCTGCAAACCCAAGAACTGAGGCATTATTCTTGGGTTGCTCATTGTTAATTGTCTAAACTCGCCTGTTTTGGACACTGTGTTAGAAAGCATCAAACTCGGTCCTGGAGGGCCACTGTCAAGCAGAGTTTAGCTCTAACCCTGATCAAACACACCTGAGCAAGCTAATTAATGTCATCAGGATCAGTCGAAACTCAGTCACAGGTAGGTGTGTTTGATCAGGATTGGAGCTAAACTCTGCAGGACAGTGGCCCTCCAGGACCGAGTTTGAGAACCCCTGGATTAGATCATGGGTGTGTATTGATCTGGTGTAAATTTGCTGTTTAAATGCTGTTTTATTTAAAGTGCTGGACTGTCTTATTTGGTCACTCATGCACCTTTGAATGATAAAATGGCAACATTGTGCAAATGTTTGACAAACGTAGTATAAAACAAACAAAAGCATGAAAGTGTTAATGTAAGACGACTTGCCTTGTTTTTAGTCCTCTTTCACGTTCCTTGATCCTGCTCTGATAAGTGTGTGTGTGTGTGTGTGTGCAGGTTCAGGTACCACCAGGACGAGTTCCCTGGGATGCTGTACGGGGTGAAGTCGCGAGCGCAGTCCTACGACACCTGGGCCAGGAGGGTCTCGGAGGCGCTGGCGGCCGATAGCAGGAGCAAGAAAGGTCAGACACAACACGGCCCTGTCAAAGATGCAACGACTCGCTCAGAAATAACGGCCTCATACTGTAATTAATCAGCCGTTCAAACCAATCATTTGAGTAAATGACTCAATGACTCGTTTATTAAAGGGATACTCCACTTTTTTTGGAAATAGGCTCATTTTCCCACTCCCCCAGAGTTACACCGTTGAGTTTTACTGTTTTCGAATGTATTCAGCCGATTTTCTGATATTTAGAAAAATGTCTGTCACCAGACCGTTTCTGTTCTCATCGATTTCCATAGTAGGAAAAAATATACTATAGAAGTCAATGAGAGCAGAAACTGTCTGGTTACTGATATTCTCATCTCATCTTCATCTCAGTGTTTCCCTCTTCAGGACTCGGGAGAGGTGAAGCCGTACTTGTTCTGCGATGAGGAGATCCCAGTGAAGTCTGAGGAGGTGGTGAGCCACATGTGGCCGTCGACCCCGTCATTCTGTGCCGAGCACGCATACTCCTCCGCCTCGAAGTCTGTTCCTCAGAGTGAGACTCCAGCGCACACACACATCTTCACATCTCCTGTCCTCCTGATCTCCTGTTGTCCTCCTCAGACGCAGCCGAGGAAGACCCCGCTTGTTCCCCGTAGCCTGGAGCCCCCGGTGCTGGAGCTGTCCCCGCCGGCCACGCTGCAGCTGGAGGAGCTGATGATGGAGGGCGACCTGCTGGAGGTGTCGCTCGACGAGACCCAGCACATCTGGAGGATCCTGCAGGCCACGCACCCGCCCGCAGAGGACCGCTTCCTGCAGGCCATGGAGGTCAGAGACACCGCCTCCTCTCCGAGTGGAGTTTACACTCACACTGACACTGATTTAATGAGTTCACTTGATTGGTAAAAGCACTATTCTCTAATGAGTGTTTTTGAAATGCCCTTGTATAGGTAACAATGCCCCTGTAAATCAAATTAAGGAAGTAAATATTACTCCTTAATGACACAGGTCATTTCTGTCAGTGCTGTGAACTGACCATATTCATACTAAGAACAAAATTAAATTTAAATTTCATGTGAACTTTAAGTGTTGCTTTGGTGTTGTTGATTATGGAATCATGGGACTGATTAGTGTCTTTGTTTATATAAATAAAACTCACTGAACATCTCGGTTGCTGTTAAATTTGATATCTAAATATCTGAAAGTGAAACCTAAGTTCTGTGTATTAATGATGATAAGAAAAATGCAAAAAAACCTTTTTTCTACAAAGGAAGAATATGATGTGAAAAGTAAACCCTCTTTTTTACCCTGTTTTTCTTTTCTGTATGCAATTCCTGATCATACTATGGTCCGTGTAACGCTTCACAATTCAATTTTCAGACCATAAAATGCAAATAAAAAATGGAAACCAGACATTCATTTTTCTTGTTTTTCCAGTTAGACATTATCAGTGGATAGTTACTTTTTTCTCCCGTTTTTCAATTTTGCTTGTGCTGAATTGTGAGTTCAGAAACAAACATTTGAATAAATGAAATGTAAATGATTTTTTAATTTTCATCTTGTAATTTGCGCCGTGGGCGGTACCATTTGCATGGGGGCGTGTAGCCGTGGACTAACTTTAATATCATTTCATTGATGCAACTACTTTATTTGCACTGCATGCACGTTGAGGAGAAGTTTAAAAGACGGAACTTGTTTATTTTTAATGAATGAATAGGCTACTATCCGGAAATGACCGTGTGAATAAAGTAAAATCAAAGGCATGTGAAATAGGCTACTATTTCATACACTAAACTATGCCAAAAAAGGTCGAAAGTAAAGCATTATCTTAAAGGAAATAATAGTGTAATAAAAAAAACCCTCTTTGTGATGATCACATCATGTAGGCTATAAGATAGGCTAACGTTAGATAGCCTACCCCTCTAGATTTATAAAACATTATTATTCTAATGTAGGCTATAAAGACATCGTTATTGTGTGAGATTTAAAAAACTCAGGACAGGTTAATCACTTTTGGAGGCTGGCCCCATTTATCATCAAAACAAATGAAGAGTTCAGATGCAAAAGCCTCTAAGTGCCATTTGAAATTTTCTTCTAAAATGATCATTTTTATCAAGCTTAAATATTCAAGTTCAGTAATATCACTTGAATGACAATTAATAGGCAATCTTCGTTGCAATTTAAGTGAAATAACTGAATTTAAATATACAAGCTTAATAAAAATTATCCTTCTAGAAGAAAATTTCAAATGGCACTTAGAGGCTTTTGCATCTGAACTCTTCAAATATAAATGACAGATAAGGTGGATGACCGACGCGGGGGAACAGGCCATCAAACTGGGCGCGGGACAGCCGGAAGGCCCGTTGGAAGCGGCCGCCCGTTAGTTACGCAGATCCCGGAGGAGCAAATGTTGAAACTCGCCAAACTCGCCGGGTGTGGTGGACGCAAGTAACGTTACGGCGACAATGATCGATCCCTACGCCGTCGTCACAGTCTATGGCCGCTGTTCAGCTCTACAGAGTAAATACAGAGCGGTAAAGCCTGAATGAATGCTCGATCAACACAACCACAAGCAGTGTTGTGCATGAACGCGTTCACTGAACTCGTTCATATTTTCGCCGAACACTGAACTGAACGAGAGCGGCGCTCACTCTGTCAGGAATGAATGAGCAGCACGCGCACGCGCAGTTCAAAACACGGAAGTGCGGTTCCCTTTTGAATGGGTTTTTGCTAAATCGCCTGAAATAAGGTCTGTGGCGAACAAAGCCTCTAAATATGTTCACGTTTTGATCTATGACATAGAACACACAGTTATAACATGCCTCTGTTTTTTTTTTAACTTTATTGTGTCCGATTGTGTTTTTTAAAACTCTTTATATAGGCTTCAAAATGTATAAATTTTGGATTAACTTGTAAAGATTATCTTGCTAGAC
The DNA here is from genome assembly GCA_038021265.1 of Cyprinella venusta. Lineage (NCBI taxonomy): Eukaryota > Metazoa > Chordata > Actinopteri > Cypriniformes > Leuciscidae > Cyprinella > Cyprinella venusta. The sequence goes on along the minus strand of CM075880.1, from coordinate 41,548 downwards.
AAAACGTGTAAGGGTCACAACTCTTTGTTGAACACAGATCTTATTTTTTGCGATTTTCCAAAAGTCTGTGGGGAAAAGCATTGCTTTTGTAATCCTTAACAACCGAATCCTACTCACCCTGCTCCGAGCGGGGCTCGAACTCGGGTCTCCGGCATGAGAGTCTGGCGCGCTAACAAGGAGGCTAAACACCGTAGTCTGTAGCGTCTGTTGCTAGAGTGCGTATTGAGATCGGGGAGGGAGGTCGAGGTTGAGTCCTGCAGAGTGACGTCATCACTTTGAGACTCTGGTTGTGAGCCTATCAGTGTCGAATGTAGCAGGGAGATGTTTACCCCTTGCTGTGATTGGTTCAATTGTAACATGCCACCTATGTGAGCCTATCAGTGCCCAGTTTGAAAAGTATAAACAATGCGATTGGTTTGTTGGACAGGTATGTGTCACAGTGGGTCCTGCCCATTGTAAACTCCAGGTGAGTAATGGTAAGTGTAGTCGCGTTTGAATCTCAAACTTGTTTGATATGTTTGCATTAGCATGTTTGTGGCTTGCAGGAGAGTTTGATACGTCCTCTGGTTTTCTCTCTGGTGTGCTCTGGCTCTTGCACTATCTGCCAGGTAAGTTTTTGTGTTTTAAAGAGTTTTCTTGGTTAATGTGGGACTGAATTGCTTGCATTTTTTTCAGTGTGTTGTCTCGTAAGTGGCTGAATTCTCATAAGGCGAGTGACGATGTGCAGTGCTGCAAACCTCCTGTGGTATGTATGATTTTAAGTTAATTTAGTTTGTTTTTAATTCTAAGTAAATGTTTTTTTTAAATCTTTGACTGGTGTGATAATGTCCAAGGGTTCCTGTGATTTATTTAAACCTGCTAGTGTGAGTGCACTGCTGCTTTGCCTGGGTGAGTCTCAATTGAATAGCTCTTGTAGACGTAACTTTATTTTTTATTGTTTTGAGTTCTGTCTAAACTGAGTTAATTTTGTTTCTGAGTAAAAGTGTTTGTTGCTTTAGTTTATGAATATGTACCTTTGTTTTACAAGTGTAAAATCTTTTGCATGTGAGTAGTTTGTGTGTTTCTTTTTTTATTGGATCACTTTTTATATTGGTTGGCAGTGGTTATAATTTGATTTTGTGTATTTCCCCGTAGTGTGGTTAATATATTTTTATTTTTTTTTCCACTGTGATTGAGTGTGGGGTGGAAATCCAAAGTGTCTCCTGGCCATCTTCCTCTTTGTTCAAGGGAAGGTCTTCAGAGCGACTGGAGAGAGCAAAATCATGTTCAGACGTGACCTTTGACCTTCATCCAAACAGACAAACCTATTTACAATCCAGGACAAACAGGTGAGCTGTGAATGACCCTTGGTTCAAGCTATCATCTTCAAATGCATTATGCAATATATGTGAGTTTGTTGGTGTCTTTGCAGTTAATTTCAGAGTTGTCTCCTCCATGGATCCCAAAATTTGTGCCTTTTGATCAAACGGTAAGAGCAGATGTTTCACCATTTTAAATGAAAAGCAAATTAAATGCAGGTTCTTTTAAGATGCAGAAATTTCAACTTGAATGACTGCTTTTAAATGTTTCTTATTCCTGTCTGTCTTGCAGTCCAGTCTGCTCGTGGTGAAGGTGAGTTCGCTTCGGGTGTAAGACTTTGAATGGAGCCAATGCAGCTTTTTGCACTTTTCTTTCTTTGCAGATTTGTTTTAATAGGACAAAGATAAGGAGCTGATGTTGGAGCTTTCTCACAAGTTAAACCCAGAGGCTCCGATGGGAATGTACACACTTCCTCATCGGCTTTTATTGCTGACCGAGAAGGTGAAAAAATCCGGTAAGTTGTTTCTGTAAGGGCAGTTCAATGACTGATCTGAGACCTTAACCTAAAGCGCTTTGTTTCTGGTTTAGTTGAGTCTTGTGCCAAGTGAGTGACGCTTTATTTTGTTGTCTTGTGTGTTGTTCCAGTTGTCTGTCGGTGTGGATATGGCTCCAGCAGTGCAGATTCTGGTCTACATCTTCTTCCCAGTGAGAGTGTAGTCGCTGCTAATGCGCCGTTTGACACCGATATGTGTTTCCAGATCCAGGTACTGTATGATTTGGCTATTTTTCAATTTAGGAGTGTCTGTGTGTGTCCTACAGCGTGTGTGTCCTTGTTCCAGGTGTCTCTGCAGTTTTCTCCAGCTACGGCTGTTCCTGCGGACGGAAACGTTCTGATGGTTTCTGCTGGAGCAGGATCTCTGTGTAGCCTCAGTGCTGTAGGTTCATTCATTAAAAACCAACACATTATGACTTTAGCCTTCTTCTTCTTTAGTCTTTTTAGCCGTTGGATAAAGTGTAGTCTTTTATGTTGTAATGGTCTATATTAGCTTTTGTTGCTGAATGTGATCTATTCAAGTCAAAAGCTTTATGGGCTCTATGCAAAACTGCGCTACTTCCTGAACTTCAGCCAGCTCCTTGTTTCCTGTCTATCATTATTGGACAATTTGATTAATTCAGGTGTGCTTGACCTCAGTAGTCACAGCAACAATAATCAAACACACCTGAATGAATCAATGTGTCCAATAATGACAGACAGGAAACAAGTAGCTGGCTGAAGTTCAGGAAGTAGTGGAGCTGTGCATAGAGCCTATTGTCTATCCCACAGAGGTTAGATTGTTAGACAGAGGCTCAACAAACGGTACAATACAAAAGACAACCACACAATTTAAAATACACCGCATTTCCTATTTAAAATATCACTGGTAGTTGGAATAAAAGTCTTCTTATACTTGGCCTTTTTCACCAAAGGTACTTTATATCATCTACCAGACCACCAATAATTTTACCAGCCGTAATTATAATCCTGAAAAGTCTATTTTTGCATTTGACAGATAGAGAGTTGAACCAGGATACAATGTTGGAAGTGAGCACAGATTCGGTAAGTGATTTATACACCACTCTCAGAATGTCCTTTCCAATATTAAAACTCCTCAATAAACCTAGACGTTGATATGTAAGGGATAATCCACGGCTAGCCATGCATTAAAGGACGCGAAGCGGAGGGTGGTTGCCTCTAGGTCGTGCATTAAATCATTTAAAGCATGGCTAGCCGTGGATTATCCCGCTTATACCTCGGTTATTTGCCAAGTTAAAAAGAAGTTAAAGCTATAACTGATGTTAACAGTGTAATTTTTTTAACACACGTGTAAAAATGACGGTTATTTTCTTAAGTTACGGCTCGTTAGTTCTACTCCGTCCACTTTAAATAAAGTAGAGCCATCGGATTGCATTTATTTGAATAAATTATGAATCTGTTTGTAAGCGTAACTGTTACTATGGTTACCAATGTTTTTTTTTTTTTTTACAGTCTATGGTTTATAGAAGCGGATTCATTTCAAACTGACTGGAACTACCTGTGCATTAAAGAGTTTTACTGCACACCTTTCAGCCAATCAGAATTGAGTATTTAAACAGCCCGTGGTATAAGCCTTCTTAAAAAAACTTTCTGAGTGCATATCGACTTTAAACTGGGAGTCCATCTCTGTACCCAAGTATTTAAAGGACCCCACCTGCTCAACTTCCCCTCCATTAAGTATCAAAGGATTAGAAAGTATACCTGCATTATTAGCCCCACAACACATTTCTTTGGTCTTGTTAATATTAAGCTGCAAGGAATTCTCCTCCGTTCAGGCTACGAGAGAATCAACAAAATGTCCAGTGATTGGGTATCCTGTGTGGGCACACGTCCCACCAGTGCCAGATCATCTGCATATCTTATAAGCATCAGGTGATCACTATTACAGGTTATCTCGTTTTTATAAATAGAAATAAATAAAAACACATCCTTGTGGGAGACCAGATTTTAAAAGCACATTCTCTGACTTTTCGCCATTTACCATCACATGTTGTGGGCGGTCTCTTAAAAACAATTAATCCTCAAGATCAAGGTCTGATGTACCTGTAGCTCCTCAGAAGTGTGTTTATATTCACAGTATTGAATGCAAAAGAAAAGTCCATCAATAAAATTGTAACGCACAAATGCTTTCAGCCCTGTCCAGCAGAGTGAGGGCGGCATCTTCAGCTCCACGTCCCGTTTCATCAGCAAATTGTAAAGGGTCAAGTTTGCCAGTCACTGCCTGAGAGAGTTGCTGACGAACCACTCTCTCCATACATTTCCAGAGCACTGATGTTACGGCCACTGCTCTATAGTCTTCAAGTTCCTCAGCATGAGCCTTTTTTGGTAACGGGATGATGGGACTCTCCTTCCAGGACTGTGGTACAACATTAAGGTCCAGAGACAGCTGATAAAGTTGTGTCAACTCATCCTTCAACTGAGATGCACATTCCCTCAGTACCTCAGGAGCAATATTGTGCTGCTTCTGGTTTCTTCCATCATAGTATTTAGGCCTTGCCAGGCCATCCGTGCATTACCTCTTGTAAACTTTTCCTCAACCTTACGTTTATATTGATGTTTGGCCCCTTTAATTTTTACCTTAAATTCTTTCTGTAAAAGGTTAAAACCATATCTATTTCCATTAAAAAAACAAACATTTTTTTAAAAAAGATTTAAACAATGTTTCAGATCTTTTGTAACCCAAGGCTTGTTGTTAGGGTAACACCTCACATGTTTTACAGGAATAACACTATGTGACGTTCGGAAGGGATGAGAAGGGAACAGATGCCCGAGCCGCCCCAGCTGACCCCTCTGGATGTGGAGGAGCAGCGGCTCTACTCTGAGCTCGTGTCCCCAACTAGCTTTAGGGATGTGGAAACTGCAAGCCGTTGGATAAAATGTAGTCTTTTGTGTTGTAATGGTCTGTAGTAGTGTTTGTTACTGAATGTGATTTTTCTTTTTTTTTTTGGACTGGAGGAAACGCTGAAGGACTGGAGGGACAACATCATCATCCCAGAAGGGCAACCGACCCTAACTCATCCATCCTTTCATCAGAAGGTAGACGGCCCGTTCGTGTCGCCTTTTGCGTTGCCAGGGGGAAATTTATTTAAAAAATAAGTTTTTATTGTTAAAAAAAAAAATTAAAAAATAAGTTTTACTTTTTTTTTTTTTTTAGTTTAATTTTGTCAAAACTGCCATAAGGTTAAGGAGGCTGTACTGAAAGCTTATGAGCTGGTGCCAGAGGCCTATCGGCAGAAATTTAGAAACATGCGAAAGCCTGCAGAGCAGACATATTGTGAGTTTGTGAGAGACTTAAAAATCCAGTTAGATCGCTGGTGTACTGCTTCAGGTGTAACTAGTCGTGAAGATCTGTTTGAGTTGTTCCTCTTAGAACAGTTTAAAAGTACTTTGTCTGAGCATGTTTCCCTCTTTTTGACCGATCGAAATGTTAAATCTACGGAAGAGGCTGCCATCCTTACTGATGAGTATGCACTCACTCATAAATGTGAAGTCAGGAAAAGTAGGTCAAAGTTCATCGATAGTCCAACAGAGAGTGTAACTGTCCGTCATACCCTGGCTGATGAGGTTGAGAGGAATTGTAAAAGTTATGCTGATAAAAATGACCGGTGTGCTTATTGTCATTTAAAGGGAGGGACACTGGGAAAAGGATTGTTTAGCGCTTAAGGGAAAACTGACGCGTGTTAAATGGGAACCCAAGCCTGCTCTTGCTGTTTCATCTGTTCAGACAGATAATAATTCTGACTGTCTTAATATTTGACAGGATCTGGAGAAACCAGTGGTACTTTGCAGTGTTGGAGATGAGGGTTATGCTCCCTTCATTACAGAGGGCTTTGTGTCAGTACTGAGAAGGTTCCTGTTAAGATCCTCAGAGACACTGGTGCATCACAATCATTCATTTTGCAATCTGTTCTTCCTTTTTCTCAGGAGTCAAGTACAGGAAACAGTGTGTTGATTCGTGGTACCCCTGCATAACCTGTTTCTCCAGTCTGATGTAGTAAATGGAGCAGTTGTGATGGGACTCCGTCCTTCACTGCCAATGGAAGGAGTTTGAGTGATTTTGGGAAATAACAGTGTGTGGCGTGATGTTCCACCTCCACCTGTTGTTGCTACTTGTCCTGTTCATCTGGGGACACTGGTATATCCCAGCAGTATCCAGAGGTATTTGTGTCTTGTGCACTCGCACGTGCAATGCGTAAACAATCTGCCCATGCCAAACTAAGTGATGTGAAGGATTTGTTAACTACTAAGAGGGTAGTGCCAGGTCTCCTTGCTTTGCCCGTCAGGACTGGGTGTCTGCTCAGAAAGAGGATTCATCTCTGAAACATCTGTTTGATGCTGCTTTACCTCCTGACGAAGCGGAGAGTTCTGTTAATGTGTACTTCATTGAAAACGGGGTACTACTGCGGAAGTGGACTCCTAACACGGAGGGAGGTTTGACTGAACCAATTATACAGGTAGTGGTGCCTGTTTCTTTCTTACAGTAGATTTTAGTCTTCACTCACCCACTATGCTTGTAAAACATTTTAGGCCATGTATGCTAGTGAAAGAGTTGCAATGCAGAGCCCTGCATAGGCTACATAGCTGTAGGCCCTATATTCACCAATGGGTTTTTTTTTTTTTTTACAAATAATTGATTCTCCCTAACAGCCAGATCTATTATTTTATTAGTTTTACTTTTTTATATTAGTTAACTAAAGTGTTATTCACACCCAGTGCTACTTTAGTTGTACTAAAAAAAGTTATATTAGTTCAGTTTTAGTCTACAATCATCTCGCTAACAGTAATTACTTTTATTTTGAAAGGGTTTCCGGTTACAATCGCTTCCAAAAAAGGAATGGACCACGTGACTCCCGTTTTTGGCTTATAAACGAAAAAGAATTGACAGAAGTTCAAAGATTCACTTCATTCTTTGTTCAAAAAGGAATAACGATAAAATGATCTCCAAAAAACGAAAAACGGGCAGTTTTTAATTGGTTTTTTGTTTTTTGATTCTGACACCAAAAACGTTTATTTGGTTTTTCTATCTGAAACAAAAAACAGAAAAACTGTATTTTCGTTTTATAATTACAAACGAATTACGGATTATCTATTTCGCTGACTCAAGTCTTTAAATGTTTATGGGTAAAATGACAGCAGTGTAATTCACACAGTTCACCACAGGAGGGCGACTATACTCCATTTTCAAAACAATATCGCAGACAGCGGGTGGGCTAAGGCGGCTTTTTACAGTAAAACCCCGAATGTTTTTATTTCTTTGCATTGTACACACCATCACTGAGAGAATTTAATTAATTAAATGTATATTTCTCGACTCTCGCATCATAGCGTCCGTCAACATAACGCATTGTCATTCAAAACCGACAAGAACCGCCCACTCAGGCTAATGGTTCTGACTGACATGTAAACTGGCCAACCATCGTTGAGAAGCTCAGCGTCTGTACCAGGCAGCCAATGAAATTAAATATGTTGAAGCCAGGTGTTTGTTGATGGCAAGAAACTAGAAATGAATGAGTAGTAAAGGATGGTATCAAAGTTCTTCAAAAAAACAAAAAACAAAACAGGAAGTGAATAATTTTTGTTATTAAACAGATTTTTTTAGTCACCTATTTTTATCTCTTCTCACAAAAATCATGTTGTAAAGTAAATGCTATTTATTAAAACAATAATAAAGCTGAGCTTGCTATTTTACCATGTCTGAGATGAGTCAGCAAGGAAACAAGAGGCTGTGTGACATTGTGATTTTTACTTTTTACTAGCAAGAAAAATTCTTCGGGTACTTTGAATGGAGCCAATGCAGCTTTTTTGCACTTTTCTTTCTTTGCAGATTTGTTTTAATAGGGCAAAGATAATAACCGGATTGGTCGGCGGACGAATGTTTCCTCAACGGAGCTGATATTGGAGCTTTCTCACGAGTTAAACCCAGAGGCTCCGATGGGGATGTCCACACTAAAGGCTTTTATTGCTGACCGAGAAGGTGAAAAAATCCGGTAAGTTGTTGTGTAAGGGCAGTTCAATGACTGATCTGAGACCTCAACCTAAAGCGCTTTGTTTCTGGTTTAGTTGAGTCTTGTGCCAAGTGAGTGACGCTTTATTTTGTTGTCTTGTGTGTTGTTCCAGTTGTCTGTCGGTGTGGATATGGCTCCAGCAGTGCAGATTCTGGTCTACATCTTCTTCCCAGTGAGAGTGTAGTCGCTGCTAATGCGCCGTTTGACACCGATATGTGTTTCCAGATCCAGGTACTGTATGATTTGGCTATTTTTCAATTTAGGAGTGTCTGTGTGTGTCCTACAGCGTGTGTGTCCTTGTTCCAGGTGTCTCTGCAGTTTTCTCCAGCTACGGCTGTTCCTGCGGACGGAAACGTTCTGATGGTTTCTGCTGGAGCAGGATCTCTGTGTAGCCTCAGTGCTGTAGGTTCATTCATTAAAAACCAACACATCATGACTTTAGCCTTCTTCTTCTTTAGTCTTTTTAGCCGTTGGATAAAGTGTAGTCTTTTATGTTGTAATGGTCTATATTAGCTTTTGTTGCTGAATGTGATCTATTCAAGTCAAAAGCTTTATTGTCTATCCCACAGAGGTTAGATTGTTGTTAGACAGAGGCTCAACAAACGGTACAAAACAAAAGACAACCACACAATTTAAAATACACCGCATTTCCTGTTTAAAATATCAACGGCAGTTGGAATAAGAGTCTTCTTATACGTGGCCTTTTTCACCAAAGGTACTTTATATCATCTACCAGACCACCAATAATTTTACCAGCCATAATTATAATCCTGAAAAGTCTATTTTTGCGTTTGACAGATAGAGAGTTGAACCAGGATACAATGTTGAAAGTGAGCACAGATTCGGTAAGTGATTTATACACCACTCTCAGAATGTCCTTTCCAATATTAAAACTCCTCAATAAACCTAGACATTGATAAGCCTTCTTAAAAACACTTTCTGAGTGCATATCGACTTTAAACTGGGAGTCCATCTCTGTACCCAAGTATTTAAAGGACCCCATCTGCTCAACTTCCCCTCCATTAAGTATCAAAGGATTAGAAAGTATAGATGCATTATTAGCCCCACAACACATTTCTTTGGTCTTGTTAATATTAAGCTGCAAGGAACTCTCCTCCGTTCAGGCTACGAGAGAATCAACAAAATCAAAATAAATGTCCAGTGATTGGGTATCCTGTGTGGGCACACGTCCCACCAGTGCCAGATCATCTGCATATCTTATAAGCATCAGGTGATCACTATTACAGGTTATCTTGTTTTTATAAATAGAAATAAATAAAAACACATCCTTGTGGTAGGGTGACCCCCGTCCCGCTTTGCGTTGTACTGCATAGCATTTTCTCCTCTTGTCCCGCACGTCGCATATTGAGGAAATGTCCCGCATTTTCATCAGTCTATTAGTTTTTAAGATCATACTAAGAAATGTGCATGCGTTCTTTTGCCTTTTTAAGAAATCATTCTACTTATTACTTTTGCGGCGTAGTTTGCAGCGCTTCTGTGTTTTAGCTATAACGTTACACTATCCAATGGTTGAAAAGAAAGGAGTAAACACGGTCACTCGTTGGTTGTGACGGCTGTCAATCAAAATGTAGACCGGTGATTCATTTCATATAAGTTCCCTGTCGGAAAACAAATGGATAATTAGGTCAATTCAAATTTTAATTTAACGGAATTTATCTGTTGTTGTTGTTTTAATTCACATCCTTTCTAAAAATATTAACGTTTTTGGCTTTGGTTTTTAATCTATTCTTAACATATAAGACTGTCTATCTAATTTCATGTTGTTTTATATTTTATTTGTTCATTGTTTATTTTGTTGGACTTGGTCAGAACTGTTTCTAAAATATTTATATACATGATTCCTGCTGCCTTTGGGCTCAGTGATGCTGAATTTAAATGACTTTTTTTGGAATAAAAAGATTTTTTTCTGGAAGGGACTAAAGAACAAATCATTTTTATCAGCTGAAAGGCAGGATATAAATGTTTTTATCAAGTTAGATATACATTATATATCAGTTTCAGGGTATGTTTTAGTGTTAGTAACATGTCCCACATAGTCCCACACAAACTTATAATTGTCCCACATTTGGTTTGTTTGATGGTGGTCACCCTACCTTGTGGGAGACCAGATTTTAAAACCACATTCTCTGACTTTTTCGCCATTTACCATCACATGTTGTGGGCGGTCCCTTAAAAAACAATTAATCCTCAAGATCAAGGTCTGATGTACCTGTAGCTCCTCAGAAGTGTGTTTATATTCCCAGTATTGAATGCAAAAGAAAAGTCCATCAATAAAATTGTAACGCACAAATGCTTTCAGCCCTGTCCAGCAGAGTGAGGGCGGCATCTTCAGCTCCACGCCCCGTTTCATCAGCAAATTGTAAAGGGTCAAGTTTGCCAGTCACTGCCTGAGAGAGTTGCTGACGAACCACTCTCTCCATACATTTCCAGAGCACTGATGTTACGGCCACTGCTCTATAGTCTTCAAGTTCCTCAGCATGAGCCTTTTTTGGTAACGGGATGATGGGACTCTCCTTCCAGGACTGTGGTACAACATTAAGGTCCAGAGACAGCTGATAAAGTTGTGTCAACTCATCCTTCAACTGAGATGCACATTCCCTCAGTACCTCAGGAGCAATATTGTGCTGCTTCTGGTTTCTTCCATCATAGTATTTAGGCCTTGCCAGGCCATCCGTGCATTACCTCTTGTAAACTTTTCCTCAACCTTACGTTTATATTGATGTTTGGCCCCTTTAATTTTTACCTTAAATTCTTTCTGTAAAAGGTTAAAACCATATCTATTTCCATAAAAAAAAAACATTTTTTTTAAAGATTTAAACAATGTTTCAGATCTTTTGTAACCCAAGGCTTGTTGTTAGGGTAACACCTCACATGTTTTACAGGAATAACACTATGTGACGTTCGGAAGGGATGAGAAGGGAACAGATGCCCGAGCCGCCCCAGCTGACCCCTCTGGATGTGGAGGAGCAGCGGCTCTACTCTGAGCTCGTGTCCCCAACTAGCTTTAGGGATGTGGAAACTGCAAGCCGTTGGATAAAATGTAGTCTTTTGTGTTGTAATGGTCTATACTAGCTTTTGTTACTGAATGTGATTTTTCTTTTTTTTTTGGACCGGAGGAAACGCTGAAGGACTGGAGGGTCATCATCATCATCATCATCCCTAACTCATCCATCCAGAAGGAGACGACCCGTTCGTGTCGCCTTTTGCGTTGCCAGGGGAAAAAGTTTGGACCCATTTTGTTTGGACATTTATTTTTAATTTTTTTATTATAATTCTTATTTTTTTAAATTTTTTTTATTTTTAATTTTTTTATTTATTATTTATCTATTTATTTATTTATTTTGTCTTTAACGTGCATTGTAACCGTGCGGTTGACTTTTTTCTGCGGTCAAATTCCTGTTATTAATACTCTCCAAAGCCCATTTCTAGCTGTTAGTCTTATTCCTCTCACTGAATAGAATGTGTAATGACAATTATATCCACTGGGTGGCAATGTTGTATTAAGATATGTGTTGCTGAGGCGAGCTGAATCTGAACCGGAAGTTTATTGTCGTGATCTCTCTTCAATCAATAGACGCGAAAATTTAAGGTAAGACAATTTTTGGTTGGATTTCATGTTCTAGACTTCCTAATGATTATCTTTTTGTTGAATGGAAGAAACGTGATAATAAAATGTATCTCTCTGTTGCCTCGGAAAAGTTGTGTGACCGCTCGGTTAGGGTAAACACTGAACTGGACGCTAGCTAAATTAGCACAGCAGCGCGATCGTGACTCTAATACACCCTGCAGGATCATGCGGCCGATTTCTTACTATATTTATTTTACCCTTATTTATACGGCCTGTGGTTTACCTTCAGATTCTAAATGTAATACTGTTTACTCTTTACATATTACGAAATGAACCATTAGTCCTACTCATTATTTCTGCAATAGTCATCATAGCTGAGGCTTATTGACTAACACTACGTTATGCATTGAATAGCTGCAACTACGTCTGTCTCGATGGGAATAAACATTACATTTTTCTGTTCAACAATCTGACAAACATAACACGATAATGAGACTGTAATTGAATTGATGGTTGGACATTTTTGGCTTTATTTAGCACAGTAAACTTACCTTATCAGTCACACTTCAACATTTTCTGTCTCTTGTCCAATTTTCTGTCTCTTAATCTAATTTCATGGTTGAGTGTTATCCGGTTTGTCATACATAGTACAAAGAGTATTTTTTTAGCATATTAAATTTTTTCCTTAACAAATTAAAATAAATCATAATGTGCCTGTATGTTGGGAGAACAGTTTATCAATATGACAATTGTGCATTTATTATGGATAAAATGTACCTGATGCACTGATTACTCAAGACACAGTTTGCGACCCTACACTGTACAGTAATGTTTATTATGTTCCATCTCTTTCAGACATAATGGACTGCCGTACATTTTATGGACACCCCAGATCTGCCTCTAGCACTATACACAAAAACCAGTGCTTTGTTGCATATCACCAGAGATGAGGTAAGAGTAAGGCAAGGATGAGACCTATGCACAATGAGATTATTTATTGTATTTATAGTATATATTTTTAATTATTTATTGATTACAGTTGTAATTATTTATTTAGTTTTGTCATTGTGTGTTACATTTCTTGATTTATATTGTGTACTGTTCACTTTACATTTTTTTTATTTTATGTGTTATAATAAGAACATGTTTTTAAAATAAATGGATTCTATTGTTAACATATTCTACTGTTTTTATATGAAAAAATATTCAACTTAAGATTCACACAAGAAAAAAAAATCTATGAATGCCTAATACTAGTTACTTCATGTTGTGAATTACCCTAAATGTGCAAGTCAACTGGCTGGTTGACATGTGTTTCTGCTTCCTGATTGGGTCATTAAAAAAAAAACAACAAAAAAAAAAAACTGAAAAGTTGCTAAATTTGGACTAAGGAACACCATTTTATATAATTTTTTTTTTTTGCATATTTATTTCTTAGTGTGACTGATGAAGGGTTAATGCTTAAAGCGCAGACCTAAAGTCCTGTATGTAATTTTATATTGTTTAAAACAAGAATGGCGAATGGAAATCTGTTTGTAAGAAGTGGAAAGGAAATGGATCAGCCATTATGGGGGGATGGGGGAGCTGAAATGTTTTTAGTTGGCCGATATATAATCACACGCTTTTAATCAATTAAGATTTCTTCAAGAGTGGGTGTTGCACTTTTTTCCAATTTAAAATCCTCAGGAAAAAAACCCCACTAACAACCTTATGGGATATATTTATTTATATGTAAACAAGTCTGGGCTTTTAAAAGCAACGTTGTTGAGCTGGGCTATCCCAAGCCTCTCAGCAGCTTTGGTCTGCCACCATCTGTGACAAAAATCAGTGCTGCCGTCCACGACAAAAACTCAGGAAAAACACTTCTCTTCTTTGAGAAATATTACTATAGGTGGGTCAAGTGCTGGATCACATACAAAAGCCCTTAAAATGTCCCCAGAAAAGATCGAATGTATAATTTCCCTATTTTTTGTTAGCTGTAATGAGATGATGAAGAGGATGGATGGAAATCCCAAACGAGCGGAAGATGGATTTCCAGCAGTGACTGGAGAGGTTACAGCAGCCCATCTGATCGACGGTAGGTGTTTCTAACTTCCTTTCTGAAGATCTGTAACAATACAAAGACTCAATGACTTCTTTTCTTCCAGATAACATTTATCTCTTCAGTGGGACAAATGTGTATGAGTTCGGCAGCAGCAGGAAGCTCCTCCGTGTGCTGAAGAACGATCACTTCCTGTCCTGTTAGTCGAGTTGCCCCGAAACAAGAAATGAATGGAGCGTAACTATAGTACTTAAATGCATTTGCATAGGAAACAGTTCAAATGAATGATTTGTTCATTGTATTTCTGCGATCTGCTGGTCAAAATTGTCACTGGACATCTATATTGATGTTTGGCCCCTTTAATTTTTACCTTAAATTCTTTCTGTAAAAGGTTAAAACCATATCTATTTCCATTAAAAAAAAACATTTTTTTTAAGATTTAAACAATGTTTCAGATCTTTTGTAACCCAAGGCTTGTTGTTAGGGTAACACCTCACATGTTTTACAGGAATAACACTATGTGACGTTCGGAAGGGATGAGAAGGGAACAGATGCCCGAGCCGCCCCAGCTGACCCCTCTGGATGTGGAGGAGCAGCGGCTCTACTCTGAGCTCGTGTCCCCAACTAGCTTTAGGGATGTGGAAACTGCAAGCCGTTGGATAAAATGTAGTCTTTTGTGTTGTAATGGTCTATACTAGCTCTTGTTACTGAATGTGATTTTTTTTTTTTTTCATTTTGGACCGGAGGAAACGCTGAAGGACTGGAGGGTCATCATCATCATCACCATCATCATCATCATCCCTTACTCATCCATCCAGAAGGAGACGACCCGTTCGTGTCGCCTTTTGCGTTGCCAGGGGAAAAAGTTTGGACCCATTTCGTTTGGTCATTTATTTTTATTTTATTTTTATTATTCTTATTTATTTTTTTATTTTTTTATTTTTTTTTATTTATTTATTTATTTTGTCTTTAACGTGCATTGTAACCATGCGGTCGACTTTTTTCCGTGGTCAAATTCCTGTTATTAATACTCTCCAAAGCCCATTTCTAGCTGTTAGTTCTTATTCCTCTCACTGAATAGAATGTGTAATGACAATTATATCCACTGGGTGGCAATGTTGTATTAAGATATGTGTTGCTGAGGCGAGCTGAATCTGAACCGGAAGTTTATTGTCGTGATCTCTCTTCAATCAATAGACGCGAAAATTTAAGGTAAGAAAATTTTTGGTTGGATTTCATGTTCTAGACTTCCTAATGATTATCTTTTTGTTGAATGGAAGAAACGTGATAATAAAATGTATCTCGGAAAAGTTGTGTGACCGCTCGGTTAGGGTAAACACTGAACTGGACGTTAGCTAAATTAGCACAGCAGCGCGATCGTGACTCTTTCCACCAAAGCATTTTGAGAGCCGGTTCAGAGCCGGTGCCTGCGCGCGAACCAGTTCCTTGTGTTTCGACAGCCAAAGAACCGGTTCGCGGCCGCGAGAACTGGTTCCAAAGCGGCACCAACTCTTTGCTGGACTAGAACCGTTCTTTTAGCACGTCATGTTTACGTCGGGGGCTGGGGCGGCTTCAGATGTGTTCTAAACATATTTTCTGACCATCGCAAAGCCACGAGAAACTGCAGAAACACGCAAGCGTTTTTATTTATTTATTTATTTAAACATAAGCAAAGAAGAAAACAGTCGCGATTGAACAAATAAATGGAAAGAAAAAAAGACACAAGACATGGATATGAACTTGATTGTTCATGTTTGTTCACTTCACTCATTGTGCATTAAATAAATGTTTACAGATTAAAACTTTACAAACAACTTTAAATATGTGTATACTATTGTTTATTTTAGGTCATTTTATCTAATCTTTTTCTAAAGTGTTTATAATACAAATGTACAGTTTCCATACTTTTAACCGTGAAAAACACTTTAATATATGTAAATTAAACTAAGCTTTGGTACTGAAATTGGTACCGAGAACCGTGATTTTTTACTGGTACCAAATACTGAAATTTTAGTACCGTGACAACACTAACACATAATAAAGAACGCCATAGAAGAAGTCATCTTAAAGGCATATCAACATGTCATGAACACTACTGAACACTGGGTGGCCGTTACAGAGTTCCATCTTTTGGACATTCATCATACCGCATTGCTTTTCATTTCTCGTGATCAAAACAGAGCACTAATCTGTTTTATTTTTAAGTGTTTGTAGTATTATTTTTACGGAATTATTTATAATTCTGATGAGAATACAGTGGTTTAATTACAATTAAGGAAAACAAATATATTGATCTGAAATATAGCAAATTAACTTTAAATTCATTTAGGTAAAATTACCAAACATATCTCAAAGTCTTTTTATTTTTTTATTAGTTTAATTAATGAACTAATTATATAAAACTATTATCAGTGCACTATAACTGATTGTATGCCTCTATTAATAAAACCTATTTAAAACATACAAGGCGTAAGACATTTACAAAAAATAGTCCCCCCCCCCCCCCGACCACCCCACTGTCACCTTTTTATACGATGAGGAGTTTGCAGGTATGCAATTTAAAATCCTCAGGAAAAAAACCCCACTAACAACCTTATGGGATATATTTATTTATAGGTAAACAAGTCTGGGCTTTTAAAAGCAACGTTGTTGAGCTGGGCTATCCCAAGCCTCTCAGCAGCTTTGGTCTGCCACCATCTGTGACAAAAATCAGTGCTGCCGTCCACGACAAAAACTCAGGAAAAACACTTCTCTTCTTTGAGAAATATTACTATAGGTGGGTCAAGTGCTGGATCACATACAAAAGCCCTTAAAATGTCCCCAGAAAAGATCGAATGTATAATTTCCCTATTTTTTGTTAGCTGTAATGAGATGATGAAGAGGATGGATGGAAATCCCAAACGAGCGGAAGATGGATTTCCAGCAGTGACTGGAGAGGTTACAGCAGCCCATCTGATCGACGGTAGGTGTTTCTAACTTCCTTTCTGAAGATCTGTAACAATACAAAGACTCAATGACTTCTTTTCTTCCAGATAACATTTATCTCTTCAGTGGGACAAATGTGTATGAGTTCGGCAGCAGCAGGAAGCTCCTCCGTGTGCTGAAGAACGATCACTTCCTGTCCTGTTAGTCGAGTTGCCCCGAAACAAGAAATGAATGGAGCGTAACTATAGTACTTAAATGCATTTGCATAGGAAACAGTTCAAATGAATGATTTGTTCATTGTATTTCTGCGATCTGCTGGTCAAAATTGTCACTGGACATCTATATTGATGTTTGGCCCCTTTAATTTTTACCTTCAATTCTTTCTGTAAAAGGTTAAAACCATATCTATTTCCATTAAAAAAAACATTTTTTTAAGATTTAAACAATGTTTCAGATCTTTTGTAACCCAAGGCTTGTTGTTAGGGTAACACCTCACATGTTTTACAGGAATAACACTATGTGACGTTCGGAAGGGATGAGAAGGGAACAGATGCCCGAGCCGCCCCAGCTGACCCCTCTGGATGTGGAGGAGCAGCGGCTCTACTCTGAGCTCGTGTCCCCAACTAGCTTTAGGGATGTGGAAACTGATAAAATGTAGTCTTTTGTGTTGTAATGGTCTATACTAGCTCTTGTTACTGAATGTGATTTTTTTTTTTTCATTTTGGACCGGAGGAAACGCTGAAGGACTGGAGGGTCATCATCATCATCACCATCATCATCATCATCCCTAACTCATCCATCCAGAAGGAGACGACCCGTTCGTGTCGCCTTTTGCGTTGCCAGGGGAAAAAGTTTGGACCCATTTTGTTTGGTCATTTATTTTTAATTTTTTTTATTATTCTTATTTATTTTTTTATTTTTTTTTATTTATTTATTTATTTTGTCTTTAACGTGCATTGTAACCGTGCGGTTGACTTTTTTCTGCGGTCAAATTCCTGTTATTAATACTCTCCAAAGCCCATTTCTAGCTGTTAGTTCTTATTCCTCTCACTGAATAGAATGTGTAATGACAATTATATCCACTGGGTGGCAATGTTGTATTAAGATATGTGTTGCTGAGGCGAGCTGAATCTGAACCGGAAGTTTATTGTCGTGATCTCTCTTCAATCAATAGACGCGAAAATTTAAGGTAAGAAATTTTTTGGTTGGATTTCATGTTCTAGACTTCCTAATGATTATCTTTTTGTTGAATGGAAGAAACGTGATAATAAAATGTATCTCGGAAAAGTTGTGTGACCGCTCGGTTAGGGTAAACACTGAACTGGACGCTAGCTAAATTAGCACAGCAGCGCGATCGTGACTCTTTCCACCAAAGCATTTTGAGAGCCGGTTCAGAGCCGGTGCCTGCGCGCGAACCAGTTCCTTGTGTTTCGACAGCCAAAGAACCGGTTCGCGGCCGCGAGAACTGGTTCCAAAGCGGCACCAACTCTTTGCTGGACTAGAACCGTTCTTTTAGCACGTCATGTTTACGTCGGGGGCTGGGGCGGCTTCAGATGTGTTCTAAACATATTTTCTGACCATCGCAAAGCCACGAGAAACTGCAGAAACACGCAAGCGTTTTTATTTATTTATTTAAACATAAGCAAAGAAGAAAACAGTCGCGATTGAACAAATAAACAGTGGCGCCTCCAGAAATTTTTCATAGGGGTGGCCAGATGGGGCCAGTTAAAATCTTGGGGTGGCACACCAAAACTATAAATCATAATTTTCAGAATTGTATTCTACTGCTGTAGTAAACCAGCCTGCAGAAAACTATCAGAAAGACTTAAGGAAACCCCTACTGATATACTTTGGTTTATTGTGTAATATTTAATATTACTAATGATATTAAGTAGGGCCCTGCTAATATATATTTTTTATATATATATATATATATATATATATATATATATATATATATATATATATATAAGGGCCCTTGCCCCATGGCAAATTTCAAGATACTTACATAGCCTGATTGTGATGAATTTTATAATTTTTAAGTTATTATTTTCAGTTATTGTGCGTTTGATGCCGATTTAGTCCATGTGATCTAACAAGCACACGGTAGTGAGTCGTTTAAAAACAGCAACAAACTCCAAGAAAATAAAACAATTTTATGCGAACATAGGCCTACAGCCTTTTATCTACAGATCATGCATTAGCCTATTATGTGAATATATCATCTTGGAGAGAGTTTTACCGTGCATCAAAGAGGCGCGCGTGCTGTTTGAATATGAATGGAGAATGATTGACAGCCGCAGAGGAGGGAAAACGAATTTCTTTTTCGTATACTTTAATGACGTACATATACTTCTGTCCCTCATATTAAGCTATGGAATGACTTCAGATGACTTTATCACAAACTGACGTGAAAAAGCGGGAGGCGCCGAAAAGCGCGCTGTTTGCATCCCTGCCTGTCAAAACGTGGCAAAAACACATCAAAAAGCTGCTGTAACAGTATACCATTCGGCACTTAAAAAGCACGCCACGACACATAATTCCCCGTCTTCTTTTACTTAAGAATATTTTTGACTTATTTATAAAATGCATAACTGATGCTACAAAAATTAATACTGGCCATTGGGGTGGCCAATGGGGTGGCCAGGAGTCGGCCAGGGGTGGCCATGGCCACCCCTGGCCACCCCCTGGCGGCGCCATTGCAAATAAATGGAAAGAAAAAAAGACACAAGACATGGATACATAACTTATCAGAAAAGATTACATATCAAACGAAAAGATTAAAAGACTTACATATTTCAATTGTTTTTAAAGTTTTCTTGGTACACGAGTTAGAGATGATCCCAAAGCAAATAGCCTACTTGCAAGCGACGTAAACAGTGACGTAACGACGTCGTTCCCTGGGCGCTCTAGTCAGTGGAAAAGCAAACAGGTTCTGAACGGGTTCGCAAGTTCAACCAGCTCCGAACCAACTTTGAACCAGCACCAGTTCCGAACCAGTTCTTTTTTCGGTGGAAAAGGGGTATAATACACCCTGCAGGATCATGCGGCCTATTTCTTTGCTAGACTATATTTATTTTACCCTTATTTATACGGCCTGTGGTTTACCTTCAGATTCTAATTGTAATACTGTTTACTCTTTACATATTTCGAAATGAACCATTAGTCCTACTCATTATTTCTGCAATAGTCATCATAGCTGAGGCTTATTGACTAACACTACGTTATGCATTGAATAGCTGCAACTACGTCTGTCTCGATGGGAATAAACATTACATTTCTCTGTTCAACAATCTGACAAACATAACACGATAATGAGACTGTAATTGAATTGATGGTTGGACATTTTTGGCTTTATTTAGCACAGTAAACTTACCTTATCAGTCACACTTCAACATTTTCTGTCTCTTGTCCAATTTTCTGTCTCTTAATCTAATTTCATGGTTGAGTGTTATCCGGTTTGTCATACATAGTACAAAGAGTATTTTTTAGCATATTAAATTTTTTCCTTAACAAATTAAAATAAATCATAATGTGCCTGTATGTTGGGAGAACAGTTTATCAATATGACAATTGTGCATTTATTATGGATAAAATGTACCTGATGCACTGATTACTCAAGACACAGTTTGCGACCCTACACTGTACAGTAATGTTTATTATGTTCCATCTCTTTCAGACATAATGGACTGCCGTACATTTTATGGACACCCCAGATCTGCCTCTAGCACTATACACAAAAACCAGTGCTTTGTTGCATATCACCAGAGATGAGGTAAGAGTAAGGCAAGGATGAGACCTATGCACAATGAGATTATTTATTATATTTATAGTATATATTTTTAGTTTTTTTATTGATTACAGTTGTAATTATTTATTTAGTATTGTATTTGTGTGTTACATTTCTTGATTAATATTGTTTACTGTTCACTTTACAATGTTTTTATTTTATGTGTTATAATAAGAACATGTTTTTAAAATAAATGGATTATATTGTTAACATATTCTACTGTTTTTATTTGGAAAAATATTCAACTTAAGATTCACACAAGAAAAAAATTATGAATGCCTAATACTAGTTACTTCATGTCGTGAATTACCCTAAATGTGCAAGTCAACCGGTGTATCTGCTTCCTGATTGGGTCATTTAAAAAAAAAAAAAAAACTGAAAAGTTGCTAAATTTGGACTAAGGAACACCATTTTATATAATTTTTTTTTTGCATATTTATTTCTTAGTGTGACTGATAAAGGGTTAATGCTTAAAGCGCAGACCTAAAGTCCTGTATGTAATTTTATATTGTTTAAAACAAGAATGGCGAATGGAAATCTGTTTGTAAGAAGTGGAAAGGAAATGGATCAGCCATTATGGGGGGATGGGGGAGCTGAAATGTTTTTAGTTGGCCGATATATAATCACACGCTTTTAATCAATTAAGATTTCTTCAAGAGTGGGTGTTGCACTTTTTTCCAATTTAAAATTTCTGTAAAATCCTCAGGAAAAAACCCCACTAACAACCTTATGGGATATATTTATTTATATGTAAACAAGTCTGGGCTTTTAAAAGCAACGTTGTTGAGCTGGGCTATCCCAAGCCTCTCAGCAGCTTTGGTCTGCCACCATCTGTGACAAAAATCAGTGCTGCCGTCCACGACAAAAACTCAGGAAAAACACTTCTCTTCTTTGAGAAATATTACTATAGGTGGGTCAAGTGCTGGATCACATACAAAAGCCCTTAAAATGTCCCCAGAAAAGATCGAATGTATAATTTCCCTATTTTTTGTTAGCTGTAATGAGATGATGAAGAGGATGGATGGAAATCCCAAACGAGCGGAAGATGGATTTCCAGCAGTGACTGGAGAGGTTACAGCAGCCCATCTGATCGACGGTAGGTGTTTCTAACTTCCTTTCTGAAGATCTGTAACAATACAAAGACTCAATGACTTCTTTTCTTCCAGATAACATTTATCTCTTCAGTGGGACAAATGTGTATGAGTTCGGCAGCAGCAGGAAGCTCCTCCGTGTGCTGAAGAACGATCACTTCCTGTCCTGTTAGTCGAGTTGCCCCGAAACAAGAAATGAATGGAGCGTAACTATAGTACTTAAATGCATTTGCATAGGAAACAGTTCAAATGAATGATTTGTTCATTGTATTTCTGCGATCTGCTGGTCAAAATTGTCACTGGACATCTATATTGATGTTTGGCCCCTTTAATTTTTACCTTAAATTCTTTCTGTAAAAGGTTAAAACCATATCTATTTCCATTAAAAAAACAATTTTTTTTAAAGATTTAAACAATGTTTCAGATCTTTTGTAACCCAAGGCTTGTTGTTAGGGTAACACCTCACATGTTTTACAGGAATAACACTATGTGACGTTCGGAAGGGATGAGAAGGGAACAGATGCCCGAGCCGCCCCAGCTGACCCCTCTGGATGTGGAGGAGCAGCGGCTCTACTCTGAGCTCGTGTCCCCAACTAGCTTTAGGGATGTGGAAACTGCAAGCCGTTGGATAAAATGTAGTCTTTTGTGTTGTAATGGTCTATACTAGCTCTTGTTACTGAATGTGATTTTTCTTTTTTTTGGACTGGAGGAAACGCCGGAGGTCCCCATCCATCCATCCATCCATCCATATATCATCATCATCATCATCATCATCGTCCCAGAAGGGCAACCGATCCTAACTCATCCATCCTTTCATCAGAAGGTAGACGGCCCGTTCGTGTCGCCTTTTGCGTTGCCAGGGGGAAATTTATTTAAAAAATACGTTTTTATTGTAAAAAAAAAAATTTAAAAAATAAGTTTTACTTCTTTTTTTTTTTTGTTTAATTTTTTTTAACAGACTTGTTAAAATCATGAAAACAATTATGAAGTGTCATTCAAATGTTTGTTTGTATGATTTATTTTTCAACCTAGCTGCGCTGAGAACAGTCATTTAGGTTGTGCATTTTATACAGACTTTAGTGGCACAACATTTTAACTGATTTGCAGGGCCTCGTGGCGCGATGGTAGTTTGTCTGACTCCAGATCAGTTAATTGGTGAGGGTAAACTGGAGGACAGCGCTAAGGGTCTAACCAGTTCTGTCAGAAAAGGGTTGGATGTAGCCAATAATATTAAGTTGATACCCAAATTTAGTGAAACTGATGTAGACACATTCTTCAGTTTGTTTGAACGCTTGGCAGGCGTTATGAAATGGCCAGATTCTGAACAGACTTTGATGATTCAGTGCGTGTTAACTGGTAAGGCACAAAAAGCGTATTCTTCTTTAAGTGTTCTTGACCGTCAAAACTGCCATAAGGTTAAGGAGGCTGTACTGAAAGCTTATGAGCTGGTGCCAGAGGCCTATCGGCAGAAATTTAGAAACATGCGAAAGCCTGCAGAGCAGACATATTGTGAGTTTGTGAGAGACTTAAAAATCCAGTTAGATCGCTGGTGTACTGCTTCAGGTGTAACTAGTCGTGAAGATCTGTTTGAGTTGTTCCTCTTAGAACAGTTTAAAAGTACTTTGTCTGAGCATGTTTCCCTCTTTTATACCGATCGAAATGTTAAATCTACGGAAGAGGCTGCCATCCTTACTGATGAGTATGCACTCACTCATAAATGTGAAGTCAGGAAAAGTAGGTCAAAGTTCATCGATAGTCCAACAGAGAGTGTAACTGTCCGTCATACCCTGGCTGATAAGGTTGAGAGGAATTGTAAAAGTTATGCTGATAAAAATGACCGGTGTGCTTATTGTCATTTAAAGGGAGGGACACTGGGAAAAGGATTGTTTAGCGCTTAAGGGAAAACTGATGCGTGTTAAATGGGAACCCAAGCCTGCTCTTGCTGTTTCATCTGTTCAGACAGATAATAATTCTGACTGTCTTAATATTTGACAGGATCTGGAGAAACCAGTGGTACTTTGCAGTGTTGGAGATGAGGGTTATGCTCCCTTCATTACAGAGGGCTTTGTGTCAGTACTGAGAAGGTTCCTGTTAAGATCCTCAGAGACACTGGTGCATCACAATCATTCATTTTGCAATCTGTTCTTCCTTTTTCTCAGGAGTCAAGTACAGGAAACAGTGTGTTGATTCGTGGTACCCCTGCATAACCTGTTTCTCCAGTCTGATGTAGTAAATGGAGCAGTTGTGATGGGAGTCCGTCCTTCACTGCCAATGGAAGGAGTTTGAGTGATTTTGGGAAATAACCGTGTGTGGCGTGATGTTCCACCTCCACCTGTTGTTGCTACTTGTCCTGTTCATCTGGGGACACTGGTATATCCCAGCAGTATCCAGAGGTATTTGTGTCTTGTGCACTCACACGTGCAATGCGTAAACAATCTGCCCATGCCAAACTAAGTGATGTGAAGGATTTGTTAACTACTAAGAGGGTAGTGCCAGGTCTCCTTGCTTTGCCCGTCAGGACTGGGTGTCTGCTCAGAAAGAGGATTCATCTCTGAAACATCTGTTTGATGCTGCTTTACCTCCTGACGAAGCGGAGAGTTCTGTTAATGTGTACTTCATTGAAAACGGGGTACTACTGCGGAAGTGGACTCCTAACACGGAGGGAGGTTTGACTGAACCAATTATACAGGTAGTGGTGCCTGTTTCTTTCTTACAGTAGATTTTAGTCTTCACTCACCCACTATGCTTGTAAAACATTTTAGGCCATGTATGCTAGTGAAAGAGTTGCAATGCAGAGCCCTGCATAGGCTACATAGCTGTAGGCCCTATATTCACCAATGTTTTTTTTTTTTTTTTTTTTTTTTTTAAACAAATAATTGATTCTCCCTAACAGCCAGATCTATTATTTTATTAGTTTTACTTTTTTATATAAGTTAACTAAAGTGTTCTTCACACCCAGTGCTACTTTAGTTGTACTAAAAAAAATTATATTAGTTCAGTTTTAGTCTACAATCATCTCGCTAACAGTAATTACTTTTATTTTGAAAGGGTTTCCGGTTACAATCGCTTCCAAAAAAGGAATGGACCACGTGACTCCCGTTTTTGGGTTATAAACGAAAAACGAATTGACAGAAGTTCAAAGACTCCATTCTTTGTTCAAAAATGAATAACGATAAAATGATCTCCAAAAAAAACGAAAAACGGGCAGTTTTTAATTGGTTTTTCGTTTTCGAAGTGATTCTGACACCAAAAACGTTTATTTGGTTTTTCTATCTGAAACAAAAAACAGAAAAACGGTATTTTCGTTTTATAATTACAAACGAATTACGGATTATCTATTTCGCTGACTCAAATCTTTAAATGTTTATGGGTAAAATGACAGCAGTGTAATTCACACAGTTCACCACAGGAGGGCGACTATACTCCATTTTCAAAACAATATCG
Organism: Cyprinella venusta; assembly: GCA_038021265.1. Taxonomy (NCBI): domain Eukaryota; kingdom Metazoa; phylum Chordata; class Actinopteri; order Cypriniformes; family Leuciscidae; genus Cyprinella; species Cyprinella venusta. Next base: position 16,790 of record CM075880.1, on the reverse strand, counting down.
CAGACAGGGGTGGGCTAAGGGTGCTTTTTACAATAAAACCCCAAATGTTTTTATTTCCTTGCATTGTACACACCATCACTGAGAGAATTTAATTAATTAAATGCATATTTCTCGACTTTCGCATCATAGCGTCCGTCAACATAACACATTGTCATTCAAAACCGACGAGAACCGCCCACTCAGGCTAATGCTTCTGACTGACATGTAAACTGGCCAACCATCGTTGAGAAGCTCAGCGTCTGTACCAGGCAGCCAATGAAATTAAATATGTTGAAGCCAGGTGTTTGTTGATGGCAAGAAACTAGTAATGAATGAGTAGTAAAGGATGGTATCAAAATTCTTCAAAAAACAAAAAAACAAAAACAAAAAAAAACAGGAAGTGAATAATTTTTGTTATTAAAGAGATTTTTTTAGTCACCTATTTTTATCTATTCTCACAAAAATAATGTTGTAAAGTAAATACTATTTATTAAAACAATAATAGAGCTGAGCTTGCTATTTTACCATGTCTGAGATGAGTCAGCAAGGAAACAAGAGGCTGTGTGACATTGTGATTTTTACTTTTTACTAGCAAGAAATATTCACCTTGTTAAAAAAATAAAATAAAAACAATATATAAAAATTTAATTTTAAAGTTTATTCCTTGATTCAAGACACATACATGGATTTCTCTGGGCTAAGCCCCGGATATCCACTCGCCCTAGAACCGCCCCTGAAAATATATTTATAGAAAATTTGAAAGGTAATTGCCAGATGTTTTACTGCGTCACATGGCAACCAACAATTTATTAAATGTTACAAAATATTGTAACTCAAAGTTTTCCTCTAACTGCAGTCACAGCTGTAGAAATAAGTTGCAGCAGTGTAATTCACACAATTCACCACAGGAGGGCGACTGGTTGTCTTGTTTTAGTGCTTAACGTTTTGTGTTCAAAATGTTCAAAGGTTTATATAATGAGCGAACACATGTATCAGCTTGTCTTTACTGGATAGGCTATATTTATGGATATGATAAATAAAAACTGCATGTAGTGACGAGGCTCACTCACCGAGTACACAGTGTTGAACTTGGCTTAAGGCAGCTTTATACTGCCATCTAGTGGCCTAGTTGATATGGAACACATATCCATACACTTTTTAATACATAAATCAAATGGCATTGTGCTGTTAAAATGACTGCTTTTGTGTAATGTTTTTGCATTTTTGTAGGATCTGAAATGTCTGCAGACTGGTGTGAGCACTGAGGATGAGGAGCCCAGAGCTGAATCCTGGAAATGGTGCCATGGATGAGACCCTCCATCTGCCCTTAACAGATTCTGATAGAGGGCCATGAGACTTAGACCTGAGCGCAAAAATGGATTCTCTAGATATTGAGATCCCACGTAGCATTTATGCCATTATAAATATCTCAACATCTCAGCTCTGGAAGGGTCTAGAGCCTCCATTTTTACACTCAGGTCTAAGTCTCATGGCCCTCTATCAGAATCCAAAATTTCAGAAGATCAGAGAAACCCCCCAGATCAGAGAAACAAAAATACGGACAGTGGTACCCCTGTTAAAATGACTGCTTTTGTGTAATGTTTTTGCATTTTTGTAGGATTTGAAATGTCTGCAGACTGGTGTGAGCACTGAGGATGAGGAGCCCAGAGCTGAATCCTGGAAGTGGTGCCATGGATGAGACCCTCCATCTCTCCACCTGCCCTTATTGCCTCAGATTGATGGCAGTAGGATGTGGTGTTCAGCGCCTATAGACCTTATGTAGCCCAGCCCCATTTCAGCGGTTTTCTCCTTGTCTTTTGACTTCCGGTCTGTATTTTCGCAGCGATCTTGCATAGGTATGAATGAACTGCTCGTACAAAAGCTCCCCTTCGACATTTGTTAAGACATCTGCTTTAGAATGCTTATGATAAACATTACAATGCTCAGGAAAACTTTTGTTAACTCTACAATAAGTAAATCCACTTCACCAGCTAACAGCGATGCCATAGAAATATACAGAACCAAAAGTTCAAAGACAATTTTCTAAAGATGACGGCGCCCATGTTTCTCTGGTGCATAAGGTCTATAAATACATGCTTGTAGTTTGAATAAAGCTTTGTTTCATGTGTTAACGTGAATATGCATTTGTTTATTGTGATGATTACTTTTCTTTGTTCTTTTACTCATTTATTCATGTTTCTTATTGTTGTCCGTATATAAACTATACAGTAATTATTTAATTAATGTATGCATAATAATTAAGTCATCGATAGACTGACAATTGAGATGTTTCACTGCATTTAACAATATAAATGTATTCATGCATAACTATGTCATAAGACAAAACAAATTATATATTACTTGTTGTTTAAAGAAGTTTTATAATTAAGTATTGGTCCGCATTTAATATTATTATTTTGTTCTAGTTTTGGGGTGGGCAAACAATGCAATTCATTCTGTGGTAATATTAATGTTTAAGGAGTGATACTTATTTTTCGAGTATAAAATCAACAGTTTTCTCCAAAGGAGAGGTCTTCGAGCAGCTGCCCGTCTCCTTTGTGCAGACATTGCAAACGTAGAGGAAAACTGTTCTAGATTGTGCTGTAGAGTTACTGATGTTATGAAGTGTTAGTGTACCTGTTGCTCTGTTCATATAATATTAAACTTATTGTTATGTGGATAGCAGATAAACATGGACTCATGGACGGGGCCTGCAGTAGCGGGCTCTGGGACGGCGCTTGCTGGAGTGGACTCTGAGCAGTGTTAATTTTGGCACCCATTTTTGATTTAGTCTTAGTCTTCATCTTCAGACGAAAATGTTTATTGGTCTTATTTACATTTCAGTCATTTTGTCTTTCATAGTTTTAGTCTAGTTTTAGTTGACGAAAAGTCATTGCAATTTTTGTCAACTTTTAGTCATTACATTTAGTCAAACTGCAGTTACCGAGATTAATTTTGGTAGTGATTTATATGTAGTCTTTACTATTTAGGGAAAAAAAGTTAATTTATTTTTTTTCGCTCTAGGCCAATTTAATTAAGCTTATGAGAAATTGAAACGTTTTGTTGACATTGCACTCATTAGCAGTAGCACTTGTGCAATTCTACATATCCATTTTCCTTAGTTCAGTGGTTCTCCAATTTTTCTCCAGTCACACCTTTCCATTAAGAGACAATATTTGCCCTTTTAAACGATTTTTCCTGTTATTTTTTTACCTTTATAAATATCTTTATAAAATAAATAATGCTTTAAGTGAGTCACCGAGTCATTCATTCATTCACTAACAAGCAATGCTGTCCTTATGAACGGATCATTCAATCTCACGCTTCGTTCAAAGCCACAGATTCGTTCACAAATGTAGAACATCACTTATTCGTACCCTTTTGTTTGTTGAACTGATGTATAAAATCAATCAATTTCAATGTATAAAATCGATATTCAGAAAACATTGCATTCTTGCTCGTATAATATGATCAACATGAATGACGCTTTAAGTTGAAAATTTCAAATGAAGATCGCTGAACTAAAGTTTAACTTGTCTGTGTTTTCTGATCATCCACACACTTCTTCCGCAGTGTAGAGAGAGTGTGCGCATTGCAATGCGCGTGGTTGCCAGATACTATTGAAAATACCACCTAAAATCGTGTTTTTATTTTAAACAGAAATCTCTGACTGGGGATTTATAGTTTTGAAATCTGGCATAAGCATGAACGCTCGTAAGAACAGTCAAACTGTTGTTTTTCCTTTATTTGATAAAAAAAACAAATGGTTTTAATTTTTTAAACACATTTCAGTCTCGTCTTTTTTCGTCAACGATATTGCATGTGTTGATATAGTCACATTGATTGTTTAATGACGTGGGTTTCGTCTCTCATCATCTTGTCTTAGTCAGGGAAAAAAAGGTCGTCAACGAACATTTTTCGTCATAGTTTTCGTTAACAAAATTAACACTGGCTCTGAGAAGGCGTCTGCTGGAGCGGGCTCATGGACGGCACCTGCTGGAGGAGAGAGGGAAACAGAGGACAAGAGACTCCCTTCCTCCTGGGTCGCGGAGCAGTGGACATAGCAGGGCTAGTGACCAGTTGAGGAAGCACAGCAGGGACTGCAGTCTCAACGGAAGAGGACTCCGAAGCAGAGTCCCATGAGAACAGTCTCCCTCGTTTACCATGGAGACTTCGGGTGCAGATGACGCCTCAGGAGTCGAAGTGGATTGAGCCTGGTTCCCCTGCGTAACAACGGCTAAAACGTGACCCTCCGGTCCGGGATCACTGGCAGCCTGGCAGGTGGTGACGAGGTGGTGGAAGCCGGCGACCCCTTCTGAGATAAACAGTCCACCATATCTCGGAACAGGCGGTGGACCAGTCTCTCCCGTTCAGTCAAGGGAGGGGGAACAGGAAAGGAAGCCTGCCCTGCTTCATATCAGAGATTGTCTTCAACCACCAATGTTGAAGATCATCCGACTGGTGATTGAAAGAAGAAAGCATACTGTCTGCTGGGTTCAGTTGTGGCAGGTTCATTCTGATAGCAGATGAACCCAAGCGCAGACAGTATGCTTGCTAACACACAAGGTTTATTATAACAGAAAACAGGGGAAAACAAAAACCCACGAGGAGGTAAAACAGAGACAATACAAACGAGGGACAACTAAACTAAATAACACTTGACTAAATACTAAACTATTAACAAACAGCAAATACAAGCCGTTCTTCTGAGGCAAGGTACTCACAGGTAGACTCTCACAAAATGTGTTTGCACTAGACAGCAAACACAAGGGGATTATAAAGGGAGAAAGTAATTAGGGGAACAGGTGATACAGACTAGGTAATAATGACAGGATGAGGATAACAAGGGGGCGGGGTATTAAATAGACAACACAAGCACATGGCCCAAACAACAAAACATGCGCTTGCACACAAAACATGGTTCTGTCATGATCATGTCAAGACTAGAAAAATCAATGACATGATGGCAGAATCGTGACACTTAATACATAGAATACATCATGGAATGATACCAGAGTATGTAACAATCATATTGAAAAAACAGTAAATATAAAGATCATTGCTTTATGTACATCATAATATGACATTATACAATTATATTTATACTCTAGAAAAAAAAAACAATAAAAAGGCTAAAAAATCGTCATAATAATTCTTCATACATAACAAAATCTGAGGGATTAAAAGAGGTAAATTCAACCAGAAAAAGAGGAAAATTTAAAGGAGAAACTTTTTGGGTAGAAAATAAAGAAATTAACAACATATTCAAGAGATGACGATTTTGGGGTTTCTTTATATATATATATATATATATGTGTATGTGTGTGTGTGTATGTATGTTTGAATATAACACTGTCGGGTTTTTTCTCTTGATCTTCTCTGGATTCTGATAGAGGGCCATGGGACTTTAACCTGGCCCTAGCCAGATGAATTTCGCTCCGCCTAGCTCCACTCATCCATCTGGAACCGACCCATTGAAATGGCGTTTCAGAAGGCTGGGCCTTATCAAAAATCCTTGCATATGATTGGATAAGCCACTTGTCTGTCATCTTTATCGACGTGCTATTTCAACCAGTCACACCGAAGCCAACCCGTGATGCTGATGAGAGCGACACAGGAAAAAACAGAACAGCCGACATTCTCTGATGTTCTGTTCTCTGATGTTCTTTTAATGAAACAATATTAGGTAGATTGGACAACACGGATGAAATAGCAGCATCAATGTTAACACTTGCTTCCTCGATTAGAGCCGCCATTGTTGTCTGAATCAAAACAGTCTCACGGTCGCTTGTCCACTACGTCACATCTATGAAACTCCCGCGCTGCGTCCTGATTGGCTAAGCCATAGAGTTGGTTGGAGAAATAACTCTCAATGGAAGAGGTTCCAGATGGATGTGAGTGAAGCTAGGCGGAGCTAAGCGGAACGACGTTCATCTGGCTAGGGCCAGGTTAATGGGACTTAGATCTGAGTGCAAAAATGGAGGCTCTAGACCAGTCCAGAGCTGAGATATTGAGATCCCATGTAGCATTTATGCCATTATAAATATCTCAAAATCTCAGCTCTGGGAAGGTCTAGAGCCTCCATTTTTGCACTCAGGTCTAAGTCTCATGGCCCTCTATCAGAATCCAGAGTTTCGAGAGGATTGGGGATACTTAATTTTTTGCCCCCCCCCCCCCCCCAAAAAAAAAACGTAAGGGGTAACACTGTCATTTTTTTTTCTGGTTGAAAATTTGAGTTTCGATATCTTGGCTCTGAAAGGGTCTAGAGCCTCCATTTTTGCGCGTTGGTCGAAGTCTCGTGGCCCTCTGTCAGAGTCCAGAGTTTCAAGAAGATCGGAGGGGGTCAATATTTCGGCCAAAAAAAAAAAATGAAAGTGTTACCCCTTATGTTTTTTTTTCAGGTCAAAACTTTGACATCCGATATCTCGGCTCTGGAAGGGTCTAGAGCCTCCATTTTTGCGCGCTGGTCGAAGTCTCGTGGCCCTCTGTCAGAATCCAGAGTTTCAAGAAGATCGGAGGGGGTCAAAATTTCGGCCAAAAACGACAGTGTTACCCCTTATGTTTTTTTTTCAGGTCAAAACTTTGACATCCGATATCTCGGCTCTGGATGGGTCTAGAGCCTTCATTTTTGCGCGCTGGTCCAAGTCTCGTGGCCCTCTGTCAGAATCCAGAGTTTCAAGAAGATCGGAGGGGGTCAAATTTTCGGCCAAAAACGACAGTGTTACCTCTTATGTTTTTTTTTCAGGTCAAAACTTTGACATCCGATATCTCGGCTCTGGAAGGGTCTAGAGCCTCCATTTTTGCGCGCTGGTCGAAGTCTCGTGGCCCTCTGTCAGAATCCAGAGTTTCAAGAAGATCGGAGGGGGTCAAAATTTCGGCCAAAAACGACAGTGTTACCCCTTATGTTTTTTTTTTCAGGTCAAAACTTTGACATCCGATATCTCGGCTCTGGAAGGGTCTAGAGCCTCCATTTTTGCGCGCTGGTCGAAGTCTCGTGGCCCTCTGTCAGAATCCAGAGTTTCAAGAAGATCGGAGGGGGTCAAAATTTCGGCCAAAAACGACAGTGTTACCCCTTATGTTTTTTTTTCAGGTCAAAACTTTGACATCCGATATCTCGGCTCTGGAAGGGTCTAGAGCCTCCATTTTTGCGCGCTGGTCGAAGTCTCGTGGCCCTCTGTCAGAATCCAGAGTTTCAAGAAGATCGGAGGGGGTCAAAATTTCGGCCAAAAACGACAGTGTTACCCCTTATGTTTTTTTTCAGTCAAAACTTTGACATCCGATATCTCGGCTCTGGAACGGTCTAGAGCCTCCATTTTTGCGCGCTGGTCGAAGTCTCGTGGCCCTCTGTCAGAATCCAGAGTTTCAAGAAGATCGGAGGGGGTCAAAATTTCGGCCAAAAACGACAGTGTTACCCCTTATGTTTTTTTTTCAGGTCAAAACTTTGACATCCGATATCTCGGCTCTGGAAGGGTCTAGAGCCTTCATTTTTGCGCGCTGGTCGAAGTCTCGTGGCCCTCTGTCAGAATCCAGAGTTTCAAGAAGATCGGAGGGGGTCAAAATTTCGGCCAAAAACGACAGTGTTACCCCTTATGTTTTTTTTTCAGGTCAAAACTTTGACATCCGATATCTCGGCTCTGGAAGGGTCTAGAGCCTCCATTTTTGCGCGCTGGTCGAAGTCTCGTGGCCCTCTGTCAGAATCCAGAGTTTCAAGAAGATCGGAGGGGGTCAAAATTTCGGCCAAAAACGACAGTGTTACCCCTTATGTTTTTTTTCAGTCAAAACTTTGACATCCGATATCTCGGCTCTGGAACGGTCTAGAGCCTCCATTTTTGCGCGCTGGTCGAAGTCTCGTGGCCCTCTGTCAGAATCCAGAGTTTCAAGAAGATCGGAGGGGGTCAAAATTTCGGCCAAAAACGACAGTGTTACCCCTTATGTTTTTTTTTCAGGTCAAAACTTTGACATCCGATATCTCGGCTCTGGAAGGGTCTAGAGCCTTCATTTTTGCGCGCTGGTCGAAGTCTCGTGGCCCTCTGTCAGAATCCAGAGTTTCAAGAAGATCGGAGGGGGTCAAAATTTCGGCCAAAAACGACAGTGTTACCCCTTATGTTTTTTTTTCAGGTCAAAACTTTGACATCCGATATCTCGGCTCTGGAAGGGTCTAGAGCCTCCATTTTTGCACGCTGGTCGAAGTCTCGTGGCCCTCTGTCAGAATCCAGAGTTTCAAGAAGATCGGAGGGGGTCAAAATTTCGGCCAAAAACGACAGTGTTACCCCTTATGTTTTTTTTTCAGGTCAAAACTTTGACATCCGATATCTCGGCTCTGGAAGGGTCTAGAGCCTCCATTTTTGCGCGCTGGTCGAAGTCTCGTGGCCCTCTGTCAGAATCCAGAGTTTCAAGAAGATCGGAGGGGGTCAAAATTTCGGCCAAAAACGACAGTGTTACCCCTTATGTTTTTTTTTCAGGTCAAAACTTTGACATCCGATATCTCGGCTCTGGAAGGGTCTAGAGCCTCAATTTTTGCGCGCTGGTCGAAGTCTCGTGGCCCTCTGTCAGAATCCAGAGTTTCAAGAAGATCGGAGGGGGTCAAAATTTCGGCCAAAAACGACAGTGTTACCCCTTATGTTTTTTTTTCAGTCAAAACTTTGACATCCGATATCTCGGCTCTGGAACGGTCTAGAGCCTCCATTTTTGCGCGCTGGTCGAAGTCTCGTGGCCCTCTGTCAGAATCCAGAGTTTCAAGAAGATCGGAGGGGGTCAAAATTTCGGCCAAAAACGACAGTGTTACCCCTTATGTTTTTTTTTCAGGTCAAAACTTTGACATCCGATATCTCGGCTCTGGAAGGGTCTAGAGCCTCCATTTTTGCACGCTGGTCGAAGTCTCGTGGCCCTCTGTCAGAATCCAGAGTTTCAAGAAGATCGGAGGGGGTCAAAATTTCGGCCAAAAACGACAGTGTTACCCCTTATGTTTTTTTTTCAGGTCAAAACTTTGACATCCGATATCTCGGCTCTGGAAGGGTCTAGAGCCTCCATTTTTGCGCGCTGGTCGAAGTCTCGTGGCCCTCTGTCAGAATCCAGAGTTTCAAGAAGATCGGAGGGGGTCAAAATTTCGGCCAAAAACGACAGTGTTACCCCTTATGTTTTTTTTTCAGGTCAAAACTTTGACATCCGATATCTCGGCTCTGGAAGGGTCTAGAGCCTCCATTTTTGCGCGCTGGTCGAAGTCTCGTGGCCCTCTGTCAGAATCCAGAGTTTCAAGAAGATCGGAGGGGGTCAAAATTTCGGCCAAAAACGACAGTGTTACCCCTTATGTTTTTTTTTCAGGTCAAAACTTTGACATCCGATATCTCGGCTCTGGAAGGGTCTAGAGCCTCCATTTTTGCGCGCTGGTCGAAGTCTCGTGGCCCTCTGTCAGAATCCAGAGTTTCAAGAAGATCGGAGGGGGTCAAAATTTCGGCCAAAAACGACAGTGTTACCCCTTATGTTTTTTTTTCAGGTCAAAACTTTGACATCCGATATCTCGGCTCTGGAAGGGTCTAGAGCCTCCATTTTTGCGCGCTGGTCGAAGTCTCGTGGCCCTCTGTCAGAATCCAGAGTTTCAAGAAGATCGGAGGGGGTCAAAATTTCGGCCAAAAACGACAGTGTTACCCCTTATGTTTTTTTTTCAGGTCAAAACTTTGACATCCGATATCTCGGCTCTGGAAGGGTCTAGAGCCTCCATTTTTGCGCGCTGGTCGAAGTCTCGTGGCCCTCTGTCAGAATCCAGAGTTTCAAGAAGATCGGAGGGGGTCAAAATTTCGGCCAAAAACGACAGTGTTACCCCTTATGTTTTTTTTTCAGGTCAAAACTTTGACATCCGATATCTCGGCTCTGGAAGGGTCTAGAGCCTCCATTTTTGCGCGCTGGTCGAAGTCTCGTGGCCCTCTGTCAGAATCCAGAGTTTCAAGAAGATCGGAGGGGGTCAAAATTTCGGCCAAAAACGACAGTGTTACCCCTTATGTTTTTTTTTTCAGTCAAAACTTTGACATCCGATATCTCGGCTCTGGAAGGGTCTAGAGCCTCCATTTTTGCGCGCTGGTCGAAGTCTCGTGGCCCTCTGTCAGAATCCAGAGTTTCAAGAAGATCGGAGGGGGTCAAAATTTCGGCCAAAAACGACAGTGTTACCCCTTATGTTTTTTTTTCAGGTCAAAACTTTGACATCCGATATCTCGGCTCTGGAAGGGTCTAGAGCCTCCATTTTTGCGCGCTGGTCGAAGTCTCGTGGCCCTCTGTCAGAATCCAGAGTTTCAAGAAGATCGGAGGGGGTCAAAATTTCGGCCAAAAACGACAGTGTTACCCCTTATGTTTTTTTTCAGGTCAAAACTTTGACATCCGATATCTCGGCTCTGGAAGGGTCTAGAGCCTCCATTTTTGCGCGCTGGTCGAAGTCTCGTGGCCCTCTGTCAGAATCCAGAGTTTCAAGAAGATCGGAGGGGGTCAAAATTTCGGCCAAAAACGACAGTGTTACCCCTTATGTTTTTTTTTCAGGTCAAAACTTTGACATCCGATATCTCGGCTCTGGAAGGGTCTAGAGCCTCCATTTTTGCGCGCTGGTCGAAGTCTCGTGGCCCTCTGTCAGAATCCAGAGTTTCAAGAAGATCAGAGGGGGTCAAAATTTCGGCCAAAAACGACAGTGTTACCCCTTATGTTTTTTTTCAGGTCAAAACTTTGACATCCGATATCTCGGCTCTGGAAGGGTCTAGAGCCTCCATTTTTGCGCGCTGGTCGAAGTCTCGTGGCCCTCTGTCAGAATCCAGAGTTTCAAGAAGATCGGAGGGGGTCAAAATTTCGGCCAAAAACGACAGTGTTACCCCTTATGTTTTTTTTTCAGGTCAAAACTTTGACATCCGATATCTCGGCTCTGGAAGGGTCTAGAGCCTCCATTTTTGCACGCTGGTCGAAGTCTCGTGGCCCTCTGTCAGAATCCAGAGTTTCAAGAAGATCGGAGGGGGTCAAAATTTCGGCCAAAAACGACAGTGTTACCCCTTATGTTTTTTTTTCAGGTCAAAACTTTGACATCCGATATCTCGGCTCTGGAAGGGTCTAGAGCCTCCATTTTTGCGCGCTGGTCGAAGTCTCGTGGCCCTCTGTCAGAATCCAGAGTTTCAAGAAGATCGGAGGGGGTCAAAATTTCGGCCAAAATGACAGTGTTACCCCTTATGTTTTTTTTTCAGGTCAAAACTTTGACATCCGATATCTCGGCTCTGGAAGGGTCTAGAGCCTCCATTTTTGCGCGCTGGTCGAAGTCTCGTGGCCCTCTGTCAGAATCCAGAGTTTCAAGAAGATCGGAGGGGGTCAAAATTTCGGCCAAAAACGACAGTGTTACCCCTTATGTTTTTTTTTTCAGGTCAAAACTTTGACATCCGATATCTCGGCTCTGGAAGGGTCTAGAGCCTCCATTTTTGCGCGCTGGTCGAAGTCTCGTGGCCCTCTGTCAGAATCCAGAGTTTCAAGAAGATCGGAGGGGGTCAAAATTTCGGCCAAAAACGACAGTGTTACCCCTTATGTTTTTTTTTCAGGTCAAAACTTTGACATCCGATATCTCGGCTCTGGAAGGGTCTAGAGCCTCCATTTTTGCGCGCTGGTCGAAGTCTCGTGGCCCTCTGTCAGAATCCAGAGTTTCAAGAAGATCGGAGGGGGTCAAAATTTCGGCCAAAAACGACAGTGTTACCCCTTATGTTTTTTTTTCAGGTCAAAACTTTGACATATGATATCTCGGCTCTGGAAGGGTCTAGAGCCTCCATTTTTGCGCGCTGGTCGAAGTCTCGTGGCCCTCTGTCAGAATCCAGAGTTTCAAGAAGATCGGAGGGGGTCAAAATTTCGGCCAAAAACGACAGTGTTACCCCTTATGTTTTTTTTTCAGGTCAAAACTTTGACATCCGATATCTCGGCTCTGGAAGGGTCTAGAGCCTCCATTTTTGCGCGCTGGTCGAAGTCTCGTGGCCCTCTGTCAGAATCCAGAGTTTCAAGAAGATCGGAGGGGGTCAAAATTTCGGCCAAAAACGACAGTGTTACCCCTTATGTTTTTTTTTCAGGTCAAAACTTTGACATCCGATATCTCGGCTCTGGAAGGGTCTAGAGCCTCCATTTTTGCGCGCTGGTCGAAGTCTCGTGGCCCTCTGTCAGAATCCAGAGTTTCAAGAAGATCGGAAGGGGTCAAAATTTCGGCCAAAAACGACAGTGTTACCCCTTATGTTTTTTTTTCAGGTCAAAACTTTGACATCCGATATCTCGGCTCTGGAAGGGTCTAGAGCCTCCATTTTTGCGCGCTGGTTGAAGTCTCGTGGCCCTCTGTCAGAATCCAGAGTTTCAAGAAGATCGGAGGGGGTCAAAATTTCGGCCAAAAACGACAGTGTTACCCCTTATGTTTTTTTTTCAGTCAAAACTTTGACATCCGATATCTCGGCTCTGGAACGGTCTAGAGCCTCCATTTTTGCGCGCTGGTCGAAGTCTCGTGGCCCTTTGTCAGAAACCAGAGTTTCAAGAAGATCGGAGGGGGTCAAAATTTCGGTCAAAAACGACAGTGTTACCCCTTATGTTTTTTTTTCAGGTCAAAACTTTGACATCCGATATCTCGGCTCTGGAAGGGTCTAGAGCCTTCATTTTTGCGCGCTGGTCGAAGTCTCGTGGCCCTCTGTCAGAATCCAGAGTTTCAAGAAGATCGGAGGGGGTCAAAATTTTGGCCAAAAACGACAGTGTTACCCCTTATGTTTTTTTTTCAGGTCAAAACTTTGACATCCGATATCTCGGCTCTGGAAGGGTCTAGAGCCTCCATTTTTGCACGCTGGTCGAAGTCTCGTGGCCCTCTGTCAGAATCCAGAGTTTCAAGAAGATCGGAGGGGGTCAAAATTTCGGCCAAAAACGACAGTGTTACCCCTTATGTTTTTTTTTCAGGTCAAAACTTTGACATCCGATATCTCGGCTCTGGAAGGGTCTAGAGCCTTCATTTTTGCGCGCTGGTCGAAGTCTCGTGGCCCTCTGTCAGAATCCAGAGTTTCAAGAAGATCGGAGGGGGTCAAAATTTCGGCCAAAAACGACAGTGTTACCCCTTATGTTTTTTTTTCAGGTCAAAACTTTGACATCCGATATCTCGGCTCTGGAAGGGTCTAGAGCCTCCATTTTTGCGCGCTGGTCGAAGTCTCGTGGCCCTCTGTCAGAATCCAGAGTTTCAAGAAGATCGGAGGGGGTCAAAATTTCGGCCAAAAACGACAGTGTTACCCCTTATGTTTTTTTTTCAGGTCAAAACTTTGATATCCGATATCTCGGCTCTGGAAGGGTCTAGAGCCTCCATTTTTGCGCGCTGGTCGAAGTCTCGTGGCCCTCTGTCAGAATCCAGAGTTTCAAGAAGATCGGAGGGGGTCAAAATTTCGGCCAAAAACGACAGTGTTACCCCTTATGTTTTTTTTTCAGGTCAAAACTTTGACATCCGATATCTCGGCTCTGGAAGGGTCCAGAGCCTCCATTTTTGCACGCTAGTCGAAGTCTCGTGGCCCTCTGTCAGAATCCAGAGTTTCAAGAAGATCGGAGGGGGTCAAAATTTCGGCTAAAAACGACAGTGTTACCCCTTATGTTTTTTTTTTCAGGTCAAAACTTTGACATCCGATATCTCGGCTCTGGAAGGGTCTAGAGCCTCCATTTTTGCGCGCTGGTCGAAGTCTCGTGGCCCTCTGTCAGAATCCAGAGTTTCAAGAAGATCGGAGGGGGTCAAAATTTCGGCCAAAAACGACAGTGTTACCCCTTATGTTTTTTTTCAGGTCAAAACTTTGACATCCGATATCTCGGCTCTGGAAGGGTCTAGAGCCTCCATTTTTGCGCGCTGGTCGAAGTCTCGTGGCCCTCTGTCAGAATCCAGAGTTTCAAGAAGATCGGAGGGGGTCAAAATTTCGGCCAAAAACGACAGTGTTACCCCTTATGTTTTTTTTCAGGTCAAAACTTTGACATCCGATATCTCGGCTCTGGAAGGGTCTAGAGCCTCCATTTTTGCGCGCTGGTCGAAGTCTCGTGGCCCTCTGTCAGAGTCCAGAGTTTCAAGAAGATCGGAGGGGGTCAAAATTTCGGCCAAAAACGACAGTGTTACCCCTTATGTTTTTTTTTCAGGTCAAAACTTTGACATCCGATATCTCGGCTCTGGAAGGGTCTAGAGCCTCCATTTTTGCGCGCTGGTCGAAGTCTCGTGGCCCTCTGTCAGAATCCAGAGTTTCAAGAAGATCGGAGGGGGTCAAAATTTCGGCCAAAAACGACAGTGTTACCCCTTATGTTTTTTTTCAGGTCAAAACTTTGACATCTGATATCTTGGCTCTGGAAGGGTCTAGAGCCTCCATTTTTGCACGCTGGTCGAAGTCTCGTGGCCCTCTGTCAGAATCCAGAGTTTCAAGAAGATCGGAGGGGGTCAAAATTTCGGCCAAAAACGACAGTGTTACCCCTTATGTTTTTTTTTTCAGGTCAAAACTTTGACATCCGATATCTCGGCTCTGGAAGGGTCTAGAGCCTCCATTTTTGCGCGCTGGTCGAAGTCTCGTGGCCCTCTGTCAGAATCCAGAGTTTCAAGAAGATCGGAGGGGGTCAAAATTTCGGCCAAAAACGACAGTGTTACCCCTTATGTTTTTTTTTCAGGTCAAAACTTTGACATCCGATATCTCGGCTCTGGAAGGGTCTAGAGCCTCCATTTTTGCGCGCTGGTCGAAGTCTCGTGGCCCTCTGTCAGAATCCAGAGTTTCAAGAAGATCGGAGGGGTCAAAATTTCGGCCAAAAACGACAGTGTTACCCCTTATGTTTTTTTTTCAGGTCAAAACTTTGACATCCGATATCTCGGCTCTGGAAGGGTCTAGAGCCTCCATTTTTGCGCGCTGGTCGAAGTCTCGTGGCCCTCTGTCAGAATCCAGAGTTTCAAGAAGATCGGAGGGGGTCAAAATTTCGGCCAAAAACGACAGTGTTACCCCTTATGTTTTTTTTTCAGGTCAAAACTTTGATATCCGATATCTCGGCTCTGAAGGGTCTAGAGCCTCCATTTTGCGCGCTGGTCGAAGTCTCATGGCCCTCTGTCAGAATCCAGAGTTTCAAGAAGATCGGAGGGGTCAAAATTTCGGCCAAAAACGACAGTGTTACCCCTTATGTTTTTTTCAGGTCAAAACTTTGACATCCGATATCTCGGCTCTGGAAGGGTCTAGAGCCTCCATTTTTGCGCGCTGGTCGAAGTCTCGTGGCCCTCTGTCAGAATCCAGAGTTTCAAGAAGATCGGAGGGGGTCAAAATTTCGGCCAAAAACGACAGTGTTACCCCTTATGTTTTTTTTTCAGGTCAAAACTTTGACATCCGATATCTCGGCTCTGGAAGGGTCTAGAGCCTCCATTTTTGCGTGCCCTGGTCGAAGTCTCGTGGCCCTCTGTCAGAATCCAGAGTTTCAAGAAGATCGGAGGGGGTCAAAATTTCGGCCAAAACGACAGTGTTACCCCTTATGTTTTTTTTTCAGGTCAAAACTTTGACATCCGATATCTCGCTCTGGAAGGGTCTAGAGCCTCCATTTTTGCGCGCTGGTCGAAGTCTCGTGGCCCTCTGTCAGAATCCAGAGTTTCAAGAAGATCGGAGGGGGTCAAAATTTCGGCCAAAAACGACAGTGTTACCCTTATGTTTTTTTTCAGGTCAAAACTTTGACATCCGATATCTCGGCTCTGGAAGGGTCTAGAGCCTTCCATTTTTGTGCGCTGGTCGAAGTCTCGTGGCCCTCTGTCAGAATCAGAGTTTCAAGAAGATCGGAGGGTCAAAAATTTCGGCCAAAAACGACAGTTACCCCTTATGTTTTTTTTCAGGTCAAACTTTGACATCCGATATCTCGGCTCTGGAAGGGTCTAGAGCCTCCATTTCTGCGCGCCGGTCGAAGTCTCGTGCCCTCTGTCAGAATCCAGAGTTTTAAGAAGATCGGAGGGGGTCAAAATTTCGGCCAAAAGGACACAGTGTTACCCCCTTATGTTTTTTTTTTCAGGTCAAAACTGTGACATCCGATATCTCGGCTCTGAAGGGTCTGAGCCTCCATTTTTGCGCGCTGTCGAAGTCACGTGGCCCTCTGTCAGAATCCAGAGTTTCAAGAAGATCGGAAGGGGGTCAAATTTCGGCAAAAACGACAGTGTTACCCCTTATGTTTTTTTTCAGGTCAAAACTTTGACATCCGATATCTCGGCTCTGGAAGGGTCTAGAGCCTCCATTTTTGCGCGCTGGTCGAAGTCTCGTGGCCCTCTGTCAGAATCCAGAGTTTCAAGAAGATCGGAGGGGTCAAAATTTCGGCCAAAAACGACAGTGTTACCCTTATGTTTTTTTTCAGGTCAAAACTTTGACATCCGATATCTCGGCTCTGGAAGGGTCTAGAGCCTCCATTTTTGCGCGCTGGTCGAAGTCTCGTGGCCCTCTGTCAGAATCCAGAGTTTCAAGAAGATCGGAGGGGGTCAAAATTTCGGCCAAAAACGACAGTGTTACCCCTTATGTTTTTTTTTCAGGTCAAAACTTTGACATCCGATATCTCGGCTCTGGAAGGGTCTAGAGCCTCCATTTTTGCACGCTGGTCGATAGTCTCGTGGCCCTCTGTCAGAATCCAGAGTTTCAAGAAGATCGAGGGGGTCAAAATTTCGGCCAAAAACGACAGTGTTACCCCTTATGTTTTTTTTTCAGGTCAAAACTTTGACATCCGAATCTCGCTCTGGAAGGGTCTAGAGCCTCCATTTTTGCGCGCTGGTCGAAGTCTCGTGCCCTCTGTCAGAATCCAGAGTTTCAAGAAGATCGGAGGGA